>CM055841.1:18586122-19186122 GCA_029490765.1 Euthynnus affinis | reverse complement strand
TGGACAGGGGTAAACATCTGATTTGAAGGCTGTACAGTCTTTCTTAGCTGACTACATGAGGAGTGAGGAGCAGCTTAGATGACCTCTCTGCTGTTCCGAATAGCACAGCAGAGCACCATACTGAAGATCATCCCGATGATCTGTTAAGAGGAAAGTAGATGTGTAAGTTCAAAAACAAACAAACATTTCCAATCGCAGTTTGTATGTGAGTGTTTTCAACTCTTCTCGGATCCTGACTCACCATGACTCCAGCAATGCCGATGCCCACATACCCAATGATGACGAGTTTACTGTTGAAGAAGTCCTGGATGCTTGTCTCACAGTCCTGTTGATCAAAGATAAGTGGTAGTCAAGTAGTGTGAAGGTCTAGTGAACCAGGATGTTTTGTACAGCACCATGATTCACTAATTCTCTGAAACAAAACAGCAGAATTTAATTTGTATTTTGAGTCTGGAGCAGATCTGGACAGATCTTACCTTGATCTCCTGTGTGTTATCAGGACAGGGGTTTTGCTTAGTTCCACAACAGTTCAGCTGAAAGAGTGAAGTAAAACATTACATGATCAAAGCATGTACATGAGCAAATGCTAAATTCTTTTTAAAATGCATTTTTTTTCTGCATTAAAAACACTGCATTAATGCGCTGTAACAAAAAAAAACTGTAATGATCTGTTATTTTTGACTTACTACTTTCTGGTATGAGGTGATCGATGTGCTGTTACTGTTTTCATTGTAGGTTGTCTTGTAGAAGTTCTGAACATCTTCGATTATCTGTGTGAAAGAGGAAAGGCAAATTATTGCACTATGCAAAAACATTATATCAACTACTCCAGCTGTGAAATAATAAATGTACCTTGTCTTTGTTTAGGAATCCAAACACCCCTGCTGCCACCTCAGCTCCAAAGATGATCAACAGGCAGGCAAAGAACTGAAAACAGTACACGGATGACAATAAATAAACAGAACTCGTAAATAGTTTATAGGTGCATTTAAGTTCAGCTTTTTGCTCATGTGTTTGTATGCATTTGTACTCACTGAACCCAGCAGGCACTGAGATTCTCTAACAGCTCCACAGCAGCCAAAGAAACCAACGAGCATCACCAGACTGCCAGCACCAATCAGGATATACACACCTAGAACAAAACAGCAGGTCTTTAATTATAAGGTAAAAACAGTGTCGGGATATTCTGCACTCTGATATATTCCATACATTAACATAATTAAGGTTTGTCATTCTAAAAAGGTGCAGTTTGATTACCCACCACATATATTTTTTAACATGCTCAGCTCTGAGTTGGGCCAGTCAGTTAACTACAATTTTAATATATCAAGACACCAGCAGGGGGCAGCAGAGAACTAAGAATGTAAAATCAAAGAGTCACTATCTAGATTGCCAAGCAGAGCTCAGACTGTGGCATTAACATTTCAGACCGTACTATTTCTGTGGTCAGGCGAACAAATGGCAGCACAGTGATTGGTACTTTGTCAGATCCTTTTTTAGAGCAGACCCACTTGTCGCACCTTCTAATAATGTAGGGGAGAACAGGGTAACATGAACCACTTTTTTTACATTTTATAATTATACTGCAAAATGAAAGTGCATTTTGTGCAAATAATAGTTATCATATATACCTCAGCTTTGTTGTGTACCCATGGAAGTTAAAACAAGTTATCTAATAATTATGGTTTTATAACAATGACCCATCAAAAAAAGTTAGTCCTATGGCACAACTTACCCCAAGGTAGGGCTAAAATGAGCATGGCGATGGGGTAAATTGAGCACTCTATGGGTAAATGGTGTTATAATTAAAAAAAATGATTTTAATTTTTTTAATAAAACTGCATTAATGCCATCAATTTAACAAAGGCAAAAACTCAAATAAAATCATATGTTTGTGTCCAGTTGTTCATCATGTTACCTTGTTACCATTTTCAGTAAAGATTAAACTGTGTGTCTCTGTGTTAGCTACAGAAAGAACATGTGTATAAATGTACTTTTGTGTATACAGGTGACAAATTAAAGGAAAAACTGGTCCAGGTCTGAATGCTTGACCCCTACACTGAGGGGATCTGGTGGCTCTTTTATGCTTTGGGGGGCATTTTGCTGGTATGGTTTGGGTCCACTCATCCCCTTAGAGGGAAGGATTACTGTGAATCAATACAAAGTTCTTCTGAGTAAACATTTTTATCCTATGACAAAACATTTCTATGTTGATGGGAGTGGTCTCTTCCAGGATGACTGTAGTAGAAATTTAGATGGAACTCCCAGGGAGGAAAGGCAGATAAGGATTTTGCCTTCAACTCAGCAGAAACCTAAAGAGACTCCCTAGAGATACGGTGCATTAATTGAAAGGGTGATGAATATGGGATGATTCATCTTAAAGTTACGGTAACCGAGTCCAACACCTCATCTTTAATAGTACGTGTTAGGAACATTTTCACACAGGAAGCAGAGATCATAAAGTCTTACAATGAGCTTTTGACTATAAGACAGTGTAACATAATCTTAAGACAATAACATAAGTGTATATGTTTCCATTTCAATGACAATTCCCCCATTCACGGGGTACGAGGGGTCACTGGATGGTTTGATGAGTATGAAAATAATGTGAATCACATGCTATGGCCTTCACAGTCATCAGTTCTCAACCCAATCAAACACTTATGGGAGATTTTGAATCGATGTGTTATTCAGCGCTCTCCACTACCATCATCAAAACACCAAATGAGGGAATATCTTTTGGATGAATGGTGTTCATCCTTTTAAAAGAGTTCAGAGACCTGTAGAATCAATGCCAAGGTGTACTGATGCTGTTCTGGTGGCCCAACACCATACTAAGACACTTAATGTTGTTTTTTCCTGAATTTTGTCTCTAGAATATCAGAAAATATTTTTGGGGGTAAATTGAACCAACTTGCCCCAACATCACTGGCACATTTCAACCCACAACCTCCATTTTAATAAAACTATTTCACACAGTGGCTCATTTCCACAGTTATGCTAAGTTTATCACCTTGTTTTGTAGCTTACACTGACTTAAATTAACATGTGATAATGTCCAAAACTTATCTATTTTAATTAAGATACAAGACTGATAACTTTAATAACATGATGAATTCACTTGGTATGACAAAAATCATTTTTATGTGCTTTAATGTTAATGTTAACTATATTTTCTTAATTTGTGATCATGTCATTACTTATGCTTATGGTTACTTGGATAAAGGGGGTGGCTCATTTTACCCACTGGCTCGATTTACCCTGTTCTCCCCTACCCATATGAGATGACTTATAAATAGCCTTGTTGTCATGATTTAGGGGAGATCTAAGCGGGGATGCTTTGAAGTCCCATTAACCCTCTGATGAGGAAAAGTACATCATTTGGTAGGTCTGCAGGGAGAAACTCGACAACAACAGCTCCACCAATGTGCTATCGTACAGGTGGAGTCTGTTG
This sequence comes from Euthynnus affinis, assembly GCA_029490765.1. Lineage (NCBI taxonomy): Eukaryota > Metazoa > Chordata > Actinopteri > Scombriformes > Scombridae > Euthynnus > Euthynnus affinis. Next base: position 19,182,668 of record CM055841.1, on the reverse strand, counting down.
CTAAGCGACACCTCTGCAGAGGAAGGGGTGAGAGAGGACACTTCAGCCCCCAGGTGATGTGGGCTCAGGTGAGAAGAACATGGTTCATAGGAACCCCGTGTGTGTCAACAAAAAGACTTGATTGTGATACAGTAACTGAGTTCAGAACGACACTCCTTTTGTTGTACAGTTGCCAGCTTGAGGTGTCAAATGGTCAGTTAGCATGCTGATCAGCTCTCAACTCATAGCAGCTGGTGACATGAGATGTAGCTGCACTCACAAATTGCTCTTACTCTAAGGTTGTCCTCATTTTTAAAAAAAATAATACATCATTTTGAAGTACAAAGGAAAAAGATTTGTGTTGGCTTGGTGCCATGGGAACAAGACAGCAACTGTTGAGCGCTCTCAGCTGTGCCTGTGGGGACAGCACTCTCACTGTCAAAGCCATGTGTAGCGTTATACTCTCAGAGGACCTGACAGACGCCAACCATCCTAAGTCAAGCCACATGGTGATCTGAGTCTTAGTGCACATGCACACACAGAGAGAGGTGATGAAATACAAAAATGTATGAAAATAACTTTGTGAGACACTAGTCCAACGTTACACAACCTTATCAAGCTGGCAGAGAAGAAAATAAAGTACCAATCAAGAAGGGAATAGTTTAGTCTGGAGACTGTTAAAATAACCAACATTATCGTTGCTTTCACACAAATTGCTGTGCGTGGATGCAGAAGACCAGTCCTACGCTCAGCAGCTAAACACATCTCTCTCCTCCTTTTGCCCAGTCTGCACTGTCATTTCATTTGACATGACATCTTGTTTTTCCTTCAAATCATTGCCATGGATCCCCATCTGTTTCTATGATCGTCCTCTTCCATACGCCTTGTAAGTGCCCTTCCTCCCCTCCCATCTCTCATGTGGGCAAAGTGACTGATTGAAACGTGGTTAGCATCGTTGGGGTGTATTTATGCTCTATATACAGCAGCCATTTCCTGTTATTCACACTCATCTCCGGCATGAAAGAAGCATGTACACACCTTTTAGGTAGGCAAAAAAGGCTATGGCTTATTGAGACAATCACAAGCTTTTGGCGCATTCACTAACACAATTTGGATAGTTTCTCTTACACTCAAGGTCTGTGTGTGTGTTATATTTGGTAATGAAGTGTGCATTTGTGGTTGTGTACATGGATGGAACCCTGTGGTGGGGATATCCCTTCTGACGTAATGACAAAAATGTATTTAGAGGCGAAGGGAGTTGCATGGAAACGTGTCAATAAACATTTTAAGCCTTTCTCCAGACTGACAATGACAGAGAAGACGGCAACATAACATTGACTGTTTTTTTGATATGTATGTAAGCCATAAAAAAACATACACAAATACGGTAGGAACTTAATTTTCAGATTTTTTTTTTTTTAAATAAAAAAGACATAGTCAAATGTCAATCTTCACTTTTCCTCCCTGCTCTAAGGATCGACTACTTCACTGTGGAATGTCCAAATTTGTAAAAGTCATGGTTTAATACAGCAAAAATAAGGAGAATGTGCCATATATTTCCATTTTCCTTTTATATTGCCAGTCAAACACTTTCCTTGATCCATTAAAAGACCCATAAAAAGTCCTAAATAGACATAAACCCAAGCGAGAAAACTTTCTTTCTTTACAAGAAAAATAACTTGATGAGCTGAAAAAAACAAGTTCTGGTCGACAACAGTACTTCAACAGATTTTGTACAAAATGTGTGGTACATTGTTCAACACATGTATTGACTCATTATTCTTGTATTAAGCAATACGTATATATGTGATACAGCATATTGTTACACACTTACACTTTGTGCTCCTTAACTGTGAAGACTATCTGAGGTTTGCTATAATACTCACCAATGAAGAAGGTGTCTGGAGCCTTATCATTGTTGAGCAGAGACACAGTTTCTGGATCAAAACGTAGCCACAGTCCCACTGCCAGAACCAAGGATCCCATCAACTGTAGGGAGACAGAAAGACATGCACTGAGCTTTTGCTACATTTTTATTACAGACAATGCATTAAAAAAAAGAAAAATAGAGAACCAGTGGTCTGCAATCATGCACTGTCAAGTCTCATGTGGATGCAGGCTTTAAACCAAACCCTAATAAATACCAACTGTTTTCCCACACTAATGTTCCCTCATGCTCCTTTCCTCTTCTGTGGTTAAAGATGTAATAATCATTAAAATAGCACTTGGTTGCAGATATTCAGTCAATAACTTTGAAGTTGATAATCAATTTTATGTTTGTATGTATTTCATACCGAAGCATGTTTCTCACTATCAGGGCTCAGATCTGACATCATTGCAGCAAATTGGTTTCAGCATTCATTACAAATGCAACAACTTTTTCATCTCAAGTAGAACAGTGGGAGTGCATGTTTTTTAACCGGCCTTCAGAGAGCTTGTTCTTTTGCTCTGCCTAATTGTGATTTTCCACATAAATAAAGCAAACGGTGCCGCGGAGTTTCCACTCGGGCCCTCCACCCTTTGCACTCAGGCAACAGAAGTATAATTTCACTAAGGACTAGTTATGCCAAAAGTGAACATTTTGTGTCAAAACAATAGGTCTGAATATCTGTCTATGTTATGGGTGGATGATTTAAGTGTTTCAGACCAACAGACGCCAGAAAAAAAAAAGTGACTTTGAAATTTAAAACACGCTGTAACAATCTCTGGCTTCTCAGTAGGGAGAAAATGACCCGCTTGGCTGTGGGCAGCAGTGTGGCACCTTGAGCTTAAACAGGCCCTCCTGGTTGTTTGGAAATGTGGTTACATGTAGCTCATATTTTCCTTCATGTAAACCACCATCAGTATACATTAAACACAATCATACTCACTGCAATGGCCTTGCTTTAAAGCAAACTATTACTCTCTAATGTCAAGACCTTGAAGTAAGTTTTTTTTCTCTGTGATCTGAGATGCTCTGAAGGACAGAGACTGTCATGGAAGCTCCGCTGACAGATCAATACTGAGAGGTTTTAATGATCACTGAGCCCATGCCCCCTGAGGATAATCCAGTTTAAAAATCTCCAAGCGGAGCTTCAAAACAACACAGTGTTTATGTGTGTGTCTCTGCACAGAGAAATAAAATGATTTGTCTAAATGGAGAGTATTTAGGAGTGCTTGTCACATGGTCTCTGTGTGTCCTAGATCTCAGTACTTAGGTAGACCGCTGTTTGTGTGACTGTTTCTGTGTCCTTATGCTGTGATAAGTGAATTTATTTAAACAAACCCTGTTGCCAAGTTCAGACATAACAAGCTGTTCTACGTCTGAATCTTTATGACCTCTTGTTCACCAAATCTCTGCCTTTTTCTGTTTCTGCAATTCCTCTTTAATTCTTTATCTTCTGTATCTTATCTTGGCCTTCACTGTCTACACTCCTGTCCTCCTCGACTCCAATTTTCAGTTTATATTTTATGATGTTGGTCTGAAGTAAAGCCAAAACCATCAGCATGCAGGTGTTGGGAAGCCGGCTTCCTCCCAAACTGAGGATTTAGTGTCATGCATGCTGATGTATGGGACAGCTGAGCTCTTGGGGTTTCAGGATTAGCAGGTCCAAAGTGATAAAGCATGACGAAGTGAAGGCAGCGGATCTGTAGGCTTGTTGGATTAGTCTGAATCTGGGCTCTGGATCCATTTAGTGCTGGTATTTGTCGGAACACCTGATGGTGCGATGGTGTTGGTGGAGGTGTGAGGTGAGGATTGCTACCGACTGAATTGTGTGGATGTGTACCGAGTGCTGGGGGAGCTGGGTCATCCCAAACTACTGTAGATTGTGTTTGTGTTGTATGGGGGAGCAGGTGATTGTTTCACAGTTGAAAAGAGCTTAGTATTCAGCCAAACCTCATTACTATTATGGCTACATTTAAAAACCAGATCCAATGATGTATACGACACTGAAAGCTCTCATTTTAGTCAGTAGCTGACATGCTAAGTACATTCTCAATTCTGGCACTCTAGAGCCTGACTATCCCAAAGGTCCCATTAACCCCCTCACTACTTAAATACCCCCCACCACTTTGTCCATCATCATTACCCTGGCTGACACCAGACACACCCCTCCCTTCTGCCTGTGTCTACCTCCCAAGTCTACCCCTCCACCCCCTGACTTATCTCCATGTATCCCCCTCCTCTACCCCACCCCATCTCAACCCCTCCCTCCCAACATCACAGTGGGACAAAGACCCACTGTCTCCCTGTGACTATATGCTTTGGCGCACAATAGGAGGGAAACAGACAAACACAATGAAAGAGATCATAAAAAAGGGAAGGGAGTAAGAAAGAGAAAATAAGTTTGAGGACCCATCATCTTTTTTCTTTGCCTGCGGACACGGACTAAAGAAGCATCTTTTCAATAACAAAGATAAAACTCTAACCTGTGTCCTATATAAGGACCTGTGTCCTCTTTCTGTCCCAACAGCTCTGATGATAGTTTGCATGTCTGGGTATTTCTAGAAGGGGATGGAAATCTCGAAGCTTTATTGAGGTTCTTTTATGGTGTACTTTTTTAACAGTGTTGTTAAATAGTGTTTTTGTGAGGGGGAATTTCCATGAGAGCAGGGGCTGAGCTGACACAGGGCTGTGGTCTTGGTCAGAGACAGTTTGTGGCATTATCCGCTTTCTAGGTTAGACCTTATTTTCATGAAAAATAGGGCTTTGCTGTAAATGAAAGCAAAAGCAGTATATGAAAGCAAAAAAGCTGTAAACTACGTCTTCAAATCCAGCAGTTACTGGTGAGTGATTTAAGCTTGTTCAAAATAGTCCTCGGTCTAGCATATGTTTAGGAAAACAGACAGGAGGACACATTAAAAATGATGGGCAGAGGGAACATGTAAATAGAAGTGTGATAATTATGGGTGGAGTAAATCCCATTGTTCTCACAGGGCGAGGGTGGGGGAGTGCGGTGAAACATACTGTACAGACAAGTGTGTTTGTAGGTCTGAGCACTGGAACAATTTAGTTTCAGTTGATGCTGATTTTTACTTTAGTAAATTTAAAAGAAATATTCAATATTTTGGACACCTCTTCTGCATTTAAACCAATAGCTAACTTATCTGAAAAACTGATCTCCAAACAGTACAAAAGAAGATTATGGCCACATGTGAAAAAAATATTTGAATTGTATTGTATAATTATTTGAGTTTAAAATCATAATTCTGAGTGTAAAGTCAGAAACCTAATCCTCTTCTGTAAAACTGTTTGTTAACTTTGAAAAACAATTTCTTCCAAACTGAGAAATCAGTAAGTTTAATTTTTTTTAAATTGTCTTATTAGATTAGTTTGGCTAAGTTTATTTGACAATAAAAAATATTACTCTCAGCTGTTTGTTATGGACAATAAAATATGGTCCACATGCTGTAATAACATGGTTACATGCAACAATAAAAACATAACATTTTAACAGCTCCTGAATAACTGAATAACCTCTCGTCGATCTTCCTATGGAATCAAACTGTAATATCAGCTACAACAGATCTTGTACTGTACTGTATGCAATTTGCAAGATATTAATTACTCCATATGTACCATGCTTAGCTTGATCTGTGATGTTCTGAATTCTATTGATAACTGAGTTATTGAAACTGGCTTTTGTCAAAGTAGCTCTGTACCACACTGCATGCCAAGAGCATCAAACAATCCTTATGCAAGGAACAAGGAACTTGGTCCCCTGAACACGACTGACTAGGCTTGTCTTACATGAGTCTTTTAATTCTGGTTTTGAACTAAATAAAAATGACACAATTTTACCTTTATGTAAAAAAAATGAAGCCTTGTCAGCACCAAGAAACAAATGTCATACTGATTTATCACTTACATACAATAGAAACAACAATGGACCCAGGTCACTTCCTTGGAGGACACCACTGATCACAGGTTTCATACATAAACCATGCACACTGCTGTATCAGAAACAATTACCTTTAACTGGACAACAGTTTTGAGTGTCAACACTTTAACCAAGTCTTAAAGCACAGAAGAAAGTTTTTCAGACTGCTGAATGTCACGTTATTGGAATGGAAAACTTGATCATTTGTTGATCATGTATTTGTTGTCTAACATGGCTTTTATTATGAATCTCTGTGGTGAATGTTTTGGGGACATCCTGAATGATGTGTTTTTTTTTTTTTTTTTTATTGTGTATGTTCTTCTCTCTTCTTTTTGTTGATTGTTCTGAATGTTTGTTGATGACCTCAATAACTTTGTAGTTTCAATGTCTTTTTTATATCATATTCTATTCTGTTTCTAGGGTGACCTTCTAACATCTGTCCAGGGACTACAGATGAAAAATGGACTCTTGACTAACTCTGGCACATTTACAGAAATGTTTTATTAATGTGCACTGTCCCTGTCAAATAAACAAACAAAATAAAAATAAATCATTTAAATATGGTTTGAGAGCTATGAGCTTTGAGGTATGGACAGTACATACAGAAAAATAAAAAAAATAAAACTCCTGTCAGAAATTGGTTATGTTGATAAAAAATGCCTATAACAAAGCAAGAATCACGGTCACGGTTTTAATGCTTGGTTGAGGGAAGACCATTTAGCTTAAAGGTCCTGATGTTGTTGTTGAGCCTGCAACAATTTGGCTTTAAACAACGGTAACAAAAAATAAAAACTTAGCAAGAAATTCAGAAAACAAGCATAAACACTGGTGTGGCCTTTTCAATGTGAAGAGCTTTGCAGCTGGACAAAGGCATTTGAGTGATGCTGATTTTGCTTTTTTTTTGTTGGACAGATAACACATCAATACTTTTTTCATTATCTAACCAAATAATTCATGATCAGAACACTGCAAAAATTTACCAATCAGATTTTTTTTTTTGATGATGAGGAAGACACTGGCGTAAAATTCATGGGACAGTTACATACGGTGAACCTTCCATGCATATCACTATGATGCAATATTTGCCCCATACTGTTTACTCACCGGCTTAATTTTTGACTAAAGAGGGAGGTCATTGGACTATAGCAGGCAAACACAGACCAGAAAAGCCAGTTAGGCATTGATGTTATGTAGCAAGCTGTTGTATTTTCAGCTATCAGAGTGATATATACAAGAGCTTGGCCTGTGTTACAATAATAATAATTTAGTTACAAGACTCTGCAGGAATCTCACTTCGAAAAGATATATAAACACTGAGCCACTTTGTATGTCTTTGTGAAATGAGAGAAGTACATTCTTCATCTTTCTGGGAAAAAACGTCATTATTGTGTTTTAAGCGTGTGTGTATGTGTGTCGGTATGTCTATCAGCTCTCCTGTTTTGACAGCATTCAGTGTCACAGTCTGTCCAACAGAAGCGCCACCGGCCTGTCTCTGTCTGCACTATACTGTCCACTCGGGGCTCATGGGGGGATTTGAAGGGAATCATATCTGCCCCTCCTCCACCCGCTTTCAATGCACACATTCACACTCATCCTCTCTCACTCCACCATCAACAGAGGGGGCTGCAGCCCAGGGGGGGATTGGGATGCTGTGATCATGAACAGAGTGCTCAGAAAGAGTACAGGGAATGTACATAAGCAGAGAGCACCAAAAAGAGTGGACGAGCATCCACTCTCATAATTGTTCCTGTGGTCCTGTGACATATAACACACATATCCACAGAATATCCACTTGTCCTCATACTGATCAACTGATTCCATTTTTATCTGGGTCAAGTTCATGCCAACTGTTCTTCTTTTTGCCATGTGAGCGCACACACACGCACATGAATATCCCTCTCAATCTCCCAATGACCCTTTTTTTTCTCCCATCACGTTTTCTGTCTTCCTTTCTCTCATTTTCTTCTCTCACTAAGCATTCGCTCGTCTGTCAGGCAATGACCCGTCATCTTCCTCCATCTGTCTGTCATCACTGTCTCTGTTTGTGTCCACACTCCGATGTTTCAAGGGGAGATATCAACCACACCCATCTGAGATGTGGCAATTCTAAGTGGAGATAGAACAACTCAATGATGGGACTGGTGGGGCCACTGTATTAAGGGCTCCAGCAGGCTCTACTGCTTATGCAGGCAGGAGCAGCAGACTGAAGTTATGCTATTGTCCCGCTGTCACAATGGATCCATTCACTCTACCCTCAGTGCCTGATCCACTCCACAGATGCTTGTTGGAAAATGTCTCTCTCTCTCTCTCTCTCTCTCACACACACACACACACTCACGCACACACAAAGGAACTTCCCCTCTGAGGACTGAGAGCGAACAACCTTACACACACAACCAAAGTTATCCATGCAGACAATGGATAGTGAGAGATTAGTGTGAGTTCATTCACAGCATGAACTATGAATGGACTTCGACAAGGACCTCAGGGTTTATGATGGCACATGTGCAAAGCATGTGTACAGGACACACACACACACACACACACACACACAAACACACCTTTCACATCCACCTGACAGTTTGTCTTGAGTAAAGTGACTCTCTTAAGCCTACCAAGTGCACAAGTGCTGCTTTTTACTTAGGAGGAAGCTAACTGAGATATGATCAGTAACTTCCGTTTATCAGTCATTTCTGCGGTGTTCGTTAATGAAGCCTCACGGGCGCAAGGAGCCAACTGCTGAGTTTGTTTTCCATGCTGTCTCTCAATCTCTCTCCCTTGCTCTGTCTTTTCATTCAGCCCTTCCTTTCAAAAACACGCTTCACCGGGAAAAAGGGGGCGGGTTTTTCCTCTGTGGAAAATCTGATTTGAGTCCGGCGAGTCAAAACTAAAAACCTATCTGGCTGTCACCCTTTCCGCGCCACGCAGAGTGAACCCACGCCGCACAAGGCTGCTAAATAAAGCACAGAATAGTCTGACATGAGCAAAGCTGTAAACAATGTGAGCATCGTCACTAAAATAACACGTGGGCGTGAAAGTCAGCAGCTGTGTGGAGTAATAGTTATGCAGTGCTGCTTGCACTTGCTCCATGTTCATTCAAGCACGTCTTGTATCTGCTCCATCACCACGACCGCCGAACATGCACTTACCCAGAATATGAAGTTGAACACGAACAAAAGGTATTTCACGCATTTCATTCCTCCTTCCACCTTCCCCATTTCGGCTGGATGTCTCAGTGTTTTGCCTTTATCCCCGCAAAATGCTCTGACGGCTGGATTATTGGCTCCGCACAATGTGACAATAACGGTCCACCCCGGTCACAACACTTGTGCATCAAGCGGCGTTGTTTCTGTAGCCTCTCTCTCTCTCTCTCTCTCTCTCTCTCTCTCTCTCATACACACATGCGCGCGCGTGCACGCACACAAAACACCACAGGATCCGCTTAGACTCTTTCCAACCCGCCCCTTTCAATAATACAGAGGGGGGCTATAAGGGGGACCGAGACTACACGATCGGGGCTTGGCAAATGTTTATAGAGGTGTCGCTTTCACTGAAACAAAAAAAACCCCTCCTTATTATGTACCGATCAACATATGACACCTTATAATACTTAAATGGTAAAATCTCATATATTACTACTGTGATACTCTCTAAATAGTTCTAGTATTCAAAACGTGTCCGTGGAAGCAACTAATTAGTGAGTTTTGTGTTATTTTCTTGTCTGCTGTAGTATCATTCCTGCACAGATTCTCGTGGTTTGATTGCAGTATGTAGTGAGCCGTTTTTTCTCATGATTACGACATAGTAGGCCATTTACCAACACTTTCGTCATGCATATATGAAGTGTGTGGGAAACAGCTTATTTGACAAGAGTTGCTGCAAATCAAACCACATGCACAGAACAAGCTTACTGTTAATAGTGATTTAGCAAGAGAAAGCTTACAGTTTGTATGAAGAATAGTTGTAAAAGATCCGTTCAGTTTTGTAATCACTTGATTACTTGGTAATTTACTCAACTCCCTTTCACATGAAAAAAAGTGGTGTTGAGAGATATTTCCCAACAATAGTACCATTTTTTTCTCTCAAACCTTTCCTGTACATTCAAACCAGAAGTGACAACACCTTAGTTAATGCAATCAAAACAAATTTAGTTCACTGTTTATTTGTCAGTAGACTGACTAATTTTCAAATGATGAAGTGGGAGCTTAATCATTTTCTGCTCGCATTACTACTGAATTTAGTCTTGAGTTAAAGAGCAACATACAAATGTATTGTCTATGGCCTCCTCATTTGATTTACTTTCTAAAGATTTAATGAAAATCAATTTAGTGTAAGTACTCTGGGAAAATAAGTCTTTTAAAACAACACATTTCTGTTCACTTAAAGCACAGTTGACTCCTTTTTCCTCAGAGTATGGTTCAACCTGGTGCAAAGCGGTGAATGAGCTCAAACAGGATGCTTCCACTCACTAAATGTACTATTACAGTAATGAAATGGAAAGAGTAGCCCCTCTGCTGGATTTCTTCCCTCAGTGTCATCAGCAACTGGGAGCATGTAACTCAGCAGCAACACTATGTTCAACATAAATATTTCCCCCACAACCATGGTGAGTGGAGGGAACATCTAAATAGCAGTTAGTTTTATCGCAGGGAAATTGGGCACTTAGAAAATGTCCTTATAGAGGAACAAAATAGCCTGCCAAGCTGAACACTGGAGCGAAGGAGGAGTCACAAAGGAGTGACGATTGAGAGAAGTGTTAGAAAACAAATGCCTAGATGATGTATTAACGTGAATAATCACCAACATGTGGCTCTTTTCAATCATTCACTTGAGGAGATCTCAAAGGTTAACCATCTGTAACTCTTAGAGCAGCAAAGTTTGTCTTTTGAGACTCCTCAGTGGAACTGTGGAGGACGGAGGGAAAATTAAAAGGTTTAGTTTGGATGCTAACCAGGGCAGTGCCAAAAAAGGAAAGGCTGATAAGACTGGGACAAGACCATTGTGTCCTTGCTTTTTAGTTGTTGTTGGCTGTTGGTGGCCCAGTTGCTATGTGGTTCCAAGCATGTGAACAAGAAAAATGCTTGCAGGTCATAACCTCCATGAAAATAGATAGCAAATAGCAGACTAGATCATTTTACAGCTCAACATGATACTTAACAGGCTCATTATGGGGTTGACATGGTTTACAATGGCTCTGGGTCTTAAGTAGGCAGATAGGTTGCTGTTGTGTATGACTATATTTGGTTTAATCCTGTGTGTCAGCCACATGTAACCAGAGACATGTTGGAAGTTTAGTGTCATATTGCACCACTCTGTTGTAAGCATCTTCAGAATTTAAATGAAATGATACATGCACAATTTTTCAAGTCTGTCTTAAAACAACAGTCAGGTGCCCAAATGAACATTGAAACATGTTTTTCTTGCTGTAATCATTCCTCCTGTTCATACTGGCCATTAGAAGATCCCTTTATAATGTACTTTCAACGTAAGTGATGGGGGACAAAATCTAAAGCCCTCCTTCTCTGCAAAAATGTATTTAAAAGTTAATAAAAGTTAGTATGAAGCTTCAGTCACCCAAATTAGTTAGGTCAGTCAAATCAAATCGATCAATTAGTCAGTGTCATTCAAAGTAACTGGCTTTTTAGTGCCTAATTCCCTTTTATTGTTATGAGCCTTCCACTGCAGCTGAACAGGAAAATACTGTTTGTCAAGACACAACAAGGGAATTTTGTATTAAAAAGACTAACTGTGGAAGATATCCACTTTATCTAAACCCTCATATTATCTTAACATAAACTTTTAATAAACCTTTGTTCAAGATGAGAACGGTGGATTTTGTCACCCATCATTTACATTGTAAGCACATTTGGAAGGGATCTTTTGTCATGGTCAATATGAACACAGCAAGCAAAACCCATTTCAGTGTTCATATGGACACCTGACTATTATTTTAAGACAGACGTGAAAAAATGTAAACCTATCCTTTAAGTCCATGGTCTGTGCAGACTCTCAGTCATCCAGGTTATGGTATTTTTAGAAGAGCCAAGTCAAGGGCAACTGGACTTGCTTTAGATTCTTGAAGACATTTCATCTCTCATACAATTTGTCTTCAAGAATTGAAAATATGCCCTTGACTTAGCGCCTCAGCACGTATAATCAAGTCCATGCTTTTCTGTTCGCCTGAAAGGGTGGGATCAGTAGCTGTTGTTTTGCCTGTCTGGTCAGGGCCTGGACTTTTTTCCTCTGAGGTCATTATTGATGACAGACTATGATATCTGTTAGTCTCATTTTGTCAGAAGGGAAATTAAGATAAAGCAGACTGCAACATAGTAGACAATTTTAATATAATTTTAATCAAGCTGTGATCAAAACACCATCATTACATCAACAAACTGGCATTAGAGTCTAAAAGTGAATGAGACTTCTATCTTTGGTAGCATAGCACCACCTACTGCTCACTCTACAAAGATGAATGTGTGTGTGTTTTTTTTGTTTGTTTTTTTTTTATCAGGGAAAATCACCTGAGCAGCTGTGCACTTTAGTCATCTAAACCATTTTGCACATTTATGCCTGGGAGCTGCACAGGCACACTCCAGTGTTTGCTTAAAGGCACTTTGACAGCAGCTGTTGACAGAGAGAATGGTATTTATTCAGCATATTCACCCATCTTTGCACGCTTGAAAATCATTTTGAAAAATGTAAATTATGGGATATATTATGAGATAAATTCATGCACAAGCTATAATTTCATCATCAGAGTTTCCAGCCCAAGTTTCAGTACCATTTCCTTCTCTTGACATGCAGGTTACAGTCTTGTGTAACTTCACTGTAGCAAAGTTGAGAGAAAATGAAAAACGGTTAACAAATCACACCACCTAGTTGCAGCTTCTGCCAAAGTAAAAGGTTATCTTAGGTCACCTGCTGAACAGCCTTTGATCAGATAACCGTGCTGCAATGAGGTTTCCTGGCAGTGAGGGTGAGAGCCCAGATAGGCACCTGGGGAGGTGATAATGTGACGAGAGCTGCAGAATTCAACTTTCAGTGAGGAGAGAGAAATAGAGAAAGCTCTATAAAGGCCTCTTTTCCTTTTCATGGCCCGATTAACACAAGATGGGGCCTCACTTTATATAGTAGTAAATAGTAGTACTCCAGAGCTGAAGTGATTGGTTGATTAGTCAATTAGTTTAAGTGATTAGTTGTTTAGGCAGCTTTTAAAGTAAAAATTCCAAAAATTCACTGGTATAAGCTATTTGCTAGTTTTAATTTTTCCATGATAGTAAACTCAACATCTTTAGATTTTGACTGTTGGTCAGACATAGCAAGTAATTTGAATTTGACTTGACTTGAGCTTCAGGGAATGATGATACATTTTTCTTTTTTTTTTCTGACATTATATACACTGAGCAATCAATCAAATAAAGGAAATACTTGTCAGACCTATTGATAATGAATGTAATTGTTGTTTACAGCCTTACAACAATACTGTGATATGATATAATATGAAATAATAGTAACTTTATCTAGGTTTTATAATTTATGATTCTTTTAATTTGATAAAAGACAAACTGAAGTGCTGCAAATTTCTGAAAAAATATGCATTAAATCCAATTATGTAGACCCAAATGAGTAAACCTAAGGCCCCTTTCTGATTCTTTTGGCACTTACATCTTGCAACTACAATTTTCCTCTTGACCACAAGAGGGTAGTATGTTCTATGAAAAATCTTGTAAGAGGCATCTCCTGTACATGTATTATATTAGGTTTTGGCAGAGATTAAATGCTCTTGTTCTCATCTTCCGTGTGTCTCTGTGACTGGCTCTCATTCCCTCTTTAACCAGACATAATCTGCAGCATTCAAAAACAGATTACTTGCCAAGGAAAGATCTTGAGGGTGCTGTATTAATTGTGTATCACTTGGTTTGTGATTATTTGCGAAGTTGCAAATTTTCTTGGAAATATGCACTACCAATGCATAAAATCAACATAAATTATAAGGACAGGTCAAAGCATCACAGCAAAAGCATTACTGTTTTTGTCTACCTGTCTGGTAGAAGAGTCTTGTTCTAAAATGTGCATATTCATCCATATTCCTTTATATATTTGTGCTTGTAATTACCACAAAAGGAAGTCAGTAGAGGCCCACAGCTAAAATTTGTCCACAGGGTGCTTTAGATATACTATAAGGTACACGATGCCATGTGTCATGAAATATTTTTTCGTATGTTAATGCAAACCTACATGAGTTTTTTGAATGTGTTGAATGGAATAAGAGTGGAATTACATTTGGCTGCCCTGACACTGTCATTATTTTGACCATACGAATATAAAAACCTGAATAAGATACAGTATATAGAGAAATAGTGGTCTGAATGGTGTAATAAGCAGGAAAACTAAACTGTGAATCATATGCTATAGCCGTCATAGTCAGCCAAATTGAACACTTCCAGCAAAGTGACTATGAGAATCTATGTTAAAAAGCACTGAAGCTGTTTAGTGGCTCGTAGTGGGCCAGCACCTTCCTAACTTCTTTTTGTTGTTTTTCCTTTGTGTTAATTGGTCCCATCTAACCTTCATCCTTCCCTCACATATACACACAGACTCGCAGGCATTTCTCACATCTGTGTTTACACCAGTTTTCCAAGGTGACAGGAATTTTTGCCTGACTGCTGGGAACACTACGCCCAATCCATCTTCCTCTGTGTGTATAAAATGCAGAGCTAGACTCTCAGGCCTGCACGGTGTGCACGACATTCCTGAATCAGTTATGGATGTACAACTGTGCATGCAAAGGAAGGTCAGTTTGTCTGTGTTGTGCTCCTCTGAACTCAGTCCTGCTCTTCCATTGGCTGCTGTCCCCAGATCCTAGAACAATGCTGCAGCTCCAAACTAGACATGAGTTACCTGATATTTAGAACAGTCACTGGAAGTAACAAAATATTTGAAGAAACAGTTTGACTCAGTGTCTGGTTGTGTCATGCCTTTTTAAAGCTGTCTCAAAAAGTTTTGCACTTTGAGAATCTGGGATTTGGGGTTTAGAGCAATGTTTCTAAATCTTTTTCCATGTGACCAGTTAATATGAAGAAATGTCTACTTGTGTATACTTGTTACACGGTGCATGTTGAGTTGTGTGAACTCTCCTGTCAAAGAGTGTCCCCTCCTGTCCCCTCTGTTTAATTTGAACAATTTTCTGTAACATGAACATGTCAAACTGCACTGTACTGTACTAAGAAAAGATTTAAGACTGGAGAAAAGTTAAAAAACAAACAAACAATTATTTCATGACCCCTTAGATTCATCTGGTGACCCCTTATATGACCCAAACCACAAGTTTAGGAGCCACTAGTTTAGAGTACACTTTAACCAATGATTTTACTTTTAAATCTTCCTTTAATTCTAGTTCTATCTACACAGTGAGCAGAAATGGAGCATCATTTGCATTAATTCAGAGTCATGTTTCTGGCCACCCAAATGAAGTAAGTCCAATATGCACACTGTTTTTAGCTCTATTTTGGCCTCCTGAGGAAGTACCTGGGTCTTTAGTTGCTAAATGCTCGTCTATATTCCCTAGCTTATTACTAACTGTGTCTGTTGTTTGGTGTTGGGCAGGTTGCATACAATTATCAAAGATCTTCAGCTTTTCATAAGCCTGCAATATCTTGAAACCACACTGGTGAGAGCAGTGAGACTGAACCAAATCAGTACAGGCAGGCTGGACAACCAAAACAACAAGCTAAAAGATGGTAAAAAAAAAAAAAAAGCTCCTTAAAGCTGAGGGGAACTGAAGAGTCGGGTGATGATTCTCTGAGTTCATCACTACAAACAACCCTGTGTCCTTTCTTCCATTGTTAACATAAAACTCTTGATAAAAGCAGCTTTAACGCTAAAATGTGAAATTCAACATTGTAACTGACGCAACAAACCAGGCAAGTACTGAGGTGTTTAATAAATAACAGCATGAACAACACAACAACAATAACAACAACATTAAAAGCTTGAATTCATTTAGTATATATACACATACTGTATGTATTTTCATATTTGACTGTATAAACCATAAATATGACATGCAGTCCTCATAACTTAAAACAACCAGGACTTCTCAGACTGAGGTAGGGTCAGGGGCCAAGGGGTTGGATAGATGAAGCTGTTTGTGTATGTGTGTTTGTGTATATGGATTTGAATGCTATGGTGAGTGTATGTGTGTGTGTGTGTGTCTGTTTTGGTGAGTGTATGTTTGGAGGTGGGGAAGAGGATTACAGTATTGGCAATAAAGCTGCAGTGGCTGTTTAGGAGAAATGTGTGTGCTTGGTTCATAGTTCAGTGGTCAGGAGTTGTCCTCCTTTGTCAATGTCCCAGTCGTCCTGCCCAAGACTTCCGGCTGAGAACACACACACATGCGGCATTGATGCGGATGAAACGCCAGGCTGTCCGTTCCTCGTAGATGGTGAGGGCGCTTACGAATATGTGTGTGTTGGTGCAGTAGGAGTTCCAGTGGCGACTGTCGATGCCAAGACAGCCTGAGTTGCCTGATTTGGAGCCCTGTTTGCCACTTCGTCCCCCTGACTTTCCTCCATTTGGGGTGCCGGAGCCCCTATGAGTGGGGGATCGGCAGGTGGTCTCATAGAAGAACTGTTTCTTCACCACGTTGTTGATTGTAACATTGGGCAGCACTGTCACCTCATTCCCGAGTATGTCAGTAGCCCGTGTCAGGTTGCCCACCCAGGTATTTATGCTGTCACATACTGAGTACTCTCCTCTGTGCATGTTGTGTGATCCTGCTTTGCGCCTCACTCTCACCCCCGTCACCCCTTCAATGTCATAGCCCTCGCCTTCCAGGGCATCATGTGATGGGGGCACCTCGCTGAAGACAACACGGGGCGAGGAACGGTAACGTCTCTTGGAGAAGAGCTTGGGGTCCACCACTGGGATAGAGGGGTCAGGGGTGGAATCCGACACAGAGTGGCTCACGACAGGGCTCTTATCGTGGGTGTGTAAAGCTGCCCGATGAGGCCTCTTGGTCCTGTGGTGACTGGTCCTATGATGCTCCTGTAAAGAATAATGTTCAGAAAGCTGGTCCTCTGCTGTGGTATGTTGCCGTCCTGCTCTGTGATTGGCTACCGTCTGCTGTCCTACTTTGTAGTTGGCTGCCCCGGTGCTCCGGGCCAATCCATCTCCCATGTTCAGTACAGCCTGGACGCCTATCAGGAGGAGCAGGACCAGTGGTGACGACCTCATGGGCACACGTCCTGAGCCAAACAAAGGAGGAAAAAGTTATCTAAGGCACCTGAGGAGTACATTGTTGTTGAAACTATAGAAAGACTAAAAGAACAATTCTCTTCGGGTTCATTGCATTACAACATCATGCAGTTGTACAATACATGCATGGCAATACATGTACAACTTTTGAACCACAAGGGTTTACAACAGATGACAGAAACACAGCTTGGTGCCACATAATCAGTAATTGAAGTCAATGAAAGTGAATAACTGAATAATCTGTGACGCTTAACCATTATGAAATATTTTGCTGATGATCAGCAATGTGATTTTGTAAAATGGCAAGTTATTATAGCGGTCTATTATGCTTTTACTCCCAATCTACAGCAGATGGAGTCAGGAGTTGAGAGAGGACGAGTGACAACTAGTACAGGTCTCCCCTGGTATTGAAATTAGCAATGTGTGGTTCATAGTCAGATCTGGTTGAGCAACAAATGTTATGTCCATTTTCACCACTAAGAAAACATTCTGGGTTCTTGAATTTGAATGTTGATTTGTGTGTTGCTGTGGTGAGTGTTTATGTGTACCTGTGGAATGTGTCCAGTTGAAGTGGGAGCCCCTGTGGACTCTAGAGCCAGACTCCAGTGCAGGCCGGGCCCCTCATGCCTGCCATCTGGACCCCCTGAACCACAGCTCTGTAACACACACACGCAATTTAATCTAATAGACTACACTTAAACTCAAGAGCAGGACACACTTATGTAGAATACACAGATTATGAAACCTCTCTTGTACGCATAGTTAGTGACTTCCATTAACGTCCACACATTTGGCATGTCTCAACTGGGAGTAAGACACTGCTGTATGATGATGAAATGATGATGTCCTCTGGTAACAAATATAGTAAAAACCTAACTCATAACATTCTATAAATCTAGATAAGATAAGATAGATAAGTTTAGATTTGTTTATGTACAACCTTTCTACTAAATTGAGCAACTAGTTGTAGAAGAGGAAAGAAAGAAAATGCTCTTGCTAAAAGC
Organism: Euthynnus affinis; assembly: GCA_029490765.1. Classification (NCBI taxonomy): domain Eukaryota; kingdom Metazoa; phylum Chordata; class Actinopteri; order Scombriformes; family Scombridae; genus Euthynnus; species Euthynnus affinis. Next base: position 19,164,568 of record CM055841.1, on the reverse strand, counting down.
TTAAGTTTTTATCCTGATAAGGGGCTTTTATCCTCTTCACCTAATCTTTGTCTAGGTAACTGTTTAACTTAAATGTAAAGTGTTCCCAGTAAAAAGGACAATAGAAAACAAAATGGAACTCATTTTCTATATCACTGACATAGTACATTGGTATCTACTTTTCTTCTTTCAGACTGTTTTCAACATTAAGTCGTAAAGCACAAGTTCCAGAAGGGTGCAAGTGACGTAAAAAAGGAAACAAGAAAGACATTTTTAGTTTAGCAGTGTATGAGCTGATCGTGAGAGCACTGCAAAACTCTGAACTGTCATCTCTCTTCCTCCGACCACCAATCCTCTCACTGACATACACAATTTACCATTATCTGACCTTATCTCTTGCTAAGTACACACACACACTCACCATGTTTAACTCTTAGAGCTTGGACTTGCCATACATTAAAACGTGTGGCATTTCACACCTCATTACATGTTACATCTATATTCAAAATAAAGCACTCCATCATGCATCATTAATAGGTGATATGAACATGTGCGTGCACACACAAACTCTGTCACACATGCAAACAGTGTCTTCCTTAGACACACATGCCATACATACGCATATAGGTATGCATGTAGACATGTTTTTATGGATAGTTTGCATGCTTAGATGCCATGATATGTGAATGCACACACACACACACACACACACACACACATCCTCCCACACAAATACTCAGAAGGTCACTGAGGTGAGTTGAAACTGGAGTGTCAGTATTCTTGACTTATCTGCAGTGTTCTGTAAAACCCATCTTGCTGGTTCAGTTGGAATGTTAAATTTTATTACCTTGTTGTGAAGGGTATGACCTTCTGGCTCCACATCAAACGTGTAGGAAACAAATAGTGATTGGTGCTCTTTGCAAAGATGAAACTTTATCTAGTTTTTATTTAGTCTTTTGTAACAACCAGGTCTTCTAGAAAAATAACTTGCATTGAAATCCTGAAATGTTGCAAATAATAACCAGAAGAGGTCAGTGTTGCCTGCGGCGCCTGCATACATGTAGCCCAGAATTCAAAGATAACATCCAGCAGCTGAGAAATATCAAAATGTCACTGGCTCTTTTCCCATCAGAAACAGCAACTCAGTTGCATGAGAGAAGTTTAGCATCTTAAATCATTTTTAAGCTGAGAGTGCTTCCTTGAGATTTCTGTTCTTTGAACCATTTTTTTTTTGCACGTTTGTCTGCAAGGCAGTGGTGGAAAGTGACTTTAGATACATGCACAGTTTTGAGGAACTTGAATTTTACTGGAGCAGTTATATTTAATGCTACTTCATACTTCTTTTCCACTGAATTTCAGAGGGGAAAATTATACTATTTTATCCAACACATTTATATCATTAGTACTGGTCAAGAATAAGCTTTTCACATATATCCTAGTAATATACACAATATATATGCATAATTGTTTTTATTTTACTGAAGATTAAGATTTTTCATTCAGTATAAATCACATGATGAGCTTTCAGATATGGTGCATTACTGAACATTAAATGACCCAGAAGCATATTACTAGTACTTTTCTTGTAATCTTGTAATAATATGCGTTTTTACTGAAGTATCATTTTTAAATGCAGCGCTTTAACATGTGATGGATTATTTCAACATTGTGGCACTGCTGCTTTTACTTAAAAAGATCTGAATATTTATCACCGCATGGTCAGTTTGGCATTGCATCAGCAAAACCAAGTAATCTTGGGAGATGGAGAGAGCTATTGTTTAAGTTTAGATAAACTGACCTACTAGTGATATCTTTCGACTTCAATAAACACAATCACACACACACAAACACACCCACACACTCTCATACACATATGGAGCTGGTCCAAATAAGCAGTAAGTTGATTGATCCAGGCTGACGAGCAGCTCACTATTTACATGGCCCAGGGTGAGCCGGGAGGATCCTAATGTTAAAACTATGTGGCTTGTGTTTAATGCCAGTGGAGCCAGCATAAACACTGCAGTGCGGGAGCACAGGGGTCAGAGCGGTTTAGAGAGCACCTCTGACTTATAGGATTACTTCAGTGCTGGATCAGAATCTGTCTGGCTATCCCCACGACACTCTCACACAAATACTGTATGCAAATAATAAACACACAGGCAGCACCATACACAAAAACATACATACACAAAGTCACGAGATGCTCCTGAGGTGTTCTAGTATTTCAGTGAGCAGGGTTTGGATGTGTTCCCAATGCTGTTTGTTTGTTTTATAGTTTTGCGGAAACAAAACCCTACTCCACTCCAGAAATTGTGTATGGAAAGTTAAATATTTTAGCCACATCTGTAGGGTGTTGACTGGGCCTGGAACAGAAAATGTTTGATGAAATGGTCCGATGGATTTTACATACTAACATACATCCTATATCAGACTGTGGGGGAAAAGCAATCCATATGGTACTGATAAAACAGGAAGTCTGAATGGTGTGTGTGTGAGGCTCCCTGCATTTTGACGTGCCATGGATGGGGAGCTGCTTTCCTCTTTAGTGTCCAGGCAGAAAAATTGCCGACTAAATAACGACATGCGTATTCCAAATGACAGACACAGTATGGTTCATATTTCCAGACAGGCAAAATACTGTATTAATACACTATGGTATAAACAAACCAGTGATTCAATATTGTTTCATGATTCATGTATTGTACAGTTCTGAAGTTTACCAAGGAGGATGTTTATGAGAACAAACTTTGTAAAACAGCCTGAGGAAGCTTTAGTGTACCCAGCTCTAAAGAAGATCCCTTTCTCACAACAGACTTCCCAGCTTTGCCAAACTGTAAATCAAGACCATTTCAGTTGAGTCATCCATCACCTCCACATGCTGCAATGACATGAGTGCTAGAGGCACCACAAAGCAATACCTGGTTAAACAAGATTGCCAAAGTTGATGAAAGTGTGTGCGAAGTCACGCAGCTGCTAGGTTATGACCTGGAAAACCAATCATTAGGGAGCATGAGAGGAAAACAGTTGAGACAGAGACTAATTATTTAGCCCAAGGCAATGGAGACCCACCACACATTTACTGGTGCTGACTATATAGTAATAGCCAGTAACACATTTTCATTTGGTCTGCCAGTCCACAAAATACTCAACAGATCAGATTCTGGTACCTACGAGCTGCCAAATGACTACATGTGGCTGCAGCACAGTGTGTTGACTGCTGCATAGTGATGACAAAGCAGGTGGGCCAAAACATGAGCAGTTTAGGAGAACATTGCTCGCCATCAGTCCGAGGTTGGTTTACAGTTAGTGGGGCTTTCTTCCTATCTGTATGATACATTAGTCATTAGTTACAAGACCTTGTTAAAAGATGTGCAGGAGTAGCATGTCAACAGTTCTCTCAAACAAACACACACCTCAGCCTCAGAGCGATGACAACAGCATCAGATTATGAGCGGGTGAGAAAGAGAGACCGACAGCTGCAAAGACAGACAGAGGAAGAGAGAAAAGAAACAGAGAGAGGGTGATGTGGCGAAAAAGAGGGGAAGGTCAACAGTTTCTCTGTGTCTTTCATCAGCTCAGTGTGGTGTAGTTCCTCCTGCTGTCATCTACTGGAAATAATTATCACGGGGGATGAACGCCAGGTCAACTTGCTCTCTTTCACTTACACACACCCACAAACGTTTGAAGATATATACTTTAAATAAATTGTATCCAATGTTCATTAATCAGTGTTTGAAAAATGCAACTGGTCTTTATGGACCAAACAAGTCTTTTGGAGGAGGTTTAATGTCTATTTGAAATGAAAAAATGAACGGTTGCAACAGAATTCGCATGATCAAACGCACATACAGTATATTAGCAATACATGGTTTTCACAGAGTCATACTTACAATTGTAATGCCTCCATTTCTTGTCCAGTCATAGCCAGATCTTAGTCATGCAAAGTGATGTCATGCAGTGTCTGTTAAAAGCACAATTAAGTTACACTCTCCAAACATTCTTGAGTGGCTGTCAGTGAGCTGGTTATTCTTGGAAACACTTTAAAAGTCTCGGATGGGGGAACCACAGCATAGGTTAGACAGTCAGAAAAACTCTGTAAAACAAACTATGGAAAATACATGTTTTCAATAAGCCAGGCAATCAGTCAAAATCATATAGCGCAATAGTGCATTCCTTACGATTCTGTTGAATGTGATGTTACACAGTGACTTGGTCCATTAACAGACATCATTCATCAATCAATGAAGTATATTAAGAAAAGATCTAAAATAAACAATACTATTTAAAGAACCAGCTTGAAATGAAATGTTCACAGTTACACAGATCTACCTGTTTTTTGAGTCATTCTGTGGTTCATAAACATTTTCAAACAATTCTACAATTGCAAATGCAATCAAATGCATATTTTATAGTAGTCAAACTGAAAGTATTTGGTTTGAGAAGCCATTGGTTATTTCTTCCCCCTGCAACTTGCAACAATTTGATCTCCTGTCACGCTTCGATGTAGTGCAGCTATGTGGCTTTAAGTGAGCAAGTAAAGATTAACTGTTCTAAATCAGATGAAACAATGACAGATAATACTGTAGCTACACATCAACGAGCCCATTTGAGGAGTTGTTCTGCACCTTTGTTCGTCTGCACATAGCTTCAATTCCAGACTGGCTGAAAAACAAAAGTGAATGCTATCAGTCTATAGCATGTGACAGCCGTAATATGAGTAGCAGAGATGAAAGAGATCAGCTTCTGCTATGTCCTTTCCCCTCTTCTTCATGTTTTAAAGACATTTGCTGTGAGAACCACGGCACCTGTTGTGCATCAGGGACACTTCAAACAGCAAACTCCGCTGCTCTGGCCTCAGGACACAGGAAAAGAGAGACAGGCAGCATCAAACTGACAGTAACACACAACCTGTTAAAGCACTTGACTCCTCAGTGCAATGAGAAATGATGCAAGATACCCAGAACAAAAGAACATTTATTAGACAAAGTATCATGTTATTACCTGCTAGAAATTGGGGGCAGGGGGACATATGCGGTGCTCGACATCACCTTGTATTAGTATGAAGGGTTTGCTTGGTGCAGCCATAAAATATTCTTTGGCATGCACAATGCAGGTAAATGCATTTCCAACTTTGAAATGTATTTCTCTTGAAACACGTATTTTTCAAAAGACTACCCTTTTATTCAACTTGGCTGGATGGTACTGGCAGTCACACAGAGGCATGTACTTCATACCTCCTCTGAACATTTCCCAGCTCAGTAACACACTACCAACAAGACCTCTCAAATATATCTGTGGTTTCAGGTTTTATGGCGAACCTTTTCAAACAAATTTACCTGTAATGAAACCATAAATGAAGCTGGTGCCATGCAGGGAGGAGAGGTTCCAAGAAGTCTGTATCTGAATTTCATTTCTTGTTTTGATTAGCAAGTATATGTGTGGTTGGTGCCTGTGGGATTAAAATATATATATGATCATTTTACACAGGTGTCTCTCTTCATTAGCTGCAGTAAAATAAAAGGTTGTATATCTGTGCAGGGCATCTTGAGAATATCAGGGAAGCAGGGAGCCAATGGTGTGGAAACTAAAAAGAACGAGTGCTGGCAATCAGCCAGTCTCTTCATCCTGCTTTTTCGTGCCTTTCTCTGTGTCTGTTTCTTTCTGTCAATCTGTCTCTCATTTATCCAGGTTTCCCATTGTGCATCTCAAATGTGACCTAACGTTTGCCTTCTCTCTCACGGTTAAAAGCGAGCGATAACTTCCTGGATACATGGCCGTTTCTGTGTCTAACAGCGATAACAGATTTCAACACTTCAAGTGTATGGCAGGTGGATCTGCTCTATTATTTCCTCATGTTTGTCTTGAGTAAAACTTACACAACCAATTTCTGATTACATCCATAGGTGCTTGCGCAGCTGGACTGCTGGTGCTGGAGCAGCTGCAACCCAATTATTAGACTTGAGGGAACAAACATGTGCTTTTGCATCCACACTTTTTGATCATACAACTTTGCTATTTTTAAACATTTGAGCTAGTGTGGATCAAAAAATAATTATATTTGGCTGTGTCATATATTGTATGTGAATTAAAAATTTGTAACATCCCGTCCTTACCTAGTCTCTTACAGCCGGAGAACTACATAAACTGGAGAACCACTTAAGATATGCGAACTATGTTACTGCATTGTACCACATGCTGCACTTGGACAAGTCAGAATTAATGTAAGACAGTCACTCTGACTCTGTTGGTGCAAGAAGGTGTGTGGTGTGCAAGGAAGTGAATGGAGAAGCTGTTTAGTTAGCTGTAACACATTACATAGCTAATAGACTTGGATCTCTCTCTCTCTCTCTCTCTCTCTCTCTCTCTCTCTCTCTCTCTCTCTCTCTCTCTCTCTCTCAAAGAGTTTGTGTGCATGTCTGTTGTTTTTTCATATTTGTTGGCTATAAATAATTGGCTACTGCTCTGCTTCAGAAGCTGTAATGTGATTTCTCTTAAGACATGCCACATACACATATACAGTAGGATTTGCAAAAGCCATCTCAGTGGAAGGAATTTGTCTTGGAACTGGGATCATTAAAGCTGTTGGACTTGTGTCTTGTGCATATGGCTTCACTTTTACTATTTCACTAATGCAAACTGCCCAAGAAAAGTCTATGTCCAAGTATTGAATCAAGACAGAAAGTAGGCCAATTCAGTTTAGCTGAATGAAAATGCCTACTAATGAGATCCACCCAGTGTACCTGACAAAAATGGGGCACACTTGTCATGATCCTGTGTCTCCCTAAGCTGCTACCACTCGCTCTCTCCCTCTCTCTCCCTGTATGTGTGTGTGATTGTGTGAGTGGAGACAGGTGTGCTGGAGTCAGAGCAGTGTCACACCAGCTGCACCTCATCTCACTAATCAAGCCCTCTTCAAGTATTCAGCCCTGCCTCTGCCACTCTGCCAGTTTACTATGCTTCAAGTCACTTGTCATGCATTTATCCTGTTCTCCTGTTGTTGCCTGCTTTTCCTTGCTTAACCCCGCAGTTCAGTGTGCTCTGTCCTTGGCAATTGTCTCCAGCCTCTTGTCTCATCTCCTCAGCCCTTCTTCCCTGTCCTGGAGCCCTGCTCTTCCCAGCTTCCAGCCTATGCCTCAGACCCAGTTTTCCAGCTACCTGTCCAAGTTTCCCCTGGTCTGCATTCTCATTCTCAGGCCTTTACAATAAATAACTTATTTCTATGATATTCCTGTCTCCTCGCATTTGAGTATCTGCACTTGGGTTCACCAGTGCTGTTCCATGTAACAGCAGTAAAATTTTTGTGAATTTTAAGTCACCATACAGTTATAAGGTCCTTTTCTTTGACATATCAATTGCTCAAAGACACTTTAACACTGACAAAGCTCCCATTCCCATCCAAATACTGAAATATAGTTCCAGGAACCACAGGCCTTGAGTTTGGCGTATACTGTATCTCTCTGGCCCAGTGAAGATCTCTTTTAATTTGCTTTTCAGTTGAGATTTCACACGTCTTGAGCTGTGCAGAACGCTACATGTGGCAAAACTTTAAAGGCTATTCTTGGCCCGGCATTCGTCTCAAAGTTGCAAAGATATGTTTTATTTGTATGGGCAACACTGAGACAAAGCAGGGACATGACTACAATGTAATCTTAGCCTTTTCCCCGTTGTCACACATTGTCCAACAGTAAGTGGAACAATGACTTATCATAATAAAAAGATTGGATCCTTTTGGTGTTTGTGAAAGGAATCCAAAATAAACATTTTAACTGAGAATAAGACTCGGCAGTAATTATATTTGGAAGAAAGGGATGAGTAGCAATTAGAAACTGTAAACTGAAACAATGCAGCCTTTGTACATCAAAGAATGTGATTTTTTTCTGTTGTTTTTTTTAAAAAATATGGTTTACAGCAGAAAAAAACACATACTTTGTTTAAAATATATTATGTAATACAATGTTGTTGTTTTTTGTGGAGCTGTTTATGAACAGGTGGGCTACAGATTATGTTATTTCAGTTATGTTATACTGAGAACAATCACACATCAATGAAACTAACATTTTGTTTGTGACCACTGTTGATCTTTAATTCTACTTTTACTACACAAAAGGACCTCACAGACAGTGAATTTCACTGGTGCAATGCTGTTTTATGCCCTTGTAATGAACTCTTGACTGCTGTCTTGGAACCAAGCAAAACTCTAGGCATGAGGTTCCTCTGGCAATGAAGCAAAACCACAGCCAGAGCACCATGGCTGTGTTAGTGAAAGGCCTTCTCCCATTCTCTCTCCCCTTGTTTTTTCCCCTCCCTAGAACCAGGCCCATCCCCAGACACCCCAGCCTCTCCCTGCACTGGACCAACAGACGTGGGAGGCCAGTCCTCCAGGCCTTGAAAGCAGGATGAATACAATGATTAACATGTTTTCCAGACCCCTAGTTTTTATGACCTTGACATTCAACAAACTTCTCATGACAAGTGGTTAATCTTTTGGCATGGCCGTAGTAATAACTCCCCTTTCCTGGTGAGAATCTAAGATCCCACAGTGGAGCCGTGAGAGGGGGGCCAGAGGCAAGAATGCCTGTCTGGTCACGGAGAGAGATGAAGACAGGGATGGAGAGGAAGGAATCAGTAACATCAAGGGATGGGGAGAGGCAACATGCAATGGAGGGTGGGGTACAGATGGGCAATGAGATGTCTTGGGAATTGAACAAATAAAGGAACATTTGATAGAAAGAAGCAGAGCAAGGAAGGACAATATTAGGGGAGCAAAAGGAGAGACAAAGAAAAGTTCAAGGGCAGGGGAGGAAGGAGTAATAAAGACTGCAGGGAGTTACAGAGCATCGAGGAGTAAGGGACACATGGTGTTTCATCTCCCAATAGCTTTAACAGCAGAGAACATTTCTCTCATCTTTGTTCCAGCTGACAGTAAACCAACTGTGCCAGAGCTGATGTAGCTCAAGTTGTTTATTTACTCTCAGGGCATCCACTGGAGCAGAACTTGAAAAGCATCTATGTTGTCTTTGCACAGGTTCACTCATGTTAATACTAATTCTAGTGCAAAAGCGTCATTGTGTATGATTAAAATCACTAACGCTTATCAGCTGAATTGAATCATGTTTCTGGTAAAGATCACTGACTAATGTGTAAACTCATTATGCAAGAGTCATCCAGCTCATCATCCGTCATCGATTGATATTAAAATCTGATATCTGTGCTTGGAACGCATCTTTCCATGTGACACTTTGACTGCATGCTGTTGCATGAAAGTTTACAATGAGTAAAAAAAAGTGCAAGTAGTAAATGGAACTGAAAATGGAAAATGGAACTCCAGGTGCAAGGGGTAGAGTGGGATGGGTTGGCCGGGATGGAGATGGCCTTTCTGACCAGGTGTCTTTTGTACAGAGCAGGGAGACTGAACTGGGACACACCTGTGATCTTAGCAGGTGTTCACCACTCTTTGTAGCTTTGTTTTACTTCTTACCTTAAGATTCCCAAACCAACAGATCAGGACAAAAGTTAAAATTGATTCAATAAGAGAAAAAAGGAAGAATGAGAGAGTTTAGCTTCCTCAGTAAACACACTTGGGTTTTAGAGTGGATGGTATTTGTGTTATCCAGGTATTTGTAGGTATTAACAATGTCAACCGTATTGTCTGCTATGACAGTCTGAGATGGAATAGGTGGGAGTTTTCTAAAAATCAATCAGCATGTCATTCATTTCGCTTTTGTTGATCTTTAGGTGAGAATCTTTAGACCAGTAAAAAAAATCAACTAAAACCTTCCTGTACGCAGACCCATCATTGTGAAGCAGACTGACAACAGAGTTGTCAGTGTATTTTATATATTCTCATAAAGGCTCCTGCAGCTGTCAGTATACAGTATGCACAGTAAGGGGGATAAAATACAGCCTTGAGGAGAACCAGTGGAGGAAAGCTGCTCAGAAAGCAAAGTTTTCCCTTGTTTGAAATGGCTGTAAAGGAGGTTAAGTAAGGTGAGTATATCTTCTTCCAATCCTCTTTTGCTCCTGCTGGCAAACTGCATGGGGTCCAATATGGCTTCTGTTTTGTTAATGATAAAAGATTTGATGATTCTCTCAAAACATTTCATCAGCTACTACATGAGAGCAACTGGTCTAAAGTTGTTCAGCCTTTTTTTTTTTTTTTTTTTTTACAGGTTTTTTTCTGCTCCGTAAATTCAGCATCTGGGAAGGAGCCAGCAGATTTTTTTTTTTTTTTCACTGGAGGAGGAAATCTCAGTTGTTGAATCCTGTTGTCCTGTTTGGTTTGCAGGAGGAGACCACAGGTAAAATAGAGCCAGAGTCCAGAGAATTAAAATATGGATACCACTTCTTTGCACAAATAAACAACATTTAAAGAACAACAGAACAAAAGATGCGGACAGCACGGATGAGCTGCTCCCTACTAATGGGAAGCACTATCTTGATGCCATATTGCATTAGACATGAGGTTGTGTATGCATGGTATCCTTTTTAATGCTTATATTTGTATTTTGTAATGAAATGTATTACACAGTAAACTGTAAATATTAACAACATTAGAGTGATAGCCGAGGAGTTGCATTAATAAGAAAAAAGGTTGTGGTCAAGTTTTTTCTTGAGGCATGTTATGATAATAAGCTAAATTTTACATAAAAGTGAGAACAGCATTGGAAATGCAGTTACAATACAGTGAAAGTGCTCTGGTTTCAAGCTAGCATTAAGCGATGCCTTCCACTTTAAATTGGTGTAACAGATTTTATTTGATAATTTTAATTCAATTTTCTTTTGGCCATGTGGTTTGGAGCAAAGGGTCAATCAGCCAGCACAGCACATCTTAAGTATATACAGAAGGGATTAAGTATCTCGCTCCAGGACACTGAAGCAAATATGTAAAGAACCTCACTCATATGGAGACATCCTGCTGCCATGAGGCCTTAAAAAGCCATCATGCATAACTGACAGCCTCTTTACAGAAACCTCACATCCTACTCGTTATTTGGTCTGTTTTTCAGCCACACCATTAGCATGGCTCTATGGATGGCAATGTCAGTTGGCCCAGACTAAAATATCTCATCAAGAATTAGATGGATTGCTGTGAAATTTTGTACAAACATCTATGTTCCCAAGAGGATGATTAATGACTTTGGCGATCCTCTTTTCCACCAGCAGATTGAGGTTTTCTCTTATCTTGTCAAAAAATCTACTGGATGGATTGGCACAAAAATAATTACAGACATTTATGGTCCCCAGATAATAAATCCCAGTGACTTTGGCGATCAATCAATTTTCCATCTGATTGACATTTAAATTTGTCCAATACTTTGGTTAACGGGTTAATGTTAATGGTTAATGACTATGGACTTGCAAAACAGAATTTGCAAACATTACCATGCTAACATGCTAATTAGTAGTAAATGTTAAGCTGGTGAACATGGTAAATAAAGCTGCTTAGCATATTACACAGGTTACAGATTCACAGAGCTGCTAGTATTGCTGAAACTGTATCGTTTTTATTCAAATGACATCAAAAACAAAAAGTAAAGGATGCACTTTTAACATTTTGTGTCATTCTCAGTAAGATGCTCACAATCAACATTTTTAGATACCGAAATTGCTTTGAATATTGAACTTTGTTTTCTATAAAGCAAACTAGGACAATCCGCTTTGTTGTACAGTTACAGATGACCTTGTCAGTACAGTGCTGAATCCTCTGGAGAGTGTAAAAAAAGTTGATGTCACTCCCAGCGTTTGTTTGATTACAGTCTCACCCCTCTTTCTAAAGACTTGACCCAGCCATTTTCTATTCTGTGTGGTCTCCACATCATTCTGTCATCTCTCTGTCTCTGCTTCTGTGTCTCTCTGCCTCCCTATCTTCCTCGATTCATATCTCCCCTCCCTCCCTCTCTCTTTCCCTCTATCTGATGTCAACCACCTGTCTGCGTGGGACCTCCCAGACCCATCCTCTGTCTGTTAGCAGCATGCCATGTCCAGCATGTGAGCAGTGCTATGGTGAAAGAGATAAAGTGGCTACTTTCCAGTGTGCCTGCATGTGTATTTGTGTGTGTATGTGACCTGCAGCCAGAGTGTACATGAATTAATATTTACTGTGGAGTCTGATACACTGGCTTAACAGAGAATCCAGCAGAGAGAACTGGCTTCTTACAGTGTCATCCTCCCCAGGAACTCCTCATGGCACACTATTTATCTTCAGGTTTTAATAGAACAAAACTTGATGACAGATGAAAGCAGACGTTCTTGTTAATCCTTCACACCTTGGTAGTTGTTGGCATCCTGTTTGGCTAAAACAACTATAGAAAGAATGACACCTTATTAATTTGTGCTTGTTGTGTAGTGGACCACTCTGTTATTACTAGCCAGTGGCTCATCCTCCTGCATACTGTGCATTCTCAAATCGGCATAATCCAAATAAGTGCATAATAAGTGGCTTCACTTGTGTCCTTGGGGCTAAGGCGTGTGTGTGTTTGATGCACATCCAACATAAACACACATATGTACACACATGTCAATTACTCATACACTTGTACAAACCGCATTCCTCCAATGCTGGTGTGGTTTACATTTCTATATCCTCAGTGTATTTTATCTGAGTAAACTTGATCTCTCTAAATAATTCGTAAGATCATATAAAATACAAGCATATAACAGCAAAGGCTAATTTTCTATTATCTGAGGCTTTGAGGTAAATTTGAATATTTGAAAAGATCAAGTATTCTTGCTCTGTTGATGGCAATGAGGGAGAGTTTCATGTCCAGACAAGCTATAGTCAGCCTACCAATCGGGAAAGAAAGGGAAGGAAAGTGAGAGCAAGGCCCTGTCATCACACCAATCCAAATGTACACACACACACATAAAAGGAGTTGCGGTGAAACAATTCAAAACACTGAACGTGCACTAAGTCAACAGATTAAGACCACAACACTGTTATTCTAGCAGTAAGCACAGACCCTGTAATTTGGTGATATATCAGCTACTGTGTGTTTGGGCTGCGTGCACATGCATGAGAGGAAAGCAAGCCATATCTGAAAGTCATAGAGGCATTTAATGTGGAATGACAAGGCATGTTTGCACATTTAGTTGTCATTTTTTTGAAGCATACACAGTGAATACACACACATGTGTACAGAGATAGAAACAGAAACACGCAGACACAGGCAAACATAACCCTTTGATAGAACACCTGTCGAAATCAGATCTTCAACAGTCAAACACAAAGACCGACTTGCAATAACAGTCCTGGATTTAGTTCTCAATGCATGACAAAGTCCAAACATAGGACTGTATTATTCTTGATTTTGTACAGTGTATAGAAGCTGAAAACCAGGTCCATATGGGAAAAAGGTGCTAGGACAAAAGAATTCTGCTTATGTCTGACATGAATATCCAGTAAGTTACAAATGTCAAACAATGTTAGCTGTGATTTCCATCGTATAAATTTGCTCCCAAACATTGGGAGAAGATGTTTGTAAAGGAAATGTCAACAAGAATTACTGCAGAAAATAACTTTGCAGGTTACGTCACATTTCAGTGTTTTCCATTCTGCCCTCCCCACTCCTGCGCCACATGGTTCAGGATCCTGACATGCGGTGACCTCTAGATCCCCGTTTTCCTCCACAAACACAAACGTAACCCTGAGCCCGAACTATGACCTTTTACCTCTCCCACTGATTCCAGACTGAACACTTCAGCTGGTTCACTTTACACCAGATGTTCTTACCCCTTTCTGTGCGTTGACCTGTGGCAGACTGCAGCTCTGGTGACCCAAAAGATAACCAAAGTAAAGCCTGGGTTTACATTTTGACCCATGAATTATCATCTCCTCATTTTTCCCCAAACAAGGACGCTTTGTTCTAGAAGAGCAGACATTGCAGAGAAACAGAGAAATTTTTTTTGCTAAATGATATGTTTTGTAAGGTAACATTTCTGTCATCTGAGTTAAGGTTGGACTAAAAGTTAAATTAATTACATTTTGTATTAATTGTTTCAGCAAAACATGCATCAACTACTTCATTTACAAATGCATTAAGCTATAGAGCACATATAACAGAAGATAATAGAAATTTTAATAAATACATTTTTTCATACATTGCTCTTCCTTCTTTATCAGCTTTCAACATGGTTTGAAAATGCTTTGGTTTTCATATAGCTTTGCACACTATGTTTTGACTAATATGTGACTCAAAACTTCTTGATTGATATACCACTTTGCCATGGAATATACTCTACAGGGCTTTGACAAAAATAATGCTGGCAGTATGCAAATATACAAAATTGCTCTAGAAATACTCAAAAGGTCATCCAGCTGGAAAGCAGTGGTTTTATGTGATAGGCTTATGTCATAACAATTTGGTTTTCTTGGACTTTGGGTCAAAAACAAATGGGATTTTGTTTTTGGTAGCTGACAGTGCTGCCAAGACTGTGAATGTCCAGGAAATAAGATGCTTTAGAAGTGTAGAAAAGTGGATCAGAGGATGATCAGATCATGCATGATTCAAAGTCAGGTCGTCCAGAATATTTAACTGAGAGCAATTGTTATGAACAACATCCTTAACTAATTAGGCCAATAACTACTGTCTCTACTGGGAGAAGATTATGAGCAGCTTGCCTCAAGCTTCTGTTATCTGATAAGAGTAATCAGACATCACTGTTCTGTGTGAACAAACCTTTTATTGATTTTTGTTTTTCTTGTTGCCAACTGGCACTTTTCCAGATTTTCTAACACTTGTACTTGTGTCAATCTAAGTCTGGTGGTTTGGTAACTAATGTGTGTAGAAGTGTAGTACTACAGGAAACTTTCTCCACAACAACATTAGTAATTTTATTCATAGTTCAACCAAAGATACCATATTAAACAAAACAGGTTTGACACAGACAGTGGTTCTCACTTTTCCCTTTTTGCTATGTTTGGAAAGTGCCTATTATATAAGTGCAACATCTGCATTTTGAGATAAAAATAAAGATTTTCTGAGGAGTGTGAAAAATAGGAAACAATGAACGTGCCGAGAGAATGCCACAATGCAAATCATCTTGCTTATTATATAGGGACATCTTGTTATGCTTTAGCATACAAGATCTTGTACAGTGCATTACTAAAAGCTAACCTGGTGGGTTTCACAGCAGCGGTTATGCAAGTAACAAAGTTTGTGACACACCTCAGAGTGTTATGTGTAGTTTATAAAGGCAAAATTATTACAGGACCATTACAATTATTTTTGAATATACCTTGTTTATTCAGTGATATCTGTAATTGCAGTCTTTAAAGGTTCCTGCAGTTAGTGTTAGACCCTGCGGTTAAATTGACAGTCCAGGTGTGCCTCACCCTACCCTGCCCAGGTGTACTATACAACACTCTGCAGTCTAGACAGCTCGCACCATTCCAACCTTTTATGTGTTTAAGGGGCACGTCTCAATACTGGAGAGCAGTGAACAAAACAAAATACATGTTGAAATCTCTGTTATGTTTCAAGGACTGAGGCATTTTTGAACAAACACAACTTCTATTAATCAGAATTAGTGAGATAATTAGTAGGACACTAAATTGCATTACAATTTACCATTGTATTCATTTTACGAGGTACACAAAATACCAAGTAAGAAATCTATCAACCACTGTCTAGTTTTTCAGTTAACTGACTAGCATCTAGTGCTAATGTGTTATCTAATAAGACACTTATGTGATGTTATATTAATGTGAATATAAACAACAAACATCTCTTTTTTAAATATATTTATGGTCTCTTTAGCTTGTCTCATACAATAAAAACCCCACTCTCATTCTCCCTTGCTCTCACTTCAATTTAATTCAGTTCAATGAGGCTTTATTTGGCATGACCATATTGAAGTACAATATTGCCAAAGCACATAATTAATAGTAAGGTAGTACAAACAGGGAAAAGTAAAGTTTTTAACATACTAACAATAAACCTTATAGTTTGAAAACAACAAACATGTCAACAATGTTTTGTAATACAAA
This sequence comes from Euthynnus affinis, assembly GCA_029490765.1. Lineage (NCBI taxonomy): Eukaryota > Metazoa > Chordata > Actinopteri > Scombriformes > Scombridae > Euthynnus > Euthynnus affinis. The sequence goes on along the minus strand of CM055841.1, from coordinate 19,148,604 downwards.
TTACATTAATCATGCTTGAAGAAGGAGAGGGAAAAAAAAAGTATTCTTTCTCTCCCTCACTCACTCATTCACATAGACACACACACACACACAGACACACACACACATGCACACACAAACACACTGGTGCACCGGTACTAACATAGGGAAAGCTGTAATTCAGCTTCAAAGGGAAACCTGAGAGGGTCATGAATAATCACAGACATCTTTGTCTGCAGGGGGAAAACAGCACTGTCCATCTGCCCTCCATAGACATACACACACTAGGTTATATTTGTTTATGCCAGTTTATATGCTGTTTTTGGCTGGATAGCAACAGCAGGGCCAGCCCTACACACGCATCTGTCTGTCTGAGTCATTGACTGAGTGATGAAGTTACACCATTGGTAGTATCCCAGAATGCATTTCCCACCAACCAATGGCAAGCAGCAATGGTGGAGATTAAGCTGTTGTAATTTTCATTCTAAGACTGTTAATATGTAACTTAAGTTTTAATATTTTTCAGATGAAAATAGTGACACAGTTACCTACTGAAGGAAACTGTCGTGTGACAATTACTTGGGAAGAAAGGACCTGTGCACCATTGCCAGTGTAACTTACTATCAATATCTGCATATTACATGCATCTAGTGTCTTTTCCAAATGAAGCACTCCCATGTTCATAGTAAATAAATTAAAGCAATATACACACATGAAACACACTGCATCAGGGTCATTTACACTTAGCATCATCTTAAAAATGCTGGCGATGTCCCTGTCTAATGATAACCAGGCAACGTACAAATTTAAAGCCCTCCAGGTATATACTAGGTTTTGAATTATAATTGTTAGCAATGCCACTGGGTGTACTTTTGAGTTTGAAGAATATATGAAGTATGAATATTTCCATTTCAAGGCCTATCAAAGTTTAAAAAATCTCCTCCTCTTTGACCTTTCTGCCATCAAAAAAATAAATATTGTTGATATGCGGAAAAGAAAACTATGCTAACATAGATATATCAGAAATGCCCCATTGGTCTCCAAACATCTGAAACATTATGCATGATTGACAGATAGCTAAGCCAGAGGGTGTCAATGCTTACTCAGTTGTAGATTACAAGCCAAGGGACAGTCAATTACAGTTATATCAGCAGTGGTACTGGAAAAAAGGCTGATATACGCTACTCGCAATGTAATGTTGGATATGATAATGTTTCCAGCTTGTTCCACAAGCCAAGGTGTGTGATAAGAGATATTTATTGTGAGATTTAAGAACTACTTACATAAATATTTGTATTTGGGAAATTGTCGTTATCACGTTATATATGTTCTGATATCATTGAAGTTCATACAACAGTTTATGTATATTTTAAATATACAGTATAGGCTACCAGGCTAAAGTTAACGAATTCTACAAATTTGGATTGAAATAAGCTTTCGACTGTGTCATAGAGTGTTATAGGATATAACATTGTGTAAATAGGAAATAGCACATCAGGCCGGTAATGGACTGGGCTGAGATGTAACTTTGGATAAGAATCATCTGCCATGACGTTATGATCTAAATCTTCAAATAAACCCTCATTCAATGTTTTTCCTGCCTCCTGGACTTGTGAGTACACTGGTTTAATGAAGAAAGTTACATTTGATTAAAAAAGAACAGACAATTTGCAGACTAAGTGGATTTAGATTTTGTGTAACTTGTAAAACAGCCATCACATGTAGCCTATAATTGGTGTGGTTTACCATTCATGGCCATTTTGCTTCTGAGTCACCATCATGCCGATGATCGGTGTACATTGCATACTACAAAGCGTAAAAATGTTGTGAATGCCTATATGCTAAAAGGTTCTCCATCTACACAGACAGTTGAATTGTATCTGCAAAGACATGGGTTGCCTTTATGAGATAAAGAGTATTAAATGAAATTTCTCTTTTGTGTGATTTTTTTCCCCACAGGATTAATTTGAGTTGATCTGAATTATCCTGTGTTAACCACATGGACAAAGTACAGTATTTATTCAGATATCATGTAAGATATATGGCAGCTTTCTCTTTTCTCTTCCTCTGTGGCGCAACAGAAGTGATGAAAACACAGTCAGCTCCCCTCTGGCGCACACTGGCAGCAAAAGTGAAGCTCGTAAACAATTTAAAAAATCTCTTTTTCCTCAGACTGAAGCACCTTTCTCTTGAGAGAGCAATACTCACTGGCCTGTGCTCAAAATTTTGATAAGTTTTCTTATCCAACACAGATGTGTGCATGTGTGTACAATGCTGTAGAAGTGGAAAATGTACAGTTATGTGTGTGTGACAGAGAAATACAAAGGATAGACAGTTAATTCACTTGTCACTTCCATCTGAATTTTATAAACCTAAACCAATACTGCTTAGATTTTTTTCATCTGCTCCAGATTATAATTATATCAGAATAACACAATAGGTCTAACCTAGTTACTGCATCAATTGCAGACAAAGCCTTTGGCTTGTGATGTTTGTTTGTGTGCATAAATGTTGGTCTGCGGTGACATTCCTCCCCTGTCAAAGCCCGAAAGGAATTCCCTGGTAGGAGTGGCAGGCATGAGGTCTGTGTTTAGCACACATGCTTGCATACAGATACACAATTACACACTAATATACATATCACAATTTAAAAAAATGATAAGCTGCACACACATACCACCAGGCCCCACCCAGACATAAGGATAACCTCACCAACATACTTCATGTTGGACACTGGAGATCATCAGAATCTACAAGTCCTTTGAGGGTTGTGTAACATGAGCGGAGAGAAAGACAGATAGAAAAAGAGGGGGAGACAGAGACAGATAGAAAAAAAATGGGAGAGAGAAAGAAGGTAACCTGATGTCCCAGGAGCTTTTTGAACACTGAACTGGTTCCCATTGAAGTTTGGAGAACCCCTTTTCTTCTACTCCTCACCTCTATTCTGTCTTTCTCTCTCTACCGCCTCTCCTCGTCCATCCATTTACACCTGCAAACTATTGCCTTTGACTGGAGACAATTAAAGAACATAACCAACAAATCTTAAACTCATAAACCTTTAGTGCCTCCAGTGTGTCCACTAGAATTTTCAACCCCCAACGGAGGACTAACTGGTTGCTGTGAAGCTCAATCCCAATTCAGAGGCTCCACTTTCACTTAATGACAGGTATGAAGAAAACTTTAGGTCAACATTTCTGAGAGAAACTCTTCTCCTATCTCCTGTTTCTCTATTTCTCTGTCCAATACGCACACACCACACACATTCACACCATTCTTGATTACAGTTTTAAAAGAACAAGATAGTACTCACCACCCTATTAACACTCCTTGCCTTTTCTCCCCTGTGAGTGAAAACGTCCAGAGAAAGTCTGTTATATTCCACCTCACTCTCCAGGCCAAGGGCAGAATTATCCTAAACTCCAAATCCCGCTCCTGCTTTTAAAGCTGTGAATCCAGGTCTCAGGCCATCCACTTCTGTCTGTCTCCCTCCCACACTCTTTGGGAAATGGATTGTTCTAAAAGTTTAGTAAGAGGAGTCCCAAAAGCTGCTCCCTCCCTCCTGTGTGGCTCACCGCAGGTCCTAGTGCCTACTTCTTCCACGTGCTTCTGTGAAAAAAAAGCACAGCTGCTCCTAATTTACACCTAGCTGCTGTTATTCATTCTCTCTTTCCATTTGTACCCTTTTGCGCAAATTGGTGGAAATAAACTTTCACCCGGGGATGATTCAACTTCTTTTCATGTGAGACTTGACGTCACCTAATAGTGTGGTCAGGCTTTGCCCTGCACAGTGAAAGCTTCCCAAGATTGTCATTGTTGTTCCACACCTGAGTCATTGCTACCTTGGCGTAGATACCCTTGGATGTGGTGGTCCTTGCTATAAAGGATGGTTGTGGAAGCAAGCACAATTAAACAACTGCACAATCTTTTCAGAAAATGCAGTGTGCTGCTAATTTTAACAAGCTGATAAAACATGTGCATACTTTTACCATTCACACATTCAAAATCTTTACACTCCAATGAAATTCACAGACTTACAAGAAATTTTTTTTGGCATTTTTACCCTGTTTTCATTGGATAGTAGTGGACAGTGAAGAGGCAGACAGGAAACAAGGGGAGAGAGAGAGACGGGTATGTCATACAACAAAGTTCCCTGGCTGGAATTGAACCAGGGACGCTGCAGTTGTGTAGCATGCATAGTAACCCTTTGGCTACTGGGGCAATCTGACTTACAAGAATAGAACTTTGATGGTCTGTTGCAACCAGGAATTCATCTCTGCTACTTGTCAATGGCAAATGGAGAGAAAATGAGAAATAGAACAACAAGGAGAGTCAAACCACCTAACTATGATATCCCCTCACCCTAGGTAGAGATCAGCCACACCCTGCATTCAGTAGGGCCTCCAGGCTCCAGTATCACAACAGTTCCTCTCTGACATTTCTCTCCCTTTCCCTCTCTTGTTTATGCATCTTTATTTTCCCATCTCACCCTCACCCTCTTTCAGGTTCTATGCATTTCTCTCTTTCACAGCTCCTCTCTGACCTGAAACGTATCATTGTCAGAGCCCCTGGCGCTGAGCAGACAGACATCCCACCCCTTTCCTCCGACAGACAGAGGGAGGGAAAAAAGACAGAGAAATGAGAGAAAGGAAGGATTGTGTGTCATTGTCATCCCTTTCTCCTCCTCTTGGGTAAATGGAATTCCTTTACTTTCATTTGAGACAGTGATGCTTGTTTCAGTGGTAATGAGAAAACTTTATTGGGAGCAAATGGGCCCTGGAAGAAATAACACAGGTGCTAACTTGAGAGGGGTCTCCCTCTCTCTGCACAAGAATTTTGACCCCCACTGATGAGTTCAAACCCAAATGGGCTTTTCCCCAAAGTCTGCGTATGTGTGTGTACAAGTGTGTGTCACTGTCAAAACTGCCTTGTTATCGAGGCTGACTCTGAAAGGGGAAACCCCAGACAGTGAACTTTGATCCTGCACCCCACTCCGGGATTGGTTAAGGGTGAGAAATGCTGAGGAGGGGTGAGCACTTTGGGTTGGGAGGGCAGAGAGGAGGTCAAGAGTGTGCCAAAATCCTCATATTTCAGACATTTTGATGCCGGGACTGCTCTGGAAGGGCTATGCACATGAGTGTGACCTTGTTTCAAGTCTGGGCCTAATAGCAGGTGTTGATCAAGTTTCTTAACCTTGGACAAGTTGAATGATTTAAAAGTGCTGATAGCTGCTGAACATTTGAATTGTAGTCTAACATTTTGGCCATTCAGTCTCACTTATTACAGTAATTTATATCACTGAGATACAGCTGTTTGTTATGTTTTTGTGTTATAAATTTTTTTTAATATTCTCATAAACATGAAAACAAGGCAGTTTGTGGTTGTGTCAGGATTTGATCCAGAAAAATGTGCTGTTAATAATTATAATTGTGCATGTGTATATATGTGTGTGTTTGTGTGTGTGTGTGTTATAATAACTGGGATGAGTCACAATCCAGCCCTGGTGTGTGGTCTTCGATTTACAGCTCTATAAATTCCAGTAAATTCCATGCAACAACTTGAGTTTTGTTCTGATGCCACCACACAGTGCATAATTATTGTGATGCATTCTATGCAATGCTACATCATCTTCATTATGTCCATGGTCCGAAAAAAATTGTGAGTTAATTCCTTTCTGATATGCAGCCGTACGGCACTTCATTTTCAGTGTGTGGTTTTGTGTGTCAAACTTCGTATTAGCATAGTGAGTTCTTTAATAGTTTCACAATAAGAAATCAATAATTTCCAAAAAGTAGCTGCTGTGTAACTGTTAATTCTTTGAAAGGACAGGACATTTCTTTGAAAGGGTTCTGTAATATGGTAGTATATGGGAAATGTGCCTTATATGCTGAAATTACACGCTGAAGACTAAGTATTTTCTGTCAGTTAAAGAATTGCTAAGTCTAATCTTTTAAGAGTTTTTGTAACTACAGATGAACCCAAATATAATAGCAATCACACTATAGATTATAATTACAGTGTACTTCCAAGTATATAAAATGATATAATACTTTCTGTAAAATAATATTTTTAATTGTCTTTCTACACTAATTTACCATAAATTACTTGTGTGTACAAATACTATTAATTACCCTTGGAAAACATAAAATCACTTTAATCACACATGTTTAATGACCTGCAATTTTGAGGGAAACACTTTGAATGACTACTGATTTCTGTAATCAGGGACCAAACCCAAAAGGCAGAGGACTATTGTAAATCAGTAGTCCTCTGCCTGCGAGTAATGTCATAGAGAGATCAAATCAAAACTCAATTATTTGTCTCATCAAGACCTACAAATCATAGGTGCGAGGTCCTGAACAATGCTGCTTGCAGCTTTAATTTTACCTGCATTTCTTTATTATCATCAAAAGGTAAAATTTTCTAAAATAATACCTCACATTTTATGTAAAATTACATTTCAATCTGTACAGATACAATAAATTACCATTTAAAAAACATAATATTAATGTAATCTTAAATAATAGTTAATAACCAGTAATTTCAGGGGTAAAACTTTAAATTACTTCAAATATCTGTATATCCACAGGCATTTAACTGTTTAATGGAAAAAGGGAAAAATCTACACAAAAAATACCAAACATTTCCTGTTATTCTTATAATTTGTGCCAAATCGCACCACCCTCTCTTTAAAAAAACAAAACAAAACAAAAAACGTTAATACACTACACATAAAACTTCCAGGAAATAAATATAAAATGTATTTATATTAAAAAAGATAATAAGAAATAAATAAGTTAATCTCTTGCCATACATGAAGTTTGGGCAACAACATTATTTACATGGTCTGAAACAATATGTATGTTAGTTAATTCCTTTCTGATATGCAACCGTAGGGCACCAGCGCAGTGCACCAGCACTGAGTTCACATTCAAATCCAAATACCACTACTGTTTAATTCCAAGCACTTAACAGCAAGCTAATCCCTTGCCACACTTGATATGTACCTCAATTATATCTGAAGGAAGTGGTTGCACATGTTTCTCCCTGGCACAAAGATGCTGTTCAGGGACACTCTGGCCTGCTGAAACAGACACATGCACTCATGTTGAATCACGCATCCCCATTCATCTCAATCATTCCAGGAATGATGTCATGCTTCCTTGAACTTGAGCTTCATCTGCCTTTGTTTATGAAGATTCTTGTCCAGGTGATAGGATATCCAAAAGTACGAAGTCAAAGCCAGCTTAAAAGGTCAGTTCATTAAGACTACCAAGAAACATTTTCTCATGTATTCCTTGTGGTATCTAGCCATACAGATTGGTTTTTATGTGTCAATATTTTGAGATATGCATCCCTGAGGTTAGGCTGTTTAAGTTGCTCAAAGCATTGAAAATGTACATGTTTCCCATTCTTCCCATTTTCCCTGTGTAATTAATAGTAATATCTGTACTAAAAAAGTAGTAGGTGACACTGTTATTGGAATTTGTTGAGATTTGAAGGGAATTGTCTTTGCTTTGAGCACTGAAATCAAATTTAATTAACTCTCAAATTAACAATTAACTCTTAAATCTCGACTTTAAACCCCTGGGTAAATGAATACAGAGCTATCAGTATGCCTGGATACAGCTGGTAAATGAAAAATTATATTTTTTGTTTTATTTTTTCAATTTGGATGAAGTGCCCCTTTTAATGTCTTATGTCTGCCATTCTTCTGTCCAGTGGGAATGAAGTGAAGCTGATGTTTTTTTTGGTAGAAAGTATTATGTCCTAAAATGTTTCTAATGACGCTAATAAATTCTTTCTCCCCCCCACCCCCCATAAAATTAGAAGTTATTCAAAAGAAAAAATATTCATTGGTCTCTGGCATGGTCACAAACTGGAAGCTTCCATCGAAAAAGAGCTGATAACAGTCTCAAAGGAGAAAGCACTAGTAAAGGACATAATTTGAACAAAAATGTTCCTGCAGAATTAATGTGCAAACGCACATTGTGCTACTATGGCACTCCATTATTACCCTAATACATCTGGCATTATAGATGACAGAGTGACTATTCACCCATGCTTTCTCAATATGGGCATCATACATGAATCACTCTGCATTATGTATCTTTTCTTTTTTACATAAGCATTGGTCAGACTCTGCTAAATAATTAATGACACATCTCCTGTAATATTTCCCATAGTATTCATTCTTTCTTTTTCTTACTGGCAAGGGGAAACCTACGACAAAGAATCAGTCATTGATTGAGGCCTTCTGGCTTAGTTATCCATATGTCACGGGGAACGTGGATGAATGGCTTAATTTCACCTGCACCTTTGTTGACTGTGTACCTATGGTTATATGCTCGTGTGCGTGTCATCCTGCGAGGCTACTGAATGGCTGTTCCTCCGCGCATTGTTGAGTTAGAGGGCTCGTCCTCCTACACCCTCATCATGGCCTTGCGCTGACGCATCCCAGAAGCCTCTTCACTCATTGACTCTTCTGTCCCCTTCCTCCCACGACCTCGCTATGCAGAATCCCGCTATTGTCCCGCCAAGGACGGATCACGGTGTACAGAGGCTAGCAAACAACCAGGCTCACACACATGTGCACTGTGCACTATGCACAGCATGTACAGATGCTGTACAGATCCTGAGATACAACAGAACATACCTGAACAACAAAATACATCATACACTCGCATAATATCAAGAAATTTTTCACAAGCTGAGTAGTTTGCAGTTGTTCCCACAGTTTGCCCTCCAACCCTAATCTCATCTCAGTGGAAACCGAGCACTTCATTAAATCCAAAGTCCCTGTGTGTTTATGTGTGCTTGTGTCTGTTACTGTGGTTCTGTGTGCTGGGTAAGTAAGCGTATTAAACTTTAGCCTCTCTCACCATTGTTTCTGTGACATGCCCCACTGCTACTGAAACCAGTTCCCAGAGATTTTGGAAAAAATGTTGAATTGAACAACATCTTGTGTTAATTTCGCATCTGGGTCAACGCCAAAGTTAAGGGATGAGAGCAAGTCTTAAGATCACATGTTTTTGTACATCCCACTGTAGAGATGGACACTGATATGGACTCCTTATTCATGTCAGATGATCCTGTATGTAACAGTTACTCATTTCTATGTGAAATATCCATGCATTTTCAATGAGAAGTCGTATTTTCAACATTTAAACACATTCATTTTCTTATATTCTTAGTTCCAACTTTTCTTGCTGTTACTGTTTTCAATAGGATTCTTGATGTATTATTGTATGTATTATGTATTGAGTATAAAGAGCCATCTATATCTATATCTATATCTCTATCTATCTATCTATCTATCTATATATCATTTGGAAATGTAGATAAAACAAGAAAAAAAGAATCAGTTGCAGATTTCATAGATGACCAGTGTCTGAAAAAGAAAATCTAAGCCATTTTGTCAGCATTATCTCATTCTCTGACTATAGATTCATGGTGACCAGTGTCCAAATGACCCAACTCTATAGCAAAGTTCTTTAACAACTGGCTGCTTCTCACACACAGAGAGCATTGTTTCCTGTAATGGAGCCCTGGCCTCAGGGTCTGTGTCTTCACAGCTCACAACTCATAGATATGTAGGCTCAGATCGCAGCCTCAAAACACATTGTTGCGGTTGCATATCCTTCCAAAGTACATACAGTATATTTCCCATATAGGCTAATACAGACAATTAAAGACAGGAGCCAGTAATGTTTTAATAAAATCACAGAAATCTGGGAGCAGACTCAAGATGCATGGAGTACATTTCCCATGTGGAATATCTACAAAAAATGGAACCAGCTATGAGCAGGAAATCACTTGGCTGACGTCCTTACCAACATATCAAAATCTATTTTGTGGTCAGTTTTCTAGCAGCAATCACACAGTCATGCCCAAGATAGTACAAGGACATTGTATCATAATTTTTGTCAGAATCCAATTTTCGTCAGTCCCTCTCACAAACCCTCTAAAAATTTCTTTTTAGAGGGTTTTTTTCCCCTTTAGCATGAATTCCATAGATATGAGCCACAATGTCTCAGAAGCTACCATTTTTTCCCAGACGTGAAACCTCTGTGACTCACATCCTACCTCAGTGCACGTCAGAACACGTCCTAACCCTAACCCTCTGACGTCTACACATCACAATGATAATTATTTCAAAGAATTTTTTCCCATTCACTTTTACTCCATCTTTGTGGTCATTAATGCCACGTCACTTGAGCAAGCGCATGCAGGTGCCCCTTCCTTTGTGCTGCTGCCAACAAGCACTCTGTACCGTACAAAAGACAACATGTGACAACCATCGAAACTATTTTTAAAATTACATACTGCAGATATGACATAGACATCACTTTGTAATTTTTCAAGCTGATGAGAACATGACTTCTACATCATATGGACAACCCTATCTGGAGATTTAGCCTATATCACAGTAAGAAGTAGATTAGAAAAGAGCATTTCTAGGATTTTACACATACACTCTGATTAACCCATTATATGCTACCTGTGAGACTGTTCTCCCAAGAAAAACTACAAAATCAGTTGTTCCAGCAATTATCCAAACAACATACAGTATGTTTACATTCAAAGTGACATACACTGTCTCAATTTAGATACTTCTGTTAGTGCACTTCCATATAGTACACTGTGTACACTATGTACTTGTGTAGTGTGTGAATTCTGACAGGGTAGTGATGTATCAAATCGAACATAGCCGTAGTACACTTATTGGAAATGACGATCTGACTGTGTCCTCCTTTCCTAAGATGTTTGTATTCCTGAGTTGAAATTACCAAGTCCTCAACACACACCTACCTGGCTGTACTGTGACAAAATAATGTGAACTCAAAGCTCAAACACTTTTCTTCTCACAAAAAAATAACTTCATTGACAGAGAGATGCAGTAAATTATGTTACCTGGTTTGTAATACAGCTATAATAAAAATCCAAACTGTTATGTAGCTTGATAAAACAAAACAAAATTTAATATAAACAGATCTGTTCATTTTAATATATTTATATTTATTGAAATGCTATGGAGCCAGGGGTCAATGCTAGCAGCTGAGATGACCAGCTAGTAGTTCCAAAACATCTCCAAAGACATGGCAGTAGATTTACAAACAGGTGTTATTTGGATAAAATGACCACATATTGGGAATCTACATGATTACTTTTTTGTCTGAAAAAATATTAAAAGTTAATAAAGTGACATATTAACAGTCCTACAGCTTTTAGCCGGCTTTAAAATTTCAGCTTGGTTGGTGGTTCCACCCTTTCTGTTACGTAGCTAAGATGGTGACCATTGAGGGTAAGAAATGTCCAGCATTCCACACTCAACTTTTTGATCGTTATGAGCACACCATCAAGGTACTCATAGTGCACTGCATTTTGCCATAATTGTCAATGTGAAGGATTGACTGACTTTAATTTCTCTTTCCAACTGAAAGTTGATAGCTAAAAAAAAGAAAGAAAAGAAAAACATGACCATAATCCTCCTCTAACCTTAACCACGTGGTTATTATTGTAACCATGATGACGAAGGTCCCTTCCATTGAGGAAGTAGTCAATTTATCCAGAAAAAAAGTTTCCCTAACCTTGAGAAAGAACTTATTTTAAACCAAATCATGATTTTTTCCTAACCAAACCTTAACCTTAGCATTGTCGCATAATGGTTTTGGAAGGCACAGACAAACAATGGGGGGGGGCAACAGATCAGAAAACTCTTCTATGTACTGTTTGCATGGATCAATGGTGTATTTTGTCACTTAATTAGGAGGACTTGTTGGCCAAAGCTGTGGCTATAGACAACCCTCCCAGCACTAAGAAAGTGAGGCATTTAGCTGCACGAGAATGACCTATTTTCTTCAGGATTTGGTGGAAATGAGACTAGAGCTCAAAGAATAGTGACTATTGAACTCAAAACTCATCAGATGATCTGCTGGATAAATAGGCATTAGGCTAATAACTTAATATGTTATCTATCAGGTATATTTATGTAAAAGTTAGCTATATCTGAATGACAAATTCTATGTCTGATGGCTTCCTTTAATCTCCCCTGAAGTAGTTCACTCTGTTCTCCAGGTTTATTATGCTTTTATCTTGCCTCTCGCTTTCTAAGAATTCTAGTTTTGTAGTGCACAATTGATTATACATCATACATATCCATTTCTTTTGCCAGATGACTGTGCAAGTGTAAAACTAGGATTTAATTGAAGGTCATAAATGCTTCCCAGCAACCACAGTGGCAACATTTAACTTGGAGTGTGCATAATTGGCATAGTATCTTGAAAATTGACATGAACATGAAATAAACTGTCTGAAGGTTTATGACTGTTGTCATTAGGCAACTTTTGGTTAGTCATGACATCTCAAATTTAGCAGTAACATGGCAGGCCTTAGATAATGAATTGCTAGTAAAATGTGAAATAATAACAGTGAAATAATACCAGTGTCATGAATAATTCCCCTTCCTCAAGTTGTAAAATTGCCTGACAGTATAATTAAGAGTCACTACATAATATCATATTATGAAATGCTTTTAACATTTGGTAAAAAACACTACATGTGAGGTCTTCATTTGAAACTTAAATTCATGTTTATATCTTATGACACAGTTTTGACAACATTGTTCCAGCCTTATGCACACCCACTCAAAAGGCTAAACAACTTCAGCAGTGTCTGGGCCTGTATTTATCCAACTGCTAAAGTAAAAATTTGGACTTAAGTGAAAGATAATTCTTCAACTTAATGTCTACTCACAAACTTAAGAATAAAAACTTTATAAAAACAATTCTGATAAATTGAAAAAAATGTCAAGCATTAACAATGCTCTCAAATTTAGGAGAGGTCACTTAAGTTCTCCCCCTCCCTCTTTCTCTCTCAACCCAAGCGGTCAAGGCAGATGGCCGCCCACCTAGAGCCCGGTTCTGCTTGAGGTTTCTTCCCGTTAAAAGGGAGTTTTTCCTTGCTGCTGTCGCCAAGTTCTTGCTCATGGAGGAATGTTGGGTCTCTGTAAAATAGAGAGTACAGTCTAGATCTGCTCTACGTGAAAAGTGCCCTGATATAACTTCTGTTCTAATTTAGCAATATATAAATAAAATTGAATTGAATTGAAATTAAGTTGGTTGAAGAGTAGATGACTGCAGTACAGACGCAGCCGAGCCTCTGTTTTCTGTGATGATTGCACTAAATATCGTAGGTCATGATGAATAATAATAATTAATAGTTAGCCTAACATTTACATTTGAGCATATGCTAGGATATTACACCACTTTTTCTATTTTTTGGCATTCAGGCATTTTTTGGCATTCAAACAAACAAGAGCAAATCTAGTATCTGATTTTATTTGCAATCACTTTCAAAGCATCTTCACTGTCTGCACTTTATGATTTCTCTGATGTACCTTGTCCATCAAAACCAAAATGTCTTGCAGCGGAACTTTGTTTCTGTTTCAGCCAATATCCTACATTATTTAATCCTTATTTATATGTTTATAACTCATAAATATAATAGATTTATATCAGAGATTTTGACTCACATACAATGAAGTTAGAATTAGCCTTGTAGAATAACATATTCTTGAATACACAGAAAACAATGTACAATATGGCCAATGTAGGGTCAATCCATATCTCTGATGTGATCACTTGAGAGCTGCTCTTGAAACTTACTTTTACACTTTACTTTTACTCTAATTAGGAAGTCACTTGATAAATCTGTCTCATTGCTCACAGTCAGCGAAGAACATTGAAGAATACACACACACACACACGCACATATATATATATATATATATATATATATATATATATATATATATATATATATATATATATATTAGGGGTGTGAACCTTTTACTCACAAAACGGTCCGATTCGATCTCGATTCGCAGCCTATGATCCGATTCAGGGACGATTATTAAAAAATACTTAAGATTCAGTATGATTCGATTCGATCCAGTCCGGTTCGGTTCGATTCGATACAAATTGACAACTTATCTCCCAAGCTTTGTTACTGAGAAGAAAGAGAAAAACAGAAATGAAATTTCAAAATAGATGAAATGTTTATTATATGAGAAATAAGCTGAACAAGTGTTAGCAGCAGCTTGGCAAACAGCCGTCTGGTGGTCACCAAACATCGTCGGAGAAACACTGGTTTTTAAGGTAAAACGGCTTTAATTAGTATTTTAACAAGTTTAATCTGCTTGTAAGCTTGTTTTTGGAGAAGAGGAGACCCCTCTGGATAATTCGGGTCCTGGAAGAAACCGGACGAACGTCTGAATGTAAAGTTATAAGAGAAATACACCGAACAAGTGTTAGCAGCAACTCAGCCAACAGCCCGTATATGACGTCCGTGGGTGGCCGTACATTGTCAGAGAAACACTGATCTTTTAGATGAAACTGCTTTATTCAGTGTTTTTACCTGTAATCACCGGGTCCGTTTGTTCTGGAGAGGAGGAGACCTCTGCGGATAATTCGGCTCCCGGTAAAAACATCCTGAACCATGAACACCGGAGTAATCGTATCCTGGTGAAGCTGATTATTTAAAAGCTACTTCTACTACTTGCTACTTCACACCGTCATCACACTTTTGTTATTGTTTTGATCGAGAGACCCCTAGCGGCTGAAATTACATATCTTTAAACAGTCTATGATGTGAACCAGTGGAGCCAGAAACCAATTTGTGGCCGCAAATCCGGGCCATCGAACCGTTCATAGCGCATTTGAACCATTTGGGGCTCCATGGACCAGTGCACTCGGATCACATAGGTCACAGACCAATAACCGATCCAAAACGGATTATCTTTACACCCATATATAATATATATATTTAATTTGTTTAAGTTAAAGTTCTATTTACAAATGACAGCTTAGTATGCAGAGGAGGCTGCATACTATATATATATATATAGGAGACAGTTACAGGTGGTTTCTCTTTGAGGCCAAATGAACCCTGGCTTTTCCATACATGTATTAGTTGGTGTAGCAAGCAAAACAGTGCCCCTCTGCTGCATGCATTACAATGTGGAGGCTAGCTTTGTCTGGCTTCATTTAGAGAAAAAAAATAAAAGTTTAGCCAGGCTTGACCAAGCTCAACATTGAGTAGCTCTGCACTGAGCCTCCAACCCAACAGCAACAGTTTGCAAGTTATCAGAATGGATAAAGATGGGGACCTCAAGTTTCTCGTAAAAAATGACTTTGCTGAGCTTACTTTTGAGCTGCAACTAAAGATAGAACAGTAGGCCTACCCTACAGCTGGACTTGACTCAGGGGCTAAGGGAAAAGCTAGGTTTCTTCGTGATGGGAACTATGCAAAAACAGTCTAGCTAACGGGAAGTGTGAAGCTAAACTGGCTTTTCTGCTAGCATTGCCTCCTGTTTGACCAGTCAAACTGCTCCTTGGACAACCCATGGAGCAGAAGAGGATTCATTCATCTGGCAAACCTCTCTTACATCAGTAAGTTTGTGCGTAGCAGGAAGTTACCTTTGTTTTGATACTGTGGGTTGTTGTTTTTAAAACATATTTTCTTGTAATATGATCCATCTAATGCTTTAGTCACTGTTATTATGTGTGTGATTGTGCATGATCTTTTAGAGCAAACAACATTGTTGTTTCTTGCTGATTGTGCTTGCTGATTGTGCTTGCATCTTGCTGATGTTCACTCATAGGGGGTATGCATATAATTCCTCTGTTAATAACCAATGCACATGTACAGTATTTGGAGAGAGAAAATAAATCACACCTCGTGTTGTTTTGTAGTCCACAAAAGCCTTGTAAATGCTATTGTTCTTGACGAATGGGAATGAGAAACAATGGTGCTGCCTACTTTATGTTTGCTTTTGATTCTGTAGTTGCTTGTTTCTATCTGCTTATAATGTGTAAAGAGGTGAGATTACTACCATAAGCCTCTAGGGGTTTTCTAAATCTCACCTGCACAATTTGTTTCTTCTCTTTTGTTGTGTTGTTTTATGCTGCGTTGTTTTGTGCGAATAAAAATAAATGAATAAAATAAAATACCACAGTAACAGCAAGTAACCATGTGATGCCATCATATAGTGATATAATCTCCATACCAAGCTGACTGACTTCCTCTGTAATATTTGCCTCACACCACCACTGGATAGTTTGAGTGAATTGTAAAGGGTGAAGGAGGGAGGAGAGAGGAGAAAAGAGTCAGTGAGTTGTGAGGGGTGAGCTAAAGGAGACACCTGGGAGAGGAACAAAGCAGCAGCTGGCTTGGCTTTACTTCTTGGAAACACCACAGAGAGTCTTTTAAAGGGTTAAACCAGGTCAACATATACACACATATATACACCCAGATATTCTTACACACATAAACACACAAACAGGTCTGAACATAACCTGTCTAGTGTGCAGTCATGTTTCGTCACATTGGAATGAAATAGGTTTAATGTTTCTGTCTCCCAGCATGTTGACACTGAGATGCTCCATTACCAATGTAACATGTTTGAGACACTACTGAGCACATCCACACACTGTCTTTGTTGTAGGGGTCTACAGTATCTGACACGCAACCAGGGACACAATCACTGCTATAATAATTGGCCGATGGGATGGTACCACAATATGTTACAGTACACCAGATGCTCCATTACCATGTATTTCCTGCCCTGTAAGGAGCAGGAAACTATCTGTTTATTCCAGACAGATATAAGGTTATTTGATGGCAACCTTATGACACCACGTGGCCCAGGGTTTTTCCATCTCTGACCAATCCGAATAGTTTTCCAACTAGGTTAGGAGTGAAAGTGTGGGAACCCTAAGGGTAATTACTGTACATAGCTGGAATGTACAGTGCTCAAAATATTAATGTCATGATCCTGTCACAGTCTGGCTCTATGTCCCTTAGTTGTCATTCTTCACCAGTCAACCAGTTGCTCTCAGGCTTTTTCCCTGTTTGTTCAGACTGGACTGAGAGGGAGAACAGACAGATAAGATAAATTATATTAAAGAACCACATGAGGAACTGTTTGTATGTATGTATTATGACATTTAACTGCCTAGTTCATAATACATGTGCTCAGTTGGAAGAGCGAACAGAAGTGAAAGCTGATATACTTTTAGCTTCAACTGGTTAAGAATGAGAATGTTTGTTAAACGACCAGACTGTTTTGTGAATGTGTGTCATGCTGGTTTCATTGAGATGCCAGGTGGTGATGTATCAGTTTTTGTGTAATGGAACAGAGCTATGTTTTGGACTGTAAGAGTTAGCACGTCTCTCAGATTATCTTGCAGCCCACTTATCTCTGAGGCACAGAGTGTTTCTGTGTTTGCATTTGGCCTGCTAGCATTTAAGACTTTCTTGAGCCAATTTATTGTTTTTGGTTGTCTGTCTGCACTGTTTTCGTCCTGTGCTCCTGCCCAGCCTGTTTTTTTCCTCCACAGCTGTCCTGCATCAGCCTCATTAGCCCTTTTTGGTTCCAAGTGTTTTCCCTATCTTCTGAGCTCCTTTTCTGTTCTCCTGTTGCATCACCTTATTCCCCTCACCAGAGTTTCTCCACCCATCTCTCCACCTCATCTCCTCATTAGTTCAGTTATTATTATAGTCCTGTGTTTCAGTTCAGTGTTGCTGGATCCTATCTTCTGGTCTGTTTGGTTTGGCCCACCTGCACTTCTGTATTCTGGTCTTGAGTCTTGAATAAAGATTTATTTTTCAAGTTTCTTTTGACTGCACTCTCCTGTGTTTGGGTCGTCCTGCTCCATTCTCAACAACTACTAATCAACAACTCAAAAACACTCCCAGGCTGGCAAATACATGTGGTGTGGCACACCCTCTCTGATCTCAGTGAAAACAAATGCAAAGTGCTCTAACTTTAAAGAAGTGCAAATTATTCGTCGGTTTGTACTCAAATACTGCAATATATGGGTGCAAGAAAGACATTGAGAGTAACTTGAAATTCTAAGAGGGGGGTGTTTTTGTT
The DNA here is from genome assembly GCA_029490765.1 of Euthynnus affinis. Lineage (NCBI taxonomy): Eukaryota > Metazoa > Chordata > Actinopteri > Scombriformes > Scombridae > Euthynnus > Euthynnus affinis. The sequence continues at coordinate 19,130,690 of CM055841.1, read as the reverse complement.
TCAAAAATGTATGAGGAACTTTGTAAAACTCAACACATAAAAATGAAGCATGAGCAGTTTGAACAGGACACATAAGTAAAATAATCTATCCATCTGCCTTTATGTATGTTTTAATGATATGCTTACATAGAATTGTACCACTCTGGTTGATGATAAACATATTTTACTGAAAGCTACCATTCAATCTGCACAATTTTTGATTTTTTTTCTCCTTAATTCACTGTAATTAGATTGTGTATTTATGGTGAGTATTGAAATCATACCATATATGTTTTCTGACCCCATTTGTGATGCTCTGATTCACTTAGTCACTTAGTTAGATTTTTACCAATAGTCTTAAAAGGATATGTTTGGTGATCGTCTTTATTTTTCTCATTATCAACAAATCAGCAATGAATTCATCTGACTGACAAGTGCTGTTTATGTATCCTAACCTGACATAGTTTATTCCTCTGCAACCACAGACTTCCATAGTTGTTGAACACATCCGTGAGACAAACTGTTGTATTAAGTGACATGTTCCTTCAATATGACAAATATGGGCACTGTAGTTCATTTAAGTCAGTCCCACACACTGTCCGCTTTAAATAGAGAAGTGCGCTACATCTATAGTCTGCAAAAAATACACAATTAACTCCTGTTTGAGTAAGGTTTGCTTAACCACTGTGCCAGCTCTTTTGAAAAAGACAAGATTTACATCTTCGGGAAGAACAAATTGGTGACACAGACAGGCTGGGGAAGTCTGAAAAACGGACTGACACATAGTTGGTTTTGGTCTTTTCATGTCATTTGCCGACAATAAAAAACTTAGAATAACAGAGCCTTATCTTGTATGTGTTAATGTAGAAAGACAGCGCGGTAAATCAAGTGATGAGCCTGGTAAGGAATGACATAGCACAAGACTTAGACACAAAGACCCAGAATGTCTTTCATAAACACTGGAAATGAACAGTATGTTTGATCTGAAGGTTTTATGAGCTTTTAGGCTCGTACCTTTGTCCTGAGCTGTCCTTTGGTATGCTTAGACAAAAAGAGATCAGTGTCAGACTGGGTCAGCAAGGGGGATTAGATGGGATATACAAGCATAACACACAACATGTAATGGAAATGAGCTCACCAGCTTGCTCTTGGAGCCGCCAAGGGACTGTAATGAATTGCGAGTAGGGGAGAATAATTCATATACACACCAGCACACACTTATACACAATTAACAGGGACACACACCAGCTCTGCCATGCCCGAGGTTGTATAAGTCTTCAAGACCATATTTATCATTTGTTTGATCTAACGAAAGCACAGAGTTTACTGGAAAGGCCTTAAACACAGTGAATTACTGACATAAACAGTGGGAGTAATATGGATTCCTCTGAACTTCTTGGTTAGATGCACTTGCTGCTTCTTTCAAAACATACTTCAGATAACTCTTGAATGTTTCCAAACAAACAGAAAAGCAAAGTTTTCTCATATTGCTCAAGTCTTCTCCTGAAATGAAGTAAAAAAAAGTCTTCCTCCTCCAGGCCCCTGCAAGGGAATTCAAGGATCAGAATTAAGGATGTGCGTCTTTTCCTGCTATCACAAACTTTCTCTTTCTCGTTAAGCTCATTCACTATCTTCATTTTATATTCTGCCAGTAATAAATGAACAGTAAGTAATTCTGTAGAAGTTAAGCGCCTCGATTCGTCTGTGTGTGTGTGGTGGGTAAAGTTAATGTCTGACAGACAGCAGGGCTGGTACTGGCCTACAGGGCTTAGTTACAGACATAAACAAAAACCCAGAACACAGGACACATCTGCTGCCACACAGTAGCTACGATCTGCTACTTCAAAAAAGCATCTGTTAAAGTCATTACAGCTCCATGGTGAAAGATGGACAGGACATAAAGAGGTGAAAAGGGAAGAGAAAGAAGTATGGACTGAGAGCAATGAGCAAGTGGACCTTCAGTGACAAGGTCTGTCACAAAGGGATAAAGGAATCTCCAAACCATAAAATATAAATGGGGAAAGTATAGTGTGTATTGGGTGGATTTAAGGCAGATGTCTTTTGTTTGGTGCTGTGGAGCATCATGGCAAAAGCTTCTCTGGGTTCATGGACACTTCCAACACAGATATTCACAATATATCTGGTAAAACAAGTTGCATAGGACTATTAACTGGCATGACTACTATAAACTGGCTGTGACAGAAAGTAGTACATGCACAATGTCTTGCAGCATGGGGACAAGGAACACAAATTATCCAGCATATCTGAGGCTAATCCTGTTAAATTGATGGGATTAATAGATTAATATAAATCAGTGGAGTCTAGACACTGCCATAAGTCTCAAATATTTTCTGTCAGCATGCAGGTGGGAAAGGCAATACTCACACATATTGTTTTTTTTCTCTTTCCACATTTTATTACTTCCACTTTAGCGACCAACTATTCACAGCAGGTCAGGATCATTGAACGCAGACATTACATCAAATAGTGATCCATTAGTTTTGGAATTTACTTAGTCATGTCCTGATTAACTCTTTGCACTCTGAAATACATGAACCCATTCACCCTTACTCTAATTGTTGAATCCATACTAATGGAAAATTCCATTCCACCAGATTTGACAAAATTGGTCTTATGTGTATAGTTTTGGCTTCAGCTAGTTTCTATAAACTTATTCAAAATAGAGCACAAAGGATATATGTGAATTTTTCACCTGATCTTTTTAGTACAACTTGGGTCCCATATTTGTAGTTTTGGCTTTCATTTATTATTATTGTTATTATTACTAATAACATTGTATGTAGCAATTGAATTGCTGATATCTGGGAAAACGGTGACATGTGGAAAACCCGTAATTTAGCCAAACTTAGTCATAGTCATAAAACAAAGGGAATATGTAAAATCATCACCCAAGTTGACAATTGTAAACATCCATCACAGTTTACAGACCGACTCTTTTGTTAAACGTTGATCTACTGTACTTTCCTAAATGTGCACACACAAAATTTTCCTGTGCAATGAGGGATTATACCAGACATTTGGTGATTTCATTTTAGGTCTGGCTTGTTTACAAAATGCCTTTTGGATCCTCCGGCCACTTGTATTTTTTGCTCTGTCACACCTCATTTTAGCAATGTCATCATGTTTCCCGATCTCAGCAATTACTTTGAGTGCAATGTTGTAATACCAATAGAAGAGAAGGCCAAAACCAATGAAAATAAGAGAAAGATGTAATACCCGGGAATCATCCTTTAAAAGCCAGCTGTATTCAAGTGGAATGGAGCAATGGGATGTTTTCTGTTAGAACATAACAACTGCTGAACACAAGGGTTTGTGTAAAATGTTGAAATGTTATCCCTCGAGCCATCATTCATCTCTCAGACCAAAATGATGTTCAAAGTAATGCTGAATACCTCATTTCTTTTTATTCCAAAAATCTCTCACTCTCTGGCCTTCAAATGACTGGAGATAGTGTTTGTGCACTCAGCCAAAAATACTCACACAGCATCCAAAGCTACTCTTGCTTCAGATGTCTGGGGCCAAAGCTCAGTGAACTAACCCTTTTGAGAGGAAATTGGTGTCTAATTGTCTACTTAGAGAGCTCCTCACATACATAAAGCTTACATATATTTTTTTCAATCCTCTGAGAGAAACTTTCTGGGAGTTTCATTGTATTTGGCACCTCATTTGACACAGGGATAGCTTTGGACAGATGTTCTCTTCAAACATACATCTGTCTGTTTTTCTTCTGAGCTATTTGATGTGCTCCTCACAGAGTGGGAGAGGCAGGGTCAAACACTCATGAGATTTCCATTCACTGGAGAGTATGAAGGGCGGGTTGGCAGAAAACACTGAAATGGCAAAACAAAGAAAAGAGTACTGGGAAAGATGCAAGATAATTAGTGAGATATCTTTTGTGGTTTGGGATAAAGGTTGATTTTAAATATATTTGACACAATTGTCATCTCAGCTGAGGCTCATTTAAATTTGAGGTGTATGTACTGTAACACAGAAGACCAGGTTAAATACAACAGTCTTAAGATAATACCAATCAATCTCATGTCTTAATCATTACAAATTTTCACAGGATGCTACTGTCTCCATGAGTCCCATGCAGACTCAGGGAAACATCAGAGGAATGGAATGAAACACTTAATTGATCCTGACTGACTGGAAATGATGTGGAACCCAGACTCCCTCCAATCCGCAGTTGCCATTTGAGGTAGGAGTTCCCAAAATTAGCCGGGTAGTTATATTTTCAGGAAGTCAGCTTTTACTTACTCCGCTAAAATAAAAGGAATGCGTTTTCTTTTAATTTCACTCTGTATGTGCATGTGTGTGTGCGTGTGTGTGCGTGTATGTAACACTATTCTGGGGTGGTAAGAGCTTGGCAGACACGCCCTGCTTCTGTGCCAGACACTTCTCTAATCAACGCAGGTCACTGGAGTTAGATGGCTGTTCTCTAAGCCTCTTTAAATGGGAAAATATGCCGTGGCTTCGCCCACCGTTCAGCACAGAGCTCCATCCCTTCACTCAAAGATGGGGACTGTTTCATAATCATTTCATTATGGACCCCAAAGAGATTTCAATATCCTGTGTCTACGCAATGAAAGGCTGGGCTGCTTACTGTGTTACACTGAGCGTTGTAGTAAGCATTTCCAGTCTGCCTTTATGGCCAAGCCTAACTTTTACAGTAATTGCTGCCGTGTTTTTCCACTCACTTTGCCATAGAAAACATTCTTATTAGATGATGACCAAATCTTAGGATCTTTCCTCTCTGATATTAAATATTACATTTATTACTTGACACTGTACCGTCGTTAAAATGAGACAGATATGAATGCTAAACTAACTTTTCAGCAATGGCGCTGCTTCATAATTTATTCTTCTTAGTGTAAGTATAGTTGCAAATCTACCCTTAATGGAGGAGTCAATATACACACATGCGTGCACACACGCATACACATTTAAATACATACACATCATGTTTGGGGCTCCCAGCGGTCTGCTGCACTGAGCTCTCCTGGCATTTAGTGTTGTCTAGTGGCAAGAGAGGGCCTCAGAGCCATAAAGATGTCTCTTCCACTCCATTCATAAACCTCTGACTAACTCACTCCTAACCAAGTGGGACCACACTCCTAACCCAGTGGGACCACACAAGACCAAGACTTTTCAATCACTCTGTGGCCACACCATGCCAAACATTACTACCCTTTACCAAATCTTCCTCTAACTGCAGAGCTTTTTTTTTTTTTTTTTTACAATCTTTACACTTGACTAAACCAACTTCACCACATCTAAATCTTCCCATGAGTGCCCATTGACCGTTAAAGACCAAAAAACTGAGACCAAAATAGTAAGAAGCATTCTGTAATGCTTAGCTGTCAGTCTTACCTTCACAATTTGTATATGTAAATGGACATGTTTGCAATGCTTCAGATGTCAGTGGACTAGTTTGTAACTCGACTCTCCAGTCAGCTAGAGTTCACCGTGTGCTCAGTTACAGTTTCATGGCTGTAGACAGCTACTGTTTGAGGCAGTGCTGCGGAGTACTGAATATGAAGAACAATTTGTAAGAATGTATCGTTCATGTAATTACAAGTCTTTTTGCTTGTGGACAAGATTTAAAGTTTTTTTTTTTTTTTTTTACCAACTTCCTGTGCTTTCATCTCCACAATCTTGACAAGCATTTGGCACTGAATGTTTGTAAAATGACATCACCACAAACCAAACCACATATAAGACATGCCTCTGTGTGTGTCTGTGTGCGTGCACGCCAATGTGCATGTGTGTGTGTGTTTGCATGTGCAAGAGAGCGACAGAAACAGGAAGTACAATGATCGTGTAAGAGTGTAAGTCATTTATTTATATGACATCATCAGTATAACAGGGACATGGATGAACCAGGAATCTTTCTTGACCTACTTTATCAGATGACCCACATACTCAATATGAACACAAACTCGGAAACAGGCATATGAGGTTGTGCTTCTGTTTAATATCAAACTAACTTCAAATAGTCATTTTTAAGTTTGTGGCCTGTGTTTTTAAATGTAATATAATAAAACATATCAATGACACCCATATGAATGTTTAACAATTTATTTATGTTGTTGGGGAGATCAGAGCACAGGGTCAGTTATTGAGCAGCAACCGCAGGCGCCAGTTATTCACTTCATCTTGCTCAAGCACACTTTTGTTTGCAAAAACGAGGAGTCAAAGCCAGAATCTCCTGTGGAGGGATGACATGAACTTAAAAATTCTTACATGAACAAGATACAAGATTAAAGTTTCATTTTTTTAACCCCCATATTCTTGTTGCAGGTAGTATTGGTACAAAGAAAATTAAAACAATACAAGGAAAACACATTGATAAATTAATCACAGTGGACCATACATAAAAAAAGACATAATATAATCTGAAAAACAAAAGTAGAAGAAATGTTCAGTCAAGTCCAATTCACATCTGGGGCTACGTTTTATGGAAGCAATTCAATAGCACCAAAAGAAAGAAAATAGTGAATTAAGTTCAGCAAATATTAAAACAATGTCTGAATGACGAATGTCCTGTTTGCATTATGTCACGTGTTCGTGCTGCCACATCGAAGGTCTGCATAGTGTCGGCCACATGTCGGAGGGTTACAGCGGACAGCCTGGGCTTTCACACATTTATTTCTTTATTTGTTAAGAGATGCTAGCAACAACTTCCTTTTGTATGTTGGAACTTGGACCCAGTTCTGGTTTACATCTTCAAAAAAAAAGGATCTAGAAGAGAAAGGAAGAAATAAAGACAGAGAAAGACAGAGAGTTAGAGATAGAAGGCAGGCAAAAAGAATGACATGGCACAGAGACAAGTCAGCCATTAAAACCAGCTGACAATCCCACTGATTGATTTCACCACATCAGAGATGGCACTGAGTCTCTGTCTGGCAGACAGGGGTATGTAAGTGCAGGATGAAACACAGGGACTGACTAGGTCCTATTTTAAGCCAAAGACTTCTAGCTACTTCTGAAACTCTAACTGTTGGTAAAGGGAAGCAGGCAAACAAAAACAGAGTGATGGGTCCGTGCTGTCAAACTGTTTAGAAAGCATAACTTCAGTTAAGTGTCTACAGGAACCCACACTCACGCACACACCTACAAACACTCTCAGTCAATCAGAGTCCAAACCACACAACTATAGTAATCAGTATGGCTTCAGTGTTTGGACAGAGATGAATGGTGAGAGGCAGGTGCTCTCCAAAACATTCCATGCTCTGCAGGAAGCCATTTCGACTCCATTGGCTCTTGTCCTACTTTACAGGCACTTACAGTATCACAGAGCTGCAAAAAGAAAACACGTTACTAAAGACCATCTTTGTTTGTCTTTGACTAGCTCCATCTTTCACCTGGAGATTGACACATTGCAGCGTAAAGGTGGGGGGGGGTGGGGAGCTGGCTTAGGCTCAGTAATGGGCTAGAGGTAGCAGGAAATTGCCTGTGTTGTTTGACTCAGCCTCATGATTGCCATCTTTTGTTCCACTGTCTGCTCTTGTCAGTGTCAATCCGCTGGCTCACTCTTAAAGCTGTAGCTTTGACAAAAAAAAAAAAAAGCAAAGAATCCCAAATGCTTCTGTCTATGTGCGTTTGTGGACAGCTGCTATTTGTTACTCGGGCTCAGCAGTATATTGTGGCAGCAGATAACACAGGCTGACATTAATGTTGATTCTTGAATTAAAGGTCTGATGTAATGTGTCAGAAGGTGTAAAAGTATCAGACAGTTTGGTGCCCATAGGTTTGGTTCTTTGAAATGTGGATAACCAAACCACTGCCTTCCTGATCGCAAGGTCTGACAAATTATTTCCTTTGTAACACACCAGAGCAATGGAAGTGGAGCTATGACTGTGAAAGACTTGAAAGTGTACAGTATCACCACAGAAATGCTCTGTATTTAAACTAGTATGACACAATAACCACATCCGTCATGGCCAAGAGCAATTTGGCAAGTTTCTGAGGTAGACTCGACCAACAGATGAATGTATCTTGAAGGTGTTCATTTTGAAGAGTGGTTGCATCACACTTTGTCAAGTCTAGCTCAATCTTCCTTCATGACTTGCCAATCCCTCTGAACCTTTTCCACCACACTAAAGACACAATGATTTTAACCCTTGGCCCTGACTGATTGTGACCAGGTGGTCTCCATCACCAGTCTGCAGGAGGGATTGTGTGTGTGTGTGTGTGAGCGAGCTCGCACACACATGGAGATGACTCACAAAGAATAATCCACAAAGAATAATCACATGGAAAACCACTAACTTTCACTACATACACCCACTCTGATGGACGCAGATGTGATTTGAGCAGCTTGGATGAGAGCTGTATGAGTGTGTGTGTGTGTGTGTGTGTGTGTGTGTGTGTGTGTGTGTGTGTGTGAGTGAGTGAAAGAGAGGCCCTACAGTGAGGTATTCACAGGTGTCCATGGCCATTAACATGTGTTTATAGCTCTGTCTCACATTCACACAAGGGTGGAAGCTTATTCCTGATGTCTGCGGTTGGGTAGACAGCCATGGAAAATCACTGCCACAATGTTCTCAGCAGTGATCGATTAAACAAATCCTAATAAGTGTTGTCATAGATCTTGTGTGAGTAGCAATACTGCAATCAGGAGTGCTACCATTTAACCAGACACTCGCAATTAAATAATATGTCAATGCCAATACAGGCAATACTGGCAACAATATTCACATATTGACCGTATTAAAAGAGGCAAAGGTATTTTTCCATGCACTTGATCTGGATGAGAGGGGGTTGTGTGCATATTTCTTTTCTTGTGATTTATGTTTTGTCTATACCAAATGTGAAACTGGAGCCTTTGGTTATGATTTAACTATGGTAATGGTTGTATCTATGTCAGAATGGCATGCCGGAGTCTTGTTCACAGTTTTTCTGACCCTATCATAAATGTGAAATTCATGTTTCCAGTGGACTGAAATACCATGACTGGTCAACTCAGTGTGGTTACTTTTGATTACAAACCATCAAACACTGCGGGGGGAAATAAACTTGGAGCCATTTATATGTTTATATTACAAAGTAGAAAAGGTTTATACAGAACCTTTAGAGAATCTATATTAAAGGTTTTCCAGTGGGAAGCAATTGAAGGGAGGGAGGTTGAGCAAAAGAGTGAGTGCACAGGTGAAAGGCTAAATGGTGATAGAACTGAAAATTACAGACATCCAATACACCCAGAGAGCTATATATCCAGGAACAAACATCCATCAAAGTCAATCTTGAAGTGGATGGAGAGATAAACAAAGATCAGAGCTAATGCAACCCAGAGATTCATCTCTGAGTAGCGTTTTGGCCAGAGAGCACAGCTTTCAGACCAAATGACTTCCGCCCTCCTCTCAAGTCGACTCACTGGAGGATTCCTGCTCTGATTATGCTGGTCAACATGTTGGTGAAGAATGTGCATGTAAAACACATTTATGGCCATGTTACCCCTTGAATTAGTTTTATTTATGTCTTTGCGAGGAGGGAGAATCAAATTTAAAAGCTCTCAGGTGACCTGATCTTACCATAACTGAAAGCCGTGTGCAAATAAAGACAGAATATGTTACAAGCTGATTTTTGAAAATGACCCTCATAAAATTAACTATACACATTATGATTTAAATAAAATTGGTCTACCCAGAAGAACTTCCAACCACACATCATGGCTAAATACTCAATATGGACCGTGTGCAGCTGAGCAAGACAGTCTCTAATAGGTGGTAATTGCCATGTTCCCCCTTTATTTTTAATGATGTCAGGGTTATTACAAGAGAGCCATCCAAGCTCGCGGTTTTAGGTTGCATCTGTGTGTCTTCAAGTTCAGATGAGTGTGACCAGGGGCAGTGACATCTGCTGAATAAAAGATCATCCACGTATGGATACATAGACATGTGCACACAGAAAGCGATTTGGCCCATGCAAGTTTCAGCTGCAGTAGACTGCCAAAGTTCATCAATCACTTTTGTAATAGACTGTTGATTAGTGTTCTTTGATGGTCCTTGAACCACACGGGTACATGCCCTCAAGACAGACACGCACACACATACACACACACACAAAACCACTTTGACACATACTAAATAAAACATTGGACCCTAGTAAACCAATCCTGCTCACATATGCTAAGCACAGCATGGGCTGCATGCTGCATTGTACTGCTGTATGACATTCTGTGGGCTTGAATTTCAATTTGGATACCATAACACAGGACTGAGCTGGGAGGGGGGGTTAACGTTTTCCCAGATAATCTAAATCACATGGATTTTTTTTTCACCACTGATTTGCCAGCGACATTATTGTTTATCCAGAAAGTCTGTTTGACTAAGAGTACAATGGTCAAGAAAATCAGGTCCTTTTGAAATTCTAGGTGATGTGCTGAACTTGCACAAGAACTTGACTGAAAAATATGTTGTCCCATCTGGAGGAATGTGTTGCTGTAGATGAGGGGAGATCATGAGGGCTAACAATGCATAAATTAAATATAAACACAGTCCATAATGACAAATCACAGGATTAGTTTTAGAAAAGCAGCCCCACCTTGCTCTTTGTTCATGTGGCTCATTATTTATAATTGGATAAATACACTGTTTTAAAAGGTGTGATTATGCAGCACTATAAAACCCCAAAGACAGACAGATCTGTTTGCTGAGCATACTTTTATTCAGTCCAAATGGTTTTAACACTGATGCAGTAAACGTGCAGGCTGTCATGCTCTTACCATAAGACTTTCAATACAGTACAATACTAATGACTAAGACAGGATCTCGTAAAGCCATGGTTTTGCCTGTTTAGCCACAGTAATGCCATTATCAAGCTAGGCTAGTCATAATGAGAAGTCCTATTTTGCAAAACAAGCAGAAGTTTGTAACTGCTGTACTGTGGACTGTGTGTAATACATATGGAAATTCTGCAGAGAATACTGCAATATATGACTGAAATGCTACTAAATTACTTGAAATTCTAATGTAATTTCTTTGTGGGAGTTCAGGTTAATTTATGTAACATTATATTTTTACTGTGTGAATTTTCTCGTAGCCTAATTGCAGATAATTACTGAACTTTTAAGGAATGTGTGTGTGTGTCTGTGTGTCTGTGTGTGTGCATGTATATGGACACTATGTGCTTACATGCACATATTACTGTCTGCATGCATGTAAAAGATCATGATTATTGTACAAATTAAAGAAAGTGATGCATACTAAACCAGTGCAGTAGAGGACTCACTTAATGAGCTATTGTGTGTTTCATTAATTCACCTCATAAAAGAAAAGGAAACGGACCCCCACGGATCCCAACATACTCCCTTGTATGAGTAAGCTTCTTTCCAAACAATTACTGTAAGTCAAAATGTGCTTTTTCAGCAGCTTGTTCCAAAATTAAATGTGTAAAACTGACTTCTTTGCTGTGCACAAGTATTGATAGAATTAAAATACTCTCTATATTGCTTTTATGTATTTTCAACATTAGTCTTCCATTAGCAGCTTTGACATTACAGCTGTGTGCAGATGACATGAACAGCTCCAGACACAGGTGCACATTTGGTATCTCTGACTCTGTGACATAGTGGTGCAACCTAAACCAGGGACACCTCTGGGTCTGACCCTGCATGTTTTACCTGTTAAACACATATAAACACACACAGGCACACATACACATATGATAGAGATTTACAGGACTCCTATACACATCCAGCTCAAAATCCAAATTTACTCATTCCACTTAATCTAACAAAGGCTATGATGTGACTACATATTGTCTGATTTATCAAAATAATGACTGAATGAATTTCTTTCAAGTATACTACAGATTGCTGAAATCTGGAAAGCACAAATCAAGGTCTTTTAGGATTTCTTTGTGATCCTTTTAGGACTCCTTTCTGTCCTTAGAAGACGATTTAAGTCATAGTTTTTTAGAACAGTAAGCTATGCATCAGTGGCCCTGCCTTCCACATTGCACTAAGTGACCTTGTTTCTCCATTGCTTTATAAGGCAGGGAAAGAAGCACTTATTCCTTGCTTATGATTTACGATTTGGGTTGCGATAGTGCTAATTTTAGTGAAGTGTCTGAGATAAACAATTTGTCTGTGTACAACAGAAACACTTTTATTCAAATTTAACCACTTGGTTTTATCTCTTCAAGGTTTCACCATGTGTGGCTCAAAACTTCTGGATGTCAATGGAGTGCAGCAAAGGATAACATACTGTATATGCTATATGATTGCACACCATTCGTGTTTGTGTCTGAACAAACACATGTTAATCACCTGTTTACATGTCTAAAAGATGATGCCAGTGCTTCAGATTACTGCCTTGCTTCAACAATCAGAGCCAAGGTAGTCCTTCCACATTCATAAGAGTGCAAAACAGTCGCATCCACCATCCACCTGCTTAGAAGGTGATTGGGTCTGTGTTTAAACTGTAAAAATTCCTACCATTGCTACAGAGCACATAAGCCCCTAGGGTCCACGTTTATAACACGTCCAACCGGACCTCGCTCTGACTCAAGAATTTCATTATAAGCACTTTAGGCATGCAAGGAGAAATTGATGAGAGAGAAAAATGAATAAAATCAAAGAAAAGAACTTCTAACAGAAGAAAGAAAGCATGAAGAAAGCATGATAATGATATAAAGATGGATTGAAAGATGGAAAAGCTGCATCAGAAATTATGTTTACTAATGATGGATTTTAGAGCTTTAATGTCGATTTAAATCTGGGGTCTCATTTATCAAAGCATGCCCAGAACAAGCTCTCAATCTGTGCATAAGAACTGTCTGCCCTGTACACATGAATGTTGGTATTTAGCATGAATATGCACACCTGTTTATAATGAATATAAGACAGAAGAAATGATAAATATTCTACATCCAACTGACTGACAAACTGGCTCATTTACATAGAGACATTGTCCCCAAATGACATACATAGTCAACCACAACATCACATTAAAAACATCACAGACTGTGATTATGTTTACATGCACATTAATATTCCACTATTATTCCAAATATGACAATTTTCTGAATTTGAACCAGGTCATGTAAACAGCATATTCCATATTCCGCATTAGGCCTTATTCCGAACACAGCAATTTACAATTAAGACATGTGGGATATGCTATGCGTTTTAGGAGCTTTCTTTGGGCATATATAGAGCACATTCAGAATATGCATCTCATTTGGGGTTTTTACCGCAATTTGGGACACACAGCCCTTTTGCCTGTTTACAGTCAGCTCTGTGCTTTCAACAAACCAACTAGCTAACAGTTTGCAAGGATGGGCTATAGATGCATGACAGGCTGATTGTGTAACGCACCCCTGGGAGGGCAAAATGACATATGCTGGAGGAGGAAGACAGACAGAGGAGAGAAATGAGAGGAGAGTGGAGTGCTGTTCAGGGAAGGCTGGAAAAACAGGCCGCACCTTCTCCACGACGGAGACGGAGGGGATTGGTTATTATCCTGACTGATGGTGACGACTCGGTGTGATGCACCAAAACCACTCAGCAGTGTAGTGAACATCATGGAACATCAGGTAAATGGGAATATTAGTGTAATATTCATTTTCATTAGCCATGTATAAAGCTTAGTAGGAAGACTGTCTTTTTTGGAATGAGGGCAAAAATGTAGTCATTGAGATTGAGATACTACTAAATAATGTTTAATTGAAGCAAAATGTTTTATTTGGCATTTGTACTCATTTTTAAATAGCTTGGCCAAGAGTAAAAAAAACCTGACCTTAAAGCTATGGTGAATCACCATTTGTAATGGAGACATTGGGCACAGCACCACAAAGAAGAAAATGTCAATGTAAGAGAAACTACTTTGTTCTCAGAATAAATAGCAGTGTTTATGACCTTGTGAAAGTGTCATAATGAAAGAAAGTTAGTTTTAAACTCAGCATGAGATTTATCAGATGTTTAAGTTTGCTGAAGCAACATTGATAGTTGATAATCCAACAACTGACTTGAAAATCACAATTACATTTATTCATATATGCATAGTTAAGAGCAGTTCTGAACACACACCCACATTCTCAAGCAGAAAAAATGATTAATAAATCATATTCTAAGTGCAGAATTGAGTGCACATACTGTTCACCCATAAAACTCTGATAAATTAGGCCTCTGATGTAGAGAATTTGACATATGAGAGGACCACCAGCTCCACCCCTTGCCTGTCCATCTTTACCTGTCTATTGAAACAAGATCCTTTGGGGAGAAAGAAGCAGACAGACAGAGAGAAAAAGGCAGAGACGGGACCAGGATCCTGCCTATACTCATCTATTAGAAACATTGTACTCCCTGCCCACTGTCTTTCCCAATGCCCACCCCCTCCTACCTCAAACGCCTCACCCAGGGCAGGGATCAGGTGTCCCCCTTTGAAATGTAGGATGGGATCAAACAGCATGCAGGCGTTTGATAGGGCAGTCCCATTGCCACAAGGACCCTTAATGGAGGAGTAGCATGACTGGGATCTGGGCCAAACAGTGTATTTGTGAAGAGAGGAATAAGAGAGAGAGAAGGGGAAATTTACAACTAAGAGCTGTGCAACAGTGCTGAATGATGTGTGCTTTGAGTGTCCGGGGTATATTTGAGAGGTAATAGGCTGACAGGGAGCCTGCTGTCTTCTCTTTAGCACTATGGCAAAGCTCAACTTGCAGACACACATCTGGAGCATATTGATTAATCATGGAGTGCACAGTTTGGAGTCATTTTAGGAATGCATTCAAAGACCAAAATATAAAAAGACAATTGAAACTTGGGAAAAGTTACAAATCCCCTCTTAAGAAAAGTATTTGGAGTTATTTTACACAAATTGTTAATAAATTAATTCATCAGACTGTAGCCTACATAATGAACCCTAAAAGCCTTCGTCCACGCAGTCAGCCTCATAGCTCAAACCAAATCAGCCCAGCACTGGAGTTATATAAATGCAAGCCACCAGTGGAATTTGGGTGGTATGGACAGTAGCCAAAATGCTAAATAGCCATATATTGAAATGCATGTTGTTTCTGTTTGAGTCTCTTTGCTGCTTTCCTGCCCCAAGTAATTGTTTTCAGATTGGTGTTCTGGACCTTTTCAAATATTTCTGCTGAACTAATGGTCTGCTAGTTATCGTTTTGTGGTCAATTACAGTGGCATGTTATATTCTAAATTGTAGCTGTAGAAAGATGAAGAGATACAGACAGATCATATTTTGTTTATGTTGTTCTATATGTAAGAGTCATACTACATGGATATTCTCTATGTGTCTGCATGTTCTTACACGCTGGCAAAGATCAGAATTTATGCTGTAATAGGTTGTTGATCTCTGTTATTTAATATTCCTTTCAGCACACTGACGCATGCCAAAACTATGAGTGAAAAAAACTTTCTTAATATACTTAATACTATCCTTATAGGAACCTTATTTTTGTCCTCATATGGGTGGCAAGTCGCCACATGGCACAATGTAAAATGATCTATGTTCTGTTTGTACTTCTATAATTGTGATTGACCTCTTGGATGTATGCATTACCAAGGCACTAACCTCAGCCACTACAGCTACATACCTAATAGCAACCCCTACCTTAACCTAAAACTAATTTTTACCTTCACCTTAAAATCAAGTCATAACTTCCTAACCAGACCTTTGATGAATTCAAGACTGGCAAAATATTTCCTCGCTGATGCTTATCAGTTCAACTTTCCATATAAAAGATCAACAATGGAAAACTGAGAGAAGAAAAGCTTGTGTAACTCATCTACAATTGTTTCCTGTGTAACCAGACCAGATGTAATGCTTGAAGGCAGGCATGACGGGTGAAATAGGTAACCCTGCCAGCCAATCAAGCAGATGCAAGCAGAGCAGGGCACTTAGATTCAATTCAATTGTCAAATGTTTTGTTATTATCTATATGGAAAATTGAACCACTGACATTAATGTTAGATGGATCCATGCACTTCTTTGAGGCTGTACTGATTTTTAGCATGTTGTGTACCATGGTCACCATTTTATGTTAGCATGTTGGCATTTGCTAATCAGCACTAAACACAAAGTACAACTGAGGCTGATGGGTATGTCATTAGTTTTGCAGGTATTTGGTCATACCCAAAAGTATGGAACCAATTAAAATTATAACCTACTGATAGCTCTAAATTAAAAGTAAAATGATCAAGAAAGTTATCACAAACCTTCCTTTGGGGGCCATGAATGTCATACAACATCAAAAAGTTGTAGACAATACAAAAAAATAAAAAATTTCAATCTAGCGCTAAATGAAATGTCAGACTATCATCAAACTTGTTATGACTCATTCACCGGGGACCAACAATGTCTGTATTTTATGGCAATCCATCCAATATTTCTGGAGATCTTTCGGTCTGAACCAGAGTGATGGACCAACTAAGTGACGGACATTGCTGTTCCTAGAGGCGTGTTGCTAAACATGTCTCAAGGTCTAAAACTCAAAGTAGTCCTCGCAAAGAGAGTAATACAAGAACATACACACACACACACACACACACACACACACACACACACACACAGACCTGTAACAAAGTCTTAACCCTAACAAAAATAGTTAACCTTTTCAGGACTGGATTTTTGTCCCAATATGGAAGGTGAGTCTCCACATGTGATGATGTGAACAGATTATGTCCTGATAGTATAATGAATTGCACACACTCACACACAGTTTCCTTAGAAATGTGTAGTGGTCATAGCAAGATGCCAGATAACTTAAAGGTGTTACTTTTTTGCCTCCTCTTTCTAAACCTGGTCACATTCATACTCTCTTTCCTTTTTCATCTTGAACATACTGTATGTATACTGAAAAAGAGAGAAGGATTGCGAAGTGGCTTAAGACACAGAAAAACTATTGTGTTTAGATTTCCACGGGACTCTTTCTGTGATAGCTGCCATATTATGTTCATGTGGTCACCACAAGCAACTTAAATATTTGTAGAAATGAGTCAGGTAAACTTTGAGGTCTCTTACACACATGCACACACACACACACACACACACACATATAGACACACAGGCATAAGCACAGACCATAATTGTGCTTTAGACTGCACACAGAGTGCAAGTCACAGACAAGTTCTCACATTTCCCAAATGCTTACATTCCACTTGCCGACTTGTCCTGCCCCGGTCTCAGTGTCAGTCTCCTGAGTTTACATAGTCAGACAACCAAGCCAGGGGAAGAGCCAGGATGACAAGGGGACATCCAAGGCTTTGCAGCTCTGATGGATACACACACAGACATAAATCAGGTGGTATTTGTGTCTCTGGACAAACATTTGTAAAGCTGGGACAGTAAAGCTCTAAAGACATACACGTTGTGTGAACAGAGAGGAGGGAGACTTTTAATCATCAAAGAGTCACTACAGAATTCACATGGTTGGACTGATTTCAATCAGATGACCTCTGCATGTGTCCAGGGTTCCTGGTGAAACTTTCCTTATTTCCGAGTGAGCAGGGCAGACTACCTGCAGACTTGTTTCATAAAGATGACGGCTCTCTAATTCACTGTGTATACATACAGAAAGTACATGTGTATTATACAGTAAGTCCCTCCCCACCTGGCTATTAATGTGTTCTTTTTTCCGCCATGGCCTTTCAGTCATTCAGATTAGGCAAAATGTATTGTTTGCATTATGGGGGGGTTGTTTAGCTATGGAAATCGAAGAGGAAGTTATGACTCAGTCTTACAGTAAAGATGCACATAATTAAGTGTTTACGTGTGTGTGTGTGTGTGTGTGTGTGTGTGTGTGTATGTGTGTGTGTGTGTGTGTGTGTGTGTGTGTGGTGTGGTGTCTATAGTTTTAATTTACTCATCATTCTCAACATCATTTGTTCCCTTTCATCTTTACATATTTGTGTTCTCTGTGTCACGACCTGTGCAATGAGAATGTTTTTGTGTACTTTAGTATATCTCTGTCTGTGAGGACAAATTGCAGTTTTAGACCTTAACATTTTGTAGAGTAAGAATATTTATTAAGATAACAATAAGGTTTATTTTAAATTTCACTTAAGGGTTGGGATTAAGATTTGGCTTTAGGATTAAACTTGGAATTAGGTATTGGTTAAATAATGGCAGCAGTGGAAAGTAATGAGGTACATTTACTCAAATGCTGTACTTAGGTACTTTACCTACTTACTTAGGTAAATTTCAGGTAGTTTACTAATTTTTCCCCATTTGTACAACTTTATACTTTTACTACACTACATTTCAGAGGGAAATATAAAAGCCTACAGTTATATCACAGCTATAATTACCTGTTACTTTGTAGATTAGAATGATTACAAGATCAAAGATTACAATAATAATAATAAAGATTACAATTCACACAACACACAGTATATGATAAGCTTGTAAAGTATGGTGTATTGCTATCTTATAGGCTTATTTCTTATAGCTTATCCTCAAAAGAAAAACAACAGTATATGTCAAAAATTCAGCCGGTAAAAACAACCTATAGTTACGTTTGAATGACAGACGCCATCTACCGGCTGTAGTAATTATGACGTGGAGAAGTGACATTAATATAAGGTGACAAATTTCCATAATTGGAAGTAGTGGGTTGGGTGAATGGTTAGCTAGATAGATGGAAAAAAGTTGACTTAGCTGCAGGAGACTGCTGTTCACTTACCATTTTCAACTGTGAGTCAGGATAGCTTTTTAAAAACTGTAACTATGGTTGTCATCATGTTTATTGTTGCCATGAGGATGAAGGTTGCCTAACTTTAAGAAAGTAGAAACTTTAACTCACCCCATGTTTCAAGTGATCCCAAACCATCTTGGTCCTTCCCTGACTCTAATCTAAGTGTTTTTGTGCCTAAACCTAACCAAACCTGAACCACAACATTGCCATACCATGAAATATAATTATTAACAGTAATTTGCAACAGTTTACAACAGGCGGTGTATTATAAAATGCTCCTATGGGTCATTGTCGAGTGTATGACACAATCAACCTACAGTATGAGGCCATTTAATTGTGAGGATGCGTTGATTAAATTACCAAAAAGTATACAAAGATTATACAAAAAAATTCAAATGATCTCTCCTATGATCAGCTACAACAGTAAAAGTCATAGTGATTGTGAAAGTGATTTTGATAAATAATGCACATGAATGCATTATTTATCAAAATCAAAAAATATAATACAATAATGTAATACTCCAAGGAGATCCATAATGAGTACTTTTTACTTTAAACTTTTGCTTAAGTACATTTTTGCATGATCTTACTTGTAATGGAGTACTTTTATGTGGTATTGCTACTTTTTATGTAAGTAAAAGGTCTGAGTATTTCTTCTACCACTAAGTTTTGGTAAAGGTTGTAGTTATAGTTTGAAGTTGTGGGTATAGGTTGGAGTAAGTCAGTAAGGGTCTTCTTGAATATATGTCTGTGTGTGTACACATGTGCTTAACTCTGGTGGGTAGTCAATAGTCATGGAGCTGGTAGAGGTTCATGATATTTTTTCAAGGTTTGGGAGAAAAACATTGTAGCATCAGTGTCCTTTGCTGCCCCCATGTGGTCAATAATAATACTACCAAGAGCAAGAAGAATGAAAAGTAGTATTACAATCAAACCTGCTGTCTACCCAAAGTGGCAACATTATTTGCAGAAAAAGTTGATTTTCATATTTTACAGGCATACACTAGCTGTATTGAAAATGTAAACACAGACATATGAAATCACAAGCATCTATTATCTGGCATCATTAAAATCCACTGTGTCACTTGTACTCCCTGTGTGGTAGTTTGAGACTGACGGCTGTTCACTGCTATCTAGATCAAGCTCCCCTATCTTCATTGATACCCACCGCCCTTCCTCTGTTCTCTCAGTCCCCTGGCTCTCTTGGGCAAAGCCAGGTTGCACTTGTAATGGGCAGCTATGGAAACCCAAACCCTCATTACCTCCCTCATTACTCCCTGCTGCACAATGGAGACCTGTTTCCTGGCTTTCACCCCTTCCCCAGATAAAACACACTCACACAGACACACACACATATACTCAAATGCACCTCATGCCCTCGTCCGCCTCTCTCTCTGTCTCTTTCTCCTGCAGGCGCTCTCTCTCTCTGGTCCAAGGCCCTGGTGATCAGGTATCCATGGATCTTTGTCTGCTCTTTTGTATTGTAGTACAAAGACGGGCTGTTTCCCTTTCGTCTCTTTTCTTTTGTTGCTTTTTTTTTTTTTTTTTTTTTTTTACTTTATTTCACTCTCTTCACATTTTTAATGCCTTTTTTTTACCTGAACACTCCTTCTCTAGATTTTTTTTTTCTTTCCACTCCATTACTTTTTTAACTTTTGGCGAAGTAAATCCTGTTCAGTTCCCTTTAAAGACCACTTGGGAGCAGCAGTAGTCATCATGTTGCTCTCAGTGGAAAATGGTGGCTGGAACAAAATTTGGGCAACAATTCATCTGAGTGTCAGTCTGAGCCCTTGTGGTTTATGAAGCCCTAGATCGAGCTTCATAAACCACAAGGATCATAAACTGTTTTAGTGTCATGCTGTATTTGGCCTACAGGTTTTAAATGATCTGTTTAGGATGTGGAGTGTCATTTTTCAATGTCACACAAGGTATATGTTGTTTAGGGCTGCAGTAGCTGAGCTGCTTAATGTGGGAACACACAGATGCTGATCTCTATGTAGTCTCTTTGAGATTACTCTGCTAATAGTCAATGCTCTGTTAGGGTAAGTGTCTCAGCCATGGAGTGGAGAAAACTGGAACTTGTCCACTTTAATGTGTACATCAGGCTCAGGGCCAGCCATCTATATGTTCAGCTGTTTTGCTGTGTTGTCATAACATGGTCTGCTCTAAAGGAGCCTCGTATCAGTAACAAAATCATAACACAAGAAGTGTCTATGGTCAGTTAAAGAGTGAGTGAAGTAGAACAAACACATAAACAGAAGGTTATATTATCAGAGTTGAGTACAGATTTTCTTGTCCTCAACTGTCCTATCTTACTTATGGTGATAATCCCTCTCTATGTTATGCATGTACAGTTATCTGAATAAGGATATTTTTTATCTTAAATACTGCTTCCTAACAGGTAAATGACATAAGATGTATTATATGTCATATCTATGCACGCAGCAACAAAAGAAATAAAATTATATGGTGTAGACAAGCCTCCCCCTCCCAAGGACTGAAAGAGTACAAGGTTTGCATAATGTGCTGAATATGTCTGTTGGACAACATGAAGGTAGGCCTGTTACTTGTTGCACTGATCATACTGCACTTGTGCTGTACTTATTTTAGTTTTATGTGCCCTGTAAAGCATAAAGGGTTTTTATATGTTTCTGTTTATGAATTATCCCAAAAGACTAGAGCATGAATAAAAATAAATCACACACAAGTCCCTTGTTACAATTAAATATTAATACATCACTCCCCCCTTCTCCCTTGCCAATAACTGTGCAAAGAACTTTGGTACATGTGTCTTTTGGGGCTTTTAAACCTGGGCTGGTATTGGGTTAAGTGTTTTAATTTATTGTTTTATTCTGTCTCAGTCTGTTCAGATGTATTTTATTATGATTATGCTGTGATCCTTTTGGGTATTCAATTGTTTTGGATTTCATGTTTTTTTTATGCCCGGAAAACAGAACCAAACAAATTTCCCCGTGTGGGATAGTAAAGTTGATCTGAATCTGAATCTTAAAAGGGTTAAATGGAGGAGGTTATAAGGTTAAAACTCATGGTTTCAGGCAACTCTCCCACATGTGCAGTGTAACCTTTCTTGTTAATTTTCATTACAGGTTCATCATAGATATAGTGAAATATAACTTGAGGTTTGGTACATGGTTTGTATGTCCATTATGAAGGTTATGTTACATGTTAAATTACCTGGATAACTTTTCTGAGAAAAACCCTCAAATATGGGAGTCATTCCAGGTTTTCCTCAGCCACCTCAGTGATGCTTTTTAAGACATGCTACCAGTTTAATTAAAAGTTTGCGTGCTTCTTAATCACCAAACAAACACACAGCAGGTGCCAATTCCCTCCCACATTGGTTCACAGAGGATGAGTTTCCAATCTCAAATTCACATGTTGTCCAACATTAATGAGAGAATAGTAAGTAAACATGGACACTGTGGAAATTATTACAGGAATTTGACAGCCTCTTGCAATGTACTTTGTCAAATACAAATATCGACCTCAGTGAACCCACACAGATGCTGAGGTTTGTCAACTTCTTGTGGCAAAGAGTTGACAGGAAAAACAAGAAAAATAGTAGAGCTGAGGAATTTTAAAGGACTTTCATTCTGCTTTTGATCATGTAAAGCAATCCTATTATGATGTTGGAAAATTACCTCTGATATATGACAAGTATTAGGGATTTCTTCACATCTCCATCCAGCCGCTCATTTTGTTTCCTCATTCCATCCATCCAATTATTTCAGTGACTGTATTATTTTGATACGCTTTTCCTGGAAGGGAGATGGATATAATTATTCAAAGAAAGGCAACTTGTGCAGTTGGTTTCATTGCTGGATGGATATTCTTACACAATGAATAAATGGTGGACTCAAAGATGAATTTGATTGTGTAGCTCTCACACAGAGAGACTCCATCTGGTTGCCTCAGGCATTATTCCACCATGTGTAATCATGACAAAAACAAAGCTCAACAACGTCTTACCACCCTCAAAACACACATGTGCAAACACGCGCATACACACACATTCTTTCTATCTCTAACTTACACACACACATCCAACATGTGGAAAGACGATGTTTCATCTAACAGTGCTCCATCATGGAGCATTGCCCTCAATCCTGGAAAAACAGTAAACTGGGCCATGAAGGAAAGACTGGTGAGTTGGTTTATCACCACAGCACATGTGGCCTGGTGTGTTTTCACACACGTGCTGTGTTAGATGTGCAGTCCAGAGCTATACATAAGTGTTTTGATGATAAAGCTATAGTAATAAACCTGGGCAGGAATTATTACTCTATTAGATTATTCATAATCTGATTGATTTTGACCTTTGACCTTTTGTCAAAAGGTGAAAATCAAAATAATGCAGATATACAAAAAATTCAAGAATATATATTTCTAGAATATTTACAATAATAAACCTTATTTAAACCATTTCTCCTGATGGAAATATTACTTATTTCTCTTGTTTCAAACACGGCTCATGCACAGTTGAGTAAACTTGAAGTGGCTTGAAGAAAATTTGAAAAATGAGAAGAACTTAATAACCTTTACCTCAGCTTATGGAAAAATTTGCTGATGGAAAATTCTTGTATGTGCATCTGTGTGTGTACCCACATGTCTGTCTTGTGTGCATGCACGTGTAAATGATTATGTGGCACATTTCCTTTAGTGCCACAGGCTTCTAATTACTAGCTTCTTTCCATCCCTGCATTGCCTTTGCTCGTATGAAGTGATCATATAAAGGCTAAATTTACACAAGCTCAATGTATTTAAGTTGCTAATTGCATCCTAATGACTAAAGGTTTGCCAGGAAGTGTTGTGTTTCAAGCATTGCTAATTGAAAGGGCAGGAAGTGGTGGTGGGTTTGTGTTTATCAAGGAGAGAGAGAGTGTGTGTGGGGTGAGAGAGTGTGAGAGAGAGAGACATACAGACTCACAGAGAGGTGAAGAGGAAAGAAAAGAAAATGAGTGTGTTATGTGTCATTGTCTTTTACCACGTTTGCAGCTGCTCATCCACAGATCTGCATTCCTATCAGTGACTAGAGGATGACATGTTTATATATTCTTACTTTGTGTGTGTGAATGTGCATTTCCAACCGTGAATTGGCTCACAACCTTTAGAGCATGCAATGGGAATAGAGAGAAATAAGAAAACTGACTTTGACACATGAAGAACAGATGAGAGCAGTCAAGGAAAGGTTAACAGAGCAGCTAAATCAACATGTTAAGCCTGGCATCACATCTTTAGAACAGAACAACAGGTTTTACGTGCAGAGAAATATAAGGGCAGTGCACTATGTTCCATTATACCCTTACTGTACCATAAGGTTTCCACCCTCTCTTTCAACAAGACTGTTATTTTGTTGTGAGCTTTTTGAAATGATCCACAGTCCTCTGTTCTCTCCTTTCAACTCCTGTGTTACATAACAAGCGAATACCTTTCTTTCTTCCTCTCGTCCTTTCTCTCTGTCTCTCTTCCTCCCCTTCAAGTCACATCACACTCCTTTGTCATACTCTCCACACCTTTGTCAGTCTCTTTCCCTCGCTCTCTCCCCTTGTTCTAATCAGTGCCTGTGGTGAATAATTCACTCAGTGCAGTGGGGACTGAAGCTCTTTGATTGGCAGCTTTATTCTCCTATCTGTTACATTATTAACATACCTCTACTGGGCATTGTTGCTATGGCAAAAACCATTAAAGGCCAGAGGACAGTGAACTGTTTAATCTCACAATCCTCCCTACCCCCACCCTCTGCATACACATCCTTAATCTCCCTCTCCCTCTATCCCTCCATCCTTGATTCCATGTATCCTTACTTAGCCTCTTACTGTCTTTGTTCAGTTCTCCTGAAGGTCACTGCTCAGTAGTGGCACACGGGGGTGAACAGTTGAGTTTCAGCTGGCCTTTTGATGTGTCTTTAGTTAGTCTGAAGGATATATTAATAGACATAGAAGTCAAGTATATTTGTGATGCATTTGTTGGCTAGTCTGGACACATACAGTACAAGCCTGTACAGTTAAACTCAGACTAATATTGGAAAAATGATGGATGATTCACTTTTTAAAAGAAATAAAAGACAACCAATATCAAAGTGGCTATAATCAACATTTTTGCAGTTAGTCACCCAACTCTACATTTCCCTTCAGCCCTCAGAGTGTTTATAGCGTCTTTCAACTCATTGTTTTGGTTTTACTGTCACTATTGTTTTCAGTGAAAATGCTCCAGAACTCACCATATGTTTCCTGCCCAGCGACAAACAGACAAAGTAAGCAAATGGCTGGCGAACAAAGTGGAGCATTTAGTAGCTAAAGAGACGGATATTTCCATCAGCAGTTGATAGAGTCCAAACACAGAGCTAAAAGGAGACTGAATATTTTACCTCAATTCACTAGATTGCCAGTTGCTGATTTCTGCTGGATGTGTAAACAGGAAGCAAATTTTTACTTAAAAGGTGATGATGTGTCCATGTTGTGTTCATAGCTTTTTCCCACTGGCCCCAAGTGGCCAAAAAATTCAGTTAATGCAGGTGTAAAAAGTTTTAGATAAAATGGTTTGTTTGTTTGCTTGTTTTGACAAAACTGTGTCCAACAGATATGTCTTTTTATAAAAGCATATTCAAAAATAAATGTATCTACATTTATTTCATTCTCTAACTATATACTATGTATAGTAAATAAAATAAAGAGTAAAGCTTCCCAGATTATTAGAGATCCTTCCTACCCCCTCGTGTTTTGTCCTTTTACCATCAGGAGATGCCATAGACAAGTAAGCCATCAAAAATGTGTATAGCAAGTTTTTATGCCAAATCTAATTAGTCTAACCTGCATTTCCAACTTTTTTTTCCTTTTAAACATTTTTTTTACTGTAATTATATATTTTAAAATGATGGTATTTGTTGATGCAGTGTCCTGTATTGTTAATTGTTCTGTTTAGTGTTGTTTTTCAGTGCTGCATAGTGAAACCAAAGATAATTTTCCACAGTGTGGACAATGAAGTTCCTCCCTCCCCTCCTTCCTTCCTTCCTTCCTCCCTCCCCTCCTTCCTTCCTTCCTTCCTTCTTTCCTTCCTTCCTTCCTTCCTTCCTTCCTTCCTTCCTTCCTTCCTTCCTTCCTTCCTTCTTTCCTTCCTTCCTTCCTTCCTTCCTTCCTTCCTTCCTTCCTTCCTCTATATATATGCTGTATGTGTGCACAGTCAACCAAAAGCATCAACAAAATAAATATAAAAAAACAAAAAACACTGAATTAAAAAACTCAATTTGCAATGGAAATTCAACATGAACTTGTTGCAAATGATTATAGTTTTTATTTGGATTCACCTCAACAATTAACTTGCAGGAAAGTGTAATTCCCTAATCCTCTGTAAATCCAGAATTTCACCTACACCTGTTTGGCTTCTTTCTACCAGGTGTACTTTACCCCCCATATGCCCCATGTGTTCACCAACAAAGCCCTTTAGCCACTGTATGATTATGTAAATGAGGTCAGGCAGAGAAATGACAGTAAGAATTACAACTCTGAGGCCTCCGTTCTGCCACATGCCTCTGAAATTACTTCTCCAAGAACAATCATAGTTCCTGCAGCTTCAGTTCCCCTGTGCCACAGACTGCTTTTTTAATATTTCAAACACGGGTCTCCCCTTAGGATAAACACCCATATAAACATGTATGGATGCACAGAATCATACTCATCCGAAAGAGCATGCAGCAATATGATGCACCAACACACACAAGATACACCCAGGATAAGCCTGGAATGGGAGGAGAATGTGGATGAGTGGTGAGTAAATTGAAAGATGGAGGAGACAGAGGGTGAGAAATGGAGGAAGGATGGAGAGGCACAATGAAGGACAAAAAGACGTTTGGTCTTATAAAGATTGAGGGCACCATAGCTGCAGTGTAATTGAGATTTAACTGTGCCAATGTCATTCTGTTTATGGGCTGTGTGTGTGTGTGTGTGTGTGTGTGTGTGTGTGTGTGTGTGTGTGTGTGTGTGTGTGTGTGCATTTCTGTGCATTAGTGTGTGTGTGTATGTTCCTTTTTTTTCCTCCTAAAATTCAATTCACACTGTCTCACATCCCCTAGATGCCCGAGGAAGTCATCTGTCAAAGTGGGTAGCTGTGGATGTCTGTGGTGAGTGAGTGTGTGTTTCTACAGCATGTATGTCTATGTGGATCCATTTGTGTGGTGGTTTTTATTTGCTCTGATTCCTCCAGTTGCTCAGGACGTCCGTAGTCTCAGTGCTATTAGCCCTTTGCCCTGTTCTGAAGGGAAAGACACAGCAAAAAACACTCTATGTACTTACTATAACTTTATACTTGTAATGTCTTGTCTTCTTCAACCTCCTGTCCTCCTCTTTCTTCTGAATAGAAATAGCACTGCAGGGTCCCAGGACAATGGCCTTGAGTACACCAGAGGTGAGTGAAAAGCAGAGATGTACTGACTTTGTAGCCTCTGAATGACGCCACTGACTAAAATAGAATTCTGGACTCATTATCTTACAGTAAGTTCTTTAGATTGTTTTGAAAGTTTTTCTATTTTTGTAGAAGCACACAGTTCTTGAATGTTTACTGAACTTGTAAAAAAAAAAAAAAGAAATCTTGGCTCATTGGTACAAGATGCATCCATCAGGAGAGGTTTTATATCTTTCAATGCTTACAGAAGGATACATCAGATAGCTGACAAAAAGCATATGTGTGTCCATGTGTGCATATGTGGCTGTGTTTGTGCATCTCTGCGCGTGCGTATGTGTGTGTGTGTGTGTGTGTCTGTGTGTGTGTGTGTGTGTGTGAACTTGAGATAATCATATCGGCAGCCTTTTATGGGAAGCTATGTGAAATTGGGTTAGTTCTTTCATCACATTGTCCTCTCCCACAACAGGGAACAAAAAGCTTGTGTGTCCAATTAACCAGCTCTGAATCACAGGCATACAATGTACCAAATGACAGTTTAAAAAAAGAAAAAGAGCAGTGACAAGAGAATTAAAGAAATGTCTGTTTTTGTTTGAAAAAAAAAACAGGTATGCAATCTGTTGATATATTTCTTGCAAGACTGACAAAACAGCGAACTGTGAAAGGTAGTTGGGCTTTATGATGATGAAGTTACAATAATAACAATCTCTTACAAGTTAAAGATGGCAATGTGAGGTGGAAATTATCTGTCAAAATTTCCCTCTTTAAACAATCCAATTGTTTACTGTAATTCATGTCCTTTTATTCCCATTACATACAGAAGGAACCACTTTGTTAAATGGCTCGGAGCCTGTTGGATGTGCCTCTTTTGCTGCTGTCTTAGTCAGAGGTGCAGAAAAATGTTTTGTTTCAAGAAAGAATAGACTTTCTGACACTTAATTGGTGAATGTTTGGGGGATGTTTGGCAAAAACACTGAGTTATTATAACTGTTTGCAATCAATTAAAATGGTATCACTAGTCCCAGGAACACTGACTGGGCTGCTGCTGCACAGTCCTTGGTTTTTATTACTACTTTTTGTCATTTTAAATGTCAAAAGGCTCTCATATTTGTGTCTTCTCATGTGTTATAATAAAATTGATACTTTTGATCATGTAAACATTCCTACTGACTATCATTTAAAATATTTGGCTGCACAGTTATGCATTAAGAGACAGTGACTGTGCCTCTTTTTTACCATTGGTTATAATTAACACTGTATTGTTAATGAGCACACTTGCATCTGTGATCATTAATGTTTTGTATTCAACCTGAGGCAAAGGTACGCTATTTGAACCAGGCTTAGCACATTTGTTCCACAAAATATTTCTTACATGCTTACATATTTATTATCTCAGTTTGTAAAGCACTTAATCATTTCTGTGCAACCTGCCGCTCATTTCAGGAAAATGACGCTGTGATAGAGTCTTCATGTAACTGAATGCTAAAAATGGCATGTAATGGGCGGAAAGGACACACACACATATATAACACATATTAAAATGTGTGTTCTCTGTCCACAAGGACAGAGATTTCTAAATGCCAAAACTGAATAATTTATCAAGGCAACACCTTTCAGATAGGCCGGTGATGGAGGATGAAGACAGATGGAAGGAAGATGAGTCTGATGAATGAGTGAGTGGCAAACAAGAGGAGAGAAAGAATGATGGAGGAGAAGACAACAGTGGATGACCTGCACACACACAGACAGATGCTGCAGTTATGTGACTACACGTGTTCATTGTGTGCATGTGTGTTTGCGGCTGTATGTTGTTATGTCTGTGCACATGAATTGATAGCTCAGGATAAGAGTACGTATTCAGAGTGGCCTCTGAGTCCTGACATGCATGCTAATCTGCAGCTGTTGAAACACATTCAGTGGTGGAAGACATACAGCAGTTGCTCTTTTTCATCTCAGTTTTACCATTTTGTTTGTTTACAAAGACTACTGATATGATAGTATTATACCCTTAACAAGATAATTACCAAGCAAAATGAGGAATAACACATTAAATTAAAGCTACAAGCAGTGTTGGTCAGGACCTCGCACTCTAGCCCGTCAGGATCAGATCATTTCGCTTTTTAAAAATGAGGGGTATTTCTTACAAGTGTGATGTACTTTTATTTTGAAAGTTTGATTGACAGGATGAGAATTTTCTGCAAGGTGAGACATATCTGTCTTGCTCACATCTGTGTCATCACAATCATTTGAGTTTTTGCACCCATTCACTTGAATTTCAATTAGTAAATTGAAATTTCTTGATGAGTTTGTGTGTAAAACAAATGAATTTCCTAATTTTCATCAAGTCTATTTTTAGAAAAGTAAAAACTTTTAACCCACATGAACTGGTCAAAGTTTGACTGAAATGTGAACTATCAGGTGTGTGTTTATTAGGAAATTTCGTTGTGAATCCATTGATAAAGATTTGAAAGTGGTCAGACTTATAGGTTAGACATCATACACCTCTTTTTGACACAAAGTTCATACCTATAGATTGCCTCCCCATTGTTTTGTAAGGTGTGATGTGGCAAGTTTTTAATAACTTTTCAGCATAGTGTCATAAGTCACCTATTAAAGTTTGAAGCTCATACCTCAGAGGAGATAGCGTTTGTTTGGGGGCCAAAATCGGGGCAAAGTCTTAATTTGAAAGGCTAATTGCGGACTTCCTGTTGGATTTAGATCGGGGTGTCAGTGTATGATTTGTAGGTCTTCATGAGACGAGTTTTGGTTTGATCTCTCTATGACATTCCTTTGGACAACCATTTTAGTTACATAGGTGGCGCTAGAGAGCACATTTTAACACTTCAGGGGTTAATTTTTACATTTTATGAATTTTTTTTACCAGACCTGATGTGCATGCCAAATTTGATGAATTTTTGAGCATGTTTAGGG
The DNA here is from genome assembly GCA_029490765.1 of Euthynnus affinis. Taxonomy (NCBI): domain Eukaryota; kingdom Metazoa; phylum Chordata; class Actinopteri; order Scombriformes; family Scombridae; genus Euthynnus; species Euthynnus affinis. Next base: position 19,100,684 of record CM055841.1, on the reverse strand, counting down.
GGTTAAATTTAGGTGTGATGTCCCGTAATAAAGAAAGAAAGAAAGAAAGAAAGAAAGAAAGAAACAGAGGACTACTGTTTTACAGTTTGACTTTTGGGCTCGGTCCCTAAAGGCAGTATATATATGTATATGTATAGTTACCACATAATCTGTAGATTAAGATAACTATACTGATTATAGAAAAGACCATACATTAAACTGTGAATATGCAGTAAATATATAATGGCAGGTTATTTTTGTATAAAGGGATCTATTAAAAGAAGGCTGTAGCAAAAAAAAAAAACAACATAATACTAACATACTACATAATACTGAAATATTAACACATTTAATAGCATATCAGTTACAAAGGCAGACCTAAATGCATTGATCCTTTTAGGCCTTAGTCTAGATTTAGGAATGACCTGTAGCATAATATCAAGGGACTTACGTGGTCATACATAACCTTGGGCAATAGCCTACAAGTGGTCAGCAAAGATTAATTTGGAAACTGGGAGGTATGCAGATATTCACATTATCCTAGCTGCTACAATCTTTACACATTGGTTGTATTGAAAATAATTTTGTTATGGACAAGAATAACATTGTTGTAACTACTAGTAATCTCTAGATTGTTGAAAGGTTAAACATGATGACTTCAAGCTTCCACACTCATACCAGTTGTGAGAACGCTACCCAGGTTTTGTACTATTTTGAGAATACTATTGTTTGTGCAATTATTGTGCAACACAGCTGTGCTTGTATGAGTGCAGAGAAATCTTCCTGCAGGGAAGCAGTCGGACTACACACCTCTGATCTTCAGGGGTGATACTGTGTGAAACAGTGAGCCATTGAATGAGCTGGAAAAATCACCATCCTGAATATTGTATTATTGTATAGTCTTATAGTACATGATGGGAAAGTTTCCTCCCAGCTTGCATCTGCTAGCAGGAAGGAATCCATTCTGCTTGCTATTGCAAGGACCTGTGGTTATCCTCACAGACCTTAACAGCAAAAACTATAAATGCAGTTCTCAAAATACAGAGAGCAGAGAAAATAATTTAATCAAATGACAAATAAGATTATAGTGCAAGAAAATATGGTAGTATGCTCAGCTAGCAGGCCCATGTGTAAAGGCTGGGCTGAACAACCTGCTCATAACAAATTAGTAGTTGTCATGGTAACTATGTTACAGTATTGTAATCACATTTAGGTTGTAAATGTAGTATTCATAACCAGATTAATAGACTGAGATTATATGTATATCTTTTGTATCACTTTGTCATATCCTCATCTTAGTTTTAAATCTGTGTGTACCAGAAAAGTATTATTATCAGTAAGTATGGCCCTAAAAAGACTATAAATCCTTCCTTCTGGAAGCTCAGATTGCTGTGAATGAAGCTTTAATGAATATTACCATAATCTGGTTTTTCAAAGTAAGCAAAAGTTCAAATATATCAAAGTCAAGTGGCATGTACTTGGACTAATTTTAACCATTGTTTGCATGCAGATGATAGTTACAGTACCAAGGTCCCTGTCAAGCTATGCAGAAGACACAAAGTCTAAGAGCTAGCTCGTCATGTGTGTTGTAATATGTTAATGAAAGTAAACTGCTGAATCTGCAATGATAGTAGTGTTGCCTGTGTGACCTTGTACTCAAGGGGATTCACAATTACTTGCATGGATAATGTGAATGTCAGTAAACTCACATGCAGGCACATTTTTTGAAAGCACAAGATGTCCTACACTGATAATTCAGGTGATAAAGTCGATAGTAAAAATAGGTGACACAAGATTAATATGCACCGATGCTAAGAGGTGAAGAGTGTGATCGCAGGTGAAAGAAGCAAAAGAAAATAAAGGAAAAAAGTGTATGTCTGTACTGTTGCTGTTGGCAAAGACAGGCTGACCCACTTTCCAAGGATGTACAGCCTGACAGAGAGTGTGCATGGAGGCCAGAGAGGCCACCAAGGAGCTCCAGCCACATAATGTGTATGTGAGTGTGTGTCAGCTTAGTTCTATTACTGACTTATTGCCTCTGCCTCTGTGGAGCCCAGGCAGGCTTTGAAAAGATATGTACCTCCCATGGTACCATCAGTCAAACACACACCACACACCTTCCTTTTCCCTTTTCGTCTCTCTGTAAAACACACAGTGGGGAGAAAGACACAGAAAAATATGGAAATTGCATTGATGGGTGGCCTACAGTGGAAGCTAAACTCCCTGAAGTCCCCCATCATGAATTTCTATGGCACCCATTCACCTGCTGATTGGCATGAGGACAAATAACATGAATTATTTAATTAGAGAGAAAGACAACATCCACAGATTAGTCTGACACAGGTGTTGTACTGGTATTAAAATGACTTCTTTCACCCAATTGCTTTTCTTGAACATATCTACAGTGTAACATGGTTGGATCAGCATTTTCAACTTGACGAAAGGATAACAAAGCCAAAGAGTGTACATCTGTTTCACATATTGAAATGAAGAGAGACTTTAACATAGTTTTTAACAGATATTCAACAGATTCTATATTGTTATATATTCAAAAATTTTAAACTAAGCTGTATTTATAGCTGCACTTAGCAGCTTCACAGCTTGTTGGCTCCATGTGGCTATGAAAGATAACGTTATAAATTTTCATCATCACCTGAATGTCATGTGACATACAGTATGTAACTTGATCAAACTGTGGATCTTCTGTAAATCTTTTTTTTTGTCCACAATGGAAAAAATGCATTTGGTTCAACTGTTGTTGGTTAATCTGGTTTTCTCTCAGTGAAGTACATGCTCAGTGGTGCTTAGGAAATGGTTTTGTGTTTCACTCTTTTTCAGCCCCACACATTATTGATTTGGGAAAACATTGTGATGAATGTACAACATCTCCAGTTTCTGTTTTGACCAGATTCTGTTGTTTAGTCTGAAAAACAAAAAAAATGTATTATTGTGTAAAACGTTGCTGCTTTAACAAATCAATGTGGGAAAACTACAAATGTATACAGCCCTGACACTATAAGTGTAACATATAATCATGTACCTGTTTTAACAGGCAAAACCAACACTTAACAACCAAAACAATTAAGTACTTTTTTATTCATTTGTGTCTGAAATTGAATCATATTGTAGTTGAAAGAGGGAGTTCATCCTGTAGGACAGTAGGCCTCTAAGGATGCATATCTTACTGCTGCATGTACCAGCAGCCATCTGGACCAACTGGGGACACAGTGGCTTTCCTCAACAGCGGCTTGGTGGAAAAGCAGACAGCAGCACAGAGAGGAATGTGTCAAACAGAGGTGAACTGTAAACACAGTATGTTGTTCATATGTGTTCCATTTATATATATAAAAAAAACAACAAATGTATTAAAATACACAAACAAGCACTTGCAACAGTGAACCCATTCGGTTACTCCGTCAAAATACATAATAAACCATTGCATAGCATAAAATCATGAAATAAGATCAGAGGATTGCACAATAACATAGATCAGTATGTTATGAAATACATTTTTCTTCTTTAAAAGCATCATGCCATTGCACCAGATCAGCCACAAAGAGATATAAAAAAGTAATATATTACAAAATCTAATATACAAACAAAATGTGTTTCTTCCCTTGGTACTCATGAAAGTAAAGAAAAGAAAATAAAGGTATGCAGCAGAGAGAGGGAGGGAAGAAGGAGTTTATATATTGTGCCTCAACAGAAAAGTTAGGCAGATGAGAAAAAAGATTATAAGGTGTGGAAAGAGAGGAGTGGAGGTGAGAGACATGGAGTGGGAGAAGATGAGGTGAGAAATGAAGTGTGAGCCAGTCAACGTGGGAATGAGGAGGGAGGGGATGTGATATGATGTGATGGGGACCTCACATTTCTGTTTTTAAAAAAATAAAAAAATAAAAATAAATTCCAGGTCCATGGGAGAACATGGCTTCCTTGGCTCTTGCCAGATCTGCCATCAAAGGAGACTCATGAAGACTGACAGATGAAGTAAGTAGTTGTATAATGCAATTATCCAGCAGCTGTTCTCATGATTGTACCTCTTACTTATTCTGAGTCTGTGGTCTGAGAAAGATTTGATTTATAAGGGTCTAACTGGGGCAGAACACAGAAACAAACACTCTAATTAATAGATAATTACAAGGCTTTATAATTCATCAAAGTCCTGCATAGTCTCCAGAGTTTCAATACAGATAAAACATTAGAGTCCTCAGTTCAATCAACCTCAGCTTTGCAGCATTTTCTCCTCCACATTTGAAGGGTTTCTTATGTTTCTGTCCTCATTCTGTGTATAAATGGAGGTGTTGGTGGTTGTGAAACAGGGAAGCCCCTCTCTCTCACTGCTGCAGCTGATATGCTCTGGTAGGACTGTATCTATAATGCATATATATTGCCTACCGCTACATCTCCATATTTATGACACACCAGTCATGCTGGAAGTCTCCAGAAACCTTTACTGGATCCAAGTCAACCTGAAGAGCAGAATCCTTTTAAGTGGCAAAGTCAGATTAAAGATGTTGGAAAAGTATAGCAAAGACTAGCAAGACTGGTCTTGTTTGTATGTTTTGTGTGTTTTTCATGTGTTGGTCCACTTTACCACTTTACCTGCACGACCACTGTTTGTTTATCCCTTTGTCTCCACCCAGCATGCAGAGATCATCATCAGGCTTAAACAATAAAAGAGTGCCACAGCCAGATGATCTTCAGCCATGTTTCTCTCCCCTTGTTCTTTGTCTGTCTCTGCCATCCTTCTCTCCGTTGCCGGGGTTACAGTAAGACCTAATGCAGTCAGGCTTTGTTCTACAGATGGCCCTGTCCCTGCTCTTCCTCTCTGTCATGTGCAGCTGCACTCTTGGAGTGATATCTAATAATTATGTTAATATGAACAGTTGATTAATTAGTCGACACACTCAGGTGCTTTGTCCATATGGGTCTCCTCTTCATTTGTGAATATTTGGATTACAGCACCCCTGTGTGCTTTTCCTGTTTATGTATGTGTGGATAGGAAGAGGATGTGGGATGGGTCACTGGCTGAGAAACAGGAAGATACTGCTTGTAAAAGTGGAGTGATTAGAATCTGGATCCAGTTTATCATATGCAGATTACTAGTGGATTTAATTAGTTATCTATGGAGTAATAAGGATTTATGACTATGGTTGCCATTGCATCTTAGAATAGCATGTCTGGTTAGTTTGTTAGTGGTAATAATTATGATAATACAAATAGCTTTTCTTATTGAAAAGAAAAATTAAAAGGTTACAAAAGTACACATTGCAATGAAAATCATCTACAACAAAGTCAACATATAAATTACACTCTGAATACTGTTCCCTTGTTAATAAAATATGTCTGACTGGCTCTTTGGTTCTCTGACATTAGTCCTCCTGTCATTTCCTAAGACCTCTCCAGGGGAATATAACCAGAGACACACTTAAACTTTCTCCACAGCTCAAGGGAGATGTGATCAAGTGACATTTACATCCAGAGCCCACTGACAGGATGTCTCAGCACCATCCTGTCACGTCCTCCACAGAAGTTTCCCTTCATGTTCACACATGCTCAAACATATCATTACCATTTGATCCTTTTCCCTCCTGTGAGTGGCTTTATCTTTGAACATATGATGCAAAAGCACATAAAGCAATAGTAAAATGTTATTTTCTTTGCTATTACAGTCAACTCTGTTGAGCAAGTGCAAAGACACCAATGTTAGACCCACGGTGAAGATAAGAAAATCCTTTAAGAACACCTTGTGAGGAAAAAACTTAAGAGGCTGGGCTGGTTCAAAGATGATCCTCCTCTAAGATGGCTGCATGTAAACAGATGCAAGAGCAAAACAAAAATGGGCTGTAGCATAGCTTAATTAGATCAAAAGAAGGCAAATTAGCTTCCTTGTTATAAGCTAAACATCGAGTAAAACAGATGCTCCATTAGAGCAGCAGTGGCAAAAGGCAGTTGGTGGTAAATAGTCAAATGTGACTATTTCCTGATGAGATCAAACAGCAAATTTTAGTCACTAATGCACATGTAGTCTACTTGTGAGGTAAGAGCCATCAACCACACATAAACAGGTGGGACAGGTTGCCGGATACGTGATCCACATGCTTGGTTTTCTATTAAAGACATTAACTTCACCCTTTTCCAGGAACTCTGTGAATGAAGACTGCTGTGCATCCCTTGCAGAAGATCCAAACCAGCCCATTTTCTCAAGTGCAACCAGATGTCCATGACCTCAGCCAGCTGAGCTGTTCTTCCTGCAAAAATGACCCATTTCCCCCTCACATGTTCTCTGGGCCTGTTTCAATGCCTTTCACACAGCCACATTCCAGTTTGAGGCATTCAAGTGCAATGTGCAAGGTAGCCTAATTTCGTAGGTTAATAAGGGAGTTGGGGTGGTCCTATATTTAACATGGAGAGTGGAAACCACATTAAAAGGCCCTTTGGCTGTCCCTGAGCTGTTTCCCTGTGGACCAACTGGCCTTTTTAATACAAGACAGCTTCAATGTGGCCTCAATAGGAAAACAGGCTCTTCACACAGAGATGTGTCAAAAATTAAACTCTCAGCCCCAGAATAGGACTCTAACTGTGACTGCAGCCATTTACTAATTTCAATTTCTTCCCTATATATCTATTAGATTGTTCCTTCTATGTTTCTAACAACCAGACGTGTGCTTCCATCACTGGGTTGAGCAGATCTCAGTTCAGGAACCAACGTCACTGTAATTTTAATCTTAATAAAAGTAGCAGTACCACAACATATAAACACTCCATTATAAGTAACAGCCCTACATTCAAAATATTACATAGGTATAATCAACAAAATGTAACTACAGTATCAAACATATTTATTATGTCCATTACATGATGATTTTAGGGCTGAATAATTACAAAAAAAGCTTGAGCTATGTTTCAGGAAGGGAACCTTTTGTGTGGCTAATTTGTAGATCTTGGTACAGGAGAAAAATTATTTTTTGTGTGTGTGCTTCACACTGCAACTGTTTCGGTGTCTTGTCAGTCCATGTGGGCTTGGCACTTGTATGTGAATGATACATTAAAAAAATAAAAAAATATGTAAATAAATAACTATTATGTCTATACATAACTATTATGTCAGAGTTGAATTATCATACAACAATAACGATTATTATTATTGAGTCATAAACATGTAAGCCACATTTTAATATTGAATAGTGTCAAATTGAAGCTAATTTTAACAAAGTTATATACTGTTTGGTAATTTAATCTGTAGCAATGTATCTTAAACTACAATAAATCTTAATCTAAAATGTAACTAATCAAAATAGTTGAAAATAAATTCAGTGGGATAAAAAGTACAATATTTCCCACTGAAATTAAGTAAGGTAGAGGTGTAAAGTATTGGACAATTAAAATCCTCAATTAAAGTACAAGTGCCTCTAAATTGTACTTAAGTATGGTACTTTCTATAAATGTGATAAGTTAGAAATTGCTGGTTTACAATAATTTGACATTCTAATGAGTAGATCTAAATCAGGAGGGAATGTATGAACAATAATAGCTATTGAGATTTTTGGTTCCGTTAGAGTCTATTGGAAATATATAATAGTTTTTGGACTGTGTCTGAAAGTTAATATAGTATCTGTCTGTCTCTGGAGACTAGCTTCCCATCTAACTGTAAAAACCACGATTGATGCCCCCCTGTGGTAGTATCTAAAAAGGAACTGCAGCATTACATTGTGGTTAAAGTTGGGATAAAGGTTAACAGTTGTCATCACAGTTAAGGTTAACCTGAACTAACCTCATAAGTACAGTGCAAATACAACACTAGTCTTTTGTGTGAGGTTGGGACTCTATTTGTCAGGTGGGGTATTGACACACATTGGCCGTGCTGATGGGGTAATTCTCAGATTAGTCCGGTCATTCAATGTTTGTTAATTTAATCTGGAGGAAGCAGATGTTCATGAGTGCCTAACACAGTCATCTCTCACAATTAGCCCAAGGTCTCTTTCCTCCTTTCCTCCCTTCCTCCTTTTGGTGTTGTGTTCCCTCCACTTGTTGATATGTAGTCTGATTGTGTGTGTGTGTGTGTGTGTGTGTGTGTGTGTGTGTGTGTGTGTGTGTGTGTGTGTGTGTGTGCGTGCCTTAGTGTGATGTATAGAGTAGGAAAGTAAAACACATTTTTTTCAAGGTGGACTCCATCTGTGAAAGACATCAGAGGAGCTGACTAAAAGAGAGCTGCTGGAGGTTTTATGACAGATTTGGTATTTTCTTTGTTGAGCAGATTCAAGTCAACTTTCAGGCTTTCTCATTTTATTCTAAGCTCACATATCCACCAACATCCACCAACATCCACCCACTTACACCCACACACCCACACACACACACACACACACACACGCACACACACAGGGCTGCATACACACGTGTTTGGCATTAACAATGTTATATTTCAAGACCTTCTGCTGACTACATTTATCCCCAAACCCAGAGCAGCACAAATGTCCTCACCTTGGGGGACTGTCCTAATTTCCTTTGATCTTGTAAAGAAGTTTTAGATTAATTTGTAGTGGGAGATCCCCTCAAACTTCTAACTTTCCCTTACCTGCATTGCATCATGTGTAGGTGGTGCTTCATTGACCACACAGGTAATCAAATTCACAGTTGGCAACAATTCTGAATAAAGAACAAGGCTGCATATAGGTCAACATTTGTTTATTTGTGAATGATCTAATTTCATCGCCAGTGTTCTCATTTTAAAATGATAAAGAAATCTGACACATCTCAGATCACTGAAGGCCAGCAGCTGAGGGGTTTCAGCTGTGTTCAGTCTTTTTCTCCAGTTAATACATGATTACAGAAGGTATGATCGGCTTGGTTAACTGGTACAAGATCAACAATTGCAGCCAATGGCCAGACTTCATAATACTGATTGCCTCCTTTATGACCTTTTGCCTTTTTACTAGGTTTTATAGTATTTGCTGAAGTGCTTTGGATATACACGAATATGAACCAACCAATGAGATTACCTCATAAATATAAAAAGATTCGTCTTCTGTGGTATTTTTCATTGGTTTTTCGTTTCAGCACCTCGGACAGCAGCCCCTTGGGGTTCACAAAATCCCCTCAACTAATGTGACTGGACAGTAAATTCTGAAAACCAACCAAGTATGGGATAATCTGTAGAGACAAGCGGATCAGAAACTGATTTATAAGACAATGTATTAATCTATTTGATACTTCGCCAGCCTAACTGCTTGGCGAGGAATCACTGTTACGCATTTTTATAATATTTTCATAATGTTCGCCTTGTATTAATGATGAAAATCTTGGGTCACTTATAAAGTGGCAAACATGCCTGGTCATTTTTGGCAACGAATATAATTAAATTAAACACAATTTTTGCAAAGTAGGATAAACGTCACTAATAAGCACTGAACTGGTAATCTGTGCGAACAAAAAGTCGTGATGTTTCAGGTGAGAAAAAAGGGATTTCTCTCTCTCTCTCTCTTTCTTCTCTCTCTCTCTCTCTCTCTCTCTCTCTCTCTCTCTCTCTCTCTCTCTCTCCGGTGATGCTGCTGTATTTGCCCTTTTGATATTATATATGACATATAGGACGTGGTGGTTCGTTCACTCCTTTTCATATTGCTCTTATTTGAACAACACATTTTCTCTCGCACCGACCTGTTCCATCTTTGTCTACACCCTTGTCCCATCCCCTCCAAAAGGGTGTATAATCGCCACTTACTTTCCCCTGGGATACAGAGATCAAACACTTCAGCTTTCAGGTGAGATGGCAATCATTCCAACAAAATGTCTTTGTGCGTAATTAAGCAAGTTATGACAGCACTATGAACCGTATTCCACTCCCATTCATTTTGCTATGGCACACCCAAATTCGTTTCTTGAATGAACTAAAGCTGTAACGAGATAACGCTGTTGCGTCTGCCCCGGAAAAATTAGGCTCTGACATATTTATGAGTAGCCCATTTGAAAATGTCCTATCTGTGGGCAATGACCTTGTTTAAAAATGAGATTGTTTGGACTCCCCGAAGTGTGTGTGTGCATGAGCGCGTGCCTACAAGACGGGGAGAGGGGCAAAGCGAGGCGGGCACGCCCAGACGATGGTGTTGAATGACGCCCGTCTGTTGCTTCTTGTATATATTGGTGCGTCCTGCGATTGGAGGAGGACAGGGAAAGGTACCCAGCGCTGGCGCGCTGTGGGCGGGTGGAAGGCTTGTTTATAAACCCAGATCTTTCGCCGTGGGCGGGAACAGCAACGATAGAGAGTGAAAGTGAAGTGCAGGAAGAGAGAGAGAGAGAGAGAGAGAGAGAGAGAGAGAGACGGTGGAGGAGACGGGGCTGTGGCGGCGGCTGTGGTTGACCGGGGTTCGCGGAGGGGGCGAGGCGGCCGCCCCTGTATGCGTCTTCATCCGCGCATGGACGACCACCTCAGCCTCTTACAATCACCCCCGCCGAGCGCAACCAAAACCCGGGGCGACAACCTGGTGAACCACGGATACACCGAGACAGAAGCCGACGTGATGACGGTTGTGGCGTGTGACAACATGCTGGAAGAGTCTGCGGCTCTCCCGGGCCACCACTCTCTGGACCGTTATGAACCGGATCACGAATGCTGCGAGAGGGTGGTTATCAATATCTCAGGGTTACGCTTTGAGACGCAACTCAAGACTCTCTCGCAGTTTCCAGAGACATTGCTGGGGGACCCCAAGAAGAGGATGAGGTACTTTGATCCTCTCAGGAACGAGTACTTTTTCGATCGGAACCGACCCAGTTTTGATGCCATTCTGTATTACTACCAGTCTGGCGGGCGCATCAGAAGACCTGTAAACGTGCCCATTGACATTTTTTCTGAGGAGATCCGCTTCTATGAGTTGGGTGAGGAGGCTATGGAGAAGTTCAGAGAAGATGAGGGCTTCATAAAGGAGGAGGAGCGGCCTTTGCCAGATAATGAATTTCAAAGACAGGTGTGGCTGCTTTTTGAATACCCAGAGAGCTCGGGTCCCGCCCGGGGCATAGCGATAGTGTCTGTCCTGGTCATTCTCATCTCCATTGTCATCTTCTGCTTAGAGACATTGCCCGAGTTCAGGGACGAGAATAGGGATCCGATCACTATTGCGCCTGTGATAAATGGCACACTCCCATATTTCATCAGCCCCTTCTCTGACCCTTTCTTCGTGGTGGAGACGTTGTGTATCATCTGGTTCTCCTTCGAGCTGCTGGTGCGCTTCTTTGCATGCCCGAGTAAAGCCACGTTCTCAAAAAACATTATGAACATCATTGACATCGTGGCCATCATCCCCTATTTCATCACCCTGGGCACAGAGCTGGCAGAGAGGCAAGGAAATGGACAGCAGGCCATGTCATTAGCCATTCTGCGCGTAATTAGGCTTGTTCGGGTGTTTCGTATATTCAAACTCTCACGTCACTCTAAGGGGCTTCAGATTTTAGGACAGACTCTAAAAGCCAGTATGCGTGAACTGGGCCTGCTCATCTTCTTCCTATTCATCGGTGTCATCCTCTTCTCCAGTGCTGTCTACTTTGCTGAGGCAGACGACCCAGACTCGGGTTTCAACAGCATCCCGGACGCATTCTGGTGGGCTGTTGTCACCATGACCACCGTGGGCTACGGGGACATGCACCCCGTGACAATCGGGGGGAAGATTGTGGGGTCTCTGTGCGCAATCGCCGGTGTGCTGACCATTGCCCTGCCTGTACCTGTCATTGTCTCCAATTTCAACTACTTCTACCACAGAGAGACTGAGGGCGAGGAGCAAGCACAATACCTGCACGTGGGCAGCTGTCAGCCTCTAGCAGACACAGAGGAGCTGAGGAAGACTCGCTCCTCTTCCTCACTCAGCAAGAGCGAGTATATGGTGATAGAGGAACACGGGATCAACAGCGCGTTCAAACAGCAGCCCAACTTCCCCACCACCACACAAAACAATTCGCAGAACTGTGTGAACATAAACAAAAGGATTTTCACCGACGTGTAGCCAGTATTAGTCTCATGGCCCTGAACACAGGAAATTGGTGATGTGTCAACACACAGCTGGTTCTGTCGTTGCGCACCAGTTTGTGGAAGCAGCGGTAGACCAGATTAAGAAAAAAGGAATAAAGAAAGAGAAAGAAAGAGAGAAAGAAAGAGCAAACCCTGTCTGTTCAGAGACGCTGCTTTGTGCTCCATTCAAAGAATCAGGATTTTTCATTTCAGTGATCTGAATTCATAATTCTCTTCCATTCGCGCCTGGAGAGAAAGAGCTCCTTAAAGTATTAGGCCTGCTATTCCTTTCTGAATGGGGGAATTGACCTGTTGTGCATTGTGCAACAGCCAGTATTATCACAACAGGTAGAAATAGAAGCTTTATAACTGTGAAAGATGACTACAAATGTATGCTATACTCGAAGGACACTCACATTGTATTAACATGCGTTATGAATCGTGATTCGTCAGTCATAGCCTGTGTATAATATTCAGAATCATTTAAATATGTGTGTGTGTTTAAACACATGTAATGTATTAAAAACACAGTTCAGCATATATTATCTCAATTAGACCGTTCTGTGCTCTGCCTTTATTGTGCGTTAAAGTCTAGTCCAAATGCTACTGTCTTTAAAATCAATCCCCTATAATTCCTTGATATTAACTGTTCTGGTAGCTATTTAATGCGTAAACGGCACCATGTAAACACAGGGGCCAGCCGTCTGTCAGTGTGTCATTATCGACGCAAGACACACGTGAGAGAGGAGCAACACAGAGCTCTTTCACGCACACATACAACGATCAAAGATGGAGCATGCTTTTCTTTGGATGCCTCAAATATAGCCCGCTGTGATGCAGTCTCCATGGCGACGGTCGTTTCCTCGGTAACCCCCAGTCACCGTTGCCATGGCTCCTCTGTTTCCACAGTAACCTCCCAGATGGCTTGGAAACTATATTGAAGATTATCATCTAAATAGCTTGTCTCCAGTCTGTATTAAGACTGTTTTGTCATCACGCTTTGCGTGCGTAAAATAAAAGCCAAAGCATGCCAGCGCCACTATCACTAATCAACGAGCCCACTCAGTGGCTTACATTGACCCAAAGACGAATTGGAGTAAGGAGGTCTGTTATTAAATTGCCACCATGAACTGCCCCCCCCCCAAAAAACGAACCAGGCTCAACTCGGAAAGGTGCTAAAACCCCCGAGAAGCGGAAGGAGAGGCAGCGCATAAGGAATTATGAATGGACTGGGAGCACATTGTGTCTGGCTGTCCTGAGTGCGCTACTGCGAGCGCTCAGCAGAGGCTGCTGTTCTCCCACTGATAACATTGGTAAGTTCTGAGCACTGTCGTGCCCGTCTCCTTGTGAATTACTCCTTTGCCTTTAGCCATGAGACCAGCGTTTTTTCTGTTTGTAGATTTACATGAGTGTTTTAAAGACCTGTCAATTCAGGCAGAACCGATATTGCTGACTTGGTTCTCAATCTAGAAAAGGACTCTCAGGAAAATGCACCTTATTGAAATGACATGACCTCGACTCTTAGGTGCATTTCAAAATACTGTAGTACAAATATTCGTTATATGGCTAGTTTTGTTTCTTTCTTCTTTCTTTCTTTCTTTTGTTTTTTCATGTTAATCCTTAACAATATTGTGACATCTTACCAGCTGCAGGTGTTTACACCTCCATCATCCTGACTGTGTATAGTATGTAAGCCCATGTAGTGTTCCCAGGTTGACTTTCACCTTCAGTTGACTTTGTCTATGAAACGAGGCACGAAATGGGCACTCACAGCGTGCCCACCCTGCGTGTCTCAGCGCTGCCCCCAGGTGGCCACCATCTCCTGCTAGCAGAACAGGTGGCTTTATGACCTCTGTCCTCTTTTGCCAATGATAACACAGAGACAAAGAGGTCAAATAACCATTAGACTACGGTTTTATACTGGTACTGCCATTGGACACTCTAGTGTTTCTTATCCCTGATTTGTTAAATTACTGCACAAGAGTGCTTTCTTTTGCACGGTTTTATTATGTATTATATGAGCTAAAAACAATATATTATAATTTGTTTATATTAATGTGTGAAAGGGGTTGGAAATTCTCTTGAGGAGAGTGTGAGCCACCACCTTGCATTTTTTTTCTTGCACCACATTCTTCTCTTTGAAACTGCTGCACTGCTATCGCTGCAGATTTACTGTATGTCTAAATTTATGTTCAGTGTCCTCCCTGAATGTGATTACTCTAACTGAAACAGAGACGATGGTGTGAAGGACATAAGAAATTCAAAAGACAGAATGGGGGATCTATCAAGCAGTTGTGTGTGTACATGCATGTGTATGATACTAGAGTAATAATACTTAGGCCTCTCCAGTCATGGTTGAGTGATAATGAGGTCATTCTCATTAGCCAGCTTACCCTGAAGGCAAAGTGGGAGGTCCCACAGAATGACCTCTTCATTGATTATTCCTTTATATGTGTGACCCTTGACCTTGACTTCATATTTTTTAAGTGAAAACCTCCATACTGGTCATCAATTAAATGGCTTGCTCATTCCTCAGGTCGAACAAAAAGCTCCAACAAGGAGAAACACTGGTCTATTGATCAGATATATTATCCAGGAAACAAGAGCTACTTGTTTGTCATCTAACAAGATTGGTCAGTCTGTAAGCTATTCTCATGGGAATTGGCAGGATGAATTGGCAAAGAGACAAAAACAATGACATAATACAGTACCATGCATACTCATCTTTTCAATTCTTATTCTGTTCACCTCTCTTGAATTGCATCTCCACGACTCACTTGAGCTTCACACTTGTTTCTTCTTACATTTGCTCTTGTTTCTTTAAATTTACTGCAGTGTAGGCATTTAGCTTATACAGAGCAATTTCCTCTCCTCTCTTCTCCTCTTCTCTCTTCTCCTTATGAGCTGACAGGACAGTGTTTACAGTTTGATTTTTGCATGAGTGGTAATGAGACAGCAGGGAGAAGCGGAGCAGCCTTGTGTTGTTAATAAGACCACTGAGCTGTGTGATGGGTCTGGCCGCATTATACGACTTTAACAATTGTGCTTTTTCTTTTCCCTATCCTCCTCCTTCCCCCCTCTTTCTCTCTCAGGTGAAAGCTGTTCCATTTTCTTCTCAGACCTCCTGGAACCCCGATGACCCCAATTAGACTGCCTCCCATACAGGTTAATACACTATATTTGATAAGGAGAGTCAATATGACATGATTGAACTTCAATTAACATTCACAGAAAATTACAGATAAAGGTTTTCTCATTATTAAAGGATAGGTTCACAATTTTTCAGAGTCTGTCTTAAAACAAAAGCCAGGTGCCCATAAGAACACTGAAAGAGGTTTTGTTGACTGTAATTATTTCTCTTGTTCATTCTGGCTATTGCAGTTTTTCTCAATCACTTATACGCAATAACTGGGCCAGTTAACTAAACATCCTAAACCATGAAACCAGTTTCCCAAAACTATAAACTCTGTTTCCCTGTTTTCACTCAGGTGCTCAAATGTGCTCATTTAGAAACCACTGGCATTCAGTATCATTAATTCAAGTCATCACAGCTAGAGCCTAATTAACACACAATTCTCCAAGTGGAAACACTGAGAGTCAAAACTGTTCACAGACCAATCAGAAGATCTGGATGGATATATAAAATGGCCGTTGGTCAGTTCACTTGATTTGGAACAATGGATCCACAAACAATGGATTCCATTGCTTTATATCGGTAAATACATGAAATTTGTTTTAGTGTATTCTATGTTCTTTATCCGTTGTGTATATTTTTTTACAGTACATTTACTTTTTCACTCAGTTTCAGTTAATTTTGCTACAGTACATTGAGGAATTTAATATTTTGAAAATGTGTTGAGTCTCATATCATGTTAAGAAGTTGTTCTGGGGATAAATTATAAGTACAGTGATTCATTGCAGTAGCAGATTTTTACTGTAGTATTTCAAATGGATCTTACCAGTATGTAATGGCTGTTTTGTAGTGTGTGTGTATTTTTTGTGTGTCATGTCTAAAGGCCAAAGTTTGGTTTAGATGTAAGATTACATGGTTTTGAGTGGAGAGTTTGGTTTCAATATGAAAAGAGGGAATTTGGTACAAAAAAGATGGTAACATTGAAAGGCATCTAGTTGATATGACTTGAGAGGCTTATGGAATTTGTCTCCCATCACTTACAGTGCAAGCACATTAGGAATTGATCTTTTAATGGTCGGTATGGACAAGAGAAATTATCATGATGAGGGAAGGCTATTTCAGTGTTTGGGCTCTTGAATATTGTTTTAAAACACATTTAAAAATTGTGAACTTACAGTATCTGATAAAGATAGCGCATTAACCTGCTGTGACCCTTTTTTCTCCTTAGGGGTGGTATAACTCTGGTCTTCCTGTTGGGCCAGATCGGCCAAAGTTCAGAATTGAGACAGAACTCCCACTGGATCAATTTTTTCTTCCCCCTGCCCTCTTCCTCCTGACTGGTGTCTTCAAACCTGGACTTCTAAAAAGATGTGCCTAGCAGTTCTCCCCCTCAAGTGGATCACCACTCAATCCCAAATTCAGGAAATGCAAAAATTAAAAAAACAGTTGTAAATACTCCACTTACAGTTTTGTAGCCGCAGTTTTATGACTGCTTCTGTTCTGGAGTTAACGCACTGTGAATGGATCACAGGATCAAACGTGATTCAGGCAGTGACAGAAATCAGCTGGAACTGTGTTACAGACTCTGACATTTCACCATACTGCTTTCTCTATAAAATTCAAAAGGACAGATTCAGGAAATAGCCAGCAGTTTTGCAAAGCACATTTAATTCCTGGAATTTACAAGGATTTCTACATTCTGTATTCACATTTCTGGGAACTGATATTCCATTACGGACAATAACTGACAAACAGCTTTTGCTTCAAGTCAAACGTGGCAAAAACTGAGGCCGGTCGTGATTTGCTGATATGAAACTGTGATACAAATCAAAGACTGTTAGCCATATGCCTTTGTTAGCTCTGTGTGCTCTGTATTGCTAATATGTGAAACACACACATATGTACATACATGTGCTGGTTGCTGCTATTCCCCTGACCTACACATGGAGAACAGTACAGAGGCATGCACACAAACACAGACTCACGAACACATGTATACGCAAACCTGTGGAAGGCTCCTTTTTCCCCAGAGTGCACTGGTGTTTTTTGCGATGGGGCAGAATGTTGTCAGGGGAAGACTGTGTATGTCAGTATTTGTTCTGTGTTATTCTGTGCTGTCTTAAACATGACCCATATAAAGAGATTATGAGTTGTACTGTCTTTATTTGATAGGAACTGCAGCCTGCTTTCACTCAATTACCTAGAAAATGTTACTCATTTATGTCTTGGGGAATATCTACATCCAATTATAGACCAATTATAGACCTTATTATCTATTCTGTGTACAGTCAGTATGTTTCAATCATGTCAACTATGACCAGAGTGGGTTGAAAGAACATAACCCTGTAGTTTTTTGTGTGCAGTTAATTCTCTTGTCTTATTAATTACAATATGTTGTTATTCAGTAAAAGCAACCTATTCCTAACCTATCATGTTAACCATTAACATGATAAATATAAAATGTCAAGATCAGGTGATTCCAGTACTTTCAATACAATATATGATTTTACGCATGATAAAAGAAATAGTGACATATTTTTAATGGTTTAATCATTCAATATTGCCCTCATTTCCTGAGTACATTGGAGCATTAGTGTCCAGAAAATACTGTTGACATACAAGAAATATCACTAATTATCAAGTGTTTCCCATGTAGAGACTGTGACAGTGAGTCTTTTAGTAGGGAAAGTACACTGACTCGCAGCCCTTTCGATAGCTGGTGACAGAAAAACACACACACTCAGTCTCTACTGTAATTCTGAAGCGACAGAACAAAGGAACCTCTCTGTAAAAGGATAACCAAGGCAGTGGAAAACTTCATCATCTCTCTGCCGGGGAGATAAATATTAACATTCTAGCAGAGGTTTACAGTCATTGCACTGTCATGCTGTGCAAGCGCAAGTGTGCTTTATTGCTCCAAAGAGCCCACCAGCTTGCAAATATCTCTGCCATCTCTCTTGGCTTTTGTGTGGCCGTGAGTATCAAACTATGTGATGCATATTGGGAATGTGAAGATGTAATTATAGTCTAAACACTCCCCATGTTTTACAATACAGCACAATTATGTCAAATCTATGACAAATCTACCCTAAACTGTTTGTCTTTCTGGCTCTTTGCCTGATATTTCCATTTTTTCTCTCTTTAGTTTTTATTGTTAAATAGGTTAATGAAAGGTATACAACTGCCTCCGAGATTACAAAAAATACCTTTGTATGATGTCACGAAAGCTCACCACCAGCCATGTAGCTACAATAGGAAATCTCCATAGCAACAAGGGAGGGTTGTTAGTAAGATAAAGAGAACATACAGACCAGATACAGCCCTCTGCAGGTGCATTGGAGGGATCACCACTTAAGCTGTTTGTATCAGTGTCAACTGCTGCAACGTTAACACATACACAGCCTCTGAGAGGGCAGGGGTTGGCTGTGTATCATCTGTGTCTGTGTGTGTTTATGGATATTGTATATGTGTGTCTCTGGCAGAGGAACAGCATACTGCCCTACAGGCAGACTGGGTCTCACCATGCAGGGACTCCATTTGACAGCAGGTCTAAGTGGAGTTAAGACAATGCCAACAGAGATATTATGTAGCCAAATGCCAACAACAGCTAATGAGGGAAGGGTGATGGAATGACTTTAAAGCGCTAAACAATAAGCACAAGGCACATTATGAAAGACCTGCATTTTAATATTTTTAAATGAATTTAGCTTTTTAACATGTTGTTTTAATTATGTTCCTGACATACATAACAAAACATAACAATACGATAAAACCATTAATCTCTGGGGTACAGTAAATGCTGTAAACATAGGCCCACTATATGAACATGCACACATATATTGATTCACAACATATTTTCACATATTTAATCATTAAGAACTACCAGCATCACACATTCCACCTTTTGAACATGTGATTTACTTTTTTTCTTTGGACTTTTCAGTAGTGTGATATTTCCACATTCAAAAGCAGAGTACCAGTATTGGCAGCGCAAGCATATATTGTTGCTAAGGATGATGATGCTGTTGCTAGTGCTCCCACAAAAATGAGATTATTCCTGGATGCTGATTGGCTGATCAGCCCCAGTTTTCAGCCACAGGCGTAGCAGACAAGGCGGGACTCCCCATCCAGATATATGCTCTATATGCAAAGACACACACACAAAGTCTCAGACATACACATACACGCATTCAATGAGGGCACATAAATAAACATGTTGAAAATAATATGTGCAGAATATTTCAGATCCAGATGTTAAAACGCTTTTTTTCCCTAACTGGTGGAAGGGGTGATCTGCTGCCAGTCATCTCAGTTTATGCTGTCAAAACAAACAGACAGATGGCAGAGAGGGTGATAGTACAAAACAGAGGGAGAGAGAGATGCTGCTGTGCTCTACTGGATGACTCATCACTCTGTCACTGTGACCTTTATCTGCTACCCTCTCCACCATTATTGTTCCATCCCTACCCTTCATTTTCATTTTCTGCACACCTCTAACTACATTTCCTGCTGACTATGTCAGTCCCCTGACTCCCTCTCCAGCTCATCTTCTTCTCTCTGACACATATCTGCTCTTTCCGACCTAATTTCAACCATTTCCTCTTTTGTTTTGTATCATTGCTCTGGAGTCAGGTGTTGTCTTCCCCCAGGGATTAATGCTGGGTCTGATACAATATTACCACATGTTTCCAACAGTCAGTGTCACATGAGTCACAGAGAGAAAGAGAGAGCGAGAGAGAGAGAGAGAGAGAGAGAGAGAGAGAGATTGGTAGCTGATGCTTGTGTCTGTGGCTCATATACATTAACTGTTGAGTTGATTGAACTGACCAGACAGCCAGCACTTTACCGCTGCCTGCAGTGTGGGAAGAAAACGTTTGCCTCGGTGTAACTGCACATTCATTGGATGTGTAAGCTAGGAGATCTTTATATATAATGTATATTTGATTTAATGTATATTTATATTTATAAATTCTGCCATATATACATACTTATGCAGTATTAATATCATTAATGTACTCACAAGTTTCCTCTTTTAGCTAAGCTACGCCTCCAGGGCAGTTAGGCTCTCATTGATTTTTCCTTGTTTTCTTAGGCTGAGAAAACAACAGAAAGTGAAACCACATCCAGAATCAATAGCGGAGTACTCTACTCCTGGTAAGGACATATCTCACCATGAAAGCAATGATCATCAGCGGCCTGGCTGCTCTCAACAGGCAGGTAGAGAACTTCCAAGGGCAATCTATAAATACAGAGGGACCCCAGAAGGAGACATACAGAGAAAGAGAGAAGAGTACAGGGAGAAAATGGTCATACATGTCATAATGAATTAAGAACAGAAAGAGGGATTGCATTTGTTCTTAGTGAAATGAAAGGTTGTGATGGCATTTGGAACTGTGGGGGAAACTAGCTGTGTGACAACACAGGTGTCATCATTAATGCCACTTCATGTATGAGTATGTACTTCGTTAAGTTTCATCATTCTCCATTTAAGTCGTACAGTTTGATAAAAGGTCAAATAGGAAGCACCTGCAGCTAGTGTGACATTGTCCAAACATGTGTGCATATTTAACTGTGTGTGTATTGTACACATATATTTTTACTTTACATAAACATGTACAGTTAGGGCTAAGGTAACCCTAAACTTAACCATAACTACGGTACACCTTTTTTGCATGCACATGTTGCGTATTACATCTGCGCATGTGTGTGTGTGTTGAAGCTTGTAAATGAATGATCACCTGCTGCAACAGCAGTAGAGGTCATCCAGGACAAAGCTCCTCCCCTGCAGTCTGCTGTCATAAGTTGGATCAACGCCCTCTTCTCTCTCTTTCTCACTCTCCTTTTTCCTCTCTCTTCCACATGTCTTGCTGCATAGAAAAGGGTGGAGACTTTAGGTGTGCGGAATGTCTGCTGACTCACACATTGATATGTAAACATGCTAATCACACTCACAATATATCTCAACAGAGCCATTTTTGTAGGTCCTCTTTTGGATTGCAGTGAAATTCCTGAATGTAAATTATCAGAAGTTCATGTCGTCTCTCACTAAATTCATTGAATGTGCCTAATGGGCTCGGTGTACACTGCTTGTACTTTCCTATCCTGATCATCATTATTTGATCTACAATAAATATCTGTTTGAGTGAGTCTGGGGTCCTGAGTCTGGGGCCCCTGTCCAGCCACTACAGTGCATCAGCTGGCAAAATTAAAAAAAAGTCCAAATACATTTTTAAAAAGATGTTTAATATAGTGAAAAAAACTACTTTGCAGCAACAATGCTCACACATGGTTACTGTAGCCATGTGGGGTCATTAGTTGGAAAACATTCTTAAGTTTCTCCGTGAGGTTCCATCTGGTCTGCTTGGCTGAACATAAGACAGAATCAATGGTTCCATCCTGCTGAGACTTGGCACAACCTGAAGACAAGAAGGAACTGGAGACAGAATTTAGGATCTAAAATGGTTGGAGGGTTAACGGCCCTCAAAACGGCTGATCAACTTCCAGTAAAATTATTTCTACAACACAGAGTATACTACAAATGGCTTGAGTTAGAAAGATGAGCTTATTAACATCAACTGTATCTCTCATAAATTATGTTAATATGCAGCTATTTTTTTAAATTACTTAAAGTTTCCATCTACTCTATGTTTTTCTTCTTGTTACTTTACCTGGATGTTTGAGCCTCACTGCGCAGAATGGTTTATGTGCAGAATTTGACACTGGAAGGCTGTTTATATACTCATCTGATGTGTTTACCTTAAATCTGATTTAAAACCATGTACATGAGTGTGATTTGTGACATCACAACTACTTTGAAGCCAATGAACCTGTATGCAACTTAGACGAATTTTATGTGGAAACTTGAAGCCTCCAGTGCTCCAGTTAAATTTTGATATGAAAAATATTTGCAAATTCATATATTCTGGACTTTTCAATGAGAGAGTAGAAGCAGAGGATTTTAACAAGGTAATTGAACCTTTTTTGTGGAAAAGCCATTTCAGACAAAAATTAGTATTCACTTTAGTCAAGCACTTTGGTCAACACATGTTTTTAAATGTGCTCTATAAATACATTTTACTTTGACTTTTGACTTTATCAAAGCGTATTTTTTATATGTCTTAAAATATGTCTGGAGGGGAAGTTTAAATATGTTTTTGGCAAAATCCAAATCTTCAATGTATCCAACAGAATATTTTTATTGCATGTATCTGCCAAAAAAATCCCTGTGGCATGGAAACTAAAACATGGTCCAGGTGTAATATTGTAAAGAGATTTTCCGGGAATAGTTTAGAGTATGCAACTAAAACCAGTTAGTTGAGGTCAGCGATTTTTTTCAACTCAATTTTATTTATTTAGCACCCAATCATAACAAAAGTTATATCAGGGAACTTTTCACATAGAGCAGATCAAGACCATACTCTATAATTTACAGAGGCCCAACAATTCCACCATGAGCAAGCACTTGGTGACAGCGGCAAGGAAAAACTCCCCTTTAACGGGAAGAAACCTCAAGCAGAACCAGACTCTATGTGGGCGGCCATTTGCCTTGACCACCTAGAGCCCTTGAGGGAAAGAACACATTCATTCATATGAGGACTGATATTTAATATGAGATGTGAATGTTGCCACCATATGAAAATTGTTAATACAGAATAGCTGCAAGAATGAAATGAAAGTAAATTGAAATAACATTTAATGCATTATATGACCCACACTTCCCTCAATCCCAGCAAACTCAATCCCATATATCCCATTCTCTAAGTGCCCTTTCTCCCATCCTATTACTAAAACTGTGCTACAAATAATTGTTGAGAATGTGGTGGCGGATGATGAATGATTACACCACTGACACCCAGCATTGGACATTGGTGGCCGGGCTCTCAACTGCCCTCCATTTAATATTGGTCCCTCTTCATTTACGTTCATGGATGACGAGGATTTAAGAGTTCCTGGCCATCAATCAGCCTGCTTATGTAAAAGTGTCAATACCTCCTCATTGAGACCTTCAGCCAGAGTGGAAAACTGCTTATCAGCTCTGTGCAGAGTGAGCCACTGCTGTGGTCCCTGTGGTCCCATGTAATCATCTTAATCAGTATTTTGACACTTTAATTGGAGTAAGATTGCATATCATGTTGAACCTGTCCTTGGGCAGTACAGAATGGCAGAGCAAGGAGAATGTATGGGGGAGGACATGCAGTATTCCTCATGTATTCTCTGGAGAGTTGTGGAGTCTCTTTTTCCTTCATGTGCAATTCCCTTTCTCTGCCTGAAGACATATCGGGGTTTCCACCTGTCCCACTTTCAAGCAGTGGAGGAAAGCAGGGCAGCTAATAACCATTGGACTCTCCAGCATGAATTCGTTAATTTCTAGTTTATGATTGCACTAAGAGCTGTTAGCATCAGTCCTCTCTCTCTCTCTCTCTCTCTCTCTCTCTCTCTCTCTCTCTCTGTGTGTGTTATTGTGTGTGTGTGTGTGTGTGTGTGTGTGTGTGTGTGTGTGTGTGTGTGTGTGTGTGTGTGTGTGTGTGTATGTGTGTGTGTGTGTGTGAATATGCGCCTGCATGTGCTTAATTGGTCTGGGCAATAATTAGTGGACTGTGATACAGTAAGCAGGTCTGTAAATAATCAGAGCATCATCAGTGGCTCAACAAATTATATTGTGTGGAAGTCTGACTCTATGTTCTTCAAACGTTAAGGACCTCACCGGTGGATATTTTTTTTCCCGTTAAAGGGGTTTATTTTGGGGAGAATTCCTTATCCAGACTGAGAGTCTAGGGATAAAGTGTGTAAAGGCTGTAAAGCCCCCTGAGGCAAATTTGTTGGTTGTGATATTGAACTATATAAAAATACTTCAAAGTTACTCATAATATGTTTTAGCACATAGTGTCATATTTGTGCAAACATATTTGCACAAACACATACAATATTGGAGAATTTCGAGTAACAATTTGTTACTGTTCCCTTAGTTCAGGCAGGTTGACCTGGGACTTTGTGTTCTGTTCACATAGTGATTACAGGTATTGTATCATGTAGGTCTATGTTGCCAATTATAGATCCAACAGGGGGAAATGGCAAGCTGCAAAGATATTTTAGGACATTTGTTATCAGTTCCTATCTCTAAATGTTTTTTTGCAAGTGTTCTCACATGAGATAAGTATGTTTAGCTGAAACCCGTTTCCACTTTGCGGTGGGCGATGCTTCCCCTTTAATGTGGAGCAGTGAGGACAGGAGTGTCGGGAAAGGGGGAGCGCAGAGGGATGGGGCGAGGCGCGCAAGAAGCTCTTAGTATGCGCTGCGATGCCCAACTGCAGCCCACGCAGCTCAACTATGGTGAATTATGGTGAAATATGAGAGACATGGGAAGAGCCGGCAGCTCAAAAACAGTTGGTCGTGATGAGATGACACAGCCGCTGGACATATTAGTCAAATAAGGGAAGAAGGACAGATATGATGGAATGGACTCACGACCTCTAGGCACCTTTTAAGAGGAGACAAACT
Organism: Euthynnus affinis; assembly: GCA_029490765.1. Classification (NCBI taxonomy): domain Eukaryota; kingdom Metazoa; phylum Chordata; class Actinopteri; order Scombriformes; family Scombridae; genus Euthynnus; species Euthynnus affinis. The sequence goes on along the minus strand of CM055841.1, from coordinate 19,076,079 downwards.
GGATAAAAATACATGCGTCTGCGCACCAAGAGAATCAGGGTGAATTCCTGCATGCCATTATCTGAAATTATGCTGTAGTCCAACAGATAATGCTATGCTGCTTTGTTTAGTGCATGGAGTACATTGTGGCTGTCCATGATCCACACAAGAGAGGGTTGCAAATGGCTTGAGCATGTCTCGCACCTGCCACTCCAAACTAACTCACTCGCACTTATCAATCAACTACAACACTGCCATTTAATCTTTAAATATCCCTGTGCATGAACTTGGCTGCTTTGACACATATTTTCTGAGAAAAAATGTTTTTCACCTTTTAATAACGCCATCAGAGGAGGTGTTATTCCATGGAATGGGTTATGATAATAAGCCTCCATTTGTTACTAATGTGCATCATTGGTGTATTCATATGGATTTTCCCTATTAGAAAAAAAGATGGTGGAACTTACGTGGAGATTAAATAAAAATTAGTATTTTAACGAGCTAAAAAGCACAGATGAAAAAACATAAAGGTGGAATACGGACCTGTTTGGGATCAAACAGGTGATTTCGCCTTTGATGAAATCTGCCGCTGTATGGGCGCTTCCGACTAGAAATACTGACGGCAGCGCCTCCCGCAACCTCCCTTCTTTAAGTCTGCAGATATCAGGCTAGAGGATTACCTTTGCTGTTATTGACAGCGGCGGCATATTGTTTTGAAGTGGAGGCGTCACATTTTGCTGATGTCAGAATTTTAAGATTTGCTTTCACGAAAATCACTTTGTTCCCACCACAACATCATCGCCCCTCCAGCCGACTTCAACCTGTAGCCTACTGTAGCTGCATCACAGCATGTATCTGCTGGTCACTGAGGCGAGGGAGGTAACTCCTGCATCCTCATCCCTTGTCCCCTCTCCCACTCCCACTGCTGCGTTGCTGCAGAGCTTCGGGTGATATATGGCTGGCAGAAAGGAGCTGCTTTGGACTGGACTCTTCTGCTGCGCCCGTTACGCATCACCACCACAGTCAGAGGGCAAACTGTAAACAAGGCTTAAGAGAGTCTGTGAAAACAGGTAAGACTTTTTGATTTGTATTCAGATATTGCAACTTTGGTTGTTTTTCTTAAGTAGCCTGAAATAACTTGCACCTTAAGTCATGCAGTTTTCGTGCCATGGCCTATGAAGTGTGAAGTATATGTCACTGGCCAAAATGTTGTCCACTGGCTATGACACATTTCCCTAAATGGAACTATTAATTTAATTAAATCAGTGATATGCTGAAGTTTTTCTTGGCTTTGGGAGAGAATGTTGGTCACATCATATATACAGAGAGAGGAAATTCATCTCAGAGATTGTATGGAGCACTCAGCATATAATCAGATTTGTTGGTTGTAATTGCACCCTGTGAGAGCTGATGCAGTATTACTGGCGAGCATATTGATCCTGCAGTGTGCTCATATGAGAGAGAACTCATAACCTAATACACATAGACACAATGGAACCAATGTGCTCAGATGGTTCGGCCCCCCCTGCTTGTTATTTTCAACTGGTCCTGCACTTGACTGTTTGCACGAAAGTCTTGAAATAGTAATATCTGTAATATCAGTAATTCTGGGAATTACTTAGCCTGTGGAAATGTTACATTTAGCAAAATAAAGAGACTATAAACATTTGTAGGTTACAAATATATGCCAATTAATACAAGTTGTTGATTATGTGTGCTGAAAATCTTTCATGCTTATCCAATACAAAAGACAAAAACATAGCACACATGGTAATCACATTAAAATTGCAGCCTTTCTCTGCCTTCTGTCCTGTCTTTTAGCTCCACACAGGCAGATCTGCCTATACCTGAACCCACAAGTGTGTGGAGCCTTTATCTCCTCGTGGCCTGACGTGGCCCCACCCTGTCTGAAAGCTGCAGGTCCCATCTCCCTCTAGCATGACGGTTGCAACCGGCGACCCTGCGGACGAAGCAGCAGTGCATCCGGGTCAGCCTCATGACCAATATGACCTGGAGCCAGATCATGAGTGCTGTGAGAGGGTCGTCATCAACATCTCAGGCTTACGCTTTGAGACGCAGCTCAAAACCTTGTCCCAGTTTCCAGAGACACTGCTGGGCGATCCCAAGAAACGGATGAGGTATTTTGATCCTCTCCGTAACGAGTACTTTTTTGACCGGAACAGACCAAGTTTTGATGCTATTCTCTATTATTACCAATCAGGAGGGAGGCTGCGCCGGCCTGTAAATGTGACCCTGGATATTTTTTCCGAGGAGATCCGGTTTTATGAATTAGGTGAGGAGGCTATGGAAATCTTCAGGGAGGATGAAGGTTTCATAAAGGAAGAAGAGCGGCCTCTGCCAGAGAATGAGTTTCAGAGACAAGTGTGGCTGCTGTTTGAGTACCCAGAGAGCTCAGGTCCTGCTCGCATCATTGCCATCATCTCTGTCATGGTGATTCTAATATCTATTGTCAGCTTCTGTCTGGAGACACTGCCAGTTTTCCGAAACGAAGATGAGGAGATGTACAATTATCCATTCCAATCTATGTCCAACGTCACCTCTACCTATGACAGCTCTACATATTTTACAGATCCTTTCTTCATTGTGGAGACCCTCTGCATCATCTGGTTCTCTTTTGAGTTCCTAGTCAGGTTCTTTGCCTGTCCAAGTAAAGCTGGATTTTTTGGCAACATCATGAACATCATTGATATTGTGGCAATCATCCCCTACTTCATCACCCTGGGCACAGAGCTAGCAGAGAGGCCAGAGGACAGCCAGGCAGGCCAGCAGGCTATGTCTTTGGCCATCCTTCGTGTCATTCGTCTAGTCAGAGTGTTTCGTATCTTCAAACTCTCACGTCACTCCAAGGGCCTCCAGATCTTGGGGCAGACTTTGAAGGCCAGTATGCGTGAGCTGGGCCTCCTCATCTTCTTCTTGTTCATTGGTGTGATCCTCTTCTCCAGTGCTGTTTACTTCGCCGAAGCAGATGAGCCACAGTCCCAGTTCAGCAGCATCCCTGAGGCCTTTTGGTGGGCAGTGGTTTCCATGACCACTGTGGGCTACGGAGACATGGTCCCAACTACCATTGGAGGGAAGATTGTGGGGTCTCTCTGCGCAATCGCCGGTGTGCTGACCATTGCCCTGCCAGTACCTGTCATCGTGTCGAACTTCAACTACTTCTACCACAGAGAGACGGAGGGTGAAGAACAGGCACAGTATCTGAATATTCCAAGTGTGCCTAAAGCCAACTCAGCTGAGGATCTGAAGAAGAGTGGTCGGAGCGGCAGTGGATCCACTCTCAGCAAATCCGACTATGTAGAGATCCAGGAGGCTGTGAACCACAGCACTGAGGACTTCAGACCAGAGACCATGAAAACAGGAAACTGCACCCTGGCCAACACTAATTATGTAAACATCACTAAGATGCGTACAGATGTATAATGTCAGCTGCTGTAGATGGTTAACTGAAGCTTGGGTCTGCAGGGACTATAACAGGAGGATGAAGGTGTGACTCCCTGTACTGACCAACATATGGCACCCAGTATGGAAGTCCAGAGCAGACGAGTGAGATTAACCTGGAGAAAAGGTCAGCAGAGAGAATGTCATGTTCTCCCACATCTGAAGGTCCGATCAGAGCATATCATAGAACTGCCATCCGTCTTATTTGGGACATTGTCTGTGTCTGCATGGAGTTAGTCTTACCTATGTGACAGTAGTCATCCTGCTCGCAACAGTAGCCAAATAGTAGCCTAACCAGTAAAAATCTATATTAACAGCATAAAGGGACCACCTGTTTCTACCTGCATTCTCAAACTGCCGCCGCGAGAAGATGCACGCCAACAATAATTTAGATCAGCGTAACTTTTATTTTAAAATGTAACTTAATTAATCAACTTGTGATTAAAACAGGCCATACTATCAGCGATTCATGAGCAACTTCTGCTGCTCTAACTGCCAAGGTCCTGACTCAGAGAAAAACAAAATCACTGAGATCACAACCATTGTGTCAGGGGGACACTGAATTCAGCAACATAGAGAGAAAGAGACAGTGTGATACTAATATGCTTTTGGCCAAATGGTCTTGTGTTGCTTTCTCTGTGAGAGAAAAAAAAAGCTTCATTCAAAGGACCTGAGTGCCCTAGCATTCCTGCCTTGGCCCTAACTATATATTGTCTAGTACAAAGTAGTGGCCTCTGTAGAGACCAACAGATTGATGACAGTGCTGTGCTGTAATTCTGGACCACAACAGCACACCATCTTATTTGTCCTGCCATTGTTTCTTGATGAAGCTCAAGTGGATTTACCGCATGTACACATACCAAGACTTTGCCTTTTTTTTGCAGCCAATGCAGGCAAGCAGGTGGATGGAAGAAATAGCTCTTTAAACAGAGTGAATGTCTTGTTTATTTATTGGTGTCTCCATCTATGTGTGCTTCTTTAGCAATAGGATGAATGTGTGCTTTTCAACTCTCAAAGGGTGAGCACCTACATTTTTTATGGTTGAAATACCCAAAGTGGCAGGATAGATACTGAATATAAGTAGTGTTCTGTGTGAGTGCCTATTTCTCCACCTTTTTAACTATACCTTTAAGTGTCTCTTTAGCTGCCGCCCAGGTCCACTGTAACGGATGTACAGTGAGTACTGTTTAGTTTGACACCACTGCCCAGCATAAACGTTGCTGTTCTTGACTTCATAGCATTCCATGTTTGTATAAATACATAAAATGAGATTAAGGAACCAACTAAAGTGAGATTTAAGTTATGTTTGTCAGCAGCCAGTTTTGTAACAGTTTAAGGTTAACAGTTTAAAGTTAACCGGTTCAACGTACAATTAATTATGTCTTTTAATGTATTAACCCTAATATTTTCACAATTTTAAAGGCCCTGGACCTTTAAGGTCCATCTATTATCATACCAGCAATGCCAGCTCTGTACTACTCAGTCTTACTGTAAGTTTGTGTATAATATCCAGACACCCATTAGCAATACTGATAAAATCGATTGCCCCAGCTAATTTAAATTGATAAAAGATCTAGCATCATCAGTTTATCCTGGCATGCTCTCCCATATAGTTCTCCCCTTAAAACAACAAATCATAATGAGTGAGCTTTGTCTGCCTCTGGAACAAGTTAGATAAAAGTATTTTTGCAATTATTTTACTGTTAGATTTTACAGCATCAAGTGTCAATCATCAGGTCACCAAAGACAAATGTGCTGCCACCTGGCTTATCTTGGATTGTAAAGGAGATTTATTGTTTTCTCAGTATTTATTTATTTAACTGTTATATACCCATGCGTTTTGAATAATCATTACATTGGTGCAGTTTGTGCATATTCTAATACAGGACCTAGGCTATGTGTTCTTCATCAGCTTTTTATCAAACAGATGCTGTTCTGCTATTGTAGTACTGCATGTCCTTTGAAGTATTCATTGTAGCATGCGTTAGTATGAATAACACTTAAAAGGCTAATTGACTTAAATATATTCCAATATCTCTATAGGTACCGGCAGTATGTGCAATATATGAAAGACAAGTGTCTTGTATTAGATGTGTGACACTTTGTATATGCACCTTCTTGCCGTTGCTATATGAAATCCATGTGAAGTATCTACCCAGAGGGGATTGTGTGCTCACGAGAAGATTTGTTTTCCATTTATAATGTAAGGAAAATTGATAACGTAAGAGCTGGTTAAACAAGAGAGGAAATAGGAAGTTTGGTGAAATAAAGAGACCAAAGCCACTGGGACAGCTAAACATATGATCCACGCTTCAGACGTTAACTTGTGTGCTGCTCCCTTTAGCTTTATTGTCTTTGTAGCCAGTTTCAGTCACAACCCAGTAACTGTGTCTCATAGTGAAAGCACAACAACAGCTACCTACTATCTGCTGCCAGCACAGTGGATGCACAGAGACTCAAACAGTTGGTCATTCAGACTTTTTGCTCAGCCAAGTGTATCATAATGCTCCAAGGGACTGTCTGAGTGCCCCTATCTCTGATATATAGGTCTATCACACTGACTGTGTAGTGTTTTCTGTGCGTGTGTATGTGTGTGTGAGAGAGAGAGACAAAGAGATTGTGAGAGAAACAGAGAGCTTTTAGATACAAGCTGAGCACGTAGCTCTTAGAGACAACTTGCTGGTAGTTATCTGTCAGAATGACTATGGTGCTCTGTATATTCTATTCCATCTCAGCACACTGTTTACAGCTTGTGTATTTATATTCAACACATGCATATAGTACATTCAACAACTAAACAGATCAGATCTATGAATATGTGTTGACTTATGAGATAAGCTACGGCATCAGCCAAGGCCAGTTACTGGGAATTGTGGAGAGGAAATAGAGGGAAGAAGAGTAAAGGCTGGGAAGTAAAATATGTTAATGAAAGTTAAATAAACACTGCCCACACCTACCTTTGCTTTTTACTCTGATGTGTACTTGTATTTCTCCTAACAAGCTTTTATGTGCTGGAACACGTATGTGACTTTATGTGGCCTGAAAGCTTCCTCTGGACTGCCGTCTTTTCCACTCTTGTTATCAAGCACACTGTTGAAGTGACACTCTCTGTCAAGACAAAAACATTCTCATGGGAGAAACCAACATGACGGCACATCAGGATAATCCAAACACAAGGAAAACACATCTCTGCTGTACGTCATAATACAGACAAGAGGACACTTGATACACACTGGCAGACATTTAAACATATACAGCCAGTGTACACACACTGCCTGTGAACATACATAGACCTTCATGGTCACTTCTGCTGTCAGGAGAGACACCTGTGGTTATATCAAACATCAAGACCACAAAGTGAATGGACTTCAACCCACTGCTGGTGATCAACAAACGTAGCCATGTAAACAATGTATCTATAAGCTGCTTTCAATGATGTCTTAAAATGCCTAAAGCTTCAGCTTTAAATTGAGCTTCTGCCATGTTCAGATTCCTGTGTAGCAGGGAATTGAAGTGTATGCTTGCTGAATTAATCCAAGAAACTAAAGTTGTGCTGTAGGTGAATTATCTCTTAGGTTTGGTATGCTCTAGGGACAAAGGATGGAAGTATATTAAAAAATCAAAAAGGAAATATAATTTCTATGAGAACTTTAACATGTTTGTGTCATCAGACACTGTGTAACTGATCTATTTGTTTGTTTTTTCACTATGTTTTTCTATTTGAATGTCAATGTCACCTTTGAGCCTCACACAGTGCAGGGGCTGAAAATACACATGCAAGCCTTGGACAAATAGATTCTGTCTTCATATTTTTACCCTTAGCCAACCACCTCCACTTACTTTCTACTTATGCCACTTCCTCAACCTACCTTATTAATCTATTTGCAAGTCGCAAATCTTCAGCTCCTGCACTGTATTATGGCCTCTGCTCATAATGGTCTATTCTCTGTCTGTATAAAACCTGTGTTTTTTTCTACCGTTGTAAGACCATGATGCAAGCTGTCCATTGTTACAAACAAAGGAAATATGGATCTGAATACTTGACATGCCTTTCACAAGGATTTCCAATGGATATAAACTGATTGAATAGAGAATATCTTAAAGAGAGATTCTTTCATCATTCAAAATAATTGTAAATTATAAAACTATTATGAATAATAATGGTCTTGATGATGATATACTAATAACATATTTATGATAACCTCAAGCTGCTGTTGTGTCTTTCTCATGATGCAGGATGTTTTACAAAGGGCCTTGTGTGAAGACTTAAGTGAAAAGACAGGCATCTTTTGACAAAAACAAAGGGATGTGTAATCGGGGATTTAGATCAGTTTGGATCATAATGATGTCCATACTGTCTCAAAAGCCCACATAGATTTCCAGGTGTTCAGGACAATGATTTTTATCTGTGATATTTTTCACCTCAGCAATATACAGATGGGTGACAAATTAAAGGAAAAAACAACATAAAGTATCTTAGTAAGGTATTGGGCCACCATGTGCTGCCAGAACAGCTCCAATCCTTGGCATTGATCCTACAAGTCTCTGAGCACTTCTAAAGGGATGAACACCATTCTTCCAAAAGATATTCCCTCATTTGGTGTTTTGATTATGGTGGTGGAGAGGGCTGTCTAACATGTCCAAAATCTCCCATAGATGTTCACTTGGGTTGAGACCTGGTGGTTGTGAAAGCCATAGCATATGATTCACTTCATTTTTATACTCATCAAACCATTTGGTGACTCCTTGTTCCCTGTGAATTGGGGGCATTGTCATCCTAGAAGAGACCATTCCCGTCAGGATAAAAATGTTTCATCATAGGATAAAAGTTTGTTTTTTGATTTGCAGTGACCCTTCCCTCGGACAAGTGGGCCCAGCAAAAGCTTAACAGAGCCTCCAGATCCCTTCACTGTAGGGTTCAAGCATTTAGACCTGTACCAGATTTTTACTTTACTTTATCACCTGTCTGTACTTTATACTGTATTTCCAGAGGCACAGAACTGATTAGAACATGATTCTTCAAACTTTATATCAATGACTACTTCTTAATTGAAATCTAATGACTTATACCCTGTGTTAAAACAGCATACAGTATGTCCATCCTTCTTTGGTGCACTTAATGCAAACAGAATAAAGTCATGGGAATGAAAACTGAATGTTCCATATACAGCATAAATTTATGGAAGCACCACTGAAATTCCCGTCCACCACAGGTATATTTGAATCGACTATCGACCTTCACCTTCTCAATGGTTTTGTGTCCCATTTCTCATAAATGAATCTTACACTCTCTGTGGTTTACTGAGAAAGCAAAGTGGTCTATTTATAAAAAAGAAGGGAGGAGGAAAGAGAGGCAGAGAGATTTAGAAGGAGAGTAGAGAGCAAAATGCTCTTGACTCCTGGTTCAACATGGAGTAGGACAAGTACAAACACTCTGTAGTATCCATGCCATTCAGTAGTGTTTCACACTTCCTAGTAGGTGGAAATGTTTGTCTCTCCTCTCATTGTAACTCCCTTGTGCTCTCATCACTGCTCCTTGAGTTTGTTCTGGCTTCTCTCTCTCTATTATTTTCCCCTCTCACATTTCATTTCCCACACATTTTCTCTCTCTCTCCATCGCTGCTTCTCCAGCGGCTCTAAGCACCAAAGTAATGCACAGTGGGTGATCTGATTCTACTCTCAGACATATATTAGCAGGAGTAATGCTCCATCTGGCCGTCTAGGTGGACTGGGTTCCGGTATGTCAGCTAAGGACAGTAGCCAGGCAGCCTTCCAGATAACTGATGGATATTGATCCACTGATTGCTGTAAAAGGAGCTTTGCTCAAGTTCTCTTAAAGCCAGTTAGACAGCCAATGTGCCACCTATATCACAAATCTGTGGTTTATCTTGTCTTACAATGTATGTGAGGATGTTCACTGCTTTTGACCTGCCTTACTTTGTAGGCAAGGCTCATTAAATGATTTAAAGCAGCCACAAGAAAATAATAAAACTGATATATTAACAGTTAAGTTTCCTTGCCTATTTCCCTTTCTGAGGCCTGTCATTTTGATGGACACAAGTGCACATGTATTCGTATATTGTATGAGGCAATACCCAGTAGACCAAGTGAATGCCTCACACGCTTTGAACATTTGCCCATTGCAGTATGAGCTGATTTATAACCTAATACACAGCCCATTTAATGGCCTGTCAACCTGAACTTGCTTTATAGCAGACCAGCTTTCATAAGGGAAACCTCTGTGTGTGCTGTGCACATCTGTTCATTTATGTGTGTGCACGTGGAGGAGGGGAAGCCCTTTTTTCATTATCCCTGTCCCAACAGTGGAAGCCCCCCGTGTTCACCTCTTCTATTAATAGCACATACAGCAGGTTTCCTTTGTGTTTATAGGGAATGCCTCCTTTTTGCTTTCAATTGTTAAATAGAATATTGTGTATATTGCTGGTGTGGAATACCACAATTTTGCGTTAGATCTGTAGGTTTTGACGAACATAAAGGAAAATCTAAATTGATATTTTTAAATATTGTGAGCGGTCTTGAACGGTCTAAAAAACATATTGGTTGCAGGAAGGATGTATGTTTGAAAGAGGAAGAGAATAATGCAGGGGGTGCAGTGGGAGCAGGGTCAGATTTTGAAGAGGAGGTGAATGTATGAGAAAAGAAAAACGTCACTAGGGAGCACCAGCCCATCAATGAGTTTAATGAGCAGAATTGATTTACGGGCTTGGCCTACATTCTGTAGGCTGCTCTCCATCATATATGTTTAGTTACAGCTAACCACAGTACTGTAAGGGTCTTCAATGTAGACTTTAACATACCTCTGTAGAATAAGTAAAAGCTGTTTACAGAGCCCTCTTTTACAAGGAGAAATCCATCAATTTCAATTAAGAAATATTTGCATTTCATAAAATAGAGTGAGGAATTAGATAATGTTAGAATTTGACACAAAACCTCTCATTTGATCTTATTTCTGCAGTTGATTTGCAGTTGTTATGCAGTAGATAAGGTTACCAATTGATGTTGATTCCACATATGTGAATCAGCCATGCTGTTATCATTTCTTCTTTACTGTATATCATACTCTCTTTTTCTCAAGAGACAAAATTTAGCATGGAAACAAAACAAAGCACATGGCACAGACTGTGTTGAAGAGGCATAACAAAATTAGCTAATGTACATACATAGCATGGCAAACACTGTCATGATCTTCAGAGAAAAATAGATTTAAATATCTTATATCATGCATTATTCTTTAAAAATGGTGTGAATTAATACATAGCATAAACAATGCTGTATCTGCATAGTCCCTGTAATTATACAAATGTGTATAAAAGTTTAAAAGAAAAAATGGAGACACCAATTTCAGCTAAAGGGTACAAATTTGTAAAATAATTAATGAATAAAAGATTTAGCACTCGGTGTGTGTCTGGACTGACAAACAGCATCATGTCTGGAAAACCTGTTGCTTTTATGGATGACCTTAAGAGGTGAAGCTGAGCCTTGTGCAACCAGTGAACTTGTATCACAAGGACATACATACCAGATTTTTTAGATTAACACTAGTTTTGAGACATTTCATCTGAGGTAAACCTGAAAACAGATGCTCTCATTAGTCATGTAGATATCTATCGGCTGGGTGGACAGAAGATAAACAGCTTCCTTCAAAATTGCCTGCTCTGCTAATTCATGTTTAATCTTTAATGGCCATACATTCAGCAAGTTACTCACAAAACCTTACTCTTCATTCATTCAGCTCCTTACTGTATTCCTATCTGCCCCCCAGTGTCCATGACGAGGCATTGTAAAGTGTATTGCTTTTTAAACTTAGACTAAACTTTCATACTCTCCTTTTTTCTATAAACGGTGTAGCACTCTTTGCATCTTTTATACTGTGTCTGCACGGTATATGTTAAAAAACAAAATTTATCATCCTTTATATATCCTCTTTGCTCACAAAAGTACTGGATATACTGTGTGCCAATCGATGTGCTAAACAAGGATGTTTACAGCAAGTGTAATGCAGCCCTTAGACTAAATGTCACAAAACAGACAAATCAGTGCTTTGTCTTTCTGGCATTAATCTCTACCAAAAAAATAAAATTCCACAAGTACTTCATCATCAAAAAGGAACAAAATTATGAATGAATAAAGGAAAGAAACAAAGAAAAGGATTGATGCATCTTTCTTGTTTTTACTTTCTTTTTTGAATAAGACAGTTGTTCTGTGGTTTTACTTTTGTGCTTTTTTACAGTAAAATTAATCAGCCGCTCTGTGACACCATGGACACATTGCAATCAAAAAATCTCGATTCCCGTATGCCACAGTAAACCCATTCACAAGAGAACAGAGAGCTTTTCTCTACTGGCATTCCAATGTGCTGATGAACATTATGGATTCTTTTATGGTTCTTTGTATGAGTCCATGTGGAGAGACAAGGGTGTCTGTGTGTGTGTGTGTGTGTCCGTGTGTCACCACAGTGAGGAAACAGGCAAATGATACCCACTTCCTCTCCTCCTCTCTTTACGTCCGCCCACTCATTGCTCACAGACATGATATAGGGGGCTTAAAATATCCCACCCACATAAATAATTCAAAAACTCTAAAAAACATGTTCTAAAATCCCTCCTGGTCTCCATTCCTCTTTCCTGTTTCTCCATCATTCCTTTGGTCCCATTTGATATTTGTCTTTCTGGAGATGGGTTTTTACTCAGGTTTCAGGTTCAAGTCTAATCTGCCTTTCCTTACAAGCACAATGTAAAACCACTGGACAAGCATTCACGCACACACTGGTCAGTCCTGTGCTTTTTTTTCAATAGCTCTTAGTGTATTGATCAAGTATGCATCAGAAGTGGATTACATAATGGGGTGGTAATTGGAGAACATTAGCCATTGATGGTTACTTTGCTTTAGTAATTGTATCTGAAACTCAAAGGTTAATTTACTTTGCCTCTATTTATTTCCTCCTAATGTTCAAAGACCCAACCTTAAAAGACTATAATAATATAACATAATATATTTTTCATTCAAATTTAGCATTATAGCATTCTTTGATGAGTCAGAAACTAGACAGATCAGTCAAATCAGTGATATGGATGAAGAGTCAAATTTCCACCTGTTTCTTTGTTCATCACTGATCAGCATCAAGCAGGGAAGAAGATGCTTGAGATCCCACCAATCAAATGAGATCCTGGATAGAGCTTGACAAAAGTAGATTTTTGAACTCTCCTTACAAAACTGAAAACCTAGTTTAACAGACTTGTACAAACTCTTCCCAGCATCCCTTCTCATCCCCCTTGTCCTCACTCCAGCTTTGTCTTTGAAATTTCCTACCCCTTCTCTCTTTGGCCTATTTTTGTAACTCCAGTGGGAAAGTGGAGCAGCTGCAGAATGCTGGTGGTAACAGCTTCATAAGGAATAAAGAAAACAGAGAAGTGTCAGTGAGTGAGAGAAGAGCAGGAGATCAGGCCTGTAGAGACATGCAGTCTAGGCTTCCTGGAAGAAGGAGCATATTCATGCAACTCATGAATATGGATTGAGATGCTGGAAACAGACATTAACAGTCAGAATTATCCAGACTTTGTGTGGCTGTGTAGCCTGGACAGCTAGCAGTGAGATGCATGCTGTGGGGAATGTCTGATCTATATATAGGGTGATGATTTGAAAAAAAAAAAAGAAGGCATGTGAACAGTGCTGGTGACACTTAATAAATATGGCCCATGTATGTATGACGTTAAAATTTTAAAAATTGTGAGAATAGTCAAAAGTTGGGATAACATTTGAAAAACGAAGTCTGGATCCTGTTCTCTTCATTACAAGTTGAGTGTGTCAAAGTGCACTCCCACCATGAGCCTGCAGAGGGAAGCCTATCCACACTGTGCAGTACTGCCCATGTGACTCTGTACAGATCCATGCTCAGTCATGAGCCAGACAGTAGCATCTCCTCCCCAGCCTGAGGCTGCATGCAGGTCTAGAGGTCAGCCAGTATGAGCATCTGTGCCAGACACATCCATTTAAACAGCGATGATGGGAGATTAATATGACACTAAGCAATGCAGTGAATCAATCTTATCCAACTACAGCGAGTTTACCCTTTTGACCTGCATGGCTTATTTAAAATGAATTATATTGTAAGTACTTAGACTACTTGTGAATATGCAGAATACAACAAAGTAGCACAGATGGAATTGTAAAAAGTAAAAAGCCTGCATTTAATCCTGGACTAGGACATTTTTCGAGTCTATTATAACTATTATTACATCATATTCCTATATGTGCATCGAAATAATTATTGGTAGCTTTAACAAATCCTGATCTTCATACTAGCTGTTATCAGATCTCTTCTTAAACAATTTCACTATAAAGTGATAGAGGACAAAATCCACAATCCTCATCCTGTGTGAAAATGAATTCTTAAATTCAGCTGAAGCTAATATGAGTCTTCAGCAGTCTTCCAAATCAAGTGACTATCTCCCAAAGTTACAGTCTATTCACTACAAAAATCCAGCTTTATGCTACAATTCTTCTAGCTTCCACCTCAGCAGGAAACACTGTCCATCATGGAAGCACAATTCATGCTTAAAAGACTGTTACTTTGGAAGATCCCACTTAATGTGTCTATAACTCAGACCAATGAAGCCTCATATTAGCTTCAGCTGAATTTAAGAATACATTTTTGCATAGAATGAGAACTGTGAATTTTGTCCTCCATCACACTGAAATAGCTTTAAGACTAAATCTTTTCACAACCAGATTGGACAGCAGCATTGTGACCAAAAATGCTTTCACTGTGCATATAGGTATGTCCTGAAAAAATGTGAACCTTTCCTTTAAGGACATTTTGTTGTGATAAAAAAAAAAGTGTTCCTTGTTTCATTCAGCATTGGGATTAGAAATGAGAAGAGAAAGTGATCATGACTGATGGTGGTGCAGTCAAGAGAGCATAAGGCAGCCGGGCAGAGGTTTGAAAACAATCCTTTTTAATCTTCAGTCAGTCTCTCTCTCTCCCTCTCCCTCTCTCCCTCTCTGTCTGTCTCTCTCTCCCCCTATCGAGATAAAGCGACAAAGCATTTGGTTTGAGGACGAAGAAAAACAGGGATTTGCAAGAAGAGAATTGGCCAAATTAAACTTAATCATGCTCTTGTTATATCACTCTCACATCTGGCCCTGGGGTGACCTCTACCGTGCTTGCTCTCGGTGTGGTCAGCTCCGAGGTGACGGGATGCGCACTGTGGTCAGTCGATCCAGTGCGCACTAACCATGCCTCCGGCACGGCCCGGAGTGCCAAACTTTCACCAGCAACGTCCGGAAGTTTGTGGGATCGTGACGAAAATGAAGGTAGGCTACTGTCTTCTCCTTTAACAGCGTGTTTCAACAAGTGCTTAAACGGGGTTTCTGTGAGATCGTTTCAGTTCAACCAGCTGTTGCACAGTCGCGCTGTAGACATAACTGTGTGACGCTGGACTGACTGAGAAATCACAGCTTTTCTCTAAATATTTCTAAATGAAGGGGGGAAAGGAAAACTGTAAATAGAATAATGGGAAGGGTCTGTTATCTCTCTACTATATGTTTTTTTTTTCATTGAATGTATAAAAAGTTGTTACTGAAGCTGTCTAAATGTCAACATTTCTTAAATGATATTTAGTTTTCTCTCTATGTAGAGTTTGGGAATATTATTTATGCACTCTTTAGGACCATCCTGTCATGTGATGTACATTTTCTCCTCTTCCAATCGTTGTCAAAGATGTTCAGGATAAACAGCTATTGTTGCTGTGGTGTTTAATGACTTAATGTCAAATCCTAATCTGCAAAGAAATCTGTAAATACAGCTGGCACAATAATATAATGAAGTAAGAAGAAGGATGTTTACTGTAACTTTGAAATGTATGGAATGGAAACCTTCAGGTGAAAAGCTCTACTTTTTATTTCCAACATCTAGCCAGATGTGATAACATGCCTCTGCAGCATCATACTGCTTTTTTTGTGAATGTGTACTTTTTTTTTGCTGTGCAAGGTATAGATACTTAAGACCTGAATAATTCCACCACCATTTCATGTACTGTTGCTGTTTGTGTTGGCCTCTGTCTCATGCAGGGTTAAATGCCACCATTGAAGTTCAAACCATAATTTATCTGTAAGTAAACTTTCTTTCAAGTACTTGGTGACTAACAATGGCTTAATCTTTACTGTTCCTGCCATCAAGCAGGAGACAGAATGAGTTTTGGAGCAACCTGAATGCCTGATTTTAGAACCTTGAATATTTAAGTGTCTCATTCATTTTCCCCAGAACTCCTCAAAATAGTACCTCCATCCACCTGTTGTGATATTTATAGCACACTATGGAGCAAAGATTTTGTCTTAAGGATAAGACATCTAACTATCTTTAAATACAGTATGTGATACAAGTGTGAATAAATTTACCCTTTGTCTTATTTACCCCACATCTGCAGTTACATTTTTAACAAGGCGGTAAACAGACAGTTGTAGACTTGTTGCAATGAGTCCATGCTGTCCAAGCTGTTGCTGAGAGAGAGAAAGAAAATCTTTAGGGGTCAAAAGGGGTGCACAGTGTGTCATATGGTTGTTTTAACAGCAGATATGGAGATTTACTCAATATGAATGGTGTATTTTGGCATCTGTGTTTGTGTGCATGCATGAGTTCGTGCGTGTGTGCTTGTTTGTGCAGCACCTGAGATTAGTGATATGTAATAGAGAGTCAGACCAGATGGCCGTATTTTGGCACAAAAGTCTGGCACAAAAAAGGGTTTCTAAAAAATAATGCAATATTTCTGTAAATGAGACAGGCTTAATTCCCACTGTGGAGGAAGAATGCTGGGGTGGGGTGGGAGGAAACAGAGGTCACCCATTGCTTTTGAGGTAAAATTAAGGACAGTATTTAACATTTTGGCTCTGTTTTGCAAGGAAATAACCTACATTGTGATTTTCAGTGAAGTTTAGATATGTGACAAGACATTTATACGAATGCTTATAAGGGAAGGTAATGCAGACATGACATGATATTGCTGGTGGAACAATGGATGATGCTTTTTAACTGGCACAGAGCTGTTCATTGCAACAATTCAAAGAAAAAAATCGAAGAGATAATAACATTTGTTCTTATTTTAGTTTCTCATGTTTCAGGAAATATGAGAAACTACTGGGTGTGTAACAGTTTCATCCTAAGGACGGACAGACCCATGCTGGCACGTCAATCTTTTTGTCAACCTCTGTGCCAGTAAGTGAGGATGTCCTTCTGTCAAAATGTTGATTTGGCTTTTTTTTCTTTTGTTTTTCAGTATTTAATATTTCAAAAGCTGCACTGATGAGAATCGATGTAACTAAAAAGGTGACTATTTTACAGTAAATAGGCTTTCTACCTCAGAGATTATCTGTATTTTTCTTGAATCAGAACAGTAGGTTGAACAGTAGGTATACACTATCAATCTCTAGATGTTTATTTTAACCACTGCATAGTTCTGACTGAGAGGTAGGTGTGAATTTAAAGTACAGCAGGCTAGATGCTGTATTTTGGGGACAGCCTGAACCTCTGCTACCATGGGTGGGCTTGAGATATTGACCTCAATGATACAGCTGTAAATCTTCTTAATCTGTTGATTTATTTCTCTTATTGAATGAATAACAGACATATGTACCTGTTGGTAAGCCTGTGTATAATTGTCACCACTTTTGTCAATGTCTAAAGTAGGCCTACTGTATGTGCTGTTTTTAGATGCTCTACAGGAAGTTTATGATTTATTAGGAAGTGATTTTGGCTGTGTTTTGCTTGCGCTGTTGTTGCTGTTGTATATGTGGGTTTTGTTAAAATGCCAAGGAAGGATTTGGGTCCCAGCTGCTGTGCGCAGGGACTTGGCCTGGAGCCTGCAGACACACCCATGTTAGCATCAGCAGCTTACATCTTATGAATGCCTCGCGGAGACCGCACGTAGACCACAAATCTGCTCCATACAGACACAAAGAGTAAGGATGGGTATGTGCAAAAATAATATTTAGATGTTTTCTAGCATTTTATCAATATAAGTCATATCAGCTGTCTTTAATTCAATGGTTGTGTCCTCCAAAATGATGTTCTGGTATCCCTGAATTCTTGATGTAAGCAGTCATTATGGTAATAATAAATCCACAGTTTCCGTTAGAATAATCTTCTTTGATGGTAACACAGCAAGATGCACAAACCCAAAACACCCAACTTCCCTCTCTTGGTGTTCACATCACTCCTTTTAACACTCACATATTCCCTCCATATGACTGCATTTGCAGCTAAAATGATTGGGTAAAGAGGCAATTAATGGTTCAGGTTAAATGTTACAACAATCTACAATAATTTCAACAGTGTTAGAGGTGATGGTACTACTGGACTAGTATTGTAACAGTAAAAATCCAAAATAATGATGAGGATTTTTTCCAGCTAAAATAAGTAATATACAGCAATATATTATATAGCATAACAACATGAATTAGTGAAGTTAACCTGAATAATTAAGGGAAAAAAGTTCCCATGTAACCAATGTTGCAAAAACAATAATACTGTTATTCACAGCATCCGCAAATAAAAATCATTACACACACACATACACACACACACGTGTGTGCATGTGTGCGCTCATACTCTGCACAAATGTACAGGATAGTGTACATCATAAAACTGCCACTTAAGATCATTATGAGCCCATTTTGCATCTATTTTTAGCTTAATGAGAAGCAGCATTTAGCTCTGGTTTTGAGGCCTGCATTGCTAAATGATGTCCATTTGGCAATGTAATTTATATTTCACAAGTGATTTAAAAGCTTGCGTTGCTTGATAATTAAAATATATTCTAAATTACCATCTGTAATACTGTCTGAAATTGTTTGTATTGTGAATATGTATTTTTATTATTAATATATTGCTATTTAATTGTATGCGCTTATAAATGTAAGGCAAGGTAAGTTTATTCATATAGCACATTTCAACAACAAGGTAATTCAAAGTGCTTTACATAGAGCATAAATGACATCAAGACAGTATATAAAAGCAACACAAGGCAATGTGAGAAATACAATTAAAAAGTGTTAAATTTGGAAATAAAAAAGAAGCTAGAATAGAATAGACAGATAACCCTCAAATTTGGTTTAATTAAAAGCTGTGGCAAACAGAAAAGTCTTAAGCTGTGACTTAAAAGAACTGTGATTTGCAGCAGACCTGCTGTTTACTGGGAGTTTGTTCCAGATATGTGGAGCATAAAAACTGAACGCTGCTTCTCCATGTTTAGTTTTTACTCTGGACAGAAAGCAGGCCTGTCCCAGATGACCTGAGAGATCTGGATGGTTCATAATGTAACAGCAGATCAGAAATGTATTTCAGCCCTGAACAATTCAATGCTTTATAAACCAACAGCAGTATTTTGAAATCAATTATTTGACAGACAGGAAGCCAGTGTAAAGATCTGACAACTGGAGCGATATGATCCACTTTCATAGTCTTAGTGAGGACTTTGGCAGCGGTGTTCTGAATCAGCTACCGCTGTCTGATCAGTTTTTTAGGGAGACCTGTGAAGACAGCCTTACAGTAGTGAAGTCTACTGAAGATAAATGCATGGACAAGTTTTTCCAAATCCTGCTGAGACATGAGTCCTTTAATGAGCCCTTTCTTAATATATTCTTCAAGTCATAGTGGGCTGACTTTGTAATTGTCTTAATGTGGCTGTTGAAATTGAGGTCGGAGTCCATGACTACACCAAGATTTCTGGCTTGGTTTGTGATTTTTAACATGATCAATTGAAGCTGAGTGATGAGTTTTAATCATTCTTCCTTGGCTCCAAAAACAATTACTTCAATCTTATCTTTGTTTAATTGAAGAACATTCTGGCACATTCAATTGCTGATTTGTTCAATTCACTTACTCAGTGCTTGTATTTGACCATAGTCCCCTGGTGATATGGTTACATAAATTTGTGTGTCATCTCCATAACTGCAGTAACATATTTTGTTGTTTTCCATAATCTGAGCCAGTGGGAGCATGTAGATGTTGAACAGAAGAGGCCCCAGAATGGAGCCTTAGGGAACTCCGCATGTCATCTTTGTCTGCTCAGATATATTATTACCTATAGACACAAAGTAGTCTCTATCCCTTAAGTAGTATTATTTTCCTCTAGAAAAGTTATGATTCATGACATTAATAGAGAAGACTTTTGTGTCCTGTTTAGTATAACTTCAGGAGGTACAGTAGTATGATGAGTATGGTGCCTGGTACCACCACAACAGGGCCTTAGGCTGCTAGCAAGACTATTCTCTTCTGTAGTTCCCCAGCGATGGAACAAGTTACCAAAGTTCCTCTTAATCTTTAAGAAAAGACTGAAGACCTAGCTCTTTCACAAACACCTCCACACTTGATGGATTGAAAAAATAAAATAAAATCTGCTTCTATGAAATTGTAAATTGTAATTGTTAATTGAGTATGAATCTATCCCTTGAATATAATTTTCACAGGCATAGCAGATGTAAGATATCAACAGTGAACATTTTGTATGTTCAGTTTGTGCCTTCTGTCTAATACATCAAGAAAAATGTAACTCAGGCAGCATTGTTTCTCCCCTGTGTGTGTGTGTATATATATATATATATATATATATATATATATATGTCTGTGTGTGTGTGTGTGTGTGTGTGTGTGTGTGTGTGTGTATGTGTGAGTGTGTGTTTTACTTTTGTGTTTGTGTGCCTATCTGTAATGACTCGCAAGTATCTGTGTTGATCCAACGGAAGAGATCCCTCGGCTTATGGCACTGAGCTGCCCAGCCTGCATTAATCTGCTTAATAGGGTCAAAACTCTGGTCCAAAAATATCAGCTTCACCAAGCAATGCCCTCGCACAGACAAAGACCCCCACCCGCCTATATCACCAAATCACAGGAGCATAACAAAGGGTCCAACATACAAGGTCAACCAGACTGTATGTACTGTACACCATGAAGTGAGAATGCCTCCCTAGGTTCTCTACACAGATTGAAAAGTTAACTATAATGCCTGCATGCTTGTGTAAGCGCACTTAGCAGATACACCAACTGTGCTCAGCCACAAACATCTGGCACACTGCAGATTTATTCTTGTGATAATGATTATTATTCAGTAAAGTATGCTGAAATTAGGACTCCGGTTTGTGATGAGGAAAGTGAACAGTCATTTAGACACATTTAGAGACATTATCTATTAAGCAGGAAGCATGAACAACTGCAGCAGAGCTTTAAGCAAATTTACATAATAGTTCATCAGCATAGAATATCATTTATACAGTATATAGTTTAACACAGTAGTAGCATAGTACAGTATCATATACTATACTATACCTCATTACAGTGCAGTACAGTACAAGAAAAAATGGCAGAAATGATAAATGAAAGGGCTAGAAGTCATGAAAACGTAAGATTAAAGAACTAATGAATTAGAAGAATAAGAGGCAAACTGTTACCCATGTTTCCAGGTGACTAATTAGGATCAGCTGTGACAAAATCAGACCCGAGGCCCTCCTAAACTGACATGTGGAATATTCACATGGATCAGCTGCAAGGAAAAGATCACATAAAACTTTAATGAAGCTTGAGTAGAATTACTTAGGACACATATACACGTGCACAAAGACAAAAACCTATTATAGCTAATGTCTGCTTCTAAACCATAGTAGCAGGTTTGGGAGACATAATAGCTGTAATAAGCCATGTTTGTCTCAAGCTTGACCTCTGTAGTTTTAAAACCTTCTACAGTATGTTTTAAAAGGTCTGACATCAGCAATCAAGTTCCTCCTCAAACGAACAAAATGGACATAATGTGTTTTCAGTGGGGAGGGGGCATAAATGTGACATGATTCAAATGAATGTGCATGAATATATGTTTATACTATTTGCACAAGAGTGCAAAAATAGACCTGTCTTCACACTATGCTTCTATACTGACTGGTAATGTGAGTTATTAGTGAATGCTTTTCACTCTATTTCCTCTGTTGTATTAATCAAACGGAGAGGCGTAATACTAAATGTTATGAGGACTTATGATATGTCTACATTAAATAATGGACATTGGACATACATGCCTTTCTTGCCAACCAGCGAGGAAAGGATTGGCTTGTAGTTAAGCTAGATTTGCCTGAACATCTGTTCATGTTTACACACTCATAGTAAAGTCACAGGGGTTAGCTTACTAAAATGTACAGCATGCAATACCATATTTCTGATGCAGATTCCAATATTGTGCCCACTGTGTTTGTGTACATTAGAGCATCACATGTGGCAAGAGCTGATACCTCATGGGTTTCTCCCACTATGACTCGCTGTGTATTAATAGAATAGCGAGAATAGATAGAGCACCATGGGTTGGCATGGGCCCCACACAACACCTCTGTTTTACGCTGTCTAACCACGAGTCAAGGTCACATTGCCTCCTTACAAGCACTTTGCATAGCACAGCTGCTGTTGTTTGGCAAACTCTTAAATATCTAGTGATTATTTGTTTTTCATTCCATCAATTTTTCCATTTTTTTAAAGCCATGTTAACCCTAAAATCATTTCCTTGACATTGTTTGAGTGGAAAGAAGTCAATAGAGCAATCTTAAATTTCAGTATGTAAACAAATAGAACTGATATCCTTGCATGGGTGCTTTAAATTTAGTCACACATCAAACTGAAAGACATAAAACAGGATTTAAGTCATCTCACAATTACATAAATATGAATAAAAACAGAACAAGACATGTTGATTAATCAGAATTGACAAGGTGTTGTTCATACATACTCTTGAAATTATATGAATAGAGTGACAGCTTCCTTACATGCCGGTGTGTACAAATATGTTTTATAGTGTGAGGAGGTATGGCTGGGTGTGTCTGAGTGTCAATCTGTGGAACGTGACATAAGACCATTTGTAACCCCTGTGGGAGCCAAAGAATGGCTAACCCTAATCCTTCAAGAGTTTGAATTTCTTTTTTGTTTCCTGCTAATGATGGAAGATATTTGACAGTAGGAGGTGAGAGATGGAGTTTTCATAATTTAGACTGTATTTCATTAATAATGCTTGTTCTCTAGCTGCACAGTTTAAAGTTTACAGTCCAAGAAATCGAAGTATAGAGTTTAAGGAGGTGATAGCATCAGATTTTACTGAGTTGAAAGTGAAGGTGGAAATCTGTGTGGAGTGAGGAAGGAAGCTTTGGATCCTCTGTCCACGTTGCTCTCATTCAACATGTTAATGGATTTGTTAAACATCTATTATTTATTGTGATACTGTAAATAAGGCAGATATGGAGACAGCCTTTCGGTGTGTGTGTGTGAGTATGTGTGTATGTGTGTTTGTGTGTCTGTAGGGTGAGTGAGTCAAGCATGGAGAGATCTGAGGATGTAATCACACCGTTCTAGTCTAGGAGGCCATGAGCTTATTGCACTTATGTTTAGACACACACACATACAGATATGAACACTTATATACAGACACACACAAGCACACGCACATACACTCACACAAGATAAACCTAAATGAAGCGATCTTGAATGTCTTGTTTTTGTTTCTGCATGCTTGTTTGCATGTGTTTGTGTGTATTTGTGTGTGCACATGTGGCCTTTGCCAAAGCTCTGGTTTCTATTCCAGCATAAGGTTACCCAATGTAGTCTGTGATAGATTAGCCAGTCTGATCCCAATTGAGAAGGAAGAAGAAAGCTGCAGCAGTAGCAGAACCTGTGGAGGAACCTTTTCTCCTTCTCCTGTTTTTGCTATTTTATACATACAGCGTATTGTACACACATGGTCAGTAGAGATTTTGCTAAGGAAGGTAAGCTGTGTTTGTGTTGCTGTTTGGTGCTCTGTTTGTGAACCTATCTGGGTAGTTTACAGTTCCCATTTCCCGTTTTCTTCTAGTGAGAATGCAGAGAGCAGCTTTTGCATTGCAGCTTATGAAATTAAATGATTAAAATAGAGACCATATTTCATATGTCCCGATCTTACTCAGAGGACATATCACTTTCAGCAGATCTTGGGCCCCTCTGTAATTAAAGGTAAATAGCTGAATCAGTGTGACCATCTGTTTTGGAAACCATTTGTCTTTTGAGTGGTCACTTTCCATTACTTTTGAAGACAGACATTTAGGAGTTGGCAACTCTTTCTGTTGCATCAAGTAAAATTAAATATTGATGCCATATTGAATTATTGAAAAAAACATTAGGGACTGGTCAAGCAGAGCAATATCATTGGCTAATTTCCAGGTATTGATTTACTTTTACAGCAGGACTGTTGTCAGTGTGTGCCAGTTTGTTTGCTTCTATTTTAGGATCATGAAAAAGTTCTGGTTGCTCAAAGGGTCAAATAATGAGGAGAAGAGGGGAGGAGAGTTCTTGAGGGTTTGATTTGGTCTGTATCATATAATATATTAAGTCATTTTATCTTATTTTTACAATCCTTCTTTAAGTCTTATTTGTTCTGTTTCTAACTTGTTCTCATTAGACATCTTTACCAGTTTCAAATTAACCTTCTTTCTGTATGCACAGTCTGTCACAGTTTTTGCTTCTTTTACTCACTCATCGTCATCTGTTTCTTCTCCTCTTGATTAGCTGCCCCTCTTCGTTTGTCATGGCTGCTCTCTCATAATCTTGTCTATCCATCCACCCACTTATCAACTACCATTCTATCTCATTGTCACTTTCCTTCTTTTGCATTCTGTCCTCATCCCACCCCGTCCTTCCTCCTACATCCATCTTCCCAACAATTTTCATGTCATCCTCCTTATTCACTCAGCTGGTCCATCTTGTTCTTTCTTGTTCTCTCTCTCTCTTTGTCTCTCTCTCTCTATTTCCCAGCAGGACTGGTATCACTGGCAATGGTTTTAGGAGGTGACTCATCTCTGGAGTCTTTAATTAAACATCTGCAGGCATCAGCTCTTGGTCACACCCATACACACATGAACAGTATAAGCACAGCGTTCAGACAAACACATGCACACATAAGTTACTATTTGTTTTGATGTTTATGCTGATGAAAAGGAGGGGGTAAATTTAAACGCAGACACACACAGGAAAACAGGAACAGTGACTTAAACAGTAACAGTAACAGTAGACTTAAATGGCACAGTTCAAATTAGTGTCCTGGTGTCTGGTGGAAGTGAGGCCCATGCTATCACTCCACAGCCAGTTAATTATGCACTAATGTATGTACAGTCCCAGTTACCCTGCACTATCTTCTCCTCCTACAACCTACATTGGAGTCATAACAAAGATATATATATATATATATATATATATATATATATATATATATATATATATATATATATATATATATATATATATATATAGATAGATATAGATATAGATATAGATATAGATATGTTCATGTAAGAAAGAGAAAAGAAGACAAATAACGTGTATGATAATAAATGAGCTTTGGGTAATGTTTTATAATCTGGGCACAAACCCTAGATATATAATTAGTTCGAGCCAAATTACACATATCAGCCAAAACATTGAAATCACGTGCATAGTATTGTGCAGGTTTCCCTTGTGCCACCAAAACAGCTCTGACCTGTCGAGACCTCTCCACAAGACCTCTGGTATCTGGTACCCCGATGTTAGCAGCAGATCCTTTAAGTCCTGTAAGTTGCAAGGTGGGGCCTCCATGGATCAGACTTGTTTTTTCAGCACATCCCTCAGATTCTTGATCAGACTGAGATTTGGAGGCCAAGGTAATACAACATGGTCCAGTTCTGACACTCACATGCCCATTGTAGGTGCTTTCAGCAGAGGACAGGGGTCAGCATGGGCATTCCGACCAGTCTGCAGCTACATAGCCCCATACACAGCAAGCTGCGAAGCACTGTGTGTTCTGACACCAGACTATCATGGCCAGCAATTTGTGCTACAACAGCTCCTCTGTGGGATCAGTCCAGATGGGCTAGCCTTCACTTCCTATGCACATCAGTGAGCCTTGTG
The DNA here is from genome assembly GCA_029490765.1 of Euthynnus affinis. Taxonomy (NCBI): domain Eukaryota; kingdom Metazoa; phylum Chordata; class Actinopteri; order Scombriformes; family Scombridae; genus Euthynnus; species Euthynnus affinis. The sequence continues at coordinate 19,050,689 of CM055841.1, read as the reverse complement.
TACCCATTACCCTGTCACCAGTTCACTAGTTGTCCTTACTTGGACCAATTTTGGTAGGTACTGACAACTGCATACCGGGAAGTCCCCACAAGACCTGCCGTTTTGGAGATGCTCTGACCCAATTGTCTAGCCATCATAATTTGGCCCTTGTCAAAGTTGCTGAGATTTTTTCCATTTTTCCTGCTTCCAACATATTAACTTCAAGAACTTACATTTCACTTGCTGCATAATACTTCCCACCCCTTAACAGGTACCACTGTAATGAGATAATCAATGCTACTGACTTCACTTGTCAGTGGTTTTAATGTTGTGACTGATCGGCATATGTGAAAAATGCTTTGAACAACCAGAGATATTTCAGCATGTAACAAATAAGCTACACTTACAAACCGATACGTGTTTTCATTGTGTTTGTTGTCTCCATTTTTCACAGTTACATGAACCATCACAGTGTTTTCACAATTACCGACTGTCAAAAGAAGTAGCAAGGAGATTACTTATGTGCCTTTCTGTCAAAGAGAAGTAGAATCGTCTCCTGTTGTTAAAATCTTTTTTGTTCTTTCTTTCCATCATTTTGCTGCCTTCCCCTCTCCTCCACTTTCTTCCTCCATTTCAGTATCTCTCGTTCTCACATTACTCTTTCTCTCACTGCTGGTTTCCAAAGAGATAAGTATCTAAGAAACAAGGAGTCATGATAGAACATGTGTTTTCAGACGTCATATTCTTGTCACTTGTTAATTAACACCAAACAAAGCCCTTAAGCATGTACTGTCAAAAACACACTGACTCTCTCTTTCTGTCTCTCACTCTACAGGTGTTGGAGGGGGAAAAAAATAGAGGCGGTTGTCAATTTGTCCTGTTACTGTAAGTTCTGCTACAGACTGGGTGCTCTGCTGCTGATTCTGACGACTGAGCCTCCCATCTGTCTGTCTCTCTGTGCGTGATTGTCTTAATCTGGGGTCCCACGGCTTTGCACTGACTGAACAGCAGCCATGGAGGTGGCCCTGGTGGACTTTGAAAGCCTGGATGACCTTGATGGCAGCCTTGAGGATGAAATGGACATCGATGCTGATGAGACCACAGCTCTCACTGTGGACATGCCCCCAGAGCACAACAGCCCAGGCAGCAACTACTGTCTGCAAATCCCTCAACTTTCCTCTATGCCTTCCCACCACAGTCCCTCAGTGACCTCCTGCATTTGGGATTCCACCTCGTCTTTTCCCATTCCACAGATACATACACTGGGAGTGCCACAGTCTCCAACAATGCCAACTCAAAGCAGACGGGGGCGCTCTAGCTGTGCCAGTATGATCTCCAACTGGAAATTGCTGCTAAGAAGTGAGGGCACTAAGGAAAGTGAGATGATCTTCAGCCGGCTCACTAAGGAGTGCTGCGATGATCTGTTTGTAGATAAACGAGGGCTGAATGATGGAGACCAGAAAGTCATTATTAACATTGCTGGTCTGCGTTTTGAGACACAGCTCAAAACATTGGACCAGTTTCCAGACACACTGCTAGGAGACCCTTTTAAGAGGATGCACTACTTTGATCCCATGAGGAACGAGTACTTCTTTGATCGGAACCGACCCAGTTTTGACGGGATCTTGTATTACTACCAGTCAGGGGGTAAGATCAGACGTCCAGCTAATGTTCCCCTGGATGTGTTTGCAGATGAAATTTTGTTCTATGAGCTTGGAAACGAAGCAATGGAGCAGTTCAGAGAAGATGAGGGATTCATAAAGGATGTTGAGATCCCTCTACCTGATAATGATATCTATAAGCAATTCTGGCTGCTGTTTGAGTACCCAGAGAGCTCCAATGCAGCCCGAGGTGTAGCACTGGTGTCTGTTTTTGTAATTGTAATATCCATCATTATTTTCTGCATGGAAACACTGCCAGAATTCAGAGATGACACTGACACAGTTGTGCCCACAGCAATGCAGCCTTTCAATCAATCCAGAGGCTACACCTCTGTGGCTCCACCTGGTGTACAGCCTACAACTTTCTCTGATCCCTTCTTCATCGTTGAGACGGCCTGCATTGCGTGGTTCTTCTTTGAACTGTGTGTGCGATTTTTAGTCTGTCCTAGCAAAAAGGAATTTTTCCACAACCTCATGAACATCATTGACATTATATCCATCATCCCCTATTTTGTTACTTTGGTAACAGAATTGGTCAATACACCTCAAGAGAACACAGGACAGAACATGTCTTTGGCCATTCTGCGTATCATCCGTCTGGTCAGGGTGTTTCGTATATTCAAACTCTCACGTCACTCAAAAGGACTACAGATCCTGGGACAGACTCTGAAGGCTAGCATGCGTGAGCTTGGTTTGCTCATCTTCTTCCTCTTTATTGGTGTCATCCTCTTCTCCAGTGCTATCTACTTTGCTGAAGTAGATGAGCCTAACACACAGTTTGTCAGTATACCTGACGGCTTCTGGTGGGCTGTGGTTACCATGACCACTGTAGGCTATGGGGACATGTGTCCCATTACCATGGGAGGTAAAATGGTGGGCACCTTGTGCGCCATTGCTGGTGTACTGACCATTGCTTTGCCTGTTCCTGTCATTGTCTCCAATTTTAACTACTTCTACCACAGAGAGACGGAAGCAGAGGACAAGTTGCCCATGGCAGATGCTGTTGAGCAAGCCATGAAGACTGACACAGACTCCAAACAGGGTAGCAACAGCTCGCTCAATAAAGCCAATGGCATCTGGCAGACTGACAAAGGTTAATAACTGCAAAAGAAGCAGGACAGAAATATGGAAGAAGAGAATATTGTGGAAACTATTTTGATTTCCTCTCATCAATGAGATTAGTGAAAAATGTGTTTTATAATGATATACAATATGTACCATTCTTACCTCTTTTGTGTCTAATATGAAAAATGACTCAGTGAAAATAATGGACAGAATTCACTACATTCATGTTCAGGATTTGTGTCAGCACATTTTAAGTTTACTTTGGTTTAAGGTTAATTTTAGTTGCAAAGAAAGAGAATAAAATTTATTGTCATATTTCAGCAGTACATATGATTAAAAGATTATAATTATAATGTGGGTTCATTGTTTGGCCCTCAATCCTATTTCATGTGATATTTTACACACAACCTTCAACAGTGGCAACCCTGTCTCTAATCACATTGTGTTGGCAAACATGGATAGCGGCTATGCAAAATGTAGGGTGTTGACACCAGAGATTGGAATTTGTGTCCAGAATCCTGTTTGGTGTGTGGTTGAAGGGACTGCAGAAGAAAATTAGCTATAAGCTATCTCTGGCGCAGTACATCAAATGGTAAAATTTATGTTTAACACTGTAAATGGTCCCTTACAAATAAAATAGATATAGCACTTTGGTTAAGGTTAATGAAAGATTGTGGTTTCAGTTAAATGATAATAATGATCTTTCCCTGACCTTAAGCAACTGCTGCCAGTACCTAAAAATAACCATAAAAAAGGATAACGCTGTACTACCAGTGGATATTATACTGCTGGATTGGCACAGAAATCAAAATATAAGCAATGTTTTTTGCTTTCACTTTTTATTAATATATGAATATACATGAGGAGATTTAGGTGTCTCAGAAAGGTTTAAATAAATCAAGTTTAAATCTGCAGAACCACAGTGCAGAACTTTTGCATATAAATGAGCATCCATTAAATTACAGCCCTTGTCAAACAAGTTCACACAATACTGATTAAGCCTATCACCACCAGACAAATCTCCCTGTATTTCACTGTATAGAGTTTTTAAATCTGGTGTTGTCCTGCACTGGCTAGATGAATGCACACTGTGCATGCTCTATGGGCAGAGCATGTACACCAGAAACCAAGCAGCTAACTTCCAGTTAACCCTCTGCTAACTTGAATGGAGATGAAATAATTTAAATGTATGGCTCTGCTAGACTTTCCAAATGTTATCAGGCCAAATGGTTTCAATTCTGATAGTGAAATGAGTCATTTTGCAGGGGTTGTGTGAGGCTCAAAAATGTATCCACTGTTTTACAGCCACAACAGTAGAAACAGAGTAGGCTACAGCAGAGCCTATGACATAAGGACATGTCAGTAGTGTCTTTTTAATTACTCTCACTGCCAGAAGGACAAAACAAAAGTCCCACACTCCAGTTTTAATGAAATGTAAACTCAAAATATCACAATCCAAAATGTTCACATGATTATAATTGTACACTGCATTGCAGAGCTATTTCCTGGTTCAGCTTTAAGGAATTACCTTTTTGCTGCTGGAGTAGCTGATAAACATTGTATTTGTACAATGGTTTATAGGTTATGGAAAGGTGAGTAACAGATTATGTAACTCTGTCTGTGCAGCACGCAGATCCTACAAGTTTAACAAGATAACACTGGAGTGACATTTATAGTGGACATTGAGAGACACATTTTGTGTGGGCTCCAATAGATGCTACCACTGCCACAATGTGCAGGTAACTGTGCAAAATCATAACTGATAGGAGTAAAGGCCAATGACAGACAAGATAGGTTGTAAAAAGAAAATTACAAACTAACACATTAAAAAAATCCCAAACAAAATGTTCCTTTGTGTGTCTTGAATGAGTAACCTGTGCTGAGTTTCTAGATTATAGCCTTGTTGTATTCATTTATTTAAAATGTATCACATTTCTATTGTATTTATTCACTCTGTTTGATAAGTAGCATAGACATTGATAGCAAACTAACTCTACAGTATGTATTATAATAGAGTGCCTTAAATCATATAATGTTGAGATACTTTTTAATTTGCCATACATTATCTTAATACCTATATGTTTATCATGAGTATGTGCTCAGTATTTTTGATTTTGGCTTGGTTGAATATGTAGCTGATAAAAAAGTTATAACTTTTCTCCATTCTAGCCTTTCTTTTTTGTGAGCAGGTAACTTTGTATCTTATTTTAACAACAAAATTGAAGAGGATTTTTTTTTTGTTTTTCAAAATGCTGTCCCACAAAAAAAGCATTCTGACATGAAATACAATTGAGCATGTCCAAAGTATAGGGGATCAAATCTGTTTATAATGTAGATACTGTCCTTCAAAATGTATTTGCATTTCATGTTATAAACATGATCAATTTTGTAAATCTGTGGATATTATATTGAGAAAGTAACCTTTTCAGTTACAACATGATCAGAAAATAAATCATGTAAAAAAAACATGAAGGAAGAGGAAGCCAAAGACAATTACTGACTAAAGGGAATACTGTTACAGGTTCATGGAACATTGGGCCAAAATGTCCCATGACTTTTGCAGGAGTAAATCTAAATTATGCTGTATCAGTGTAATGTATTAGTATTTCTTTTATAAAATGTTTAAAAGAAATCTTGGAAAGTGGAATGTTAATTCAGATCCAGGAATATGCTATGATATTATCTCAAAATAGCTTTAGACTCATGAAAAGTTTGTCTGGATTTCTGGTTCAGCATAATGATGAAACTGGGATTATATGTATGTGTTTTCTGTGTGTTTGACAATCAGCTTTGTGATGATGATGATTACGGTAATTCTACAATATGATGTCAGTTTTTTTATGATATAGTCAGTCTCTCATCAGTAAAGTCACTATTGTACAAGTTCAGAGGTAGACTGGCCTGAACTGATTACCTGCGTCATCATGGCTATAGCAGGCCGGAGTTTATTATACCAAGAAGACCAGTACACTGTATTTGTATTTGTACGTATGATAACATTTCAGTATATGATTTACTGTAATGTAGATGCAATATATTCTGGGATTTTATATCATGTCTCCCTATGTCTTTTGTGCTCTAATGTATTAATAGAACTCTGTGTTTGTGTTTGAGTGTGTGTGTGTGTGTGTGTGTGTGTGTGTGTGTGTGTGTGTGTGTGTGCTTGTGAGAGAAACAGAGTTAGCGTTCTTTTGTTTGCTCCTTATCTCAATCAGTGTTTCCTCTTGTTATATACGATTTCATCATTAGTTTCAGTAACCTGTCTCTGCTTTCACTGTAATGATAGTGTCCACCACTCCCTCCACACGCACACATACAACAAGATAAAGGTCACATCAACAAGGCAAGTAGGGCAGTGTAGCAACCGTATCACTGGAAGTCATCCAGACAACAACAGGATGCCAGTCTCTGGTTGACATGGAACAGTCTGTTAGCCAATGATGCTGGGTTGCATTCACCTGATACCCTTCTCATTGGACTCACCTCAACACCTTGTCTCAGACTGAAGAAGGCTCTTGTCAGCTAAACAGATGGATATAGTAAATGTGCATTTTTTCACTCAAAGCAATAAACTGTGGGGGGAGAGCAAAACTATAAGACATCACTTCCCCATTTTATATATCATATAAAATACATCTCATAGTCAGCAACAGGGATCCTAAAAAAAAAGCATTTTCCACGTTCTGAAGTCGCAAAAGTCACAACAGCAGGATGATGAGAGTAGGGGATTGCTTGTTGCAAATATATAATATATTCATATTGTCAATGTGTACAGATTTTTTTTAAAACAACTAATAAAAGAAAATAAATCATAATAGTACACTATCATAATGTTAACACATATCAGGTAGCATCAGGGTTTTTTTTTTATTTGTATTTAACATTTTTAATGAAATCCTTCATATTCACAAAGCCAAGCGATAAGGTGTGGGTGCACTTCACTTACAAATAGTAAACATGAGCACAAAGGTGGTGTTAAGTCCTTCCCTATCTGTTCATGCAGAAGATAAAAATTAACTATGAGCTTTGATTGTTCCAGACTCACAACACACAACAAAAACTAATATAACAACATTTGATTCGCAAGAAATATCTAATTAGCAATGCAGATTAAGATGTATCACAGACAACTTTCAAGCTGATTTTTTCTGTGCCACAGCACAGCTGTTGTGTTATTATGCAGGGTTGGGTACAATAACACAAACACAGTGCTTCCAGTATTTCAGACTCACAGAAAGATGCTGAAAGGTGCAGATGAGTACTATGCTCCCCAAATCATTGTCCAGCTGAAAGGAACCCTAGATGATGAATGGATGTATGACAGATCATTAATACAGGACCGTAAAAAAAAAGAGGGACATCCAAGGACAAAGAGTGAAAACAGAGCTGCCAATAGAAAAAGAGAAATGGGGGATGAACGTTACTTGGGAGGTGATGGGAAAGGAGAGTTCACACGCTACCTGGTCTCTGGTAATGGACTGTCAGCCACATAGATAAGTTACACACAGGTGTGGAAATAGGTTACGAGTGAAATAGAGCACTGGCACACACATAAATCTGTACCACACACACAAACACAAACACACAACAAACAGAAAGCAAACTGATTTTATATCTGGCACTAATTTAATATTTGAATCTATAAAAGGCTATAATAGACTGATTCACTCAACATGATATTTAAATGGTCAGTGATAGTAGATTCTGTCAGGATGTCACAACACTCTCCAGAGACATGCTACAGAGGCCATTTTTTCAGAGGCCAAGGGGGAATAAGTGCTCTAACCAAAAAAGGACTTGTATTTCACTGAAGAGCCTGTTTTAGCACCAAGGGCTAATGTGAGTTTGAACCCTGGCTAAAACATGAGTCATTTCCTCTGCCTGCTGCTCCTGAGCCCTCCTTCCCTCCTCTTCTTCATATATACATGTTGACATATGTAGTCCCTTTACCCCATTTAGCATTGTTTTATACCTCTCATTGAAACTGATGCATCATTACTCTATGTTTGTCAATGTTTAAACAGTAAAGGGTTGTTTAAAGGCTTATTGAATACTTTGTTACTGTTAAACCAATTTACTAACAAAAACAACACAGATTAAGGGAGTGTCTTCTCTAAAATAAAACCTTTGTCAGATGATGATCCAGGTTTATAGTCTTGCAATGACAGCTGAATTCTGAACAGAAACATGGTTAAGCCCAGTCATTTCCATGGATTCAAACTCATATTTGAAAATGATATACCCATCCAAAATGCTAAATCCAAATATCAGCCATGAAATCGGCCAGGATTAAAATAGCTTTTGATATTAATCCTACTGTCTCTTTCTGGTGATTTATCAAGAATCTGTGTGCATGCATGTGTTTGTGTGCACCCCATATTCTCATAGCACTATGGGGTTTAAGCCACAGCCAGTCAATCCAACTGCATCCTTGGCAAAGTCAGGTGGGTCACTAAAGTAGTATTCCATTACAGCCACTGAATGCCATGTCAATATTGTAATCAGTAATGTAATACAAGGGATTACCCAAACTCAATAATAGATATTATCAGATCACTTTCCATATTTGTTTTATAAGTAAATAAGGTATTATATATAGAATTATATCTTAAATTACAAAATCATAGAAAAAATATTTGAACAAACAAAAAATTGTTTCTGTTACTTTTAGGATACATACAAGTCTCTCAATATCACTCTAAATCCCATTATTAGTGACACGGGGTATTGCACGAGTCACTACACCCCATAGCTATGCAATAGCAATGGAGCGTAGTGACTTGTTATTCGTCATGTTTCTTCCACTTCTTATTAGTGACACGGGGTATTGCACGAGTCACTACGCTCCATTGCTATTGCATAGCAATGGAGCGTAGTAGGCAAAGCCCGAGTCACTATTGTTATTCGTCATGTTTCTTCCACTTCTTATTATTCCTCTTCCGTACAAAATTTCGGCGCGTAACTAGTCCCACAGCTTTGAGAAAACCCATGTGAATTATACATCAAAACGTGCGGCTCGTTCGGGAATGGTGTGCTATGACTTTTGGTGAAGATATTGAAATTTTTTGCGACGTAAGTCGCAAAAAACTGCAAAACATTTCCCATAGGAAATGAATGGGGAGGGGTCAAAAAACATCCACATTTTAGGGGCAATTTCAAGCTTCAACTACTTCGCCATACTTTGAGCTACAGACTTCATTCAAACTTTAGCCAGCTATTAAACTTGTATTCAACTTTTTGAGTATTCTTTATACTTTTTGATCTGTGACTTTTAAAGTTTCATGTGCAATTTTAGATAAATTTTGAGTTTAACATTAGTGTGTATTGCTGGAATGTTCAGAGCTAGAGTGCGTGATGTCATCGCTTAGAGTGGAAGAAGCTGTTTAAATTTTTCTGAAAAATTTCTGGATAAATTGTCCTTTCAGCCACATATTTTGGTCTACACAAATAATTTTTTCCACAGTAGTAGGCACACTTGTGCTCTGTCATTTAAATCACCAACCGTAGCTCAGACACAAACAGAATTTGAACTGTCAGCCCTTTTGTGAAGGGTTTACCGGCCAACTGTCCCATAGAATCCCATATTAATTAAGGAGATTTCAGGAGGAGAGTTGAACCGACACCTTTTTTTCTCTCGCTCTCTTGTCAACATTTTTGAGATAGGGACTTGAAGATCACCAATATTGTGCAGAAAGATCTTGCTGGTCCTGGTCTGCTCAGATTTCTGATAGGATTTACGGTTCCTTCACAAAAATGCCTTTTTTGACACGCTCACGGAGCTAACATTTTTAGCTACTTTGACAAATTTACACACCAACACACACACGCACGCGTAGAGGACGCACACATGCACGGGTTGCCATGGGGAGCAGAGTAAATCTCCATGTATGTGTGTGGGGCTGCGTGTGGGCGTGCGTGTGAGTGTCCCGGTGTGTGCGAAGCTATGTGCACGGAGCCATGTGCCCTAGCTAATCTGCCTGAATCAGAGGGCGCTGCTACCAACCACAAAGTCAACAGTCATCTGATTGAGGTAAGTGAATATTTTTCTCTTCAACTTTGTTATCTTAGTAGCATTAGCCTACATTATTCTTGAATCTAGACATTATTCTCTTATATTTTTGGGAATAAATTATTAATATGCACAAAAAATATACAGTTGGTGCTGAGCAAGAACACTAGAGAGTGATGTGAAAAGTGTTAGAGGACATCATTAATATGATTTGTATCGAGATAGACCGTCTCTGTTGAAAAGTAAGGTCCGTTTTGTTCACGTTAACCGAAAATAGCCGCGCTATATAGCAGCGCCAGACTCCTTTGAAAAAAAACCCACATTTAAGATGGTATGGTAACGGGAGGTGCTGCTGTAGCGCAGCTAGCTGCTTAGTCTGTGTGAGTGACTGGGTGAGTTTCAGCGGTTGAAGAAGTTATCAGATCCCTTGTGAAGCAAAGTACCTCACATTAACGCCAAAAAAGAGACTGTGTGGTAGATCTGTGCTCTGCTAAGTAAATTTAGTCTTTCTGTCAAAGGAGTCTGGTGTATTTGAACGGCAGTGAGGCTCACTGACCAAACAGGTAGATGATATCACAGATTAAAACTGACCTTCGTGCTGTAAATACTGTTAGTGTAGTAACATAATGCTGTTGGTTGAAGAAGTATTCAGATTATTTTATTACAAATAAAAGTCCGCTATGAGAAAAAAAACCTTCTTTTACTGTTCATATAAACACCCGACTTAAAATTACACACCTGGAGAACTACGTATATATTGCTTCATATCTATATTCTACTATCTATTGGACTATATACATACAGTCAAGCCTGAAATGATTCATACCCCTTGCGCGAATTTTGTCTTAAAGTTACTTTTATTCAAGCATATTATTTTGACTGGAAAATAAAAGCTGAGAAATATTTATTTCCACACGATGCCTTTTTTACATCCTCTTATTATCTTCTGATAGATGCCTGTGTCATTTCACATCAAGAAAAAACTTGCTGGTTGAATATATATATATATATATATATATATATATATATATATATATAGAAAAGTAAGGAGCATTTATAAATGTATCCATGAGGATGAGTTTAATTTGACTTAATTCATGCTACCATAATGTTGTCTGTCTTACTGAAGACGATCACCTTGCAGCCAAATTTCCCTCCGTCTGTCTCTGTCTGTCCCATAAGAGACATCTCACTTCTGCTGCTCCTCCTAAAGTTTCTTTCATTTTGTCCATGTAAAAGGTATTTATGGGGCAGTTTCTCTAATCACATTTGAGGGTGAAAGGGCAGATTGTCATATAAATAAACACATGAAAAACAACTGTTGGTCTAAGGTGTGTTCTGTTTCAATATTTGAAATGTATTAAGAAATGTATTCATAATGTACAGGTGTGCTCCTGATGAAACCCATAAATTATATTTATTATGTACATGTTGTAACTCCACATCATGACTTAAAAGTCAATGTAATATATAGTATTGTTAGAATTATATATATGTTTATATATATTTTCATGTTTCAAACACACTAAGTGTAATTATTGATCAGCCTTATAATTAACGGCCATACCACTGAAACCATAACAGAGCATCAATGACACAAATACCATCAGCTCCTCCCTGATAAGTGTTCCCCATCAGCTGCTGGGGCTCCTCACACATGACCCACCGGCACCGGCCCGTGTCACTCTCAAAATTTCTGCTGCAGGAATTTTCTAGTTTATTATCATTATCTATTTTTTCAAACCAGAAAATATATAATATATAATGATCTTTAATGTATAATTTGATCAATCTGTTTTTATTTTTTCTGAGGTGTGTGAGGTGGTAAACCTAAAGATAATAGCACTTTAGTTTTTGAGGGTTTTTTCTATCATTTAACTTCAAGGGGCCTACACACCAATACACATAATCTCTAGGCAGCCAAAGTGTAACCAGAACCTCCAAGTTCCGTACCAGAAATAGGAAAACCTCATTTAAAATAATTAGCATCTGTAATGCAAATAAAAAAGGAGCCTTGGACCTTAACCTTTCTTTTTTAAAGATCTAATAACATCGTTTTAGCAGCCTTTAACAAACCCCATATCCCATGACCCTTAGACCATCACAGGTTAAATGTCACAGCTTTAAGACAGCAGAGATTACAGCTAAAGAGTTATAACAGTTTATGTTTGTGAATATTACGTATATAAATGCTGACCCAAGTTACATTTACAGTTAGCTGTGGTTCGGAGCTGTAGTTTTTTGGATGCTAAAAAATGATTGTTTAACTTAAAATTGCAAAGGTTTCAACTTCTAAAAGTAAGTGCCGTAGTAGAATATGCAAGTTGGTCCTAGAATATGAAAAATAACACATTTTATTTGTTTAATAAAGACCAAAGCTGAATGAGAGACTGCATTGAGCTACAGAGGTTTGTGGAACAGAGGCTGGCCCAGACGTGACATCGAAGCTTTGCGTCTTTGTATCCTCCACTGTGCTATATATGTTCACAAAACTCCTACACATATTTAAACAACAGGAATGCATCTGAATTTAAAGACATAATAAGATTGAGTGCAACAGCCATCCACAAGAGTGTGGATCACACTCATGCAGGTGCAAAAAATTTTTGTGACTGACTCAGGAAGATTCCAGCTTTTTTATTTTTTTAGCCAAACACCCATGTGTAGGTAACAGCAGGAGTGTTATTTTTGCATGCAGTATTTGAAGTTAATCTGCTGAGGTGACATAAGATTAAACTGCCCGGGCTTCCAAAAGCCCACACACACAAAAACTGACACATACAACTAATAAATATATACTTTCACACATTTACACATTACATAAATACAGATTTGGGCCAAATCAGGATTCTTCTGCTCTTCCTTATAGTTCCTACCTTTCCAGTTTAGCTGAAGTATACTTTCTTTATGTCCACCCTTTTTTTATTCAAGTGCAAATTAACTAAACTACATTGTTGACTTAAAAAAAAAAAAGTGTACAAAGCGTATGAGTTTGTGTGATCACAGGGCTGGAACAACACAGTGGAAGATCCCTGTTGAGCGTTTAAAGATGCATGAGAGTTCTCCGTCATTAACGGGATGCTTTGATGGAAAGTTCCACAACAGAGTGAGGGATATGGGAGGTGAGTGAGAAGACAGACAGAGGAGGGCACAATCGGCATTGGATGGGGAGAGAGCTTGTGTGACACACAGAAAAGAACTGGCACACTATTTATTTCTGTTCAAGCTGTGCATGTGTGTCTGTGTGTTATTCACTCTTGTGCATCTTCATCTATAATTAACTGTCTGGTGATAATAGCCTACTGTCATACAGACAGTACTGGAAAGACCCAGATTTAATTTTTTTGTGGCCTAATGAACAAAAAATTTGTATTTAAAATATTTTGTTATTAAATAAAAGGTTTGCTAAATTTTCATTTGATCGAATCTTGTATTTTGTGTTCAATCTGAAAGGTTCAGAGTAGCAAGGAGAGACATTTTATGAATTACATTCAAAATGTAATTTTGTCAGCATTGTCATGACATTACATCATTGTTATTATTGTAATTATTTTCTCTGGTCACATTCTTGGCATTTTACTATGAAGAATGAGAAACAATTAATGAAACAAAGCAAACTAAATGCCTTGATTTAATCAAGAGGAATCAGATATACAGTAATTATTATGAATGTTTATGTTATAACTCTTCTTATTCTAATTTTGTCTATTGATTGATTTAAATACCAAATGGCTTCTAAAGAAAATATGAAGCATCTCTAGTTGTGCATTGATTCCAAATAGGGGGTTAGTATGAATATTTGATCAGTTCTGATATCTCACATGCAACACTGGTGGCTACTGTCCAAGTTTTTAAATACTCGTACTTATGACTAAAAGGTCAATTGCAAGGGACACAAGGAAAGAGCAGCACTTCCCTCTCCCTCATTACCACTGCTTAAATGTCCTAAATGTCAAGTCAAGTCAATTTTATTTGTATAGCCCAAACTCTCAGGGGGCTTTACAATCTGTACAGCAATACAGCATCCTTGATTCAAAGAGCAGCAGCTTTTACAGCAAAGCCTTCAACCCGCAAGAGCATCTGACAAATGAGGGCGTGGTTGTATAATATACAGTATGAATGTGTATAATTGTTTGGGAAGATCTGGAAATAGAGAATATCACTCTCCGAGACCTTGGGTAAAAAAAGTAATGCAGGGACACGATCATCTCAATTGTGCATTGGGAAAGTTTTCCACCATATGTACTTATCTGCCATTCATGACATAATAACAGAGCATTGGAGGTTAAACCATGTTCTTATGAGATCAACTCAGAACAGAACTGTGTTTCATTGCAGCTAGTCATGGGATACATTCAAGTGGTAACCTTTGGCTCTCGTCATTAACATTCAGTGTGTAACAGGCTCTAGATGACTGAATGAATGAATGGAGTTGACATCTAGCTGACATCTCGAGAGTCCTGCTCCAGTGAAACAAATATGAAAAGGGGTTGATGATAAATTTATCAAACCAGTTTGACAATTCTATATTATTGAGAAATAGCTATGGCAAATAAAAGGGTGTGTGTGTGTTTTGTTTGTTTGTTTTTTACTGATGTTCGTCTTTCTGGAAGGACTTGCAATAGATTTCAAATGGTTATTATTCCCTGTATGTAAATTATTGGATGTATTAATCCACAGTTGAATTACACTATTATTTATGATGTAATTAACAGAGAGAAAGGGAAATTATTGCCAATATCAGGTTAATATAATGGGTTATAGTCACAATGTTTAAAATGCACAAAAATCTAATCAGAACACATTATTTTGACTAATAAAGGCTATGCTGTGGTATATTTACCACCAGGAAATACTTTTTAAATTAAAGGGATGATTAGATGAAGTGCGGAGATTTTAAGAGAGGAGAGATGTGAAGATGTGAAACAGTCAGATTTAAGACAAATAGAGATCTGCCAGTCTGTTTTACAAGGAAAAGACACTGCTCAGAGCTGGGCATCATTACCTTAAGACAGCATTTCTTCGTCTAATCAACTGGGCTCTAAATTTGGGAGATGAAGGAGGGTGAAGAGGAGGAGGAGGAGGAAAGGATTAAAAACAGAAAACTGTCAATCTGTTGCTGTTTATTCCTCTGTTAGATCACAGGATCCTGCTGAGGGTCTGAGAGATCCACGGAGGACACACACACAGACTCAAATCCAAACACACTCATTCATTAAAACATGTAAGTTGTGCTCCCTGGTGAAACCTGACAACATCTGTTTAGCTCTGTTGATTGAGTGGACGGAATTAATCCAAATTATCCTCTCAAGATCCCACAGATTACCCATCTTCAGGACAGACAAACAAACAGCGATAGTTGGTCACATATGTCCTGGGCATCTTAAAATGAAGAATTTTCTAGAACTTGCACATCTTTTCATGATTTGTTATTACAAACAGTCATTCTGCAGCGTTTTTTTTTGTTCCCATGTCTAATTTTAGTTTTATGGCTTTAATTTCTTAGAAATTCCTGTCTGGTAGATTGAAAACTCATGCATTTGAAGTAGCAAAAATGCTCACAGTAGTGCTACTCATCTAAATTTCATTACATTCATTCAAACAGGAGAGATAGCTGTGATACAAACTCACAATGTTATTTCAAAAGATATCCGGGTGAATCTTACAGACATAATGTGATTTTGGCAACAGAATAACGTGTGTACATGTGTGTGTGCACGTGATAAGAGAACACAGACAAAAACATGAGTGAGTCCTATTCGTTAGTCTTTATGTGAGAGTTGAGAATATGGGATCCACAGAGTTTAAAGGCTTTTCTTCAGCAGTCACATGATTGAGAATAAACACTAGACTAACTCACTTTGACTGACTGACCTCACACATACACACGCACTCTCACGCACTTAGATATACAGTAATGCACATAGACAAACATATACACAAACTGAGCTAATACCATAAGTGAGTGTTTATACAGTACGAGGCACAGAACGGATATCTAATGCCTTAAACCCTCTCTCAAGTGTAAATCAGTGGACAAACACACAAACACAAGCTTGCATGCATGAACGCAACATGAAAACAGAAATGCTAGATTTAGATGCTGATGGGTGACAAATTAAAGGAATAGATGACTGGATAAACACTGCACTACTGCAAAGGAGATAATATAGTATATGATTGACATCAGTAAGCACTCATGCCCCTGTATGGACACTGTATTTGTTATTTGTCTCTATACATTTATTCAAGCTTTTTTATTACTATCATTTTTCTGTATGTTAGCTTATGAAAATGAAGTAAACATCAAACAATTAAACCAAGATCTTTATAAACATTAATATGTGCGTATGCTAAATGTCTTATACCATCAGTTTTTACACAACAGACAGGAGAGAGATGACAGGATATGATGGAAGAGAAATGGAGAATGACATGCTACAAAGGTACAAAGGTTTACATGGATGTAAACTACAGGTGTGGTTTATGGTCAGCACCTTAACCCCTTTGCCATAAGAGCACATCTCCCTTTCTTTTTTATGTCTCTCATTTTGAACCACTCCCCAACCGGACATAAACAACCACCTTGCTTCACCTCTTGTCCTGCATCTCCTTGATATCTCAAAGCATTTGTCATTTGATAGCAGAAAGAGCAGTTTCTGATTTATTTTTTTAACTTCTTGACTTGACATATTCATTCATGCGTGAGCCTGTTTTATCAAAAAAACAAAACCGCAAGTCAGATGGAGACTCTGTATGTCAGGCAGTAAAGGTCACAACCTCTCTTCATCATCTCAAAGGTCATTCTCATTTGTCCTCAGTGCTCCATCTCCATTGATCAAACACAGTGAGGCATGACAGTATAATATCAGCCTACCTCCCTATCTGTCAACCCACACCTTCTTTCTGGAAATCAAAAATTATGATGACCCATAAACAAATGTCAACCTGCTTGTGTGCTGTCACAGTCTAAATACGCACTAAATACACTCTTTTCACTCTGTTGCCGAGCGGGTTAGTGAAAAAGTCGCATACTTTTAGAGGTATCATCACCAAAGAGACAGGGAGCAGCCAGTGCTCTAATTTTAGCCATGCCAGTCATTTCCTCTAATCAAATTTTTATGGCCTTTGATGCTCCAGGAGGAGGGGAGAGGAGAAGAGAGCAGAGAAGAGGAGAGGAGAGGAGAGGAGAGGAGAGGAGAGGAGAGGAGAGGAGAGGAAAACAAATGAAAGAAATAGAGAATAAACATGCTCGTGATTTTTAGTTTACAGAATCTATTCTTTTACTGCACATGCTGAATGTATGAGCCCCTACATGTTTCAGTTGTACAGTCATCACACTCTGCTTCCTCTCTGTCTTTACAAGGCCAGCTGGTTGCCTGCTGACTGGCCGGATCAGTGGCTGGTGTAGGACAGCAGCAGATGTGTGTGTTATCCGTATGATCCATCCGCACTCATTATATAAGAGGATCTCTCCACAGGTAATAGGCCATCTGTATGAAAAGAACATGGAGCACAGATATCAAATGGTCAGTTCCAGCTCAGTGCCAACACATGTTACTATTCAGGCAGGAGTGTGAAAGGTGGATTAGCTGATCAAGCGTGTCTGTAGTGGGGTACCCCTGTGGATTCAGGATTAACACACCGACCATGAACTGTTCAACCCTGTTTAGGGACCTTTGCATTGTTGTCTTTAATAAAGGCATAAGAAAGCCCATGAAGTAATTTTCTTAATTTTTAGTCTTCTAACTCATCAAAATTTCACAATAGGGCATATTTTTTACATTTTTTACCAAGATATTTCACATATTTTATTAATCTAAAGAGTAGATGGAACTGTATACAAAGTTGAATCCAAATTGTTAGACTAGAGTTTTGATTGATTGTGACTGACTTTTCATCTGAAAGGCCTCCTCGTTTCAAGGAGTCCAAAGAAAGAGATTGTTTTGGGGAGGGGGGGGGGGGTTAAGCCCATTTGTTTACTCTTGTGCTCCATCTTTGTGCTCAATACTCCATCTTGTGGGTATTTTATGAAACAGCATTTAAGGGGAATGAGTGAATCAGGCATAGGTCCCAGCTCTTTGTCTTCTGATCGACTGCAGTACTTTCACCTCACCCCAGATTAAAACTAATAAAGATGTGTATGAATTAGATCTGATGTTTCCAAAGCCTAATATGTATATGATCAGATGTTTGACTGCTTGTCACAATCAAGCTAACATTAGCTGCAGATTGTATCTAAATGTATGGCTGCATCCAGATCAATCATTGCTTTAACTGTTTCTCAAACAGTGACAGCAAGAAAAGGTGGGTAGTTGAGAGCTATTCACAGCAATATATACCTTAAAACAAAAAGAAAATTGTACAAGACAAATAAGATGAGCACTGTTTATTCTCTTATATATTGTATATTGTAGTTTAGAACTGGATTCCAAAAGCATTTTCATCATGGTTAGAATATTTTACAATGGAGTAATAGAAGAAGTCAACAGTTTCTCCTCCTCCCAGTGTCATAGCACATAGCGACACTTTACATTGGCATCATTTTTCAGATTTAATAGATTTTATTACAGTCAATTCCAAACCGGAGATGCAGAAATGCCAGAGGCCAACAAGGCTCAGTGTTGAATTGATATATAGTGGTATGTTACAGCAAATGCTTACATTCAAGGGGATGAGAAGTGAAAGAGCGCAATGTTCAAATGGCACATCACAGGACTAGTTGTTACCTCTCATGCGAAAATGAAATTAGGAATGCTCTGGATAAGCACCCTGAAGCTAAACTCTCAACTGGACTCAAACCTACAGTGTATTTGTGCTCAATATTCCCCTAGAACTTTGTTATTATTGGCAGGATGAATGACTTCACACAAGTCAGCTGATAAACCACAAACATCCACACTTCCATCAGCAGTCAGTTTTTGTGATTTAATAACAGAAATTATTGTTGGCAAAGTCTTTAGAGCAAGAAACGCTGATTTTCCAAGAATCCTAATGAACCACACAATATTTTCACATTCATATTCTCAGCTGAAGGAAACTGATTTTGGTCTACCAAAAAATATTTTCACCTACTTCCACATTCAGACTAAATACTAGTTGTCCTTATGAGACTTTTCCATTATATAAGTGCAGTGTTGCTTGTATATTTGGCACCTTTTTGTTTAGTTCTACATGCTGTAACTATTCTACCAATGTTGACTGTAAAAAAAACAGTTACTACTAAAACTAAGCTTTAGTGGAGGTCTGCAGTATTGATGCAGTGATACAGTTTGAAAAGTACAATGAAATAACATTTTAACCAGCTTTGCTTAAATGAATCCCCCTTTAAATAGAATCAACCTTCAAGTATCTTCAGTGCTCCAGTCAATAGCAATATGCACTCAGAAACAGCTTAACAAAATATATGCAACCAGCTGTAAACAGAATACATTTTTTACATTTGTGCTATGTTTAGAGTCAGAGGCTCTCTCTGTAATTCTGGTTTCTTGTAATGCTGTGATGGTGTGACAAACCATCTGTGCAGACCTCTGTGCGTGGCATCTTCTGAGTGAGCAGAAGAGGAAAGCTTATGGCGAGGTGTCGAGTGCCTCCGTCTTCGAGGAACCTCATATTCTGCTTGAACTTTCAGCCATTGCAACAGCAAGACGATGGGCATTACCCTAAAATGCAGAAATGAGTCAAGTCCAGTTGAGTCCAATCAAGGTTGAGATGCGATAAGACATGAAAAAATATCATTATACAGAATGAAACAATCAAGTTTAGTGAAATAAAACATAAAATAATAAATAAAAAATAATTCTGAAAGTGAACACAGGTTCCAGTGTAATTATTCTACTGAGGATGCTGTCTTACCTGTCTTTTATGTTCTTCTTCAGGCTACAGACAAAAATGTTGAAAAAGAAGAAGATAACATTTCTCAGGACATGCCAAACCCAGACAACCAACTCTGGAGCCTGCCTGAACAACAATTCCAGTCTGTGGATGAAAGAAAAGACACAGTCTGCTGATGAGTCACCAAGTCAAATTACACTGCATTTGTAATTGCCAATTTTATGCTAGTGTCTCTGTATAAGGGCAAAGCGTGACAAATACCAAAGTCAAGAGACTTGGCAGGGTAAAATTTCCTGTGGGATGGATTGCTTTGGATTGGTTAGTGTAAATGTTATATGGTTGCCTCTAGATTTAATCTAAAATACCTGACATCTTTGTGTGACAAACAGAAGTAGACATGAAAGATTCAAAGTGCACAACTTTATTGTACTGAGGGGTTGCTACAGTCCTGTCTCTGTTATGTACTGTATGTTCAATGGATTACCTGTGCCTACTCTGGAGCACAGCAAAGAAGGATCGCATGGGAGGTAGCAGCAAGCTGGATAAGATTCTTGCAAGAAGTCCAAACATGCTCAGATATGTCACCACGTTGCCTGGCAGCACTGAAATACAAATAATGACAAAAGCAAGATTTTGAGCATAACAATTTTAACATTTTGCTTCACAGAACATTCATAACTTACAAATTCAAGTGACAGTAACAGCTGTTCTACTAAACTTGTACGTTACTGATTGTACTTACAAACCAACCATTAGTGGATTGATAAATCTATTTTTATATATACAGTACAGTTCTTTTACTGTGTGTGTGTGTGTGTGTGTGTGTGTGTGTGTGTGTGTGTGTGTGTGTGCCAGTCATACCATTCTTTACTGTGTCAAAAGGGAGAGGAGGTTCTTTAATCATCAGTTTTCCCGTAAATTGGTGTTCAGAAGAAGAATTGCACATCTGCATGTGTTTGTTGTCTGTAAAAGATGTCAGCGTAGTGGTCTTCTTTTCCACCTTCATCTCCTCTTCCTCCATAGTGGTCTCCATTTGTATTAACATTTTAGTTTGGTTATAGTTATGGGCCCCTTGGGATACTTTGTGTATCATCAAATATGGGGCAAGACCTGTATGTGAGGGAAAGATGTGGAACAGAAATAAAGAAAGTAGGTCAGATTAAGTCCATACATTACAGAAATTAAAGCATCTCATTTTGCATTTTTCCCCCCTTGTGGATAAAGTTGACCCACCATTGCTCAGAAGAAAATGAATGGCATCTTTGTAGCCGTTATGGTAGGCTTGTTCCAGAGTCTGAAGAGAGAAAGAACAACACACAAACAGATGTATATAAAGAATTTCACAAAAAGAGGCTGATAAACTGAAATTAATGGTTTAAATCAGTTAGTAAGTCTTTATCCTATAGTTGACGTTGATTCATCAACAGGTGTGTAGTGAAGTGTCTACCCTACTTGATTCAGTTTACTATTACTGTTTAAGTCATTTACTTAAACATTTAGATTGACGGATATGTTTATGGTTTAACATATGCTGTATTATAGTGTGGCGAGCTAGAGTGTTTCTCTGAGTATTAACGTCTACACATGGACAGTTTAGCAACTATTGACATACAACAGGGGACTGACCTCCAAATTCATGGGGTACAGGGCATTGAAGATCCTGAAGCTGTTAGCCATGTTGCCTTTTAAGGTGGTTCCACTCACTACCATGTCCCACATGCACGGTGTGTCTGCAGGACAGATGTCTGTCTCTCCAGAGAATGGAGACACTGTTAAGGTGTGACTGCAGGATAGAGGCTGCATGCTGCTGAAACCACCATCCACATAATGCTGGGAGATAAGATCAAATACTCACATATATGATACAGACTAAATAATGTGCTCGAGGTGAGTTTGTGAGAATGTCATAAAATACTTACTACCCCTTTGAAGGATGGAGGCAGTATACCACAGTACCCAGGCACGAAGCAGCTACATAGCAGAGCCTAAGGACAGCATAAAGAGCAAAATGTGGTTAATGGTTGTAGTTCTTTTCTTCCTGGTCCGTTTACAGTTTCTAACCTGCTGTGGCTTCTTGCAAGTCAATAAGATGTGAACCTGTAGTGAAAACTCACCTGTACCACATCCTCTTTGGAGTGGAACTCAGATATGACAGTTTGTTTGCCATCAGTCAGACGGGTCATACCCACAGCGAGACGTCCGCTGGCCATTTGGTGTGCATCAGAAGGAAAATGTTTATGTAAAATACACTTTATCCAGTGGAGAACATTAATTGAGGGGTTAAATGGTCCAAGTGGCATACCCTTCATCTGTTTGGCAAAATGCAGGATCTCGTCACAAACTGTAACTGTGAAGGAGACAATTTTCAGTCAGAAACAGTATTTACATGCTACAGAAATAGGTATGTGACAAAATAGAAAGTCACTTACTTGGGCTGATTTCACAGACCACAGCAGCTGCCACCAGAGATCCAGCAGATGCACCAATGACACAAGGTGCTGCATGCAGTATCCTGGGTGCATAACTTAGTAAGCACTGGACAACCCCTAACTGGTAGGTGGCCATGAATCCAGATCCAGAGAAGGAGATAGACAAAGGAACTTCTTGATAATGACAACTGGATACACCCGGAGCCATCTTCTAAAGGCTGTCAATTATCAGTTGAAATGTTTTCAGTCATAGATGGTGCAAAGCATTAGTGCTCTCCCAAAAAATTCAACTGTCTTTTAGAAATAGGCAGGGTTTAAGAAAGCTGAGATGAGTTATCCAGTGAAGAGCTGCTGATGGTTTCACAATCTGTGTTTTTAAACTAATCTCAATTAGACATACCAAGTTGGTCATGCCCATGTGATATAGCATACAACACTTTCAGTGTTCAGTTTTTTATCTATTTCTGGTCCCAACATGTTTTTGGTTGGCTTATCTTAGGTTGGCTTCCATGTGATAGTGAAAAGCTCCAGATTTTTGGCAAACCTGATGTAATAAATGAGGAGTACAAATCCACAAGCCCTTTCTTAATACTTTTAGTAGTACTTTTTAGAAGTACTTTTAGTTATTTCAATATATATATGTATGCGCATACATACAAATATTTAACTTTATCTTTTGTTATTTTTTGGTATTTAATTGTCTTTTTCTTAGGAGCAAAGTGAATATCGTCATCTAACAACAGTTTCCATGAAAATAATTACTAGATTCATATCATAAACAGATAGTCAATGAGATAAGTTATACTTTTGAACCAAAATACAAACACTGTCTGTTATGTCTGGGATTCACCAGCAGCTGAGCCAGTTGTTGGGACCACAGCACTCCCTGCAGGCACAGGCGGGATATTTGAGGTTAGACAAGAAGTGACGCTCTGTGTGTATTTTTTTTACGTTGCCTATATCTCGTCAGCTTGCTAATGCTGTAAGTGAGGTGCCAATTTATTTTTTAAATTTTATTACTTTTCTGTAAATCGACCAATTTGTTTTCAGTAGTTTGTGTACCCCATGTAAGGATTCACATGCCATGAAGGATTATTTACCAAAGGGGTCAATCTCATCACAATCAATAATGAAATAATAATGTAGTAAAACATTTTGCATGATATAATTTGAGTCGGTGTGTAATTTCAGTACTCAAATAAACTTAATACATAAATGTATTCATCATTTTGGGTAGTGAGAGAGATACCAAAGTGATAAAAAACACTGTACAATTGCCACA
Source organism: Euthynnus affinis (assembly GCA_029490765.1). Lineage (NCBI taxonomy): Eukaryota > Metazoa > Chordata > Actinopteri > Scombriformes > Scombridae > Euthynnus > Euthynnus affinis. The sequence goes on along the minus strand of CM055841.1, from coordinate 19,027,430 downwards.
CACACTTTCCATGCCATTCAAAATATTTATTTTACAAAGCAGGAAAAACATTTACAAATACAGACTATTCAAGACTAGTCAAGAGACATGGCAGGGTATAGTGTGAGTACAATAAGCCGATAGACTACTCCAACTAGTTACTTTGCAACAAATACCTCGTCTTGAAGCTGATAGAGCAAACTGTTTGTGAAAAAACTGCCTGTACAAACTGGAATTCAACCTGCTACAAAAAATGTTTTGTTTTTTTGTTGTTTTTTTCTGTGTGTGTGTGTGTGTGTGTGTGTGTGTGTGACACTAACAAGACTAACAATCACTCTACCCTGCCACATCCCATCTAAGAACAATCTGTAACAACTGGAACACTTTCCCAGTCATTTCCTTCACTTACATACAAAAGTCATATAGTATATTTGTTGTTTGTAATTATGTTGAGAAGCCTGAGAAATTTCAGTTCTGAATATTATTTGGGCGGTTGGATATTGATGTGATTTCTTTCACAGTTTTCATCGTCCCTTAATGTTAGTGTTCATTCTGATCACAATAATATATACATTGATTCACAGCAAAATTAAAAGCCATCTCACAGTGCAGAAAATCCAAGCCAGTACACCTAGACATAAATTTTGTTAAACCTGTACATGCAATGAGTCGTTTTCTGAAGCTGAAACCAAAAGATAAATATCCAGGATCTCCATTTTTATTCTGCAATATTTGTTTTGTATCATATTTGGCACATCTAACCCTGTTTTTCTATCTGCATGGAGCACCAGTTGGAGGAGGCTGTGGAGAAGCACGATCAGGGGAAACCTCAAAATGGTCATCGCTGAACTCATGTGTAGGACTGCTGTCTGTAAAGTCCCTGTCCTGAGGAGGAGTGTGTTCTGGGGACTCTGGAGGGTCAGCCTGCTGTTTCCTGATGTCCTGTGGGGTTTTCAGGAATCTGGGGGGAGCCAGAGGGGTGATACAATAACAATGAGTGTGTTTGTTGCTATGGGGAGAAGACAAAAAGAGAATGACAAAGAGAAAAGGGCAGAGACCTGAAGAGGAGTTTTTGTCCACGCTCCTTTTTGATGATGTTGAGCTTGTAGTAGTGTCGCAAAGCACGTGACATTTTCTCATAGGTCATATTGTCTCGGTTCTGTAAAAAATAAATTGCACATCATCAAGGGCCAAGGCCTTCACCTTTTTGTCTCTCCACCTTTGTCTCTATTGGCCCTGTAAGATGAACCACACAAACCTGGCTGCTTACCTTGTGGTTTCCCCAGAGACGTGCCAGACCGTTGGGATCAACCACCCTGAACACCAGGCTGTCCTGGTCCTCCCATCGGATGTATTCTTGGTAACGGTCATCACACAGCAGCTGATATACGTAGTCCCACAGCAGTCTGCACTCTGGCCATGAGTAAAATAGCAATATGAACTATTTTATGAAAGCTTGTACAGTAGTACTATCATTAAATTGGGGTGTTTAAAGTTCTATTAAGTAAGTACCTGTGATGTAAGTCAAATACAACATTTTCAAATACAACTCAGTATCATGCCAGTAAGCTTGTCCATGTGTGTATGCCAGTCTTACAGCTGAATTTACCAATATTTTTGCTATTGAAGCTTATCTAGTGACATTTCAGGGGGACCACACCTCAATTGCACCTCTTCCGGCAGGCCCATAAATACCAACCTAACCCTCTCCTCCTCTTTCGCTCTCGTATTCTGCATAAAATTACTCATCTGTATCAACCCCCAATCTGCAGCTTTTGCAGCTTAGAGCCACTTTCTGTTCTCTGTTTCAGGTCTGTTAGTCGGACCTCAGACTCAGAATCATGGACAAACCCAAAGTGAAATAGATGAAAGATAACGAGTAAAAGTGTGGTTGAATAGCAATGTCATTGCAAGTAAAGGAGACGCAAATATTTCTTTTAAGAGGCCATAAATCAGGGTCACATAGTGAGTGGGATATTATATAGAATATTCAACTAAAATGTGTTAGTTGCTGGGAAGAAGACTGATTGTACATCAAAGGCTTGATGATATTGGGCTATTCTACCCCCTACTGGTGAAAAATTGCTTGACGCAGCCTTGAAATATCTTCTGTAATGCTTTCTGTATTGGTACACAGTCATTGGGATGACATTTATTTTGTTTGAATATTTTCAAAGTGAATAGTACAGCTGTTAATAAATCAACACAATACTACCTGGGATGCGACCATTTGCTTTGTGCATTGGGCTCCTAGGCTTCTCCCGGCTAGACAGGTTGAGAGGCTCCTGGATGATGCACTCTGTTTGGGGAGGACACTGAACTTGTTTTGGGAGAGATGTAGAGACAGCTGCTGGTCCATCTAGGAGAGAGAGATATATACAGCAACAGAGAGATAAAGAGGGACAGATAATCAGATATCACAGTTAATGATGACAACTGCTGCCAAATATGGTACAGGAGTTTGTTACACTGACTACTATGTGTGAGAGGGTAAGTGTACAAGATCAAGGGGGGGATCTCTAAAAAGTTGCATGTGCTCTGTCTGGCTAGTCACCGTCATTACAACAGCTGCCGACACCACGGTGGTGAAAGCGAGGGAAAGAAATATGAGGAACTGCGACAGTAAGCTAAACTGAAAGCAAAAGTGAGCCATTTGAAGAGTTTACATTCATGTGTGTACCAAAGATTTAAGCAATGTTGAGGAGGCCATTTTATGACTTGCATACGGTGTTTGTAACAGAGTAATTGTTTTGGACTCTGGAGTTATAAGATCTTTGGTTTCCAGGTAACCATGACACGCCTATTGGCACATATCCTACTTCCTAGAGTGGAAAGCACCTTTTTTAATGGCGGTGACAAAAAAGGAATGCATTTGTTTGTATTCCTCTATCAAAGGGTAAAATTTCTTTATCACAAGTGGAAAGCAACAAAACTTTTACTCAAGTACTGTACTTATGCAGTTTTGAGGTGCTGGCACTTTTTTTTGCAACATAACATGGAAATACTGCACTTTTTGCTCCCTCAATGTAAATCTAATGAGTACAAATCTCATGCATGCAAATACATTTTTACAAGCAAAATACATGATGATGATATTTATTAACCTATCTAACAGCATATAATGCAGTAAAACTTCTCATCAACAGCATTCTGGACCAGCTACTACATTAAAATGCATTAAATTTAACACACTGAAAGTGGCAAGCATTCAGTGTTTTACTTGTTTTGCTGCTGATACTTTTACTTACAATTTTGAATGCAGGACTTTTACATACCATTTGACATTGTGGTTACTTCCTCATCCACTTTCTTGCACGTATATAAGTGTAACGAAACTTTAAATTTTAGCTTAGGTTGACAATATAAGGGTTAAGGGTAGACATGATTTAGAGTTTGGGCATACAAAGTCAATGGATGTCCTAACACGTACGGGAAAACAAACACACTGCATAAGAGAGCATGAATTCCTGCATGAGGTGATTACACATGCACATGTGGCTGATCAGGAGGTATTCATGACTGCAGTCTAACCAAGATAAACAAGTTTGATTTGATACACAACAAGCTCAAACAATCAGCTGCATGCACCATTGTGCAATATGTAGCACAACCCTGTGCATATTGTACATAATAATCTGACCTGTATGTAGATAGTTCATAGTCCAGATGCTTCTTCTATATAATAGCTATGTGTCCAAGTTTGCTTGTTCAGCTTGATATCCTTGGCTGTATATCTGTATCTGTATTTTCCTGTAAATTTGTTCTCTGCACTGTGTTTGAATATACTGAGAGCTAATCACAACTGGAGTCAAATTCCCTGAATGTGACAACATACTTGGCCAATAACATAGATTCTGACTGATCCTGAATATGTTACAGGCATGGCCGAAATTATTGGTACCCTTGCATTTTATTAAAATAATGTAACATTTTCCCTGAATAGTGTTGAAATTAAGAGATATTTTATTGTCAATGCATGTCTACGTTTGGTTTGCAGTGAAACAAAACAGTTGTGATGCTGCTTATTCTACAAAGACAGCCTGGACAAAATTATTGGTACCCTTTAGAAGTTGTAAGAGAGAATTGATTTGTAGTGATACTTTAGCTGTAAAAACTCTGTGGACCACTCTCTGCAAAACTTGAGAGTTTCTGTGACCACTGTTGCCAATATCATTGAAAAGTTTAAGGCCCATGGAACTGTAGTCAACATCTCTGAATGTGGTTGCAAGAGGAAAATTGGTCCAAGATTGAACAAAAGGATTGCTCGGTCGAGAAAGAACCAAGGAAAGTGTCAATAAAGATCAAAGCTGATCTTCAAGTTCAAGCTACAACAGTTTCAAGTCACACCATCTATCTCTGTCTAAATGAAAATGGGCTCCATTGTAGAAGACCCAGGAAGACCCACTTCTAAGAGAGAGACACAAAAAAACAGACTGGACTTTGCCAAAATGCATGTTGACAAACCAAAGTCCTTCTGGGAGAATGTGCCTTGGACAGATGAAACAAAATTAGAGCTTTTTGGTAAATCACACCAACCCTATGTTTACAGAAGAAAAAAAATGAAGCCTTCAAAGAAAAGAACACCATACCTACCACAAAACATGAAGGACACTCAGTGATATTTTGGGGTTGCTTTGCTGCCTCTGAATCTGAGCAGGGCACAAAGAAATCAGAAGACTATCGAGGCATTTTGGAGCGAAACACACAACCCAGTGTCAAAAAAGCTGTGTCTTAGTCACAGGTCATGGGTCTCCCAGCAGGATAATGACCCCAAACATACATCAAAAAGCACGAGTGGATGAGAAGAAAATGTTTGACTGTTCTGAAGAGGCCTGCTATGAGTCCTGATCTGAATCACATTGAACATCTGTGGAAAGAGCTCAAACTTGTTGGGAGACGGCATCCATCAAACCCGAGAGAACTGGAGCAGTTTGCTCAAGATGAGTGGGCCGAACTACCAGTGGAGAAGTGTAGAAACCTTATTCAGAGCACTTGACAGCAGTTATTGCCTCCAAAGGCCGTGCTATAAAACATTAAGTTAAGGGTACTAATATTTTTGGCCATGCCATTTTCATTTTATATTTTATATTGTTTTATATATGTTAAGTTGTATATCAAAAGCAAAGTTTCAGTTATATTCAATGTGAAATAAAGAATGATGGATATCATATACTTCTGTCTGTTTTCTGTCATGTCTGTATAATGTTACTACTGACCTGGGGTGTCCTTGACGGTAGGAGGTTGTGGCTCTTTGTGAGTGGGAGCCTGGTGGTTGACTGTGGTCTGGATGTGTCCGGTTGCCAGGGAAGGAGATGTATTCGGGGGGTCACAGACAACACTCCTCCTTTGCTGTTTCACACACTGTAGGATCTCATACAGGACATCACCTGAAGAAAACAGGGGAAAGAGAGTGCATATGAAAAATAAAGGCGTGAAAGCAGTCTGCGCGATTTCTTTCTGCAAAGACACTAATCTCTACCTGAGCTGGGGCAGCGGCGTCTGAAATCTTCCTTTGTGAGCAGGCACAGGGCTCGGCCATTCATCTCAAAGCGCCCCTTCTCAGGCCGGCGTAGGGAGTACTCCTTCTGAGCCCAATGAAGCCAATGGGCAACGTCATCCTTATCCCACAGTGACGGGTTTATTCCTAGAAAATAAATGTATATAATTCAAAACCACACTATTACAGGCTGTGATTGTGCTGGTGGAAAGTGCTCAATTACTTTTTGCATGTAGGTAACTTTCAAGTAAACACAAACAGGTTTTGACTCACGCAGCCGTCCGGGTAGATGCCACAGATCTTCCTGAGTGGGAGGACTGGCCTCAGGAAGCTGATTAGGTGGGGAGGGATGCCCACTGGAAGGAACACTGACTTGTGTTCTCTGCATTGAAGGACTATTTTCTCTGTTTTCTTGCTACAAAACATTCACATGTGCATACACACACACATCCACACACACGCACACACACCAATCTGTTACAGTATACAACCAACAATACAGAGTTACGGGCTACTTAAAATAAATAAATAAATAAAAAGTTTTCAGTAAACAATTGCAGCTAACATAACCTAAAATTCAATACTCTTAATCTCCAAAAATGTGGATAGGCTCTCTGTGTGCTTTTTAAGGCAACACATTTTCTCCTGAAACGTGAATTTACCTTGACCAAAGGTGACAGGGAAACGTTCTCCATGGAAAAGTCCTTTATCGACTGTACAAAAAATAAAATGAAATAAAAAATGGGATGATTTCCTTAAACGCAGACTTGCAATTCGTCCAATAACTGAAATAAACTTCAGGTTAAACCTCCTTGAACTCCATTTTAAGTGAAGATTTCATATTACTTTCGAAGATATTAAAGTCTATTTTCACATTCGAGCCTTCCGGGAAATGAAAACGAAAGAGACATAATCCTGGCGGGGGTGTGTACAACACAGACTGATTGGAGGAAGCTCTTGTAGAGGACATTTCCACAAACAGTTGACTGCAATCCAGCAGCGTTTACTGTATGAGTGTTGCATTCGGAGTAAGAGAAAAATAATCATTTGTTTCTGTGTTTGTCATACTTCCATTGTATTGAACGTGAACATAACGATGAATAAAAAAGATTGTTTATGGGGGAGAATAAAATTGCAGGTAGTGATTAATATAAAAACATAGAGGGAGTGTGAATCGTGTGAATGGGCAGCGCCTGCGCTCATGACAGAAATAGTCCAGAGCTCCTCCTCCTTACACAAGGGAAGACAAAGTTCACCAGCAACTGTGGTTACGAAGCTACCACGTCTTACTGAACCACAAACCAGGTAACGTTAAGGTGTTTATCCAGGCAAGTGCTGTTTAGAACACGTTTTCAATAATGCAGCCAACATATTGACATTCAGTTTACTTTAGTTACGACAATGCGACTCCCATAACCACAGGGGTTCATACATGTTTGTAAAAAACCATTCAGGCTATATACTCGAGCACTTTGTTATTGACACCTGCGCAATATAATGCAGTCCAATACAACAGCTCTGCTATAAATTCTACTTTTATTAAGCTTATACATCATCAGTGTTTGTTGACATTGTTAGAAAGGTGATAATTCTACTTTATGTTTATTATTGAGATCGTAGTGCACTCCAGTACACCACCATCATCCACTTTTTAACAATGTCAGCTAAAACTTAAAATATATAGGCTTCGTAAAAGTAGAAATTATGGCAGAGCTGTTGTATTGGATTGCATTAGATTGCACATGTGTTCTTAATAAAGTGCTTGGTGAGTGTATATCCGATGGAAATTTCCTACCATGGACAATAAGCATATACTGACCATAACATATTAAAATACCCGCAGGAACATTACAACGCCCTATTGTAAAATATCCCTCTGACTGGAGAGAAGGATTGGCCAGATAAACTAGTGCTGGTGTGTAGATGATTTGTATAATTGTATACCTATGTAGTATGGTGCATGTTAAAGTGCTTAAAACTCAGAAGCCACAATAAGATGCAATACCCACTTAAATATTGGCTATTCTTATTTTAAAAAATCTATAAAAAAGTTATGATAATGTAAAATATAGGCCTACAGTAAAACCAGGTAGACCAAGAAGTTAAGGTAAGTAAAGTCCAACTCAGAAAACGCAAAAGCCACCATGAAAGGTTTAACAAAGGGCTGTGTTTCACCTATTCCCTGATCTTAAAAGTATCTGGGTCATAACTGTCCTGTCTGCTAATTACTTGGAGATCTGACAGGAAATCCACATCATTTTTTTTAATTTTGGAAAATTAAAAAGATGAGATTAGAAAAGCTCAGTTATGTTTGTTTTGTTTTGTTTTCAGGAAAAAGAGTCTGGTGGTAGCAGGTATCACACAAAGTTCATCATGTCCAAAATATTAAAATACTGGCATTAACATTTAATGAAAGTATTTCATAGAAGACACAATAGAAGACAATTTTTTAACATAGCCAAGATTTGTAAGACATGGGGTCACTGGTCATGCTGTAAATTCAATGATTTGTATTGCTTTGCATAGTTTTAAATATCTGAAATAGTACTGTAGCCACCTAACAATTCCCACCTGTTTTTTCTGTTATAATTCTCCAGTGATGTGGGCTGAAAAAGTTGGGAAACAGTTGGGCAACCCAACACGATCAATGGCAGGGTGGCTGATCAGTAAGTTGCTTACAGCACGCAACCGGGTCCTCGAGGAGAATGCCGTGCAGCTTTGTGGGATCCAACCTGGAGACACAGTGCTGGAACTGGGTCATGGCCCTGGTCTGGGTCTGCAATCAGCAGCCAAACTGCTCACAGAGCCAACAGGCCGCCTTATAGGAGTGGATTACTCAGAGTACATGCACCAGGTGAAGTATGAATAATGACAAAGTGGAATAAAGTTTTCAAGTTCAAGTTTGTTTATCAGATGTATGTGTTGATGCTTGTTTCAAAAAGAGTGGCTTAAAATCACAAAGCAAAGCCAAATCTGCCCAGCACTACAAACTTTAAGCCTCTATATATGAAAGGAACAGCTCCTTAGAAACAATAATTAAGAAAACATATATTAGAAGAAAGAAACAGGCAGACAAAAGTTGTAACTGTAGTGGGACAATATTGTATTTGAAAGGGGAACATCTCTTCCCTTACAGATGGCTAGTGAGCGTATGAAGGAACTTGTGGCCAGTGGTAAAGTGACCCTACACCACTGTGATGTAGCAGCAATGCCTGTGGGAGACAGCATAGTGGATAAAGTCTTTCATTGTAACTGCTACTACTTCTGGCCTGACCTCAGGAAGGGAGCCACAGAGATACATCGTGTAATGAAACCAGGTAAATCATGCAAATTAAAACCTATCTCAGATGTTTTGGTGATTTACTACCTTACTCCTAGTTTTGATTATGTCTTTTTTTCGTCCCTCTTGAATCCCTCCAGGAGGCCTGATGGTGACCACGCTGAGGCAGTTCCATGTGGCTACTTTGGCAGCAAAGCGAGTGATGCCAGGGAAGAACTGGCGCCCGGAGGCCTACATGGCAGCTCTGAGAGAATCGGGCTTCACTGATGTCAGAATGGAAGACAAACAGCACAAACACATTACTTTTCAGGCTATCTACGCCACTGCCTTAAAATGAGAGAGTAATCAAACTACAACTGAAAGATTGTGATTCCACCTCATTTCTGTGATTGTGATGTTTTATATGATTACATTGATTTTCCTTTTGAGGATGGAAATGTTGTGTTTTATAATGATGATAACATGATCAGAAATGTCTGTCTACTGGCTGTAGGTTGTTTCCTATGTTTGATTCTCCAATCAGCTTGACCTCCCTGTATCATGGAATGACGACATACTTTAAATTTTTGTTGAATTTTTCCTTGATATGGAAGAGAACTTGAAGTAGACTTGAGCAGTATTCTGAGTGCTATATATCACGATATAACCAATACATGCAAAGTCAATAATCAAGCTATTTTTCAAAGCAATAAACAGTCTTCCACTGTTACATGTCCATATCATGAGATCAAACTCTTTATATCTGTAACATTTCAGTAACTAATTTTGTTACTGGAAGTTTAAAAGTGCTGAGCTGTCTCCCCCACCAGACTGACTTCATGCATCAAATAACTGTCACTACAATAAAGTTGAATATTCTGAACTAAGACTTTTGAACTTGATAACAGTACATAGCAAGATAAATATATAGTATAAGTATATATAATTAAAGAAAAATATACACAATAAAATAAAGGTACTAGTAGCATAGAAAAAAGAATAAGGGTGCAACATGTTAATGAAAGTACAGGGTAAGAGTTACAATGTTCCAAATTATAAGCAACTAATACTGTAGTCTACATACTGTAATGCATCTATATAATAGGCCCAATAGCGCATAGCAATAACCCCTTGTCAGTGTCCAGTACTGAACTATTAATCTAAATAGATATAAATAATCTAAATAAAGACAAATTGGTAAAATATATTCTAGTCTGGTTGAAGCCATAAACATAGTTGACATACAGTAAGACTGAATTAATCTTTATACCTCACTGGGAGCGTGAAGACTGATGAACGCACCAAGTGTCATTTCAGTTCGTCCAAAAATATTGTAGTCAGCCACAGTCGTTAAGGAAGGAGCTCGAATTCAAAGTGATTTAAAACATTTTATAAGCATCTCCAACAAGTCATGTGTTTTCATCTATTTTCAAAAACGCTTTCAATGCAACAGTAGGTGGCGATCATGCTCAAGGTTAGTGCAACTCGCCATTAAAACTAAAGAAGAAGAATGAGTTGAACGCGGGCAGTGCTGATGACGTCGGGAGAGGGAAATCCAAAACAGAAACCACGTCGTCTCTTTTCGGTCTCTATCTCTGTTGTTAAGTCAAACAGCTGTTGTTGAGAAGTGCAAGACAACTGAGATAAGTAAGCGAATATAACTTAATATCGAGTAAATATCTTATTTTAATTCTGGGGTTGTTACTGACTTAAGAATGGCAAGCTAATGTTTCCATAGCGACACCGTTTATCAGGCTAAAACTTTAGCTAGTAACTTATAAGCAGTGTTAAGCTTGTGACAGTGTAGTTTAACGTAAGTAACAGTAATTGAACACCCAGCTAACTAAACTTGTTATCATACAATGAATGATTACCTTTTCCTCTACCAAATTAATAGGGTCTAACCTGGGGTCAAAATCACTGCATCTTATTGATATAGCTAACGTTACCGTTACACTCCTTTCACCGTTCAACAGGATGCAGAGGGCTTCCCGTTTGAAGCGTGAACTTCAGATGCTGAGCACCGAGCCACCCCCTGGGATAACATGCTGGCAGACCGAGGAACAGATAGACGACCTCCGCGCACGTAAGTACTCTCATCAGGGCCCAGACATAAGATCTAAAACAAAACTTAATTTAGTTATCAAAACACTATGTATATTTCATCAAAACATCACAATCATAATAATAAATTATTGTCTTAACATTCAACTGAAATCATGATTAGTTTTAGTCTTTTGCAGTAAAAATAATGTCTGTACTTTAAAAATTGTTGTCAAATGAAGAAAGAGAAGGTCTTTGGTTAAAGGTGTACCTTTTGCATCTCAGCAAAGCTGCTGGAAGTGCTATGATGTCTGTGTTTGATTGACAGCAGCTGGCAGGCTCCTGTTCCTGTTCTCGTAACTTACACTGTAGCTTTGCAGCAATCGGTAGACAATGTTTTGTTAGTGGTCGTATTGAAGAGCAAGAATCACGCCTGTGTTTACAGTACTATTCAAAACTTTTGTCACTTTAGATGTTCATATTCTAATCTTTTATGAAATACCATCAGAAGGGGACGTCTGATTGGTCCCAAATGTATTCTGCATTATGAGAATGACTCCAACAATACAGCCAGAGTCATATTTTCATCGGCAAGAAGAACAAGGAGTCCTGCAACAGGTGATATGGCCCCTACAGAGCCCTGATCTCAACATCAAGTCAGGCTTGGATTACATTAAGAGAAAGAAGGAGACAGCCACCGAAAGTTCTCCAACAAGCTTATGTTGATTTGATTCAGTTTTTTTCATTGACTGCACTTTGTATGAAGTTAATTGATAATATAAAACATTTATGGCATTATTTTTGCAAGCATCCTCACTTAAATTGTAGTGCCTAAAACCTCTGCACAGTACTATGCAAAAGTTTGGACAGAAGTGATATTTGCAGGTACATGTTGTTTTACATGCAGCAGCTGACCAATATAATAATAATATAAACTGATATTTGCAGTACACCTTCACTGCTGAATGTTTGTTTGGTCACCTGCTCAACAAGCTAAGGTGCAGGACAAGAAAAGGTAGTGAGGGTTTTTGTTCTAAATCTGTGGCTGTTGTGTTGTATTCCAGTATTTACAGACATGTAAATGTAGCGAAAAATTATTTAATTTCAGTTGGAAGTGACCCAGTTTTATTCTGGTAACAGGTCACCACGAGGTCTATTCACTAGCTGTTCTGAAATTTTTAATAATGTGACAAAATCTTCCTCAACTGATAGATATGTCATAACTCTACTATTTTGTTACCTTAATTTATTTTGTTGTACTGACACTGGCATCAGCATAAATTCATTATATGTTTTTTTTTCTTAGTGAATAAGGTTTCTGATTCAGAGGAATGCTTTATTTTCTTTCTCTTGGTTTACAGAGATAGTTGGAGGAACAGGAACTCCATATGAAGGTGGACTCTTCTCCCTGGAGATCAAGGTCCCAGAGAGGTAAATTTTCTCTGAGGTTTAACATTTTTAAAATAGTTCTCTCTCATATTTCTTCTCTACAAAACATTACTACTCTGTAGTAGGACTGATCTCCTACTTTCCTCTCATAGGTACCCATTTGAGCCTCCAAAAATACGATTCTTGACCCCCATCTACCACCCAAACATTGACAATTCAGGACGTATCTGTCATGATGCTCTCAAACTCCCACCAAAGGTCGTAACAGATTGCAAGGACAAACCAAATTATCTTAAGAGTTTGGATCAAGATGTGAGAAAGAAATAAGATATACCAGCTTACGTGTGTTCTGTTTCCTGCTTTTTATTTTTTATTCAGGGTGCCTGGAAGCCATCCCTAAACATCTCCACAGTCCTCACCTCCATCCAGCTGCTCATGGCTGAGCCCAATCCAGACGACCCACTCATGGCTGATATAGTGAGTTGCACTTGATCTTGCAATCACACATATCATACAGTACAAATATTGATATGTGAATCTTTCACCACATTATTTTTTTTAACTAAGTGATACTATTCTTCAAAAAATAATCTCTTTGTATGTAAGTATGTAGTTTATTTACAAGCTAGATGCTTTGCTGAATGCCAGATTAGACACCTTTTCCTCTTGCCACAAAAATACAGCCTCCTACCGTCTTAAAATCACAGTAGAGAGTATTTGTGAGACTTCGATCGATTGTGAAACCCCACTGTATACACCTGAAAGACACTGTAAAGAAATACTTACATTTTTTGACTGCAGTCGTCAGAGTTCAAATACAACAAACAGCTGTTCATGAAGACGGCCAAGAAGTGGACAGAGGAACATGCTGTTCAGAAGAACACGGTATGTCACTCCGGCTTATAAGTGAAGCAGTTTTAAAGTATTTGCTGTTTTTCATAAATTAAGGAGTTATTCTCTTGAATCTTTTTTAAATTCTATTATATACTAACCGTCTCTTGTGGGCTGCATTGTTCATGGTAACATGTTGACCTAGTGTATCTTGTCATTGCATTAGCTGTTTGTAGTGGTATCTTCTACCCACAAGATGGTGGTGTATATTGAAATGTGACCTTAACATTTCAAACTTTAAAGAGTTGAAGATTGCCAGTGCTGTCATTTTCTAAGAGTTTGTATCTGTATTCAGGGAGTTGCAGAGAGCAACAAAGAAAATACCCCAGATCAGAAAGTATCATCACGCAAAAGAGAGGCTCTCAGTGCACAGCAGGACGAAGAAGAGCCAGCAAAGAAAAACTGTGTGTAGTTTCAACTACACTTGCTAGAGCCCTAGGTCTCTTCTCCAGAGCCACCATGCTGTGTGTGCCTGCCAACATGTAGAGTATAATTTTATTTTTTCAATTAGTGCTTTATTTACCTGCTTTAATTTACTATGTATGCTTTTGTCTTCTTAACCTTGAAATATCATCATATTTATATGTATATTTGTGTTGTAATAATAAAGTTTTTTTTTAACGCTAATTGATTGTTGAAATTAATTTATTACATACAATGCCTTGAATTCTTGAGTGGTGTGTAAGTGTGTTCCAGAAAAGTAGCATAAACAAAGTGGTTAATGTATACAGTATAAAGATAATTTTATTCAAACATATGCTTACCAGTTGTATACAAAGTATGTACATCCTAAATAGCAACACAAGTTGTTGTTTTTTTTTTTTTACAAACTAAGGATTTATTTCTTAACATATAAAATTATATATTTGGTGTTTATCATATAAAAAGGGAGACAAACATCATAAGGCTGTAGTGAGTCAATACCATGCTAGTTCAGAGGTAGTTACATTGTATGTACATATTGCTAGCCTACTCTAAAGTCTGTAGAAAGATAGCTACATCCCATTCAGTCCGTATGCTTGCCTCATGTTCAAGAGTTGCATATTTGAGACAAAACCATGTAAACCATATGAAATTATATGTGCGATCTGTTTCCTGTTGCATTTTGCCGCCACATGAATAACTTTAACTTTTTTAATTACAGCGATTACATAGTTGCAGAGCAATATATCTGACAATAGCATTTGTATGAATGAAAACTGTTAGCTTACTCTGGTAAAATGACCTGGTGTGTCTGATGATGAATCCCTTTATTTGAAGCAGACCTTAGCAATAGGTTAGAGTTCATAATAAAATAAAATTTAAAAAAAACAAATTAGATAACTCCACTTAAAATATAACCGAACAATCTGTAACCTCTAAGCTGCAAGTCTCATTATCACATTTCAGTATAAACATTTACACTTAGAAATCTACTTGCTCTACCTAAAGTCCCCCTGGCTAAACCACTGATTTGTCTGATGCTTATATTTTCCATATAGTTAACGGCTTTCTTTTTGTCATGTGAGTCCATGACCATTGCAGTCCACTGGATAGTGTCTGAAATTGTCCTTTATTTTAACAGTAACGCCGTAATTGTGATGTTTCCTTTAATAGTCTTTATTGTGAAGGGAACTTTTAGTTGCACTCTCCATTTTCAGAGGCACTTTGTTGTGCTTTCATAGACTTCTCTAGAGTACTCTACAGTCTCTGTGTGGACTCATTCTGAGGTGCTTGAAGACTGATAACTCAGAACTGGTCATGCTGCTTCTGTACGATGATGGCCCTTGAGTGTCCATAGTGTCCCAACTATTCAGACAGCTAGCTTGGAGGCTCATGGATGAGAGGTGAGAGAGGGAGTCATGGTAGAGTGATACAGGGGCCAAGTGTTAGGAATCACATCTTGATCCAAACTCTTCAGACATTCAGTGTCGTCCAGGCTCCCTCGTTCTGTCACTCTGTCTCTATCTCTGGCAGTGGGAGTTGGTATCTGGCAAGGGATGAGAGGAACAGAGGAAGTAGACGAGCAGTGGGAAAATCTGATTGGATCCAGCCGAGGTTGGAGAGAAGATCCCCCACTGTACAGGGCATCAGCATCAGCGAGTGACACCTGTGTAGATGAATCAGAGCAGGAGCTCTTCTCTGTCTCCACAGACACCAGTGAGTCCAGGGTGCGGTCTCGGCGTAGCTGTGGACGTGCTTTGGGACGAGGCCAGAAGAAAAACTGGGAGTGGTCTCGTGTGAAAAGCAGGAAGAGGAGAGGATTTAGGCAGGCAGGCAAGGGCTGCAGAAGCAGGAGGACTGATTTTAGCACCTCCTCTCCCAAAGAAAGGAGACCCAGGAGGGAGCAGAGTGAGAGGAAAGCTACTGGCACATAGAGGAGACCATTTGTGAATATTAGCCAGGCAACATGTTTGATCATGGCACAGTCCCACAGGCCCTCGCACTCTCCCCTAAGTAACTCCCAATAAAGGCGGATGTATGAACCTGTGACTATGAGCAAGCACAGGGTGTTCATCATAATGAGTGCCAATGGGAAGACCAGGGAGGATGACATCCGAGAGGCTGGGGGTGGCAGGGGTGAGGGAAGGCAGAAAGGTGAGGACCCGTACTCCCCTACTCCCACCAGTGGGAGACAAGCCAGGGTGAGGGAAAGAGTGAGGCAGAAAAGTGCACATGTGCGCACACTCCCAAGGGATGGGGATTTCCCATAGGCGCGAGCACATGTCACACTCACGCCACATTGCACAGCGGCCAGAGTCAGCAGCAACACACTTGCTTCAGAAGCAAACACCCAGACCCATCCCGTCGCCTGACAACCAGGACCCCCTTCCCAGCGGGCACCATGGTGACCAAACTCTCCCAAGGTTAGAGCGTCCACAAGTGCCAGGGTGCATGTACACACACCTGTCAGCAGATTTGAAGCACCCATGCAGGCCACAGTGAAGCGGAGTGGTGACAGGTAGCCAGGTGAACTGAAGAGGGACAGGAGCAGGAGGGAGTTCCCCAAGAGAGACACCAGGGATATGGACCACAAGCCCACACGAACCAGCCAGCTGCCCAACAGAGAGTCACATGGACGGAAAGGACCTGCAACACCACAAACAATACAAACCATCAGCTTTAGATAAACAAACTGTAAATTTCCTCATACTGAGTTTGTGAGAAAACAGTCTGCAAGCCAATTGATAACAATGTGATTGTATCACTGGAGGTGTAACTTCACTTACCTGGAGTAGGTGTGCATTGGACACTGGTTTGTAGTTTGGATTCCTCTATTTCTAGCTGGAACTCCTCCAGGTCAGGATCATCTGGAATAACACATTAGGGTAAAAAATCAGAGGTCTAACATGTTTTGGCCTGTTGTATCTGTTGTATGAGGTCTATTTAGCCTGTTTGAGGCTATTATTCTGCCTGGGTATACAGATTATATGCATGTTAGATTGTGTGTGGCACTGGCTGTAGGGGGTTGGCATTATAAGGGAGGTGATCTAACATTCTTTCACAGTGAAACAAAAATATTTCTAGATCATAGTCACCTCCATGAAATTGCACCATGACTGTTTTTATAACAGTTAATTAAAGGTGAATACATTTTAATCAGTGATATGTCATTGTTTAATCATCTTTTGCTATTGTTACCTTTTGGTAAACCCAGTACTTTTAAATGTATTTGTTTATTCAGCATTAATGGTATAAGTTTAATGGTTTTAATTTCAGCTTAATTTAGGTTTATTGGTGTTTATATTTTATGTCTGCCGCAGGAATGCATGCAAAGGTCAACACCCGAGTGTAAATGAGGATCAGTTGCCAGGTAGCTGTGGTCTCATTGAGGCTCTGATATGTTTCAAGCAAGCTTATGTCAATAATTAGGCACAGAGCACAGACATATGGGACTCAGATTTCCATTTATGACTTTACCCCTCTACCCAAGTTGGTACCATGTGTGATATACAGTATGCATGCTCACACAGATATTGTAAGTGTGTGCTTTCTTACAGTGTGTGTCAGCATGGATAGGGTACATGGCTACAGTCCTCTTGTGCAGGTCCTCATCAGTGTTACTCTGCTCAGTGTCCCACTGGCTGGCTGGTTTGTAGCTATCACAGGAACCATACACACAGCACTGGTAGGCATAAGGCATTTCAATCACCCTGTAAGAGACAGATGGGCTCAATATTGACAGTAAACCAGGAAAACAATGCCACAACACATAGTAAAGCAAATGTATAAAGGAACTGTAATAAAACCTGAGGACTTCGGGGTGATAATGCTTGAGAATTGTTAGTTTAGTGTTTAGATTATTTTGGATATTCACATGAATGTCTCAAAGAAAAAGGGCCTTCCTGTAGCACTTGAATACAAAAGAAAAATGAAACAAAATTACACATCTGAAGTCTTTGTTGTGGATGGTTGTATGCAAGCTTTTACAGTACATATACAGTGCTTTTCAAATGTCTTTCTGCCAGGAGTTCTGGTTTGGGCGATGTTCAACAGTCATGCTAACATTGCCACTTGATCACCTGCCATCTCCTATTACTTTGAAACTCACTCTCCATTTTTATTGTACAACACCTTTCCAGGCCTTCAGGGATGCTAATCTTTGAAACAAGAATTAACTTGCTGCTGATAAATGCTTTCTCATTGTCAGAGTTCAGTTCAGGAGTGGCTTGCAGGTATACACTGTAATTAGTCCATTGTCGAACTTGGATGCTTTTGGTACATTGAAGATATTAATAGAAAGTTGAGAGGAAGGATAATTGAAGGGATGGGAAGGGATGCATTGTTCCTTACAGCCACAGGTTACGCACCTGGAGCAGTAAAAATGTACCCAATATGTTATCATCTTAAATCACTTTTTGTCGAGAAACCAAAATAGAAAAGTTGATATTAGAGACAGGAAGAGAAAAGAAGGATGCAGGATGGTGTGTGTCTTACCTCATACGGGGGAAGTGATCGGGACTGAAGGCCTCATATAATTCTGTGTTGCCCCTCAGCTTGAGATGGGTGAGACCCCCCAAACCTGCAACTGGCACTGAGCTAAGTCTGTTCTCAGTCAGGTCCCTGGGATAAATATAGAAAGAAATTGAGAAAGAAACAGAAGGGAGTGAGTGTCAGATCAGAGCAAGCCAGTGTGTTTTTATTTCAGATATTGCCGAGGGTCATCCTCGGTAACAAAAAGACCTTGTCTTTTAGATTTTTGAACTGTTCAGACAAGGCTCTCTATCAGATTCCCTCCAGATAACACTTCCTGTCAGATGTAGTGGGTTTGCTTGTTTAGCTAGGCATACTTCAACTAGTCTTCACACAATGAATCAGTTTATATTGGCATCACCTGAGATGAGTCTCCTGGCCACACAAAGGGGTTTTGCAAACAATAAATGCGTATCAGTGCTCTCTGTAGACTCTGCCAAAGACAACTGGTTTTCTGTGGCACACACAGTCAAGTACAGAGTGTTTGTGTAAGGCTACGGCTCTGACACACAGCTTAACTTTGATTAAAGATACACAAATACTAAAGGAGAAGAGTGACAATGCTGAAGGACCAGATGAAAAGGAGAAGAAGCTTAGTGACTGATGTGTATCAAGACTAGCATATTTACTCACAGTTTAATCAAAGAGTGAAGAGAGGCGAAGGCATCTGTGTGGATCCACTCGATCATATTCCAGCTCAGATCACTGACAGAAAAGACAACAAACTGAAATGCACTCAAAGAAATTGGAATGACACATTGAATGTTGTATGTCTGTCACCACTAGATGTCAGTAATGGGTCATAAGTGTACATAGTTTGATCTTGATAATAGCTTCACAACCTTTTTGACTTTTGACCCCTTAAAATGAACTAATCTCTACTCCTAACTGTGAGTTATGAGCAGTTTAACCAAGAATGATTCTCCTTCCACAGATGTTTCATTTGAAGTTTCCTTGGAGAAAATCAGAGGAAAGTTGGAGAACTTCAATCTACAGAATTTTGTTCTAACAGATTTATATTTTGCTTTTCTTCCCTTCTATACCATTCATCATCTGGTGACACCCTAGTGGGGTCCCAATCCCCATGTTGAGAACCACTGATCTAGACCAGGCATTTCCAAGAAGATAATATATGACAAAGGAAGAAAATGTAATTACAGTGCTCGTAGAGAGGTGAGCTGCTGGAAAGTGCTTGACTCGATCCTCCTGATTTGATTATGCTGTAGTCCTCTGTTGAGAAAAATACATATTGGCATACACACACACAATTCAAAATGTGCAGGTAAAAAAAAACAGATTCTGATGTATATGTGCATGCAATTGTGTTGGGGGTTACTACTCACATCTCCTGCAGTGCAGAGCAGTGGTAAAAGCTGGGCAGATCCTCTATCTGATTGTAAGACAGCTCCCTACAACAATACACACACATAAACACAGTGACCAGCTGTGGATTTATAGCGTGGGAAATCATGGGGGTGACAGGATTATTTGAGTCTTTGGGTGAACAGTCGGCTCTGTGAGCAAGGCGATATAGCAGGACAATAATTTTGGGGAGTGATTGGATTTCATAGAGTCGTGATTGTACAAATGATTGCTTGGGGGCACAACTGTCCACAATCGGGTTTTGTGTATCAGTTTTTGTACCTCTCACTCTTTCTCCCCCTGCGCGTGTTCGTGTGTCTGTACTCACAGCACTCTGAGGCGAGGCAGCTGCTCACATAGATCCAGAGGGAGAGCTGAGAGACCGGCCCGGGTCAGCGTCCTATAGAGAGAGAGTGAGAGAGAATCCTCTGATCATTGTTGAAGTGTAAGCAAGCGAAAGGATTCCCCATCCTGTGAGTCTAACTTGGTCAGACAGGGAGCTGTGTAGGTTCGCCAAACCTGTCATTGGTTGGCATAACTAGCCTACCCCTCCCTATCACTTTTCTGAGTCTTCTGTTCTTTCTCCCTCACTCCTAGAATCCTAAAACACACATATGATCTTTTTTTTTTTTTTTTTTTACTCCTGGCTTTCTTTGTATGTGTCTCTCTCTTTCTTCCCCTTATCTCTCTCCACTCTTTTTCTCTCATGTACTTGAACTCCCGGGATCGTATCTCTGCCTTCAACCTCAGTGTCGGCTCTTTTCACATTCTTTGTTGCTGTATGTGATGAATCCTTACTTGATTAAATAATCCTATGCGTGTGTGGTGGGCGGGGGGAAACACTTACAAAATTTCCAGGCTGGTGGTTCCTTTCAGATCAGGAAACTCGCGAATTTGGGTTGCTCCGTTAAGGGAACTGCAGCAGAACAGGGAGAAAAGTGTCATAAAACTCTCTCTCTCACACACACACACACACACACACACATGCATGAGCACATAGACCTTGTCTAACAGCTCATTTCAGCCATCACACTTTTCCTCCAACATCAACACGGGCTGTTTTGGCTGTCTCACTAGACATCATAAGTCACTCCATTCAACATGTTCTTACAACACACTCTCTCTTACCACAACAGCACACAGCACAGCAATACGCTAACACAACATCATTCAGTAGGCCATTACACATGTCCACTCTCACTGCTAGGGACAGAGAATGATTTAAACAGTGTTTGGGCTAACTTAGTGGAATGGTTTCTACTGACCACATACTTACAGTGTGTGCAGCTTAGGTAAGAACTGGAAAGCGGATTTTCCCACAAACTGGATAGGGTTCTCATAGAAATGACTGCAAGAAAGAAAGAGAAAAATTATTTTGGACATATTCTGATGAATTTGCTTTCTGGAATGAGTTGTGTTATACATAATGTTGACATGAAATAGCAATTATGTGTTTATCTAATATGTGCATGTTACAGAATCAAGGATAAGCACTAAGCTCACATGGTTTGGAGCAGAGGGTTTCCCACGAAGGCCCTCTCAGGGATGGCTTTGATATTGTTGTTATGGAAGCCCCTGAAAATATAAAAACATACTGTGAGTCAGACAGTCTATATGTTTCTGATTTTGTGTGTGTATGTGTGTGTACGTGTGTGCATGTGCGTTTGGTGGGGTATAGAGTGTGTTTGTGTGCGAGAGGCAAGTCATATGTCCTCATGTTGCACCTGCCGTTGCACAGCTGAAAAACATTTTTGGATACATGAGATGTAAACACGCACACATACGCTGTATCTGTGACACGTATGCACGCTGCGGAACATCTGCTGAAGCTGAGGGAAAACTTAGTTTGTGTGTACGTGCTCGGTTGCCGGTGTGTATGTGCAGGCGAACGGGTGTGTGGGTGTGTAGCCAGCACCTGCTTAGGGCGAGAGAGATTGTATCCGAGTGCCACATTAAAATCACTTAACGGGATTACTTGGGATAACGCAACCATGATAGTCATGTTGGGCAGGTGTGTTTTGTGTGTGTGTGTGTGTGTGTGTGTGTGTGTGTGTGTGTGTGTGTGTATATGTGTGTGTGTGTGTGTACGTGTGTGTGTGCACTCACAGTTCCTGAAGCTTACTCAGTGTCCTGATGGCCACAGGGAACTCCTGGAGATCATTGTAGTTTAAGTCCCTGAGAGAGACAGTAAGATAAACAGTCGTAATTAAATAAGATATTGAAATGGCATCATGGAGGTTTTATTTTCCTGGAATGGAAGTCATAATTCATTCATATATAATTCTCTGTGTGTAAGAAACCATGTATGATTGCATAGTCATTTACTCTCCACTCTCAGAGACAGCTAGGGTGTGAAGTTTGCATTTGACCATTGACCTTTACTGCTCTGACCTGATTATTTAGGTCTGTCTCTGATTAGTTTCCCAGGAAACACACTATCATAACAACCGTTGCTATACTCGATACAGCTCATGCGCAGGTGTCAGGGAAAGTTTTTTTTTTTTTTTATTGTACGTCTCGTCTGTATATGAGTATGCACTGTACAGTACTGAATAGATGAAAGAGTGTATGTATGTTTGTGCATACATGCAAGTATGTCCTTTCCCATATTAAGACATGTGTCTGGGTATGCACGCATATTATCTATGTTGTCTTTGAAGATTCTTAGCCATCCAGGTCATAGGATATCTAGACATACTAAGTCAAAGTCAACTGGATTTGTTTTTATTCTTTTCAAGTAAGACAGCAAAAATGCCTTTGATTAAGTGCTTCTTTCAAGATATGTACAGTATGCGTGTTTTCCCCAAGTTTCACTGGATGTTGTGAAATGTCTGTCTCTGTCTGCTCTGTCTTGCTGTTGTGTTTTCCAGCAGTCCACTGGACGGCTCCACGTAGTAATGATTTTATAATACACACTGGGGGTTGGGGAGGGTGGTGGTGATGCAGATGGTCTCTCATATTGTAGGGATTTCTTCAATTGTGATGATTACAAAGACAAAGAACTTGAGTTCAACCCAAGAATTTATTATGGCCGGGAAGTAGAACAGTATGTTGAATACAGTCTCTTCGAATATTCTGCACGGTTCGTTTTTATAGGATTCTTAAACTCCTCCCTGCATCCCCATACAGACATGTTTCACTATTCCAAATTTACCCCTTCCTTATGTTTCTTATGTTCATGATAAGAGGCACATATTCTGAGAGGGTCATATAGGGGTGAGGCCACGGAAAGAATCCTTTACATGGTCAGCACATTCATACAGTATAGAATTCCCTTACATGGTCAATACAGTACACGCATACAGTATATCCATCAGTATTTCTCATAAGCAATGCCGCTGTGAGAGATTAACACCTCATACCCGCACAATCCCCACGTCAATGACACCTGTCATCTTATCCTGCTGAATCATACGTCTCTCCCAGCCGTTGACGGCCACAGCACTTTAACACACACTATTCTGGTCCAGAGAGTTCCATCCTTCTTTCTTTTACTTTTTCATTCTCTACATTTCCCTTCATCCCATCAACCCTGGCTTCCGGACTTACACCGTACATTTCCCCAGCAAGGGTAATGGCTTTTAAGTTGAGTGTTAAGCTGGCTATAGGCTGTGAGCGCACACGCAGAAGTACTTGCTTATGCACACACATGCTTATGCCCACACACATGCTCATAAAAAGTAACGCATAATTTTTTTACACTTCAACAGGTTGTTAAGCAGCATACCAGAAAGAGTATTTTCATCAGACCACCATGAATTTTGCAGGAGACACGGTTGTGCTCTTTCAATTTCTCTTGCTTTCTCTTTCCGCCTCCTTCATAAGACTGTCAGTTTTCTGCGGTTTCCATATTGGTGTGTGGTTAGGATCTAGTTATTGAAGTTACAACACGTACCCTCCTGTAGCCACGCTGAGCTATATTTGACCCCAGCGCTGCTTAGCAATTACTTTTACAAAACACAGAGGAATCTGTTGATGTCACTTCAAGGTAATCAAAGAGCAACTTTTCATCTTCACATTCCTGTCGTTCATTTGTTGGTTGTGGTTCTAAGAAACCTTCAAGCACCTGCTGAAATTACCAGGACATTAATCATTATGACTTTACGATTTAGCGCTGCACTTTATTATTCTTTGGCACACTTAATACCTGAGATTTATAGAAACACATTAATTTCAGGTGTTCCAAGTATCCAAACACTTTGACACACAGAGAAAGAATTGAGGCAGACACAGAATGTTAGTAAATTGATAGCCTGTGGTTATATTACTTTTCTGAGGTTATATTTCTGGGAGATCCTAATATATCTTAGGGTTATTCTAAGGCAATGTGATTGTTGTAAACATGACTATACAGATTGGATGTTGATACTTGCTGCTTCTTTGTCATCACAAAGCCTGCGTCAGTGTTTGGGGAAACAGAGGAGGTAGTCATTTGGGCCTAT
The DNA here is from genome assembly GCA_029490765.1 of Euthynnus affinis. Taxonomy (NCBI): domain Eukaryota; kingdom Metazoa; phylum Chordata; class Actinopteri; order Scombriformes; family Scombridae; genus Euthynnus; species Euthynnus affinis. The sequence goes on along the minus strand of CM055841.1, from coordinate 19,003,615 downwards.
GAAATGAAATCATTTGGGGAATTTGTGCGTGTGTGTGCGCATGTGTGTGTGATACTCACAGTGTCTCCAGACTATGTAAACCTTCAAAACATCTCGCGCCCATGCTCTTGATCTGGTTGTTGTGGAGATGCCTGGAAAAAGGCCACAAATATTTTTCAACTGATCAGAAATTACGCTCTCAAAAACCGTTTCCACACTGCAATCATTACTGCCTAAATTAATGGAACAAATCATTTCCCTGGTGAGCTGAGAAACCCAAAGTCAGGAGAGTTTAAAGTAAACAAATCGAGACGTCACTTACAGTACGACAAGGGCGGAGAGGTTGGTGAATGCATAATCTGGGATGTGTGTGATCTGATTGAGGGCCAGCGTCATGGCCTGAAGGGATGGGAGAGAGTCCAACGCTGTCACCGGGATCTCTGTTAGGGAGTTGTCATCTAACCACAGGTGTCGTAGAGAGTGAACCCCTCTAAAGGCCCCAGCCGGAACCTCAGACAACAGGTTAGCATCCAGACGCCTGAGGGGTGAGAGGAACTAAGCTTAGCGAGATAATCACCAAGTTTAAGTACAGTATGTTTACTTATGTGCACGTGTATCCGTGCTTGTGCGTGAGTTAGCGGTTGTGTGTTGTGGCATTGAAACACTTTGGCTTACAGGAAGGTTATTATGAGCATTACACATCCTTTATTCCCCTCCTTTCATCTTTGCTGCAGCTTTTTAGAAGCTCCTCATTATGATTTATTCCCATGCTAAATAAGCCATGTCTAGCTTCACCAGCACAGACATGTATGAAATGTAAGATGAGAAAAACACAGACTCAAACGTGTAGGAACGGTTTTGCCAAGCCTGTTTTATTCTACCTCACTTTATTTATGTTGTGTAAAGTGTTCCTCACTCAGTGTCTGGAAAAAGGGAAAGACAGACGTAAGGGAGGAACAGTTAAAGTTGCATCTTCAGCTGTTCCTCACTCCTTCGCTATTTTCATTGGAGTCTCGCCGTTGCTATTAGTTCAGATTTATCGGCCACTCAGACTCAAACACAAGTGCTTTCAACTGATGAATTTATGACACTGGACACACACACACACACACATACACACGTGCTCTCATGCGTACACTTTCATCTCTTTGAACATACAAAACCTAACAAACCTTTGTCCCCATCTTGGTGTCCTCAACCCACAGGCAAGAGTGTGACACACACCCCACGTAAATTCACATATGCATACACACTGTCCATAGTGATGAATGATCCCCTAAGGGCAGAGTTGACAAGCTGAGACCACTTCCTCCTGCTATTCTTCTTTCTTTGGTCCCACAAGCTCATTCATTAATCTCTGTTTCCTCCCTCCGGCCCCTCTCACAATCACATTTTGTTTCTTATATCTTCATTGATGCGCTCCCAGCCACTGCGAACCTCTTTGCATCGCACTCCTTAACTCTTGTTCGTCTTTCAAACAGTCCCCCTTATCAATCTTCCACTGTGGTACTTTGATTCTTGCGCTGCAGCTCCTCCTCAGCCTCCTCACCCCTCGGAGGCTTCACCAAACAAACAGCATCATCAAAGTGAAATCTGAACTTGAACTCTGAACTCCTGGCTTTTCTCCTCAGGGAAATTTTCCATCAGGAGAGGCAACTGTGTACACTGGCAGATGCTCACACACAGGCACACAGAGAAACACCCTTGAGCGTACATGTAAATACACATGAATGTGTGTGTGTGAGTGTGCGCATACAAACAGCTTCAAGAAATTTTCATCTTGTCTACTTCCTGAGCACAATTTTTTTTCGGCGCTAAACATCGTCCTTGTGCATCCTGTGTACTCTAACCATGGACATTGTTTGTCCCTGACCCAAATCACAGGATGAAAGCTACGGAAGACTGTTCAACTTTCTGGTCTGTTCTCCAGGGCAAAATAATAATTGCTCCTCTAGGTGGACCTGCCAGGTCTCCAGAAGGTCCAGACAGAACCAGGAATGTTCCACAGAAGCCAATAAAGCAGCAACTATTTCCTGTTCATCACATCAAAGTCTGAGGTATGAATATGGGAGAGAGAAATAGAGACAAAAAGAAAGTTCTCTTAAATGATCCAAGCGATCTGTGGACCTGCCTCCACTGGTTCAATTCTCCAGATGGCCAAAATTTTATACAACAGGGAAGTTGGAGGAGCACATTTCACTGCCATCGAGTCAAATCTATAAAAACAGATTTAGTGTTGCTTGTGGAACTCATCAGTGGTGATTAAGCCGCTTAACCTGTGGGCTGGGACCCAAAACACGTCTGCCTTCTGAGGATTGCATCCAACTAAACAACAGCACTCACATTGTGTGTGTGTGTGTGTGTGTTGTAATTAGCCTGTTCCAAATGGTGAGACAAATTTCTTGACTCTGTTTCAGTTCTGTACTGACAAAAGGATTCTTGTCTGAGATTAAGTGATGATTTATTTTGGATGAAAGCCTCCTTTATACATTTATACCGATTTAAAACCCATGTGCTGACTCAGAGGCTGTCGCTCCTTTTTTCTTTTTACCTGGTATGTTTTATGTCAGTGAGAGGCGCCGACAAGCTTCACTCTCCAAAGCCTTTCAAGTAATCTTACTCTGCTGGGCTTATCATTACTGTAATGACAAGGTACGTCTCTATACACTGGCTCTGTGGGTGTATGTGTGTGTGTATTTTTTCATTACTTGAGACAATCGCTATGGGAAGCAATTGAGAGAAGACCACACACACATAGACACAGAATAAAGACATAAGAATCATCGTGACAGAAAATTGTGAAGTCCGACTTAACTCACTCACACAAGGACAAACTGAACCAGAGTGTCTGCCTGTACAATGTGCACAGATGTGTGAGTGTGTGTGTGCACGCTTGGTGACTATATTGAGCGAGCACACGCCTGCTTTATACCAGACGGGGAAACGTCGTAGGTGGTAGAGGAATAACATGTGCACACCCCTCCTATGTTACAGCTCCAGCCATTTGTGTCTGTGTGATGAAGGAAATGGCTTTATGGATATTTACAAATAATTATTAATTTGGAAAGCTGGGATGTGGAGTACGTGTGCGGTACAAAGTTGGGAGAGACGGGTCAGGGTGAGGAATTACAGATGAGGTGGTCCACATGCACTCGCCCAAACATGCACGCTGACATACACACATATACTGACCCCACAGATGAGACAATTAAGCCACCAAACACTCTCATTAGCCAGGGGGATAGCGGTGTGGGTGGTGGGAGAAGAGCGGAGGAGAGGAGCGGAGGAGGAAGAGAGGGGGAATTGATGGAAAATGGGGTTGTTTCACAGCTCATTGGAGATGCTCTCCCTGGCCTGCAGTGTCTGCTGTTTCCCTCATGGCTTCCAGATGCTACCATGAACTGCACTGACACAATCAGGCTGTGACTCCTACCGTCAGGCTGTACAGCGCTGAATGCAGAACTATTTCAGCCGGCGTTGGGGTATGGTCTGTAATATGTCAGTGGTACTCTATACCTGCATTGCGGTTAGAGTTGAGATGTGTGGGTGGGTGGCCAGGGGGATGTTTCATTCCCCGCTGGATGAGGTAGACTAGCATGATTAGGTTGTGTGCGTGTGTGTATTTGTGTGTGTGCGCGTGTGTGTGTGTGTAGGAGAGAGGGACACTCACAGGGACAGCAGGTTGGGTAGGTCCCATGGCGCATCATCAGGAAGTCTCTCTAGTTGGTTGTTTTGCAGCATTCTGAAAGGCACATACAAATTATTCATAGGTATATAAGTAAAGTTAAATATAGGTTTATAGGTGATAGAGTGTATGTGGCGTGCGTGAGGGCACATCAAGCAGAACAAATAATTCCATAGTGAGGGAAATCTGACACAAGAAGGAAAGGGCCAGTGAAAGCTTGAAGAGAAGCAGAGAATGAAGGGTAGAGGAAAAGAGAAAGAGAAGCTCCTTGGGTGGCCTGCTGATGTCATTCTCAGAAGAATGGAGCAAAAAAGCGAGGAGGAAGTGGGGAGCAAACAATAGCCCTCTCTCTTTCCTCTCCCTCCCTCGCTTTCTCTGTCTTTAAAGTTTTTATCGTGACCAGTCGTCTGATATTAGCGCACAAGGCTTATAGTCTCCAGTGTGTCACGCTGAGCAGCGCCGCTCTGCCGTTATCATGGCATCATGGTGCCACAGCAGTCAGAACAGTCTTTGTGAGTCCTTGAGCGTAAGGCCTTGTCACAATAGTTAATCTGAGTTTACAGTAAAGTTATTATAATAGAATCATTCTCTATCTTTATTCTTTGTGAGTGTGGAGAAACCTTGATGTCTCTCTTGCGTGTTTGAGATAATGTGCAAAAGACTAGAAGAGTAATATATTTTAGTCTTGTAATTCTTTATTTATCCCCTCATTTATATGGCTATAAATCACATTGTGGAGGTCTCAAGTTGTAAAGAGCATATTTTTCTAGATTTATTTACATGTCACATGTTTTTTTAGGATAGTGTGTTTCACAATAATCCCCTGTGTAGAATTCGATGATTGCTTCAGTGTATAAATAGTGCAGCTCAGGTTTTGAAAGGATCAGTGAAATGTTTCCATTGGGATGATGATGCCATGATAAATACATCAAATTGAGTCTTTTCCTGTTTTTAAAAAAAAATCCCTATGGGAAGCTTCGCTGTACTCCACTCTGGGTTCATAACCTTCTGTGCGTGTGTGTGTGTGTGTGTGCGTATATGAGAGTCAGCAGAGACTTTGCGGTTACCCTACACAAGGTCAGCGGACCATTTATGTTTGACACGGCCTGACTTTAACTAATACATTGAGGAAGGAAACGGACAGCTCAGCTGCTCTGAGGTCAAAGAGACCGTCCAAAGTTTGCTCGGATGTTATAGTGTGAAGCATGAATGCTTGCAGACGTGCATGAATTCAGAATATGTGTGTCCTTCCGCAATAATGACATAATAGCCCAGGATTCATGACTGGTTCACTCATTCTGTCTTGTTGAGTTTCACAACACAAGGTGAAAGAGGATCAACTTGTGTTCCTGGTAATTCCCCAGATTCCCTCAAATTACAAACCACAATTCTCTAGCTACGTTTATATTCTGTGGCAGGGCTTCTCAAACGTTCTCAGCCAGAATCCAAAAGGAATCGAGTTGGTTGCCAAGGCTTATTAAAAACCTCCTTAATACCCTTGTCTCGCACCCACTAGAAATATGGCCTCAACTCATTAGATGCCGCACTCATGAGTCAGAAGGTACTATGGTTTTTATGGATGCTTTGCACTTTTTTGTGATTTAATACTTCACGGCGGCGCAAACAGTTGGTGGCCATGCATCATAAGGCTATGAACACTATGAGAAATGGGGTGTTAAGAGAACAGCTTCAAATGGTGTTTTTAAGTGAATTTTTTGTCACTTGCTGTAATCTTGGTGGGTGGTGAGACTGGGAGGTCCCTGCATTACACCTGTGAGGGTATGTATGTCTGTGTGTGTGTGTGTGTGTGTGTGTGTGTGTATGTGTGTGTTTGTGTGTGTGTGTGCATGCTTGCTGCTGAAACAGGGCTTGTTCAGAAATGAAGGAACTGCGAGGCAGGTCTCCCCCAGCCCATAAACTTTAACTGCAGTTAATGATGCATGGCTTGTGTGTTTTATTCAAGGCGGGAGCCCAACTCCTTCCACTCAAAAGGCTAGATTGGAACAACCCACCTGAGATGAGGACTGAACCACCAGAGTAGGATATTGAGAGAGAAAGGGAAGGATGAGGAGGTTACTTACAGAACTTTGAGGTTGTGGAGACCCTGGAGAGCGTGGCCTGAGATATACTTCAGCTGATTCCCTGAGATACGCCTAGAAGAGAAACACAGAGATCAAAAGGGAGAGAACAAAATGTAAAAGTGAAAAATGAAATATAAGCACTTATACAAAAAATTTACAAATCTCATAAGAGTTTTGCCTTTGCTTTATTCTACGTTTTTGGATTGAGCTTCAATATGACTTCATCCTTGAGTTCTTGCTTCGGGGTTATTGTTAGGGCAGTATGCAAATAACAATATTCTATTCCCTTCATTGTGGTTACTATTGGCCCAAAGCACACTCTGAAACCTTAACCAATCCTGGGAGCTCTGATGAGTGAGTCAAGACTGAATTGAATGAGACTGAGATTGGGTCAACAAGTGCAGCGTGAAAGTATATTTGCTTGTGTGCATGTGAGCGTGTATATGTGTGTGCGTGTATAGAAAGGTGTATACTATATGTACGTGCACATGTGTGAATGCGTGTGCTATTTTCCATGTCCTTGGGGTAAATTAGGCCCGTTCTGAGGGGCCTTGAGGACAGCGAGGGAGAGAAACCACACACATTCTCACAAGCAATCCAATCAGTTTGTTTATTAAACACAGCACCTAATGGTCATTTGTGAGTGTGTATAAGATGTCCAAATAAATAACATTCAGTCCAACAAAGTAACTCTCAAGGTCATGAGCTGGAAGCACAGTTTAAACACAGATTTGGTATTCACAGCTCAAGACCACCCACTTTTATTAAACACACGCACACGTTAAAAGTTACTCATTGGCATCCTTCTCCTCACACCATTGCTCTACAGGTGACATTTTCCTGACATTTCAGCCTTATGTTAAGCAGCCTGCATCTGGCTGAGTTGTTCCATCACTGCCAGGATATTGAAATAGTGATATAGAGTGCTGCCTGCCTTTCCAAACCACTATCATCCAGATGGTAATGGACGAGGGCTCCCAGCAAACTCCCTCTGACAACTGATACTCATGTCGACATGTCTAAGTCTTATTACTGTGCAGTGTCAAACCACACAACTCTACCCGTGCCTGCCAAATCTCACACTCAGCCCAGTTTAGAACTCTCATAGAGCTCATATTTATCAGCACAAACAAAACAACACACACCCGCATATACACATAGATCGGCATACTAGAATACAAAATGGACTGATCGTTATCCAAGCTATTGTGGTGCCACTTAGTCATGCCTCTCAAACCACAGTCAAAACTCATTCAAACAGACTTGAAGTGCGCCACATGATGTCTCAATATAGGTTTCACAGAGCTGATCTGTATAGATTGCAGCCTTAGGGCTCCAACATTAATTCTTATTTCAAGATAAATGAGTTCAATTTGCTGTTTGAGCTAGTAATTTGATAAGACATAAATTAGCTGACCTGCTTTAAAGACATGTCAGATTTTCATTCATAAAGAGGCCTGTATGGTGCCCATTCATTGTCCCACGAAGGATGCTAGGTCTGGTACTTTAATCCCATTTCAGTTTCCGCTATTGCACAAGCTGGTCACCGGGGACCATTTCAATAGCTACTTTTCCAGAGGTAACTGTTTCAATAGGCCTTGCTGAGGTCCTGACACCAGTAAAAGAGATCTAAGCCTCTTTCTGCAAAGACCCTTAAGTGCCTTCTTTTGGTTCCTGTTCAAATGCAGTGATTAGTTACAGACGCATTGGAAGGGAAAAAAGATATACTGTATGTAGGTAGCACCGAAGAAAAATAAATGTCTTCTCTATGGGGGGATAAGGAGGGCCAGTAATTTAGAGTTTTAGAAAACAAACATTGTAGTTAAGGCCATGATATGATGTGCATGTCCTACTGCCAACCAGCCTTTCTCTATTAGCTGCACCATTGGAGCCAAAACAGCATTAGAGTGGAATTGCGCTTTTTTTGCCGACTTCATTTGTCAAATGGATAATTATGTCGAAAGTGAAGATGGATATTGAAAAAGGAAAGAAATGTTCAGACATTCTTGATAGACATCAACAGAACACCATGCAGTTGCCATTGACCAACTGTTTCCATGATATCAGTGTGTATTTATGTGTGTACGTGTGTGTAAATGATCGTACGTATGAGTGAATGTTCCGCACTTAGCCTCCTAGTCGTTCCACATCAGTCTCATTCTAATGAAAGGCGCCTTGCTCTTGTCAAACCATGGCTCCAACTGTTTTTCCTTTTAATTTGATTTGGGGATGGTTAGAATTTTTCTTGGCCCTTGGACCGCGTAGATAAAAATTCCACCTCAGCATAATTCAGCTCTATTGAAGTGATTCATAGATAAAACAACAGAGGCCAGCATAGTATGCGAGAATGTACGTATGGGAGGACACTGGAAGGGGGGCTGCTGCTAACATAGGTGAGACCACCCTGCTATCATAGCCGATCAGTGAGGGTTTTACTGAAGCATACCAACTGCTGATTATCCTATGTATCACCATGTCTTATTGCCCCAAAATAATAAACAAAAAGACAGAATAAATACCTAGACTGCAAAGACAGCATCATATTTTGAAATACTATCTAGGGTAGTGATTGAGCATCATAGTGGCAGCAGGGACAGGGTGGTTGATATGAGATGATGATGAAAGAAGAAGGAGAGGATAAACAGGCCTTATCAGAGAGAGCGGTTTGTGAGTGTGTGGGTGTGTGTCTGGAAGGACAAGTACATATGCATGTATGACCTTTTCCACCCTTGGTCCATCAATAGAAATCTTATCCCTCCTTCAGTTCGGAGGTCCAGCCTGAGGGTCAACCACTTAACCTGGCGTTAACCTCTGAAATTACTGGAGTAAAATATAGATGTGAAAGATTGTGTGTGTGTGCGGGTACATGTTTGTGAGAAAGAGAAAGAGACAAGTAGACAAAACCTAAGTTGGCAACACTAAAAGGAAAAAATTTTAATTGACCTAGATAGTCCCAGCTGTGTGGTGCACCTGGAGTATCAAGACAGCCAACATCGTAACCCCTTAACTCTCACCTACGTCATACTCCTGACCTATCAGCAGACAATCTTATCACTGAGTGGAAGACAAGCAGGGCAGCGCTGGCCTCCACTCACCCTGTCTCTCCTCTGACATTTGGATTTTATTTGTACAATAGTCGGAGCACCTGAGAGCACTCTCATGGAGCCGGAGAAACCCAGGCTGAATGGATATTCCAGATTTGGAGTTTACTGCCGATGATGAGATCAGATTCGTCAGAATTTCAGACTTGAGCTGATAACGTGTGCTAGTGCCATTCACTTAAGCTGGTAACGAGGCACAGGGAATCAAATCCAGTAAGGTAGTTTTACCTGTCAGGTCATTTTTAATGGACTGATTTCAGCTTTGTATTTAGGAGGTGAGTGATTACTCCTGATAATGATAGATGAGCATGAGAGACTCAACCCAAATAGATGATTATGAGCGGAGCAAAAAGAAAAAAGGTAGAGTGAAATGCGATCTCCGGAACTGCACGGACTTTGATACTAATGATAGGCGGAAGGCGCTTTCGCCTTTTGAAGTGTTTTTCAGGAAGGGCTTTCGGGGGACAGTTTCACCTAAAACCACCTCGGCTCGTTCCAAGTTGCAATTAAATCAGAAATAGACAGTGCATCTTTGATATTAGAGCGGAACATTTGAATAGAGAGGGGATGTCTTTGATATGTCAGGTAGATGAGTAACCAGTCTCGGAGGCTGTACCGGAGTATGGGCAATGCTGCCCTCTCATTAATCCATAGACACGCAGTCTGCTTCTCAGTCGCCTCTCTTCATGCTCCGTCTGACAGACAGTTGCGTGCAGGTTTGTGTGTTTGAATTAAGAGGCAATTCAATGATCAAAGCACTAAATGAAGGCTTAATAAGAGGGACCTGAGATCAATAGAAGATTTGGAAATAAGGAGTTAGACGTAGTGAAAGGGCTGGAGGGAGGGGCGATGAACACGTAACATCTTATTATCAATATTAATGCCGCAATGAATCAAAGGGTGGTTTAGCCTGGCGAGATTTGCTACCTGCTTTATGAATTCATGTAATCACCTCGTATGAGGTTCAAAGGGATTAACTGTTGTGCTCTAGAGGTGAGAACTGAGGGGAGAGATAAGAAGCAGCATGATATAGTTTACATTTATGAGCAGTGCCTCTGAAGGATACTCTATGTAGCTCATAAGATTTTATTCCCAACTCCTCGCTTTAGTGTAAAACAGGATGAAAGCTGGACATCTTGCCACAAGCAGATTTGTTTTGGTTTTGTGAACGTAGAGAAAGCCAAAAATGGAAAAAATTAGAAAGACTATCAAAGGCAGTGACTACAACTTGCAATAGCCTGCAGTAAAATGGAGATGGGGGGCTGTAGAAATGAATTGGAAAGGAGGGAGATAGAGTGAGGGAGGGCAGGCAGGGAGGTAGAGCCCAACATCAAACAATTTATCACTCTACCAGTCACAACATGCCTGGCCTTTGCCTCTCCCTGAGCTACCAACAAATGCTGTAGACCCACATCAAACGCTCTCTCTTTCAAACCGACCATGTTTGTGTTTAGGGCTTTGGTTTGTTTTTCTATGCGCTATAAGTTGTTGTAATTGCAATGTGTTTACCATAACTTGCCATGCTTCATCTCTCTAAACCTTCTAGACAGGAGTGAATGTCAGAAATGTGCTTTTCCCTGCCTTGGAATCATCTCAACACCTCTCCAGAAATGGTCAGCAAGCTATAAAAATTGGCTCTGGGGCAGGAACATCCTCCTTGGAAGAATTACAAAGCAACAGAACCCCTCCATAAAGTGTCAGAACATGAGAGCGATACAGAGGAAGCAAGATCAATGGGGCTGTAAAACACTATCGTCTCTGGACAAACACTGCAGGTGGAGCTGCATCCAAGACCCCCACCCCCTTTTCCCCAATGTAGGCAAATGTCAGCATCGATGTTCAGCATCACTTTTCAGTGTGTGGTTCTCATTATTACACCATCAGCAATACCTGACCTTTACCATTTTTACGACAGCAAAAGTTCAGCTCAGTTATCCAATAAACGACAGTAAATAAAATTCTTCAATTCACTTCTCCAACTTCAAGGTGTCATTTAACTTCATTCTTCAGCTCTGTTCTACTGTTCATATCCAGTTTGACTGTGACTCAAAGTCTACTGAATAGTTATCCAGCTAACCTTTTACTTTCATCATCATTAGCACATGCCTGACAGGCTGCAGCTGCAAGCATTAGCAAAGAAAACTGTGGACTCTTCAAACACCCAATGCAGACAAATACGCACACGCACATGCACACACATATTCACACACACACATATACTGCAGGCTTCAGAAGTAAAAGAATCAGGTGAAGGCTGACGTACACACATAAGCCCCCACAAATCACTGCACACTATACAACTGCATACACGTACACACACGCATTCACACCCTTGGGGCACATCTGTGGCGAGCCTTTGTCAAACCGAGACTTAGCCGAATACTGCTGAGTGGACGGATCAGATACCGGCCAAGTCGACCGAAAACATGTTCAAAACGTTTTTTGGATTTTGTTGCGGCATCTCTGCCCTATGAGAATAAAAACCAATACTTTCTGTTTTGTGAAGTACTAACCAAATTGTGTCCGCAGCATAGAGTATATCAATCAATCAAAGAATTTGGCGCAGACTGCCGAGTGAGATTCTTAGTTTTGTTTGCTTATTTTGTGATCAGATATCTATACCCAGATTCAAATCACATTCATTTCAAACAGGTTTTTTTTCCAATAGGAGTTCTTATATGGCAAGATATTGTTTATTTTTTAAAATTAAATATTTTTGTAGAAAAATCATTTCTGAAAAGCCAAGAAAAGTAACATTAAAAAAGTAAAAATAATAACTGCTTTGGCACCTAAACTCATTTAGTGTATTGACAGCTATAACAAACCCAACCGTATCCATACGTAATGCTATAAACAAGCATAAATCTTTTTTTTTTCCTATCTCGAACTTCTATACCATGTGTTTGTCTTGGCAAAGGCTTGTGTCTACGTGTGTACTGCTCCTGCTAAGCTGTCCAGCTGAAAGTCAAAGGGGGCAAGAAAGCAGCGGCTTGGATGCTGAGCACAGAACCTGCTCTCAAAACACTTTAAGGACCATATATTCACTCTCTGAGTGACTATCAGGTTCCCTTCGCCTCCCTCTTTTGTGAATCTACTAATGTATTGCTTCAGGCAGTTTCTTGGTAAGAGAGATTAGAGACAGGCCAGTGTCATCAATCCCTATCACTGAGGTCTGCACATATCAACGGCTCGGAGAGTGACTGTCTTGTCAAGTGTGAGTTGTGGCAATGGAAGTTTATTAATTGAATGTGAGATGAATGATTTGGTACTTACAGTTCTGACAGCAGGTGCAGTCGGTGGAAGGCTCTGGGCTGGATCTCGCTGATATTATTCATACTCAGATCCCTAGAGAGAGAAAAGAGGAGAACATCAGAATCAAAGTATCAGTCGATTCATACCTTATCGATGTTCTTTGTAAATTACAAATGTTTAAAATTTTTCATGTGGCGATCAATCATCAAGAGTAGGGAGTAGAACACAGAGAGAGGTTAGAGGGTTAGGTAGAGAGGTTGGAGGAGAGGGAGATGTAGAGGAGAATTTTCCCCAATGAATCATTGTTGGGCAGCTGTAATTTCCTCCTCGTTCCAATGACTCTTTCTCTTTTCCAGATGTCTCACTCTACCTTCTTTCAGATCTGACCCCTCAATCTCCTTCCATATCTTTCTCTTTCCCTCTCTGTCTTTCCTGTTCTTTATTTTCCTCCGTCAGGTTTCTCAGGAGACCACCTCCTTCCCCCTTTTGTTCATTGCTGTAACATAGACACACTCCATTTCTCTCTGCTTCTCTGACACACTCTCTGACGTGAGAGGGTGTGTTGGGGGGTGAGTGTTGACGCAGCTGCGTTGCGGTCCAAGAGGGAGAGGTGCAGGATGCTCGGATACATGCATGCATGCACACACGCACACACACATACATGCAGCACACATACGAAACCTACTTTTTTAACACTTGGACAATATGAGGACAACTTATGTGTCAGCCTCTGGTAGAAAACATATATAACCTTGTGGCCCCAGTCATGTAAGGTCATCTCTTTGATAAACACAATGAAAGCAAGGAGGAGTTACGTCACCCCTTCTTTGCTTTCACAGCCCTTGGGGTCTTGCATGAGTCTTGAAGAGTGAGGCACATACGTGCGTGTGTGTGTGTCTGTGTGTGTGTGACACTAACCATTGCTCATAAAGCCAGACCACCGGGCTAGCAAGTGTAAACTGTGCTCTCAGAAGCCCTTCGCAGTTGGGAGTTTTGACACACTCGCTGTTTGTTTGTCAAGTCAGCCAAGCTGACAGGGAGCTGGATGGATCTATCCGCAGGCGTGATCTATATTCAGCTTCAGGGGAGATGTGGAAAAAACACTGCACGGCAACGCTCTGGTTCTCAGATTTGGGTATTTGTGTAGCCATATTTAGCAGTTGTGACCAGACAAATCCAGTATACCAACTGTTTGGTACTTTGTCAAGGATAACATTTAATATGAGACTCTAGGTTTCTCCACTCCCACTGTCACCTGGTGTGAGGTGGAATGTTCTCATCATGTGATGAGCTTGCAACATTTACCATGTCCTCTCACATTTTGTAGGTCAGATAATTATGTAGCCTTTTTACAACTTCTGACATTGAATCTTTTCTTTATAAAAGACATGTTAGTTTGCCTGCATGGGAATTTCCTGTTACAGACGCCCCCCTCCTGGGAGGTCTGACAGTGCCATCCCAGCTAAGAGAGGTTCAAGGTGTTACTCAAGGACACATAGGGAGGGTGGGTGCTTTCGATCAATGGCGTTGCAGAACAGAACAAAAGTAGGCCATTAATCTTTCAGTTTCAGTAATCACGTCACCATGACTGAACTTAACTTGTGTTCTATTCTTATTTTTTGATGAGTAAGTTTCTGTATTCTTTGTATCTCATGTTCTGCTGGCACACCACAACCAGAGGAGTGGCATTATACACATTTATGCAGCCTGCGGAGAGTGATAATGCATATTGAGAGCCGTTGTGGTAATGTTCTGTAAATAGTAGCAACAGGCCAATAAAAGAGAGGAAGAAGAAGAAGAAGAAGAAGGCAGCAGCTAGTGTAAACAATGCAGGTATCAAAACATTTAAAGAAAATGTTTTTTCGATTGCTTTTGGCAGCATAGAATTTTAAATCTACATATTTGTTAGGCCTTTATGCACAGTGCAGTTAAGAGTGAAAAGTTGAATGCATGCTTTGTTTGTTTACAATTGTTTACAAACTCCATTTGGCAACTTTAAATGTTATAGCCTTATTATTGACATTATATATACATATGTCTGTATATTTTCCTCATCTTATTTAGCCTTCAGTTTACAGTAAAATATCAAAGTTACAAGTGAGTGACTTGTAACGTATGGATATACTAACAAAATAGTAAATCTGATAAATTCCAAATTTGAAGTGTTCTTTTATGTTCACTTCATCATCTCCTTTCATGGATATTAAAATATAAAACACTTCAACTTTTTTCTTAAGTAATTATTCCCAAAATAATTCAATAATGAACGATGAACTAATATTGTGTAATTTATAACTTTGTCCTTGTGATGACCCCAAACACTGTTGCTGACATGGTACCTCAGGTCTCTCAACAAAAGCACTGTGGTGATGTCATGTAAATTATATGCTTCGTGTTTGTCCCGTTTTTGGCACAATCTGCGCGGTTCCAGGCAGTAATTTGGGAATGAATGAATACAATAAGTGTAATGCACTACTGCTTGATTAAAGTCAGAGGTAAATATAAGTGATAACAGAGTTGCCATGGAGATGACACAGCTAGCAGTAACAGCAAACCAGTTGACATAATCAAGAATGGATGACATCACATATGACACAGAGAGCACAAATAACCTCACGAGGCCTCATGGACAATACACAAACACACCTTAATCCTAGTCATTGTCTGTGTACTAATATGCTATAGAAAAAAATATTTGTTGGAACATTCAGGAGGGATCATTAAAGCATAGCAACATACACACACGCACACACACACATGCAGGCACACACATCACCCAGCTTCTGGGGATGCGCCCACGGATGGAGACAACTCTCCATTATCTGGTCCTGATTAAAGAAGCCATAAACAAACGTTGTGTGAAGTCCATAACAGCGGCCTCACTCAGACAGAATAAACACGCAGCAATGGAGAGAGAAAATGTTTAAAAATAAAGACACACAGTGGTGAGTCATGGGGAAAGGTTGAATGCAGCTCAGCTCGGCTGTGCTCTCCAACGAGCTCATTGGGAAGTCGGATAGAGAGAGAGACATTTCTGCTCTGCAGGCCAAGGCCTCCGCTGACAACTTGACGTATCGTTGGAAGGCGTTGCGCTATGGCTTGTTTTTAAAATCAAATAACAGCTGTGGCTTTTTTAAACCATGATAATTATGATTGATGACTACCACATGTGCATTGTGTCGGCTGGCGCTGTGACGTGCAGATATTTTCAGCGCAAATAAACGGCCGCAAAAGAAATGAGAAAGAGAGCGCTCAAAGATTTTGCAGCCTCTGCAGTATATGGGAGTTTCACAATTAGAATTGGGGTTTCTGTGTCCCCGTTTTATGAGCATCTCTTGTGTGTGTGTGTGTGTGTGTGTGTGTGTGTGTGTGTGTGTGTGTGTGTGTGTGTGTGTTGTGTGAAACGAGGGGGACATAGTGCAAGTATGTGTGTCAGTATCTGTGTCTGTGTGTGCAGTACAATATTTTTTCCATTTATAGGTGGCTGCGGTGTGTGTGGTAAGATGTCTGTCGCTCATTTTCACACCCCTATTGTTTTCCAGTGAGCCTGCAGATGTGGTGGGTACAGTCCCTGGTCGCGCCTTCACCACATCATACATGGACGCTGTTGGTGCATGGAAACGGATTGCTGTGTGGGTCTGTGTGTGTGTGTGTGTGTGTATATGTGTATGAGGGAGAGACAAAACGAAAGAGTCATAATGGAAGCTTATGTGGTTTCTTTTCTTTATTTTTCATGTGAGTATTCAGTAGGGAACCGTCCTGCCCTATCTTGGCCATCACGGCGTCAAGAAAACAGGCTGATATTGCTCGCAGGACAACACATCTCTCAACTGGCAGAGGCACACGGGCCATCTCTTCCCCTCAGATCTCCGTCTGCTGCTGAATGATGAACTAAAGACTCCTTCAGCAATATTCAGAGCAGGGCATGCAGACAAGGAGACCCATGCTCATCCCTCAACAAACACAGTCACAAATGTGCCTCTTAACTGACTTTTTATCCCCCTCCTTTCTCAATCTGCAGAATGACTGACAAAGCCCCCAGTGATCTCCTTCTTTTTCCCTGGAGAGGAATTAGATTTTCATGTGCATGCATGTTATTTTGTGTTTAAGCACAGTAGCGCGTGCGAAATTGAGATAAATATTGCAGCAATTGGAGAAAAAAAGGACATTTTTCCATTCCTATTCCCTGTATCATTCCATGATTTGCAGATACACAATGTGCTCTGATAGATCGTTTAGTCTTTCCGTTCCAAAGTGTGCGAGTGTGTGTACGCATGTGTGCATGTGAATGTAAGAGAGGAAGGCTTGGCATGGGAATAAAGGTAAAGCGCTGGATATTTGACTGCTTTATGCCGTGATTGATAGAGTAGACTATGGCAAGGAGCTTGTCTTAAGGGGGGAACAGAAGCATGAAGAAGCAGAGGTACATTTCCATTCATCAGCCTCGGCCCTTTCTCTCCTCCTCTCTTGTGCCACTCTATCGCTCACACTAACTCTCTCTCCCTCCATCTCTGTTTCAAATTTCAACTGGAGCATGGGGTTACATAGTCCGGTAGTTACAATAATGTGATTTATCATATTTCCCCTTTGCCGTCAACAGAACTACTGAAGTATGTTATCAGCTCTATGATCAAAGGCACTGTGTGTGTGGGTGTGAATGTGCCCCTAGCTCCGTTGTAGCCAATTTCAAACTGGAAGCCTTTCTGACAAGGGCTGGTGATTTAGCGCAGCAAAACAACTGGCCACATCATATGAAAAACACTCCTGTTTATGTTCAGAGACATACACACACATACACACGCACCCACGCTACATCCACAGGCACTCATACGCACTCCAGGCTCCGGGTGGCTTTTGTGGGGTGGATGATGGACCACCCTGGTGAATGAATATACCCTCAGACCAGGACAGATGCGATCAGCAGTCAGGTGTTTGTTTCTAGCATCAATAGTTAAATGTGTCAGTCAGACAAAGCTGGGCAGGAGGAGGCTGAGGAGAGATGACTCGATACATTTCTCTTTGAAGGATATTCATAGTCACAAAGTAAAAAGAAAATCTTTGTATGGAAAAGTTTCTGGCATGTTGCTCAAGCATAAAATTGCATGCATCACATGCACTAGCTTACATTGTTGCCCTTGCGAAGGATGTTTTTCATGACTCTCTCTCTTACATATACACACACACACAAGAGCCATACCCTGAGGTCTTCCCTCTCACTTCCTCCTCTGCTCTCGATCTCTTTCTTCTTGCCTCCCTGCCAATCCCTTTCTCCCTCACTCAGGTGGAGACTCTTACCAAACAAACAGCCAATAATGGCAGTAAGCTCTGAGCCTTTGAAGGCGGCTTATCTGTGAGGAACATTAGAGTAATAGATCTTTAGTGGAAAGCAACAACCAGAGCCTAGCCCAGAGGGCAGGAGTTCTGCATTAGCAGTGCTTGAACCACACCTTGGCTGTCTTTTACAGTAACTATGACAGTAATGTCTTCAGTCGGATTCAGCCAGTCTGATCCTCTCCGCTTAGTTCTTTGAAACAGTTAAAGCCATGATGAAAGAGGATCTTTTATTCCACACAATGCAACTGGTAGTCAATGCTTGGGCGCCGCCTTAAAGAGGGCCTAAATGGTTGTGTGTATTAGTGTGTGTGTGTGTGTGTGTGTGTGTATTAGTGTGTGTGTGTGTGTGTGTGTGTGTGAGAGAGAGAGCAGAGTGTGTGTTCAATGTGTGAGGGTGAGGTCTAAGTGTGTTTGCTTTTTTCTATCTGAATAGACTGACTGCTTTGGCATTCAGTTTCTCTCGCAGTCACACATGAGCTTGCACACACACACACATACACACACACACACACACAAAGGGTCAGGAAGGAGGGTACAATGCTGTCCTCCCCTCCTCTTTCCTCTAAAGATGTGTTTTTTTTTCTCCCTCTCTCCCAGACTTCCTGGGAGGGGTACACTGCCCTTTGTGTCCAAAGGCACTCTCTCTTTATCTTTCCCTCTCTTATTCTCTCATTCACTGGGCACAAAGAGTGAGGGAGAGGGCGAGGAGAAGTCTTTCACCTGGACAAGGAGGGCCACGGGGAGGACTCGGCCACAAAAGAGCAGAGAAACGGAGAGGGAGGGAGGAAGAGAAAAGACAAGATAACGAGACAGAAAAGGGAGATCTGTCTGTGTTTTTGTATTCCCGTGTTTTGTGCTCTTTTCCGCTCACTGCGGTTTAGGGGAGAATGACAGGCGGATGTCTGGGTGGAGAGAACGGCTGTTTAGTCTGAGGCCATGTCATGGGAAACATATTCATGCCCTCTGGGACTTATTCATACCCTGGTATACCGCACACACACATACACACGTGCACATACACACTTTATGTCCGCTCCTTGTCCTCCCACACACACCCTGTCATGAGACAGAGGGGAGGGGGTGAAAGGTCAAGCACTTCAGTAATGGAACAGGAAGTGTTGGAACAGTCGGAGCTACACAACATACAACTGCCTCCAACATGTGGACAGGACTGACAGGCAGCTGTTGTGGGTAGGACATAGCTTCGGAAAAGCATTCATAGCCCTGCCCATAGTCCACTAATCTGTTGTTTTGGCATGTATATTTTGTCTGGCTTTCATATATGTTCTTTACATGACATGTGCCAGAGTGCATTTTTCATTTCTATGTAAATCAACACTAACAATTCATGCCACATAAAGGAAATGTTTCATGAGCATAGGACAAACACATACCACTAAAACCTATTGAAATAATGGAAAAAATGTGTGGTAAATGGGTTACAAATTTCACTACTTTTCCACACATCCTGAAAAGGTATCTCTTACAGAGATTTTTTTTTCCTGCACATTGATTTGAGGCAGATTCACAGCAGTGGACACAAGAGTAAATGAAACCCGATGAGTATTAGTGTCAGGCTCTATTATGACTTCATTTGGTTGAATGGCAGAAACAGGAGGACACTGGATCCAGTTAGAAGACCGCTCAAATCCACTCCTGGCTCGCTCCTCCTTTACTGCTGCGCTCACAGATCTATGATCAGCTCATCTGCTCCATATATTTAACAGTACCCATGGATAACATCTAGAACTGAACTTAGATCAGCACTTGATGAAATCTTACCCCATACCAGTGAGGACATGTGGCTGCTGTTGGTTTAAAGAGATTTAGTTTGGCCTCTTGCCATGCATGTAAAAAGTCCAGATTTCCTCTTTTGCTCCCTCTCAGACATGTAATAGAGATGTGAGTAAGTCTGGCTGCAGTTGCAGAGACTCTGCAGTGGCAGAATTCCCTGCAGCCTCCCTTTACGGCAGATGGAAAATACACCTGTGAAGTCCACTTTTAGAAAGAAGTAATACTATTGCCTTATGCCATCATCGGGATCTGACTGCTGTTTCTGCATTCAGATCAGTTAACCTAACCCTCTGAAATTAAGAGTCGTGAAAAAGATTTTATAATTCTCTCTCTACTTCATTCTCTCCACCTTCTGTTTTCTACATCCCCTCCTCCACTTTCTGGTCATTTTCGTTCCCGTCGTGTGCCCACATGTGCACACATGTGTGTGACATTTAAGTGTGTCTGTGATTGCTTCTTTGTTCCCTTTAGCTAACTCCCATCCCAGTGGTCCATTCTGTCGACCTAATCCCTGCTAGCATTGCTGTATCAGCACTGCTCTGTGGGACGCTTTGATGCTGCACAGGGGGATTGGATAGGGCATTAACCATCATTAAGTCAGTTTGTACATGCAAGTGAGTGTGTGTGTGTGTGTGTGTGTGCAGGCAAGCATGATTGTAAATATAGGCCTATGCATGTGCAACGTTTTTCCTTGTGTATAAAGTGCACATGAGGGTACTGTGGGTGTATGCGTGCATATGTGCATGTGTGTACGTTGTTGGAAAGGGCATTAAGTATCATTAGCTCTTACTAGTCATCACCTGCATGCTGCCAGCTCCACATGAGCCACTTTAGTCGGCAGGCCTGGCCAGCGATCACACAGATAGGCAGACAGAGACAGACAGACCCATGTTGAGGTACAGAGGAAACTTAAAGAGCTATGTCCTGAACACACTGCTAGCAATACTCATGTTAAAATGATCCTGTACTGTATGTGTAGGGTTATTTTTGTTTTATTCAAAACAAATCCTGGAATTTATTGTATTTATTTGGAATATTAAAGACGGGTAAAAATCATATTTTGAAAAGTCAGTGGTGAACTGTGGTAAACACAGTCTGTTCAAACCAGTCTGCCAACCATTCTCATAAGTGACAGCTCACACAGGTCATAGGTACACATATGTGCATGTACACGCACAAGGACAATTAGGGACATTTGTCATGCCCTGGCCCAGGATAGGACAATGCCTTCTCTGTAGTGGAAAAGAGAGGGTTAGTGCACTTGCACAGATTCGTGCACACACTAACACATGAAAACGTGGATTCTCAGGGTTGGAAAGGGGCTAAACAGCAATCTGGGCCATGCAGGCATTCTGAATTCTCTCAGTCATAAACAGCCCTTCACCCCTCATCCACACGTCATGGGGAGCACATTCCAAACCCCCATGTCATACTTGTGTCATGCTGCTATCACACGAAACATATAGATCCACATATTGAGTCAGTGGGTACAGGTCTGACCCCAACAAATACCAACTACTGTTGTGTTTAGTCCACATGGGCTTGTGACATATAGGCTCCAGTGTATATACTCTCCACTTTACTTGTCTGATCTCCACCTCCTCCACCCTAGTTCCCTTCAAGATCTTGTGTCGGGATTTCTTTCTGCTTTTTTTCTAAAGGACAGGATGTGGAGCGGAGAGCACACTATGGCTTCTGTGTCTTCTCTGCCTGCCACTCCTGAGGGAATTGTCATTGTTTCCATTGTTGTCCTCTACCTGCCTACCTGCCGTCTGTCCCTGAGCGACATTTAAATGCCTCCCAGGTTGCTCTCAGGAAACCACAAACCACTGCACTATCCAACACTAACTGCCTATCCCTTCTCTCCAACACCCTCCTGGCATAAATATCACTTTTGTAGCAGGCGGAAGTGGCTTTTTCTGCTGGTGTTCACTGCAGGGCCTCCAGGGAATCTAGGAGAGAGCTCAGGAATTGACACTTGGAGGCAAACACTTAAAGTTTGCGGGAAGGAAGGAAGGAACAAAGGAGGGGAAGATGGGCGGACAGAATGAAGGATAGAATGGAGAAAAGTTGTGCAGTAAATTCTTTATGCTTCTTTATGAAACTTTTTAAGCTGAACAGATTAACTATGATGGCATATGTCACTGTTTGCTTCCTCTGTATAATCAGAGGTGCGCTACTCTCTTCCCCAACTCTGATCATAGCTGACAGTTAGTTGGCTAGTAGCCAAAGCACCTCCCCCAACCACCGTATGCACACATACACACCTTGAAAACATTTGCACCATTTGGCTTGGCAGTGTTTCCCTAGGTTGACTGCTTTGGGGGCAGGGGGGGGGGGGGTGCACTGAGCAAAACTAGGAAGAGAGTCAGCAGCCAGACACTTCTCCATTCTCTGTTTAAGAGCAGCTGAGATTGACACTAAAATGAGAATAACTAGTCCACCTTAAAGGTCAGTCACCTTAAGTGAGCCTGATCGGGTTAGGCTAACCCATTGTCACTAACTTTGGGGCTAACTCCCTAACTTTTACTGCATTTGGGGAAACAAAAAAATACTTTTCTTGGTCTTGAGAAGCTGCTGCATTTAGTACATTTACTGTCATATTGACAACGTACTGTTAACCTTCTCCTCTACTCCACTCACATTAACCACACACTCCCTATTCACACACCTTACCACTTCCCTACTCTTTAAAGGAGCTACGCTACTCTTATAACAGTACCTTTCAAGTAGATGTCCTCTAAAGAATGAGAGAGAGGATGACTCAGAACAATTCCACTATAACAGAGGGTGTTATTGTGTATGCATAGTGTGCGAGTGTAAATCATTAGTGGCCCATTGATATTAATGATCATGTGAAATTTTAGCAGTGGCGCTCATAATTTTGCAGTGGTGCACCGCTGCAGAATGAATATAGGGGAAACACTGCTTTGAGTACACACCCTCCACTTTTCTCACTCTGCTGCCCTGAGCTATATACATTAATTTTGATTTTTCAATGCACATCATACATTTACACTTAGTGCTGTATGACTAGCTTCAACACCTGCTCTGACACACACACACAAACACACCCAAGCACTTAATGTATGGATTCCTGTTCTAACTGAAGAAGGCCAGAGGAAACAGGTGAAGAAAGGAGAATAGGTGGGGGAGGAAGGATTGACAGAGAGCAAGCGAGGGAGGGAGAGGAGTGTAGATGGGGCGGGGGGCTACCATAGACGTCTGGAGCCAGGACACTGATGCTGGAGCTGATAGCTGCTGTATAGACCCTCCACTGACAGTACATGTATGTGTGTCTGTGTCTGTGTCTGTGTCTGTTTGTGTGTGTGTGTGTGTGTGTGTGTATACTCTGCTATTCTTTTATTTTTGTTCATTTTTGCCCCCTCCAATCCTCCTCCTCCATCCCTTACAATCTCTCTCTCTCTCTGTCTCAGACATGATGTTTACAGTGTGACCCCGGTCGCTCATGATAGGAATCATTCCATCAACATAATGGCTAAATGACACGCACACAACTGTTACCGCCACCACACAGAGGCAGGATGTTGTCTCCTGCATGTGTACGTAAAGTATGTGTATGCGTTTGTTTGTGTGTGTGCGTGTGTGTGTGTGCCTGCCTAACTTAAACTGGCTCTTCAAAAAAAATCTTCTAATATATGTATTCCTCTGTCACCAATGTCTAATTCTCACCTTTCTCCTTGTCAGTTTTCACCCTTTCTCTTCATCTTCCCTCCCTCCATATTTCTTATACTCTTGCTTCACCTCCACTGGCTAGAAAAAAAAATAATTCCCTCAGCAGTCTGGGTGGTCTTCACACACACACACAGACATGCGCAAGCTCACACACTCCTTGGTTTTCCTCTGTCTGGTAATGCGCTAGCTGTGGTTTCCTGGCCTCGGCCAAAACACCGTTAGAAGTTCACCGCACTCACCGCTACCACAAAGCATCACCTAATCGCTGCTCAACTGCAGTCACAGACCAGCCCCAAACTCACATACAAACGCTCTCACACACTTTTCCTCTTACACAAACACATGCACACACTGAAAACTGCTGAAGGATGTGTGAGATGTGTAAACATAAGCACCTGACAACTTTAGATATTGACAGTCTGTGGATATTATCACACCTGCAAACACTCCAGCCAGATCATGAACATATTAATTATTTTCAACATGATTAAATATTTGCTTTAGATAGGCAAGAGTCCATCAAGAGGACAGCTGACTAATTCATTTGCTCCCAGCAAACATTTGTGACAGGCAAGCTACTTACTGTGTCACTGTGAAGCCATCCCTTATGACAAGTTGCCTTGCTTGCAGCTACACATAAAACAGCGCAGATCCCCAGTGTACGTACTGTACACAGTGTTCTCGAACTCAACACACATTAACACAGATGCACACACCCACACAGACACACACCCCTGGGCACTGTCTTTCCTCTAATCTGATATCAAAGAGAAGGTCTTTCAAAGCTTCTCACATGACAGCTCATTTCATGCATAGCCCACGGAAATGATTATTGTCATAAATCTCTGCCCACTCTGCTCTGAGTTGCTCCGAGCACCTTTACCTCCGAATAGTTAAATTCCTCTGCAGAGCCGACCTGCATTCACATCAGTGTTATGATACAATTGGTTTTGCTGATTGTGTGTGTACCTGTATGCAGTGGGGTCGTGCAAGTGTGCAAATAAACACTAGTAAAATAGAGTGAATCATGCATAGCCTGGATTGCCCTCTCGGCCACTAAAGCACGTACAATGGCGCTCACTTTGAAGAGCTCTCCGATGACACGGGTGAATGATGTCATGTAGTTTCACAGCATTGCGTGGATGTGGTTTGTAATGTGGACTGTTCCCAAGCAATTCCCTGTGACCTCCGAGCCTACAGTATGTGCTGGGAGGCTAATCCAGCCTCCACAGCACAGTGGGGCGTGCTGGACAGTTCTGCAGATCTTGGTGGGGATTGGACTGGCTCTCCGCTATTGTAACCTTTTATACTCCAGGACGAAATGAGAAACTGAAGCCTGCTGTGCTGTGTTCTGGCTTGATGAGCCACATCTATTGTGTGTGTGTGTGTGTGTGTGTGTGTGTGTGTGCGTGTGCATGTGGGCAGGGAGGTTGAGGGGAGGTTGTTGATGTTATTTGTGTTTGATGATTTTTATGAGCGAGGCTAAAGAGAAATCTGTGATTCTTGTGTGTGGTATCTTAATTTGTTGCGGCATCTCTCTGCTGTCCAACATTCCCTTCTTCTGCCTGCGTTCCCTCTGCAGTAAGTATGTGGGTTTGTGTGACTGTGTGTGTGGGCGTGTGCGGTTGGTCGCTGAGTTTATTTATCTTATTCTAAATCAGCCCTCAAACTCACTAATTGGTCCAGTTCCACTGTTAGGTAACGAGGGGAAATGAACAATTACTCTTGTGTTTGTAGTGAATGATGTGTGTTTGTGTGCATATCTGTGTGTGTGTGTGTGTGTGTGTGTGTGTGTGTACCAGGTATTCCTCATGTTGTGGGGACGTAAATCTGTTTACTCCCTTATGGGGACAAAAAGCAAGTCCCCTTAATGTAGACCATTAATTTCAGGGTGAATACTTTAAAGTTAAAGTTAAGTTAAGTAGGTTTATGTTAGGATTAGGGTAAGGGATAGGGCTAGGCAAGTAGTTGTTATGGTTAAGTTTAGGATAAGTCTTCAGGAAATGAATGTAAGTCAATGTAACGTTCTCTCAAGTGATGGAAACACAACTCTGTGTGTGTGTGTGTGTGTGTGTGTGTGTGTGTGTGTGTGTGTGTGTGTGGTTGTAGAGGAGCAGTTAAAAGCAATGTAGATTTCCACAGAGGGAGTCTCAGGTCATCACTGTTTTTATTTTAGAGGAGGACTGAGAGGCTCAACACTCCCTCTCAGATTCATCACTGCTTGTGTGTGTATGAGTGTGTGCTGTTCCCCATTGTTGGGCCAACCGCCTGATGTTCTCATAGATAGAGTGATTCCTGGATGGAGTTAGGGACCATATTTCACTGCCATAAACTCTACAGCCTGATAACTAGTCTGCTAAATGTGTGCTAACATCTGAGCTGCACCTGTGGCTGTAAGAAGCTTGCAGGGTGCTAACATCTTAGCAGCACCTGTGGCTGTGTCAAGCCTGCAGGGAGTTAACAACTCAGCAGCTCCTGTGGCTGTGTGAAGACTGCAGAATACCTTCATCTGAGCAGCACTATGCCTCCTAAAAAAGGGCAATCGCCTGTGGAAGAAAGTCTTGTAACCATGAGTCAACTATCAAATCTGTTAGAGCAGCAGAAGGACTTCTACAAGGAGCTTCTACTCCAGCAGCAAGATAACTTCACGTCTTTCATCCAACTTATACTTGATGGGACTAACAAAAGACTTGAAGGAGTCATAAAAGATATCCAGGAGGTGAAAACAAGCCTGCAATCCACACAGAGCTTTGTTGATGATGTAAAAAAAAAAAAAAGTGGAAAAGGACACTGAAAAGAAACTATGGGCTATGGAAGCTGAGATCTACACGTTGCAAGAGGAACTCAATGGGATTATGTCTAAACTTGACTAAATGGAAAATCAGTTGAAAAGGAACAACTTACTTGTGGACTGCATCACTGATGAGCTGGGAGAGAGCTGAGAAACTTCTGAAAAGAAGATCAAAACCATGCTGGAAAAAACCTAGGCCTGAGAAGTGAGTGCATGGAGATTGAGCGTGCAAATAGAGTTGGCCAATTCCTGTAATATGGCAGACCCAGACCAATTGTTTTTAAATTTCTTCGTTTTAAAGACAAACAATCCATCCTCTCTGTAGTGAGAAGGCTAAAAGAAACTAATATCTTTGTGAATGAAGACTTTTCTGACATAGTGAAAAAAAGGAGGAGAGACTTACTTCATAAGCTCCAAGAAGCCAGAGAAAAAGGAGGCAAAGCCAGCCTGAGGTATGACAAACTTGTTATTCAGCCCAGGGATCAGACCCAGGCAAAATGAAGGGACCTGTTTTGCTTTTAACTCGGGTGGATAGTGTTTTTAATATGACTGTATGAATAATGTCTCTGGGTTTACCTAAGAAAGCCTTAAGGATTGCACACCCTAACATCTGTAATCTAAAGCATAAAGATCTCTTGCCACTACTCAACAATGATAATATAGATAAATGTAATTGCTATTTCAGAAACAAATTTAGATGTCTCAATTAATGTCTCTGAAGTAGCCATACCTGGTTATAGTATGAAACTGAATCCAAAGGGCTTCTATACCTGTATATATATATATATATATATATATATATATATATATATATATATATATATATATATACTTATTGCAATAGACCCCCTAGCTCTAATATACAATACACTATGATATGTGCTATGCTTCAGATTCAGACAGAGAGATATACTTTCTGGAGGATGGAAACCTTGACTGGCTTTCTCCATCCTGTTCTCTGAAAGGGAGATTACTAGTTGTAATGAATGAATGTAATTTTACTCAGATGATGAACATGCTATCAAGGTGAGCTCTAACATATCGAGTCATATTGTCACATGCATTGACCACATTCACAATAATGCCAGTGAACTTTGCTCTAAGGCCATATTTATTTCTGTTGATTTTAGTGACCACAATATAGTAGCTATAGCAAGAAAAAGTACTGAAGGCTGATCAGTGATATAAAGGAGTATGCATAGTGCAAGACACATATATTGCACTATGTATGTTCTTGGAGATGTTGCACACTATTGCTCCAACTAAAAAATTCACTGTGAGAAGTACTTTGGCCCTGTGGCTCGATGAGGAATTGAAAACATGCATGGCTGAAAGGGATGAACTGAAACGTGCTGCAATAAAACTGGGAGACTATTCGATGGAAGAAATACCATGAACTCAGAAACAAGATCACCAAAAAAACAGACTGAAAAAATATCTCTATAAAAACAAGATTCATGAACTAAAGCATGATGGGAAGAAAGTATGTAATACTTTTAAAATCATATTAGGTAGGTCAAAAGAAAATAACCCTTCCTTCATAGAGTCAGATGGTGCATTCATTACAAAACCCCTTGAAATTGCTAATTATTTTAATAACTTCTTTATTGAAAAAGTTGACAATCACTCAAATGTCGAATTGTCTGTAGGACTAACTGAAGAATTTATCATGAAAAACAAAGATTGTAGGTTTAACCTCAAACCAGTACAACTAGAGGAGGTTAAAAAAAACCTTATCTCAGTAAAAAATGATAAGCAGTCTGGACTGGATAACCTCGATGGTAAATTAACAAGAATTATAGCTGATTACATTGCTGAACCGATATGTCACATTTTTAACCTTAACCTGAAGGAAAATATTTTCCCTCAAGCATGGAAAGTTGCCAAAATCATTCCAATATCTAAGAACAGCAGGATTGCCTTCAGTAGGGTGAGCAGCAGACCTAATAGTATTCTTCCTGCTCTCAGTAAACTCATGGAAAGACTAGTCTTCTCTCAAATTTTAAACTATTTCTCTGTCAGTGGCCTTGATTCTGAGTTTCAGCATGCCTATCAACCTTTAGTGCCTTAACACAGATGACAGATGACTGGCTGAGTCAAATAGATGATAAAAAAAAATGTTGGAGCTGTCTTGCTTGACTTTAGTGCTGTTTGATGTAATTGACCATGAACTAATACTAAAAAAAACTTTTGGCATTTGGTTTCAGTGCAATTGCTGTCAGCTGGATGAAAGGTTACTTGCTAACAGTCACAGTGTGTACTTTAATGGGAGTTTTTCAGCTACAAGAAAGCTTGAGTGTGGGGTTCCCCAAGGTAGCTGCTTTGGTCCTCTCCTTGTTCTCAATTTTTACCAATGACCAACCCCTTGTATAAAATAAGTCATCTATAATGATATACACTGATGATCCTACATTGGTCCAAACGATGTTCTGCAAAATGAACTTGAATGGGCGTCAAATTGGGTAGAATAAAAACCAGCTTGTGCTAAATGTATCTAAAACAAAGTGTGTTATCTTTGATTTGAATCATGCATTGAGGAGTGAATTACTTCTCTCCCTCCCGGTGAAGGGTACAGCTTTGGAGCAGGTCCATGAACCAAAGCTTTTAGGTGTTCCCCTGGATGAACAGCTTACCTGGTCTTGTCATATTGATAGGATTTTAGCCAAAATGGGTAGAGCAGTGTCTGTCATCAGGGGTGTGCCTATTTTCTGACTGATCACTCAGCCAGACAGATTATACAATCACTGGTTTTGTCTCATCTTGACTACTGTTCAGTAGTTTGGTCAAGTGCAACTAAAAAAGATTTGCACAAGCTTCAACTTGTGTAGAACAAAGCTGCACGTTCGCAGCTTCACTGTTCATCTAGGGTGAGAGTAGAGGGCATGCATGAAGCTCTCTCCTGACTAAAAGTTGAGGACAGATTTTTAAGCAGTCCCCCAGTTTTTTTGTGTTATATTTATACTATAGTCAAGCCTAAAAGCTTACATTTAAAGATTCCATATATCAATGACAGACACAGTCATGTAGTATTTCTTGCACCTAGAAATGCAATGCAGAGAACAATTCAACACAGAGCTACCATTCAGTGAAATATGTTACCATGTTCCTTAAAAAAATCAACAAGCAAAGCGTCAGCTGTAGTCTGGTACATGACTGTGTGTCTCTTGGTCTCATGTTTGTTTGTTTCCTCTCTGGGAGTTTTGTTTAACTCTATTTTTTTTATTTTGTTTTTTTTGGTTTAATGTTAGAGTTATTATTATTATCATTGTTGTTGGTATGTTTCTCTTCTGAGTATGGCTGTGCAATATATCATTTGAATATATAATTTTGAATTGAGCTGGGCAGTATATTGGTATTAAATCAATATTGTGATATGAAATTAGATATCGTCTTACATCTTGGATCTTGTAACATTGTGATTTGGCATAGATGCTGTCTTTTCTGGTTTTAAAGGCTGCATACAGTGAACTGATGTCATTTTCTGAACTTACCAGACTGTCCAACTGTTCTATTGTTTAATATTTTTGTATTATTTGCCACACCCATCTGGTCATTGTATCCACACTACTAATGATTGTTTATCTAAAATCTCTTTGTCTAAATATTTTAGTGAAAGCACCAATAGTCATCCCTACAATATTGTAGTTGTAGTTGAAACTGAGGGGGTTCTGTGCAGGTAAGCGGTGATCCGGAGATGATGGGTGGGTGTGAGGACATCTAGGTTTTGGGAATTGTTGTTAAGTGTTTCTGTATGTTTATGTTGATGTTGTATTTTTATGTGTGGACCCCAAGAAGAATAGTTGTTACCATTACAGAAATAGGGATAGTAATAGTAATGGGGATCCAATTGAACAAATACACAAATACATGTGTTTTAATTTTCACAGTGAAATCTGGCCTTCACAGGCTCCCATGACAGCCGAAAAGTTGGGCATTATTCAAATAGAGATGTCTTTTATGTGTCTCTTGTCATTTGCTACATAAGCTGTTGATCTTTCCTCATTCCCCTGAATTCTGACCCTCCCCTGTTATAATACTTGTAGATCCTCTGGTGAGCAACTGCTCTATCACACCCTGTTTCCTGGATTTGACTTCTATCACTTCAATATCAGTTATCACAAAGTGTCTCTAATCTGTCCTCAGAGGCTTACGCAGCAAAGCAATTTGAAATATCTGGCTGTAAGCACAGATTACGGTCTATGGCTGTAAGCCACAGCAGGGTGGTGTAAGAAAGTGCTCAGATCTCCTGTCTTTTACATAATATAAGTCTAAGGCTACTTTCATTCCTGGTGGTTAAAAACTTTTGATGAATATTGTGATTAATCATGTTTTTAGTAGTATTTACACTATATGAGCCATGTGCTCTAGCCAACCTTCAAACACATGTTCACAAATCACATTTTAAAATTATGTTGACTTTTCTTCAGTCTTTGCAAAATTAAGTCATTCAAAGAAGTTATTTTGTCAGGTTTTCAAACAAAAGAAAATAGAGAATGACATTAGTTATTTCCAGGTTACACACTAACAATTTCTTTCAGTTTAACCGTTGAGTTTCGTTATCACGGAGCAGTGTGATGCGGAGTGGTGGCAGAAAACTGATCATTAAACCTCAAATATATTTAGCCATCTGTGTTCAAACACTTCCTCATTCACAAAAACAAATGTTTGTGTCATGTGCTTCCAGCTTTCACACACACACACACAACCACATATATACACACAAAAAAATACACTTACATACATATACACATAGCACACACATGTGCACAC
This sequence comes from Euthynnus affinis, assembly GCA_029490765.1. NCBI lineage: Eukaryota > Metazoa > Chordata > Actinopteri > Scombriformes > Scombridae > Euthynnus > Euthynnus affinis. The sequence continues at coordinate 18,973,132 of CM055841.1, read as the reverse complement.
ACACACACTCTCTCTCTCTCACGCTGGATCTCCAGTTGGCGCTGGGAAACCTGACACTGAAAGAAAAGGTCCAGTAATTTTGCCTTAGTGGTCAAAACACACACACACACACACACATGTTCCCACTTGGCCCTGTCCGTTTCTATCTACATGCGGGTTATGCTGCTGTTTCTTGGTTGCACATCCAACTGACTGTTGTCTAATTTTTTTAGAAAATGTTGAAATCCCTGCTACAATTCAGTATTTTTTTTCTATTCACAAATTAGTGATCAATAATAACAGTTAGTACTTACAATCAAAATGGCACTTAACCATGATGAAGGGGAGGGGAAGTGAAGAAGTTTGGGGATCAAGGAGAAGGGTTTTGGTTGAGATAAAAAGTGGAAAGACAGGAAAAGGATGAGTGAGGTCAAGGAAGCAGTAACAGGCCTGGAGGTGGAGAGGTTAAAGTGAAAGTGGGAGAAGATAACACACCCAAGAACTTTTAACTGTAACACGTTTTACTCACAGGTAAGTGGTGAGAGGGCTGATGTTGGCTGGCACAGACGATAGTCCCAACTCCGAGCAGTCCACCATGACAAAGATCCCATCTTCCTCACACTGGCACGGAGATGGGCACAGAAGTGCCGCCGGTCCTTGCCTGTCCTGGATCCCTCCATACCCCCACACTCTGGGGGCGGACCCCCAAACTCCTCCAGCCATGCATAGAATCAGAAGCACAGGCAGCATGTCTGACTGTCCACCTGTCTGCATCTACACCTGTATGGATTCCTTTCTCGTCACACACTCTTCCGTCCTTTCTGATGTTTGAAGTGTCAGCTGTGACAAAGTGAGGAAGTCCCAGAGCTTCTTCTCTTTTATAAATTCTCCTCTGTCTCAGTTCAAAAACTCTTTACTGCCTTTTTTCTTCAGTTGTTGTCCACACTTGTCACAAGTTCAACCTCTTCATCTCTTTTTATCTGCTTTTAACTGTCTTTCTGTTCCCTCTCTGTCTCTCAGTCACCACTTCATTCCCAGGGGTTAACTTTGTTGGTACTTCTTTCCCCTCTTTCTTGTCTTCCCTCTCACTCTGCCCTCTACTTTCTCATCGTCTTTCTCCCCCAAACACAGTCACTCTTTCTCCCTCTCTCTCTCTCTCTCTCCTTGTATATATCTCTTGCTCTCTCTGTCTCTCTCTCCTTACCTATTGTAGAAGGAGCGCATGAGTTGTGAATGAGCTACCCTCATTGGCCCACAATTTAGGGATGGGCTGGAGCATCTCCGGAAAGTGGGAGGGGCCCGCGATTCTCAAACTCTTCCCTCTCTTTCTCCCTCTCTTCCTTTCCCCCTGTTTTATTTTGCTTAGAAGCTCAATGTGAAGAGAAAGTGAGTATTTAGTTTGAGAAAGGGAAAGGGGGGGAAGGGGGCAATACAGTACTGTGGTGTGAGACAAGATTTCTCCGTCTGGGATCTTATGAATGGAACTAAGAGAAAATGAGAGACAGTGTTTACAGCTGAAAGAGAAAGGAGGGGGGAAAAAGCTCTGGAGGGTAAGAATGAAGGCAGTAGAGTGTGTTTGGCTGTGTGAGAGAAATGCAGAGGGTCAGAGTGTGTGACTGGGAGTGACTGTTTGGAGGAAATTGGAATTCTGACACTTCAGCACCCCTTAGTCCCCAGAAAGAGCAGAATCCAGTGTCTCGTAAGTCACACCTTCTCAGGTTTCTGCTGCTGGAATGTTGTGATCGTACACTCACAAAAAGCACCTCAAGCATGCATGCACACACGCACTTGGACACCCACAGAAAATAACAAATTATGGGTGACCAGCGCAAAGGAGCTTGCATATCCATTTCACATACACGCACTCCAGTCCATAGAGAGAAGAGTGTGGATTTGTGAAGTGTCAGTTGCCTTGGGCAAAAGCCTATCTGTGCTCACTCACAGTTTTTCCACAGAGTCTTGAACATAATCTCATCTAAACCCCCTTTCTTTTATTAGAACACATCATTCTAGTTTGTGTCAACTTCATTTTAAAAATGAAAACTGTGCTTTTCTGCTGTGGAAAAATGAGTGCCATGTAGAGCAGCTGTTAGACTCCAATAGAATACATACTGTACACCTGCACAGGATGTTGCATAACCGCCTAATGATGCATTCTGTAATTATGACAAATCAAAGACAGAAAAACCGGCATGCAATTTAAAAGCAGTGGCGTCTCTATTCTGTCCTTTTGTTAAATTTCAGGCGTATCTCCCAGCCGCAAGAATGAACCAGTAACAAGCCACAGTAAGGAGGGGAGATTGTGAATTACTCCAATAGAAGAAAATATACAAAAAACAGTGTAACAACTAATGATCACAATAAATTTGAGGAATTTGCAGAAATCCTAGATTGGATTAGCATTAAATCACATCTCATAACTCTGTTTTTGGTTAATTCACACCTAATGACTCCAGTTTTGGTGATTTTCATGTTTTACTAGAGGGATTACATGGTCAACCATGAGTTGATAAAATATGCCAACCATTTGGGCTCATAAAATCTTTTCAAACCACACTAAATTAATTCAAAAATGCATGGAAGTCAATGTGGAAACAGCGCTGTTTTCTTAGTTCCTGGAAAGCTGAGGCTTGAGGAACTGAGGCTTTCATTCAGCAGCATTCGACAGTATGTTACATGCACACACATGCACAGCCAAGTAAAATATCATTCATGTTCGAGCTTTGCATAGAATCTGAACCCAGAATAAGTTCACAACATGCTATTTGAAAGATAGAGCTACACAGTTAAATGGCCTTGCACCCATTTTGAGTTTGTCTACCCCTCCGACCCGTCTCTCTGTCTCTCTCCTTTTCTGTCTTTCTTTCTCCACCATTCTCTGTAGGCTGAATAGTTTCTCATTAATTAATTAACATTCCTATGCCACTGTGTTTTCTGAGGGGCCTTTGTTATGGCCCCACAAAAACTCTTTCAGAGCTGTTCTTCACATAGTCTCTCTCTCTCTCCCATGCTCCCTCTCTCTGTTCTAGCTTTTCTTCGTCTTTGTAGTGGAATGTCTGTTGTTGCTCCCTTTGTCTATTGACAGTTTAAAAATGCTGAGTGAAGAGTTATCAAGTGATGTTTTATGGTATTTTTTACTCAGCACGGGCAATTATCTTCATGCACATTCTGTAGGTAGATTTACACACAATTCACAGGAACGCCTTGCGTGATCTTATAGTACACCCACGTACAGAACACACAATCTTTCCCATGGGCACACACGCACATACACAAAAACATGCACATGCTCTTCATACACCTGCAAACTCTTCCACTCCCCGGGCTCTTCGCCTCACCCCCTTCTTGCGCGCTGAACTCTGTCATCTTTTTAAATGCTCTTTAATTGTCTGGCCTCAGGGGAGCCCTAAAACACACATACTGTAAAAACATGCATGTCTGGTCTGCTGCCCGTCTCTCTGTCTGTCTCTCGCTCTCTCTTTTTGGTCCATTTCTCTTCTCTTCAATCACAAATACGTACTGTACACAACCACGCATGGAGCTCTTTTACCGTTACAGAAGTAAGCCGCGTATTTGTTCACATTGCACCTGTTTTGACACAGTCGTGATTGATGTGTGAAAGGTCAAATGTGAGTCAGTGTGATTCATTCCTCTGCTATGAAGGAGTGTGCAGATCGTCATATCTGTCGAACACTGTAGCAGCTGATTTCACTCTCAAACAGAGAGGGGAAATGCTTCTTTAAGGGTGTTTGACCCACACTTTGATGTATGTGGAGATAAATCATTCAGCATACAGCATGATAAAGTTCTCTATAGCTTTATCTTTGACTAGAAAGATCACGTGTGATGTCACTTGGTTGTCAACAGAGAGTGGCAGCTTAGAAATACTTGTTTTTCAGCTTACCAAAATGCTAATGCCAGTAGTGTTAAGGGCAACAAACAACAGCAGTGTCTCAACAACTCATCAGGATATGCCACTGTCCTATTTCCCAGCATGAAAACTCTCTCACAAAAGCAACATTTTTATTTCATTCCAGATTGTCTCAGCTACTGTATCTTGGCTATTACTTATGTCTGTATGATGCATTTGGTGTGTGATAAATCTACTGACATGTGTATCCCTTGTGTATATTTCAGTGTCAGATTAATGAGCTCTGTGTGTTAATAATGTGCAAATCACAAATTTTTTGGATACCAATTTGTCTCAAGGCTCCATAGCATACTTCTGGGTCAAACGAATGCCTCAAACAAACACACAGTTGTTAGCATGTGTGCAGACATTTGTACATGCATTTGAAAAAGTATGCATGCACTCTTATTCCCTTTCTCTCTCCTTTCTCTCTTTCACTCGCTCACACTCACACACACGCTATCAAACAGTCTACATCAGATCAAAGCCAGCGCTCCCTCCCTTCTCCTCCCCCATCCTCCCTCTCTCTCTCTCTCCGCCATGCTCTCTGGGCTGTAAACACTATCCAAGCAACGGCAGCCTTGAAGACACAAAGACAAGTAGCTACCTGACACCTGACACTAACTTGAGAGCACTCACTGTGGTCTACCTGGGAATAAAACACATACACACACACACACACACACACATACACACACACACCGAAGGCTACTTGAGCTCCTTGCAGCAAGAAGAGTCCATTCAGGGAGAGAACAGAGAGAGTAGCCGTACAATCAGACCGACCCCCCCCCAACACACACACACACTCCATCCCACCTCACCCTCCTCACCCCACCCCTACTCTCAATTTGCCAGAAAACTTCCTCCCCATCTCCTGCACATCCAAACTAAACTTCAGACCAAAAGTCAACATGTGCACCTGCACCTGTGTGCACATGTCTATAGACGCATGTGCCTGTGTCTGTATTTGTGCATGCCTGGGCCATACAGAGGCAATTGAAGGCTAACTCAGGTATATACTCAGCGGAAGCAAGTGAGACGCCGTGGGTCGCTGGTGGCGGCAACCTAGGTGTGTTCACTGGCTTTTCATGTGAAACCACCTGAAAGCCAACAAAAGGTCCCTCTCCTTCCCTCCCTCCAGACCTCCCCCACGTCCCTCTCTTCCTCTTTGCATCTCACAGTACAAAGGAAAGGAATGAATGAAAGAAAGAGGGATGGAGGAAGGGGGATGAGGTAAGGGGTTGAGGATGCAAGGGTGGGGCAGTGGGGGCGGGGGGTAGCACGCTGGCGAGCACGCAAAACACTGGAGGGGTGGAAGTATTTTCCTATGTGTTTGTGTGGGACAATTGTAGGCCTCTAGGGATGTGGTTAGCCATGGAGTTCAGCAAAGCACTCCATCATAGGTTGGGGTGTTGAGCTTTTCACCTCAGCTGGAGGGCTGGTGGTTTGTGTCATCACTCTGTTATGCACAAGTTAAGAACTTTTATTGATTGAAGTGTTTTTTAAGGCCTTATTTCAAATAAAAAAAGTCAGATGTAAAAACTTAGTAATTTAGTCATTAGCACAAAGTTCAGCAGCATTGTGTCTTTTATAATAATCCAGATAAACTACATCACAGTAATAGATACTTTATTCCACTAGTGGCAATTATTTGGGAACTTTAAGAATATTAAATATAAAGTACCATTACCATTACCCCTCTAGTGTTTCATCTGCAGCCAACAGCACTAAACAAACTGGACTGGATGCATAATAAGACAAATTATACTCAACAATACATCACACAATGCATGCTGACAAAAAGTGTATATTAGATCAATTAAAAGCAAGGATATTTGTACACAAAGCAAAATCAGTCACAACATCAGACTTTTCAGTTTGACTTAAAAGCTACCAACAGAACTGTGAGTTTCTGTTGTCTGGTTTCACTGAGTCGTGGCTTTCACAGAGGATGCTGACTACACAAATGGTGTGTGACAACAAAGTATAGTACAATCTCTTCTGGACAATATTCTTGAGAATTTCATACTGTTCTTTGTACAAAAGTAAACAATGTCAGATGGAGGAACAAAGCCATTTAAAATGTCATACACAGGACACACCTTCGGATATAATTAAATTATTAAAATTTTCACAGCTTTATTACTCAGGCATAGAGTGATATCTTTATTAATTTAATATGGAAGTATATTAACATAAGATAAGATAAGACTTTATTGATGCCCGGAGGCGAAATTTGCATGTTACAACAGTGCAGGAAACAAGGAAACAGATGAGAACTAGGAGTAAAAAACGCATATAATATAATATAATTGTAATAACACACAACATACTATACATTATATACCTTATAAATGTTACAGTATTTAGGCTTTATACAAGACCTGACCTAGGTTGTAAAAATTGTGCAAAATATGCATGCATATATATATATATATATATATATATATATATATATATATATATATATATATATATATAAAGAGGAGAGTGTGTTGGATGGTCATGGTCTCCTTGGTGGAATTAGTCTGTGACTGCCCCTTTGCCACAGTTTACCGCAGGGCGGGTGAGAGGGGTTGTCAAGGATGGCACCAAGGCTGCAACTAACTATTTTTTTATTGATTAATCCATCTGTTATTTTTCAATTACTCAATTAATCTAACAATTCTTTTTCAATTATTCTATCAATTATTTTCTGATTAGTCGATTAATCCACTGGTCAATTTACCAATAAATAATTACCATAACTACTACCATTACTCTTTCAACCTTTTATTCAAGCATTTTCTCATAAAAGTACTTTTTACTGATGAAAATTTCCAAATGTGGGCTGTGCATACAGTGACATCCTTTTCATGGAACAAATCTTGCACACAACTTTGTGTCTTCCTAAGACACAAAACAAAATCAGTGACATATTTTAACATGAAATCTGTGAATGAGGGAACCATTTCAATTTAACTTTTACCTGGTGATACTATTCATCACAGAAGTTAAGATTTATGCAGTGTAGGCCTAATTGCAAAAGGTGTTGTGAACTATCTTCAGACAAAACTCACTGTAATAGTCCAACTACTGGCACTGCTGTCTTCTCATTTTGAGGTCTGGAAGCCTCAGGATGTCTTCTATAGAGATGCTTGTGCAAAGCAGTTTTGCTGCTGTGGAAGTCCATTTCAGTTTTACAAAACATGCAGAACACCATTTTATTAGATGTCTATTTAAAGAATTGCCATACTTTTGACAATCAGGTTTGGGTTTTTTTGAATAAAGTCCCATTTTCAGCATGCCCAGGAGCAGGAGCCACCATAATTGGGGATGAACATAGTGTGACACATCGACACATTTCACACAGTCACTCACTCCAGCCCTAGATGACACTGATCTTGTCTCTCATCCTCGTATCTGCCACTGCCTCCAGACTGTCCAGTTCCAGCCCAACCACAGTTTGGCCTTCTTGACCAACTTACTAAGTTTGCTGGCACGCAACTGCAAAGAATAGCGCACTCGCTACCTCAGATAGGTAAAAGCTTTTTGCACATGTTAGAGAACATCTTCCTGAAGACGAACAGTCTGCTCTGTCATTTCTTACATAACAGTTACATAACATTTAGCAACTAGCTAAACTGGTACAATACATCTCTTCTCCTTATGTGAGATTTAAAAAATGTTTGTGGAACCTGATTAATAAATATAATGAATTAAACTAAGAATAGTAGCTGTAGCAGTAGCATAACTTACTGATGAAAGAATACTGCCAAAAGTTAAACACATTTTTTTTAAAATGTGACAATAATAGATAAAACATCTCAGTAAAAATTACAAAATGTTATAGTATTGCTTTAATATTTGTTTTACTCTCATTATTGTAATAACTAACAACAAACATAAGAGGGAGCCCCTTCTACACCGCATACTTTCCACTGTACACAGGAGCAGGTGAGGAAAGCATTCTTATCAGCGCTGACAGAGAAAGAGACAAATAAGCATATGTCTCCCATCAGTGAGGATTGCATCTGTATCTGTATGGAGATACTCCTGTTTTGAAGAAGGTGCTGATGAATAACTATTGTTGAACAAGTGGCAGCCAAAAGCAGCAGTGAAACAAAGTGAAAACATCTCTGTAACCACACACTGCGCAGTCAAGTGTTTCTTTAGCGTGTTGTAATATTATTGAAGGATTTTCTTCTCATTTCAGTAATTACTGAGATAATATTGCGCACCAAGATAATACAAGCCAAGACATTTTTATTCACACATCAAACAACATATCTGTGCATTAGATTACATCCAGAGTGAACTATGTTTGCAAGCATGCACATGTTGACTAAATGACATATTGAAAAAATGCTCATGATCTTAACAGGACAGATAACTTTAAATGCACCACATCGAAACACTTTCCTTGAGATGACTCTGTTGTACCCAAAGTTATTTCATGTGTGTGTGTGTGTGATCTCTGTTCTACTTGTTTTCTCTGCAGTGACAGTGTGATATACGAGGGTTAATATGGTGAAATAGGCTGACTAAAGTAGACAGGTCTATACCTGTACACAGCTGAGGAGAGAGACACTCCACTCTGTTTGATGCTATTCTGAGCAACGCCACTGGCGCTGCAATCAGAGGATGTGTGTTTTCGAGTGAGTTCACAGGTGTGTGTGTCTGTGTGTGTGTGTGTTTGTAAATATGATCTATAAAAAGTTGACTGACCTAGAAATAGAAATGTGGTGATTAATGTGCCAAAGACAACCTAATCACACCTCTGTATGCAAGTTCATGTCTGCAGCAATGTGTGTGTCTGTGTATGTGTGTATTCATGTGAACTTGTGCATGCGTGTGTGTGTGTGTGTGTGATGAATGTTTGTGCCGTCTTTGTGGTTCTACCCACTTCAACATGATCGTATCAGCCATGTCAGTGTGGAGGGAGACTGATGTGGAATGTTAACAGTGACTGAAAGTATTGGACTGTCTCCATAGAGTCGCATCCATGCAGAACCTAGATAGGACTGGCAGGAGACTCAACACAATATAGTGAGAGAAGAAGAAAGGAGTCTTATTGTAAGTTTCACATGAGCCTCGGAGAATTCCCGTCATCTGACAAGTACTGAGCAGGAGTTGAAAGATTACACATATTAAAACAAACATGAGGCACCTGGGAAGTATGAAACTTATCATCACTGAAGGCTTGATTACAATAATCTTATTAAATCATACCATTACATTATGGGAACTGCTCTTTAGGGGAGCCAAGGTTGAATTTTAAATTAGCTGATGAAATGGCGCCATCTTCAGCCAACAGACAGAACAGCATCCGTTGCAGCAGGTCAGGAAGAGACAACCAGCTGATGGCGACAACCCTCCTGTCTCACTGCAAAACTGTTAAAGCTCCCATAACATTGCTGCCTACCTAAGAAATTTGTTTTTTACATTTAGTATGTGCTTGAGCAGTTTTCAAACATTTGTTTTTAGATGCAATGGCACAAGCTAAGATGTTGTTCATTCTGGATGTTTTCAATGAAATATGCTTTTAAAACCACGATCTCAGGAAAGACAGTCACATTGGACACTGATACTATTGATATAGCAGATCCTTGAATTCCCACAAGATTTACCTATCAAATTTAATAAAATGTCTGCCACCTCAAATGCTGAATACTTTACTAGGTGAGATGGTGAGATTGGTGAGATTTGAGCATTTCTAGTTGCATTATTTCAAACTGAAATTATTATTATTATAGTATAAAAATCTCATCCAAAATGTAAAAAATCTAATTTAATTCCAATGATCAAGCCCCTGAAATTGTTATATACCAAGTGCTTATTTTGCTAAGAACATTACATTTACAGTAATAACTAACCTTTGTGATATGAGACCATAGTTACTTAAAGTGCTGCTCACTATTAATTATTAAAGGCTCTGCACACCCACACAGGTGTTTTCAGTTATCCTGATTAGACCTCTGCTCAGTCTGAGGACTCAATGTACATTTAATTTGAATGATAATGGTGTAATTTGTCCCACCCAACAAAGCTAACAGGAAAGTCAGGAAGATGTCAGTCGAGCACAGCGTGTACACGTCCTGAGATTAGGTCTAATCAACCAAAGTAATTATCATCACCTGTGTGGGTTTACTATGGGTGCACGGTGCCTTCAGACATCACCATCAAAACCAGTGATGATAAACAGGGAAGTAATCCAATAGGCCTTTTTTTCACAGTAGGAAAAGCTGAGCTCTAAATGAAGTTAATGATGAATTTAATTACTACTGAATTTCTATTATGAAATAATAAAAGTCTAAATATCTGCTGTAAAAAAGGCTTATAATCATCTGTTTATTTGCTTATCTTATTCATTTAACCAGAAAAAGTCTCTTGTAGAAGAGCATCCTGGACAGGTAGCAGCACAATTGAAAGTAATGGTGAGTAACGGCTTTAATATTTGTAATAAACCTCAGCAACAAGTCTCCTTTTGGCCTCAAAGGAAAAGCAAGACTTATTTCTAAAATGAAAACCCAATTTCAACTTCATTTTTTTCACCAATTGCTGATTGTGAGGCTTAAAAGAGAGAAAATCATCTATTACGACTCCTGGATATTTGTAACGAGATACAGACACACTCGTAGAGTTTTGCTTCATCAGCAGTTAAAATAAGTGGTGGTGATTAATTGACTGTAATAGATACAAAGGCAGAGTTGGACTGATTCCACTATAGACTTGGATTCATCCAAGTCTATGCACTATTATAATAATGACCTCTAAATAATGAACTACAAACTATTTGAAAAGTGTATGTAAAAATATGTATTTTCTTGAAAAAAACAGAATTGTCAGATTTTTCTTAAATATCAATGTTGGTATCAGTTGTGTTATAATATTTATTACAATAGACAAAACAATACTTGTTGATGTTTACCACTATGACAGCTTGACAGTAGACGAGTAGAGACTGAAGGCATCAGTATGCATCAGTAAACAGACAATCTGATATTCACACTGACTTTACATAATGGCCAGATATGTAGAGGTGAGAAAGTAAGCAGGCAACTTTCTCTCTACCTCTCTTTTTTCATTTGTTAAATATACTTTTTATATCCAAGTGCAATACTGTGAAAGCCTTCAAGGAGAGTCTGTGTGTACCTTTGAGTGTGGCCATTTGGAGTAATTATAAATACTCACCTTCTGATTAACTAGTTTGTTTCAAACATAGCCTCACCTTAAAGAGGCTCCAGTTCAGATTTTGGAGAGGTGGTCTTTCCTTTTCATCCACCACCTCCATCAGCTGCCTACAGCAAGACATCCAGATCTTTCCTGAGGCCTGAATCTCTTAATGCTGAGGAGGAATTTTAATGTGCCATGTGATCAGGGTCTTTTCATTGGAAAACAGCAAACTGTTTTCATTAACATCATAGACAGAAGTTGATGTGGTCTATTGTGCAGCTGGAGAGCCCCTTTTAAGTTCCAGTCTATCAGATTGCAGCATGTGTTGTGAAATTTTAACTTCTGACATACTTTGCATACTTTGCAAGTGAAGGTGCTTGTAACTAAATCATTTTAGCTGGTAAAATTATTCAACAAGAGTTTTTAATACTAAATCAAATCACGTTGATCCCAATTACATCCACTCTAATTCAGTTTTTCAAAACAATAAAACATGAAATGAGAGGGGTTGGATACTCTACTGTAGTTACTCTTCGTGCTTTGACATAATCCTCCTTTCTTACTGCACTTTCAGCAAAAATCATAGGAAGCCTCAGTCTCATGAACTTTATAACACAGACTGCCCCGTCATTTATTCTACTGACCGCACTCTGGCCTCTGAAGATCTCAGCAAAGGAGAAGTGATAAATATCCAATAGTCACCCAGACAATGACATGGTCTTCTGTGGAAAGAGGAAGCTACTACCCTGTCAAAATATTGCGGGCTGTTCCTAAAGTAGTCAGAGTAAACCATAAAGTGCGGTAATAACATGCTGACACATTTATCCTGACTCTACTGGACACTCCTAAAGGTGCAGAAATCACAGCAGAAACCCCCCCACTGGATGTAGTTCCCATGCATGCAACATGAGCTACAATGATGAAATAATGTCCCCTGTGGAATTTCTCCTTCCCTTTCTGTTTACTGCTTCCTAAGATATCACTTGTATTGTATGTTTGTTTCAAAATACAACACAGATGTGGACTTAATTAGCTTAACTAATTACACACACTTGTTTTAATGGTCTTTTAAGGGAATTATTGTAACTGTATGGTGGTTCTTTTAAATGTCAACTATTTGTTGAAAGAGAAGGACACCAAGTAGTGTGGGGTGACAGTTTGAATTGATGGTCTTTGCATAAAAACGTTTATTTCCAAATGTTTGTGCTATTTAATTTCTAGTGAATTTTCACTTATCTGTCTGTGTCAGCAAACCTCTTCAGACCCTTTTCACAACAGACATTTTGACCTGTCAAAGCAAGAAAGGCACAGGTGTAACTGATAACATTAATGATGGCTCCATAAATAAATACAACAAATATAACTTTGCTTTCCATTTATTCTGTATTTAAAGCAAGGAACTTTTGCCCATGGTCTTAAATGAAAACAACACTGAAGATGTCCAATGTTTAAATAAAATCTTAAAATATAGAATATTCAACACTCAATTGTTTAATTAAAGTGTAACATGAGCCATGATACCTTCTTCCTTTGAACATGGTAGTGAATAGCTGCAGCACATTAAACAGCAGGTAAATGTACCTGCTGATGTCACTTTAGACCCGTTAAATGCTGGTTTGGTCGTTGCTCTTAAAGATCCCTGTTACACATTGTCTGTCCGTGACTTGTACTTACAGCAGTTTGTTTACTTTGTCTCCAATGAGACATTAAATTTTGCAGTTAATCCATGGTTCACATGCATGCTGAACCGTGGGAGGCAATCTGTACGGATCATGGATCAAGTACATTCCCTTACACCACTACATGTGAGTGAGTCAGCGTGCACAATACCATAGCCCTGGACCTGGCTCATTTAAATGGAATGTAGCCATCATTAATATAATTAATTGCATCTGTGCTTTTCCTGCTTTGACAAGTCAACATGTCTGCCATGAAAAGAGTCTATTGTATTATGTAAAGAAGCGCATCTGTTGTATACATGCCAAGTCCACCGCAGCTTTATGATGATGGCGTTCAAGGAACACCATCATCAGGTAAACATTTTAAGTTGTTTTTTTTTAATACTTTTTAATACTTTGGTTTATGACCAACCTGGAAAACTAATGACATTCCCATCAGAGTCATAGCACAGCTGTGCTTCACTATGTGTTGAGTATAGCCTCACAGAGACACTAGCATGACCATAAACTCTTCGTTTTTATTTTTTGTTGTTGTATACCAGTGTCTCTGTCAAGGCTATCTATGCATTACAATTGAAAAAAAAAATACAAAAATAGTACCACTACTTACAGTATAGTATTCATTCCATTTCTCTGTTGGGAAGTGATTTACTTCAGGTGACTTCACGCTGTAGTTAGCTGTGGTATAACTTTTTCAGGTCACAGTCTTTCATTTACAGTCAGGGGCAGAGGATAGCAAAACATTTTGTCCTAAAATATTAACACCGTATGAAAATCAAGCACCATCACCTTCTGAAAGATTCATAATCCATCCAAAGTTGGAAAACAGACAGATGTTATGTGTGAGTTTGTTGCTAATGAAGCGACTAGCTGAGATGTGGGTGGTTGATAGAAGAGAAAGCTATTGTTTTCGCTTACCCTGCCCTCATGACAACAGCTGTGGAGTGGAGGTGTGGGCCTCTAGCAGGAGAATACACTATGATATGGTCAAGCTGTGCTCACAGACAAATATGCATGGCTTTGCTGAGTGTGGTGTGTGTGTGGGCTTTCCTCTGCGCAATGGGGACTGGTTTCAAAATAGCCCATCAAAAGCCCTCTGGTCCTTTATTGTGTTCTTTGGATACTAGATGGAAAATCTCATGGAGATGTTTTATTTTATCCTCGGAGCTCAGATAAAGTTTCACTCTCTCGCTCCATCTCTCTTTGTCTGTTCTTATCTCACTGTGAAAACAGATGATTTATGTACAGTCTTCGCACTCAAGTTTATGTATTATTCTGATAAGGCTGGTGGGTTAGTGTGCTTGTCCGTGTCTGTGTGGTTTATGAGTGTTTATTGAGACCACAGATTGTAGGACTGCCTACTGGAGGACACAAACAATCTTCCGTGGGAATGCAAAGTCCCACCAGTTCCCAATCCCTGTCCTTATCTCCAGCATTCCCATATGACTGATGTATATTATCCTCCTGAGCGAAGATCACTTGACCACTGCTCTGCTAGTGACTATATGCCAATGACACCCATTTATTTGCATGCTACATAGTTGTTAAGAAAGTTGTTACATAAATTAGGGTAAAAGCTTCAAGAATAATAATGGTTTTAAAAAAAAGAAAAAAAGCAACTTGCAAATGTATACCAAATAAAACATAATGGTATAATAATTGACAAAATTACAGTTTGGAGGGAAAAAATATAACATAAGTAAATAGGTTACATTTTTGCATTGAATTAAATGAAAAGACACGAGACAGTGAAAATACATAAAAAGAAAGAGAAATGTGCAAGTGAGTGAGATAGAGGTGGTGGAGGTGGTGATACTGAGGGGGTCAACCTCAGGTTTTGCATACTTGCTGGTGTCTCTGATAGTTAATACGTATGCCAACACCACAGCATGTCCAACTGCCTCTTCACCTGGCAGATTGTTCACCTGACTCACCTGGCCTCCACAAGGGCCCTGCCCATGGGTGTGAACATCAAACAGAATTTTTTTAAAAACTGTTGATCCTCACAAATCATTCAAATCACCATCAGTCCCACACAAATACATACATTAGCTAGAATAGCACACACGACAAATAAATTACGCTCTTGTAACAGCAAAATGTAACAGATGTGAAATGTTGTCCACTGAATATTTAACATATTACACAGTTCAGTTATTCCATATAATATATAGAACATGTTGGTGTTTCTTCATGTGGGGGTTATGACTTTATCACTTATCACACACACGCGTAAACATGTACACACACACACACACACACACACACACACACACACCTTTTTGTCTAGGCGTTAGGGGAATTCCCAGTAACCTGCACACATACAGGTGATTTGCGTACGTTCACTAATCTTGGGGGTTTGGCTATAACTGTAAACCCATTACACCTGGACACACATACACACACACACACACACATAGCCCCTTGCTCATCAGCAACTGATGGTTGTGTTGATAAGCACACTGAAAACCTTTCTTAAGTGTTTCAACACTTCACACACTGATGGTCAACTGTTTGTATGTGTAATGTGAGTGTGTGTGTGTGTGTATGTGTGTGTGTGTGTACATCTGTGTTCACAAGTTCAATTCACCTGCCACTAGTGTGACCGTTAAACATTACAAGTGACTCAGATGCAAGACAGCTGATCAAATCTCTCTAGATTTTACACGTATACGCACACACACACACACACACAGACAAGGTACACATGCCTGTCAACATAAGAAATATGCAAATGTGATTAAAACTGACATTAATTGCAAACAATAGGGTCACTTCTGCATGACTATTAGAAAGTCAGATATTGTACATTGATTTCTGTCGAGATTAAAAGAGTGAAATAATGTAGCATGCAATATACAGGGGGTGTGATGTCACTCCAGTGATAGTAGTGGTGCTTCGTGTGTGAAAGAAAGAAAGTGATCTGATTTCTCTTATGGCTGCACGTTTCTTGAAATCAGCCTCAGATTCAAAAACTCTTCCTCCCATCTGTAAATCCCCACATTATTTTGAGTTTATTTTTAGAAACAAACTCTTATTTTTATCTCTGACTTCCCCCTGTTTTTAATGAAGTAGATTTGCTACATCATTACATTGCCACAGATAGCTCCATGAACACAAATCAGTTATGTGTAATACCTCCATGTCCTGGTAAAGCAAGCGTGCTCGGGTTTCACCTGCCTCTCTGTGTGTTTCTGATTGCAAGGGTCCAATGTCTTTTTGGCCTTATCACCTCGTCTGAATCCTCCAGGTGCAAGCTGAGTTATAGGATTCCTAACCGTCACCCATTTCACTCCACCACTGAGGGTTTTTCCGAACACGTTTATCAAGTCTTTTTTTTTTTAAAGCTCTTGAAAAGTGTCTTTATGTTTTGACAACTAATAACCTCTACTGCTGCTACTTCTACCACTACTGATACAATACTGCAACATTTACCTCCATCAGTAGCACTACTACTCCTACAAATTTAACCAGCACTACTGTGGCTACTATTGCTATTACTGTTGGCACTTCTGCTACCACTGCCGCTACTGCTGCTCAGCCAGTTGTCTATCTTTAATGGTAAAGTCTTCCTCTGACTTCCACTTCAACCACTGCTGCCAGTGATTGTTATGAATCCCATAAAAGTTATGAGAAGAAATGGGATTCCCTCCTAGATTTTTCCTTAAAGGAAAAGTTTAGGTTTTTTCAAATCTGGTAGTCGTTCCTCCTGTTCATACTGACAATGCTTCATTAAAAAATCCCTTACTAATGTGCTTTTAATGTAAGTGAGCAGGGACAAAATCCGCAGTCCTTATTTTGTGCAAAACCGTATTTAAAACTTTACCTGAAGGGAGGAATGATGAATGAATGAATGATTTTCAATGATATTCAATGAACGAATGCTTCAGCAGTCTGAGTCAGTCAAATTAAGTGAGTCCAAAGCTACTGTCTTGTTAGAACAAAATGTACCTATTTTTGTTTCCCTGCTGAGCTGCAGTGGGGGGATAGTAAAGAGAAGGAAAGGTCTACCTGAAACTAAACCTAGACTGCTGAAATTTCATAGCAGCTTCAGATAAACTTTGGAATACATTTTTGCACACAACAAGCACTGTCAATCTTGTTATCTATCATTTACATTGAAAGCGCTTTGGGATTAGCATTACAGCAAGAAAAACCTGTATCTTTGTTCATTTGGGTGCCTGGCTTATCTTATCCTATCCTTTCCTTTACAGTATGCCTACAATAATGTGTATTTGGCATAATGTCAATTTCAAAGTAAAAAACAAATCTATAATGGCTCTGATGTTGGCGTCACTGAGTCCTCACAGTGAAGGCTCATAAAAGAGAATTATGATACAGTTGGAGAGATGGAGGATGAACCTTGAAGTGAATTATATTTTAACTTTTGCAGTGTAAGCAAATATTAGGTGCTCTCACTGATGTGTTAGCACATCATAAAGATTATGGTCTTTGCGGTTTGACTTGTTATCTGGGGTATATTAAAATGTACTGCTGTACATGTACCTGTATAAATCTGTTTGGAGTATGCAGCATTTACTAGTATTTAGTATTCTGAGGGTTAAAATGGTGTATGATGTCATGTGTATCAAGTACGGTAAACTCTCAGTATTTCCCGGAAACTATTTCTCCACCTTGCTGAACAGGTTTCTGACTGCTACTAAAACCCCAGGGCACTGTAAATTCACATAAACAAACAACATCTACTTTTAAGCAACCATTTCATGATCAGATTTAGCAAAAATGTTAGTATAATAATTCTAATCTGATACTTGCACATGCACAGAGAACACAAAACTGTGCTATGTGCATGCAAGAAAAGCTGTAACCTTTCACAGTGGATGACTTTTGTGAACATGTGTACTGTATATGTGTTTGAGTGTGTATTTGTGTGTGTATGTGTGAGAGAGAGAGAGAGAGAGAAGTTCTTAAAGACTGCATATTCCAGATGGTCAGCCTGCCACACCATGAACAATCATTGGCACTATTGGCTCAGCTGCTGCACTCATTCAATCAATTCTCTGAGAGTTTCACACAGTATGCATGTATTGGTGGATACACAAGTGCATGTACATGCATACACTTTTTTATAGGTAGAAAATTACAGTCCATAACCAGAAAGGAAGAAATATATAATATTCAGTGGCACAAAAAACTGTATATATATATATATATGTGTGTGTGTGTGTGTGTGTGTGTGTGTGTGTG
Organism: Euthynnus affinis; assembly: GCA_029490765.1. Classification (NCBI taxonomy): domain Eukaryota; kingdom Metazoa; phylum Chordata; class Actinopteri; order Scombriformes; family Scombridae; genus Euthynnus; species Euthynnus affinis. Next base: position 18,955,201 of record CM055841.1, on the reverse strand, counting down.
TGTGTGCCATTATAATGTCAGATGTTTATGTTAAACATAGTCAGTTCCAAATTTGAGGTAAATGTGTATAAAAAATGCTGTCTTCAAATCAAAAGCCAGCCTGATCTGATGCTCTGTTCACAATGTTTCCTCCAGCTCCCCATCAAAGTGACGTCAGGTCATTCACACATGACCGTTCCGTAGTCTTTGTTGCTATGGTTGTTCCATGGGCTGTTGTCCAAGTGCTTATTTCAGATCACATTTAGGCTCAAACATATAAAGATGTATTTGTATAAGTATATATTTCAAATAAAGAAAGAGAAAAATAAGCAAAAGCTGACTACCATTGTTTGCTTGCGTAGCCTCTGGAGCTGGTGGAAGTCTGCCAAGGGGCCGCTTCCAGGAGCTGGCCAATCAGAATAGAATGGGCTCATTGGAAGGGGGGCTTTAAAGAGACTAAAAACTAAAACAGCCTGTTTCAGACAGAGGCTGCACTAAGGGGCTTTATAAAGAGCCAATATAAGACAAATAATGAGTCCCAGAATAAAAATACAGACCTGAAATTTTGCATTACATGTCATCCTTTAAGTCTGGAAACCAAACAAGTAATTGCTGATACACTTTGACATATTGACCTTCCATGACCCCTTTTCCATGACTTATGATTACAATGTTGGGCCTGTGGTGATATTTCAGTATGATGAATTTCTACACTAAACCTTGACAAGCTGTAAAGTTATTGATACCATTTGTGTAAGCATAGTTGGAGTTTTTATCATGTTGAGATGATAGACTAGGTATAAAATGCAGGGTGTAAATACCCGCTGCCTCTCCCATTACAGTATATGTGCTTCATATATCATCTGTACAAGTGGTCACAGACTACTGGCGCTGTATTTAGATTTATCTTGACATTGCTTATCAGGCCATACAGTAAATACCTGTGTCATACACTTTTGTTAAATCATATTCATTGTTTCATTTCTTGAGGTTAAATGTCAGTCAACATTTACATGCACTATCACAAGATGCACTGCATGCTGGTTACCAGCCCATCACAGTGTTAATATAAAGAGCCCCGGACATTCCTATTCAGGCTAATAGCAAATTGTGCTAATGCCCAGTTTCACAAATAATTGTCACTTGCAAATTGCAGATGAATTTGTGAGTTCTGCAGTATTCTCACATTCTCATGTGTGAATTGTGAGTATGGTGTTTCTTTTAGTTAAACATGTCAAAATTAACTGGAGAGGAAATGATCTCATCTTGCAAATAACAGCTTTCATGTTGCACCTTCGGTGCAACAAGCTGCTGACTTCCATGTCTTTGGAGTGTTTAAGAAAACTCACACAGGTTAATGTGATTAACTCCCAATTAATTGTTGAAATAGGTGTTGTGGTTGAGTGGAAAGTAAATTTAGCCACTGAGGAAACATCCAGGCTTTGATTCCAGTTCTGTCACAATTTCAGAAAAAGTTTACTGTAGTATTTAACTTCAAACCCTTGGTTGGTAGTTATACTTCAGATGCCTCCATAGTATCTCTGCTTGCCCTATGTATTTCTAGTGCTACAGTAGATTTTCACAGTATCAGTGACTGTGTCTCAGACCTAGAAAGGATTGGGGAAATCCCTCAACTATACACACCCTGCAAAAAAGACACATGTTGTACTGCCAGTAGTGTACTGGAAACCACGTCTGAAACAATAACACATGTAACAACTATAAAAGGGAACATATTCACTTGAAGTACTTTAAGTATGAATGAAATCATGTGTTCCTGACTTTGGGTGACGCAACACTTGAGGCTACTCGCTTCCTCACAACAGTTTATGGAGAACAATGTCATTTCAATGCAGCCTTTGCGTCTTTTGTTTGTTTTTTTTAATGTATACTGAAGTTACGATTATCTTTTTAGCATTGAGCCTGGGAAAATTTCTATAAGCCATTTCTATAATACCATTCTAGAAATATTGATTATCATCTATGAGTCAGAACATGGCATGGCACACTGAGCTTATGATGAATAAGTCTACTATAAAACTGTCTGTTCAAACGGCAAATATGTTATTCTTGTCATAAACATGCTCCTTGTTTGGTGCCGTTTAACATTTCCTTATTGAGTAGCCTTCAGCCCACATAAAAATAAACACATTTCCCACTAAGTCATTTTCAGATATCACACACCAATATATCACCATAAAACTGGAACACAGGGGGAAAAAAATCCTGAGAGTACAGAGACAAAGACAATAAATGAGTAAGGATAACTAAGTGATACATCAAGCTGGGTTTTGGGATACAGGCAAAAAAAATGTGTGTAAAAGCAAATGTCATCAATTATTCCATATAACATATAAAGGAATTAACATTTCTCCCAAACTTCCATTACCCTCACTCTCTATTCCTATCTCCCCCCAACTTTTAGCTCCATTTTGTATGCTCATTTATCATCCCATTGTTCAGTCTGTCTGCATACAGTAAGTGGCTATGAAGAAAAACTATGATTACCTTCCATGGTGCCATGAAATAAAACTTAAAAAACTAAAAAAAAAAAAAAAAAAAAAAAAAAACTCATTAAACCTCAACTTTTGTATGAAACAATCTACCATGAAAAAGGACATAAAATTTCAACTTTTTGTCGCAAACTCTGCTATTAAACAGGTGCGTGTGTGTTTGTGTCAGAAAAAAAGCTATGGAGATAATGAGAGCTAATTCTAAATAATAATAATGAAAATATATATAATTATATTACAGGGAGAAACAATAGACAATAGGAGGTGGCCAGAATTGGCCCTCATTTGTTAACCACTCCCACTTTGACACTTTTGGGGCTTGGCCAGAGAGGGGTAGGAGGGTATGCTGGCAAAGACTATAAGAGAAGTGACATCCAGGTGCAGCATCATACAGGTGAGCCTTCACATTCTCATGCCTCCACCCTTTACTGCTTGCGGATACTACTTCTCTGTACCAGACATAGGAGTACTCCTCTGACTTGACAAGGTACTGCTTTCCTCTTTGTTCTCATTCATTCAGCTTCTGACATAGTCTGTTACTGGTTTGCTGTCATCTGACTCTCTGTCCGTCTTTGACAATTAGAGAAGTATGTGTGGCAGGTTCTTTCACTTCTCTGTTCACAGTGTGAATTATGAGCTTTGATTCACGTGTCTCATGATGGTGTTTTCTCCCCTTAGATTGTCCTTTAAGTATGTTGGCAGAAATGGAGACGGTGAGTCTGATGTTATTTTTAATTAGCATGTTGTTGATTCAGGTTAGCCCATGAATGACAAATAAAAGTGTGTTTGTGTTCATACAACTGAATGTGCCAATAATAGAGTGCTTAAAAATATTATCTTGTGAAGTGTAACTAATATTTGTAGGTAGGTAAAAGGTTGTTTGTAAGAATAGCACCTCAACCACACACCACTGTTACCAGAATGTTACCTGGCTGGTGAGGACACAAACACTTGCATAAATTTGCTAGTCAAACTAAAACACACATGGTCACAGTGTTGGTGACTGGCTCATTTCCAACACACAAACACAATAACGCACTGCTTAGTACTGGAGTTTGAAAACTGTATGTCATACTCAAGATGGACAGAATTAGTCACATAAAAAGAATAGTTTCTAATCTTTAATATTGTAATGTATGAAATAAAAAAAGGATTATTTATAGACAATTCACAGCTCAGTTAAAATGAACAAATGAGTGTATCCTTGATCTTCAGATCTCAGAACAAAATGACTTATTGTATGATGCACCATAGCACAAAAGTGCTCCACAACAAAACAATAATGGGTTATCATGAAAAAAGAAAAAGAAAAAACAGCGGGTGTTCGGTCTGATAATAGCAACACCTCAGGCTATGATTGACACAAGATAAATGCCAGCCATCACGCAATGCAAGTGTTTCTGTCTTTGTCAGCATTACACATCAACAACCCCTAGTAGAAAAAAAAACAGAAAGAGTGTATAGTTTCTGAAAGCTGCTGTCCTCTGTCTCTATCAGATGGCTTATGAAATCAGGCTGAGTGGAGGTCGAGCGGCCTGGAGTGGAGCGCCTCCCCCCTCCTGCCCTGAGGTAGACCTGGAGGTCATCGAGGAGTACCTGCAGGAGCATTTGCTGGAGGTTCCACCTGCACACCCACCTCCAACCACAATGGCTCAGCATATGCACGCACACACCCACCAGGGTACCAGGATCACAGGTGAGTGTGGGGATGGCAAGGATGATAATGGAGATGATGTAATATGTGTTTGTGTATGTTTCTATATTTCTAGTCTGACTGTTTCTTGTGCCTGTATCTGCACAGTGAATAGCTGTACAGGTCAGCATCCTTATGAGTGGCACTATGGCCCTAACACTCCAAGTGAGGAATATGAAGAGCAAGGCCCACCTACAGCCTGGTCTAGTCCCCATGACAACCAATGGGTGAGTTCAAGGACCTCACTTCAATTGCTTAGTAAATTACAGCTTAATCACCTGTTTTATAGCTGAACACTACAACAGTGAATGTGTCACTTTTCACCATATTGAGGCTGAACTGACACTAAAATAAGACAGTTGATTGACTTTATTCATTATTTAATAGAACGGTTGAGCCTTTGAATTATTAATATGTTTTTATATGTGTTTGCTCCAGGACCACATTCCATATCCCTACAAGGCACCTGCTTATATCGACTCAGACTCCCAGTCCAGCAGTTCCCAGTACCAGGAATACCACGATTCCCCGTCTCCATCCTCTGATATGGGAGGTGGAAATAACATGGACTCCCTGCCTCTAGCCCCACTCTCAGGTATACACACACACGTGCACTTTTGTAACAAAACTCTCAAACTTCATCCTGTCTACTCACACTTGTACTTTAATGTAAAGCTCTCTGCTTAGATATTAAAGACATGCATGTTCCCACACACATACTGTGTCCTAATGGTTGTATTTACATCCCTTTCCTCATTGACAGGAAAGAGAAAGGAGCGGTTGTTCCAGTTCCTGTTCGAGATGCTCCAGACGCCATCCATGCGAAGCTGCATCTGGTGGGTGCATTCGTCCTCTGGGACATTCCAGTTTTCCTCCCAAAACAAGGAGCGCCTGGCACAGATGTGGGGCCGCCGAAAGGGTAATCGCAAGACTATGACCTACCAGAAGATGGCACGGGCACTGAGGAATTACTCTCGCACTGGTGAGATTCAGAAGGTGAAGAGGAAACTCACTTACCGGTTTGACGAGAAGACCTTGAGAGGACTACAAGGAGACTCTAATACAGTGTAGGAAGCATGATGGAGAGTGTGTATATAAGCATAGAAAGAGAATAAGCACAATGGATATTCTGAGAAAGCTGGTTCTGCTGATTCTAATTCTATAGTATGTAGAAACAAATGAATACCAAGTATTTGAAAAGCCAGAAGATAAAGCATTGTCGTTCACAGCTGGCATTAAATAATATGTAAATCTAAAAGGTTGTTACATAATATCTACTTTATAAGTAGAACTTAAATGATTTTCAACATAAAAGTGTAAAAGAAATAAAAAAAAAATTTTTCAGAATACCTGGTATATTTGTCTATCTTTCTATCTATGTGAACATACACTGTGTAGTGCATATCAACCAAGCAGACGCAGATGTTTTTTATAAAATAAAAAAAAAACACACACACACACACACACACACAGACATGTACAAGCTCACACTCATAGCCAAAATTGTATGCAAAGTAAGCATGCAGTGAAAAACCGCCACTAAAAACAGACCTGTTAATCAGTAACATCTAAAAAGTCCCCTGGCACACGGAGTAACAGAACACTCAGACATGCTGAACACATTTGAGATGTTGCATATTACTTTCTTTTTGTGAGGTTGTTGAAGTCGATGGGGTTATAACTACATACATTTTGTCAAGCTCACTACCTCTATCCAATTGTGACATATTTTGAGTATTTCAATTCTACATTATAGTAATTCATAGGGGAATACTGTGTTTTTTCCTCCATTGCGTTTATTTGACAGGAGTAGTTAAGATATTTTCAGATCAGCTTAAAGAATATGATGCTTTGTTATAGATCAAAGCCACACAAACAGTATATAAAGTAGTTTAAATTAGTTACTGTAACATTAAAATGCTGCTTACATATTAATACATTAGTAATATTCCAAGAATTTAATACAAAGTATTATATGACACTCTGAAAGGGGACTTACTGCCTAATGAGTGCTTTTACTTTTGATATTTTAAGTACATTTTCCTTTTACTTCTAATTGAGTATTTCTATATTGTGATTTTGCTACTTTTACATAATTAAAGTTACAATTTCAAAGATCGACATTTTGTTCTCTTTGGCGGCACCTATGGCAATAAGCAGTAATTGCAGGTGTGTTTTTGAACCTCACTTCCCAGAGATTCAAACAGTGTTGTCTGTGTGACGTCAGTCAGTTGGCAGTAGCCACTTCACACATAAGTGAGTTTGAAGAGCAAGTCTGTTGTGCTAGCTCCGCCTACCTTCTCTGGCTGACCAACCACTGCTGTATGATGGTAAACATGTGGGAATTTTCCAGGGAATGTCACCACCCATACCCAGTTCATAATATTGCAAATTTGAGGGCTTTCATCGGTGGGCCATAGGCTGTTTCACTACTGTGTTACTTCATTCAGTGATAGATAGTGACTTGACTACGGAGCCCCCTTGGGGTCAGCTGAGAAAAAGAAAAGATCCATGTGTAAATCTGTACTCTCAGTTTAGAAATTTATAAATTGTGCCCTCGGATTCATAATCCATGCCCTCGATTGCGAATCCATGCCCATGGATTTCTAAATCTTGGGCAATGCTAATTGTTTGTAAGTAAACTAGCTAGCTGTTCTATAGCATACAACTGCAATGTGTATCTAACTCATTGCAGTTGTATGCTCATTTATTAACAGCTGTTTTGCACCTCATTTGGATATTTGCTCACCTTAGTCTGTGTGAGTTAACTGTACCCTCTTCAGTCATATATGTAAGGATCAGTGGTATTTTGACATGCTTTTTTGGTTTGTTAACCTCTAGTGTGGTTTTTGTGTTCAAAAATGTGTATATTGCCAGTAATGTGTTTGTGCATGCAGACTATAAAGTAAAACATGTTCTAAATACTATAAGAAATTTCATGTGTCTCTATATGACAGGCATGGGATCTCCATTGGTAGGCTGATGCATAAACTCACCCCATGACTGCACCAGGGTAACCTGGAAACAGCCACCTAAAAAGAACTCACACTGAATTACCAGAAGTAAGATTTAAAGTATTTTAAATGTATAACAGCAAGTGATAAGGGCCAACTTTCTCACTCTCACTTTCTCTGCCAAATAAGGGCCAAAAGGTGGCATGCCCCAGATGTTGTGTGAATATACTGTGTATTTACATATTTTTATTCAAGTGGAAAGGGGAAAAAATGTGTATATTCAATTTAGTCCATGGCTTTACCAAATCTGTATCATTATGTACGTTTATATGAGTTAACCTCAAAATAAACAATCAGAGAATTCACAATTTGGACCTCTACAGCAAAAACAAAACAAAACAAAACAAAAAACAAGCACAAAAGACGAAAACAGGGATATGACTCACCAAGTCTACTTTTTCCATGGATATTTTTGGCTGTTCTCGACTGATTCAAGCAGTCCTTTGTCCTTTTGCACAGCCAGAGAGAACATGACATGAAAAGTTACAGTTCACGGATATCTGAAGTTCATTTTTGCTCAGCTCTGCGCTGCATCTGTTTATTGAGTCTGACCATTTAATGGTCATCAGAGAGAAAATCCTCTCTACAAAGGCATTTGAGCCTGGCACAATGAAGACAAATGATACAATCCTGAACATGTTGATCAAGTTGGCTTTCCTTATTTTTGGAAAACTGCCACCCACTTCTTACTGGCAGATTTTGTGGTATCCTGTCCGGTTTTCTGTATCTCCTCCCAGCTAACACAAAACTCTTCATAAAGTTGCTCTATATTGACTGTCTCAGTTCTTTTAAATCAAGGCTGAAGGATTTTCTGTTTGCTGCTGCCTTTTATTAAATCAAAGTTGAGGCTTTTGATTAATTTCTTGCATTGCACTGTAACTTTTTAATTGTATTTAAATGTCCCTTTATAATGTGTTTCTTTTGTACTTTGTCTTAATGATTTTAATGTTTTACGTAGAGCACTTTGAACTTTTTGTGTAGCCTTTTTGCTACACAAATAAACTTGCCTTGCTCTCTGTCACTTTGAGGACAGTCACTTCTTGTTCCAGGTCAGTGAAGAAAACTCCTCATAGAGACCAATCTGTTTTAGTTTCACCATTATATTTTCTGGTGAGAAATCAAACCACTAGACAGAGACATAGAACTGGTATCCAAAAAAGCTGTCCTGTTTCCACTGAAGCAACTTCATTTTGAACTTTCACATTTCCTCATTAATACCTGTGATGCAGAGCTTTGTTTCCACCAGCTTTTTTACGAGTTTGTCAAAAATAGATCCTATGTTGTGGAAAAAGCACAGATAAATCTTAGCAGCTCCAGTTTTTTCTTCATTTGCAAAAATCCTCCTCAATGCCACAGGACAGGTCACCACAAAGGATCTGAAGTATTAAGTAAGAGCTTTGCAGGTGGATGAAGAGAGAGCCATCATGTACAAACATGATGCAGAATTTCACCCCACTCAGTGTCAACAAAGACAAAAAAAAGAGTTCCTTTCTTCAGGAAGCAGATACTGACAAGTGGCTGTAGGTCTTTAAAACAATTGACTCAATATCCACTGACAGCTGATTATTGGCACTGCTCAATAACTAGTAAACAAAGTGGTGTTTTCCAAAGTTGACATTGGCTGCTGCATGCAGCCATGACTTTGAAATTCTTTTAGATAAAACTAAGCTACGCTTTCTGCACTCCAACACAACAAACTCCTCCTGGCATTCCTCTCCAACTTTGTCATAGCTGAATATTTAGCTGATTTCAAAAACAATTCAACTCTCACAAGATTTCAGAATGAAACTTCTCCTTGAGCGAGACTTGGACACAACAATCAGTCTAGATCAAGCTAAATGTAAAGAAAAAAGTTTTATTTCTCTGTATGGTCCTTTCCATAAAGTTATCAGACATTTATCATAACAATCTGAGCCTGTCAGCACATGGCAAAAACAACCACTTTTAGTGGATATATATTAACAGACAGATGACGTCAGATGACATTGCAGGCTGTCTTACGGCCACTGGCTGCAGTGCTCTCACTGGACCAATTCCAAAAACTGCTGTCCCCATTAGTCACTTAGACACAAAAAGATGGAACTATATGGTCCAGGATGAGAAATACCAAAGTTTAAGTCTGAATTTGGACTCTTTTGCCACATTTCACTTCCAGTATATTAAATATAGCCAGCCTTAGCCTTCTACCAGACCTCATCCTAAAGAATTTTGAGGAATCAGGGAAAGATTGTCTGTATTAGTTGGTCACTTCATAACATACCTGACATTATCAATAAAACATTTTTCACCTGAAAGTGTAATCCTATAAGCATGCTCTAAGTACTCATACTTAGTAACGTGTTCAGGATTAGTTTTGGAAAGAACATTAAGCCTTACATCCAGTCAAAGGTTGCAGATTATATTCAATGTTTAGAAATCCTCAAATTTCATAAAACAATATGAGGACATTCCCTTTGTCTCTATCTATAGGATGGTTAAGTCATAAAACGCTTAAGTAATCACTGTTATGAGCCACTGAAGTGCTTAGCCTGAAGAGACAAACAAAGAGAATATAACTTTTATTTATTTTAAAGAAGACAGAAGTCATATGACAAAAACAAGATGAAGAATTAATACATTTGTATATCAACTGTACCAAGATTAACCATCTCTTCTAATGCAGTGGGTGGTAGTGGTGTGCTGACATGCATTATATTGAAAAGAGTTCCTAATATTTTGTCTACCCCCTCAGGTTGGACAAAATATGTATAGACTTCATAGAAGAATTTAAGACGGAGCTGTTGTATAGAATTACATTAGATTGGACGAGTGTTCCTAATCAAGTGCTAGATCAGTGTATGTTCCACTGTGAAAGCCAGTCTTGGTAGGTACAGTTAGAGACTCAGAAAGCAGACATGAAACTCTGATTTGAGATGAGTAACGCTCCATCCACAGCTGTCTTCCCTGGTGTCTCACAAGCTCTCTACTCTGGTCTTCTGGAAACTCTGTAATAAAATAAAATGTTTCGTTGAGTTGAAAACAGATTTCTTACATAAAGAAAATAAATCACTATGAGGTTAATCTTTCCTCTTTACTTTGATGGTGTTTACATCCACTGATGAACACTGAAGGAATGGTTACTTTAGTTTTTACTTGTAACTAAGTTTTTCCAATTTTAGTGGACCCAAGATCATTTGACCAATTAAAACAAACTTTAGTCATGATATATAATACTTGGCTTCAAACTATTTTCAGTCATTGACTGTCTGAAGTCTCTGACCCCAGAGGACACTTATATCTTCCCTCTCTGCCAGACCTGGACTTTTGCCTTCAGTCTGTTTTTCAGCGAATGACACACCTGTTCAGCTGGACTGAGGTCAGGTGAATGATAATGCCAGTCAAGAACATCCCACTGCAGAGTCATAAAAAACTCACTGGCTGTATTTGCTGCATATTTAGGATCGTCCTCCTCCTGCATTGTTCCAAAATTGGCAGACTACCTAAAAAAGGGGGGCTGCAGGTGCTTCACTGTTCACCCAGTATGGATGTGAACACAATAAAACTACTTAAAATCAGGTCAGCACTTTTGTTTCAGTCATTGTTTAATTTAAAATTGAATTTACACATCCACCTACCCATGGTGGACCCGCACTTGTGAAATAGGGACACATGACATTTATTATATTATTTAGAACATTTCTTTACTTTGTAGTTACCGCACATTGCTGATAATATAAATGAACTTTATCATTTGTGAATACAAAGACCTACGGAAGATTAGGCCCATGTGAAAAATTTAATTGAGTTCTTAGATTAAAGTCAGATTTTAAATTCTGAACTCAAATAAATTTTTCAGATGTGTCCCTAATCCTCTTCCATAAAGACCACACGAATGCTTTATAAATTAAAAATGCATGTCAAATCACCCCTAATCCTTATATATATACAGGAGAAGGTCCAGTTAACTCACTTCTATCATAAATGAAGATGTTTCACACAGACTAAGATGAGCAAATATCCAAATGAGGTGCAAAACAGTTACAATTATAGTATAGTAATATTAGCATACAATAGCAATTTGTTAGCCACAACAGCTAGCTAGTTTACCTATAAATTAGCATTGCTAGCATTGATTATCTTCTGCTAACAGTTAGCTACGCTGTTGGGCGGGTAAATAATTTAAACGGTGTTTTGTTGGAGAGGTTAACTGGATGCATGCACACAAGACCACAAACACACATAAAAGTTTGACTCACTTAAATGGCTGCAGCAGCTCAATGTGTCTCCATAAAAAAACTTGATGCATTTACTTTGAAAATCCTCAGGGCTGGTTCCGTCAATACCCATGGGCATAGATTCATAATTAGAGAGCAGGGTTTACAAATCTGTGGGCATGGATTCATAATTAGAGAGCATGGTTTACAAATCTGTGGGCATGGATGTGTAATTTGAAGGGACAGTTTACAAATCCGAGTGGTTGACATGCTTGTGTAATTTGAGGGCCTCATACTTAATAAACATTTCTTTAAAGGAAAATCTTCGAGATTGTTACTTTTAAGTAATTTACTTTATTAAGTACGTCTTCCACCATTGACAATACCAAACACACCTGTTGTGTGAAAAATGTGACATGGCTGCTCCAGAAGCCTTCAACCGAGGCTACTGAGGCACATTTATTAGGGTGAGGAAGGGAGTTTCACTAGCTAATGAAAAACAGATGGTGTCTCCATGGAGTGCATGCCTGTTGTTGTATGTGCACAGAAGCGCATGCATGTTTGCATATAAAAAGGATCTGCTCAATGCTTTTCTGGTCATTTGAAGCTACATACTGAAAGCAGCAATACGGTATCTGAACAACAGACAAGGATTATGTTGGACCTCACTGTGGAATCCATTACACCTGTCCACAACCTCCAAGGACACCTGTGCTATCAAACTTCGTAGTTTCTCTGTCATCTCTGGTCTCCATCATCAGTGATGGCTGAATGGAGTTGGGTGGCTTACACAGTGCTAGAAATGCTGATTGCTGTGGCCTGTTGCCTTGGCAATACATTGGTGGTGTGTGCAGTATGTGTCGGCATCCGGGATTCCCTTCGGGAGCCAACATTCTGCTTCCTGGTTTCCTTGGCAGTGGCAGACTTCCTTGTGGGTGTAGCTGCAGTGCCCCTGGCTGTACTTTTGGATGGCTGGGTGAATCTGACCACTGACCTGTGCCTGTTCCTTAGCTGTGTCGTGCTCGTGCTGACACAGGCCTCTGTGCTGTCCCTGCTAGCTATTGCTGTTGATCGATACCTTCGATTACACACGCCACACAGGTGAGCTATGCACTCACTATGAAACACCGGTTTGCAGGAAGAAAAGCGATTTTTGTTGAAATAATCTTCTTTCATTCCCTCTTTCTCTTAAATCACTCACCCTCAGGTACAAAGCAGTGGCCACACAGAAGCGGACGTGTTTGGCGGTATCTGTGTGCTGGATACTTTCCTGTCTGCTGGGGTTCACCCCACTGTTTGGCTGGCACAACTACTCTACTCTAGCATCTGATTCTACAAATACATCTTCCTCTTCCTTCATCTCTCCACCCTGCACCTTCCTCTCTGTTATCTCCCTTCCTTTCATGGTTTACTTCAACTTCCTGGGATGTGTCATGGGACCCCTGCTGGTCATGACCCTCCTCTACATTCGAATCTTCTGGAGCCTGCAGGGCCGTCTAAAGGACAGCAGTCCTCAAGCCCAGGCCTCTCTGCTCAGGGAGAGGAGGCTGGCCTGCTCCCTGGCTCTGGTTCTCATTTTGTTTGCTGGCTGCTGGATGCCTCTGCACCTGATGAATTGTCTGCTGCTGTTTCACGGTCCTCAAGCTGTCACGCGGGGGACACTATATACAGGTAGGTGACAGTAGCTTTTCTAGTCCTTACATATTCTGCAGTTATTTTTATGTTGAAAGATTTATTTGCATAGTTGCTCCATCGTTATAAGACTGACAGTAACAAATTCAAATTTTCCAGGTATTCTCCTGTCTCATGCCAACTCAGCTGTCAACCCTGTGGTCTATGCTTACCGCATCCCAAAAATTCAACAGGCCTACAGTCAAACATGGAGTCGCTTCTTGATGAGGCTAAACAGTTGCCATGGGGACAAGCAAGTTCGCCGATCAAGTACAGGCCACCGATCCAATCATAGAGAGACGTGTGGATCAGAAGGGAGGGCTACACCCTAACACCACAAAACAAAGATCCACAGTGACGTTTTAAGTGAAGGATGTTTGAAATTTGAGTTCATGGGGAATTATGTCAAATGTTTTCTACACTCACACAATCAAACAGTCATTTAATGCTTTATTGCATATAACAATGTAAGGATGAGGAAATGCAGGCACCCAGTGAGTGTTTGATTTGTGAAATCCATACTTGTAGTGTTTGCTTTGAATTGAAACTTGCACACTCTTAGTGTGCTATGGCATACAGTCAACTACCCCCTGTCCGCAAACTTTCCTCTAGTCAAAGCTATCTCATGTGTCTCCACTAGAGGGGTCTCTAGACTAACAAACTAAAGGTGCTGTTGTGCACAAACCATGAAACCATCAGAATCACATTAGGCGACTAACAAACAATTTCAAGAACTCAACATGTTGGACAACTGATTTGAGGCAAGTACGACTTTATTGACATGTACATATTTTTAGGTTAGTCATGTGACAGGTTCAATCAATTCAATACTAATCCTTTCCAGCACGCATGTACCTGTTCCTTTTTTGTGGTGATATCTAATAATAAATGTAATATTTAGACGGGACAGTGTGTTGAATATTCACGAGTGTTCAGTGAGCCCCTCAGGGAAGGCAATAGACTGTATAGTTATCACCTGAGCAGGGTGCAGTCCCACCCACCAAACTATACAACCTACTACCTCACCCTGACAGAGCCCAAATTAAACACACCCCACCTAATAAAGCTGTTCTAGCAAAAGCACTGCTTGTCACAATTCATTATGTTGATTGCTGCAAGCGTATGTTTTGACTGGACGGCATGATTGCCCATCTGGAGATGACAGTCGGTGAGTGGCTGACTCAGCTGTCTCCTTGGGAAAGACAGTAGATTGTATAGTTATCTCAAAAAGAGGTTGCAAAACCCCACAACTATTCAATCTACTACCTCAGCCCCAAGGACAGCATCCACGTTGCTTCAGCATCAAAGATCCACATAGGTAACACTCCTGCAATGGTACAAAGAAGAAAAGACAGAGAGGGTTATCTTAATTAACTAGTCTTCTCTATAAAATACATGCAAGATAAAAGGTGTGAAGGATGGCCAATTTTGAAGTGTATATTTACATGACATCTTTGAATGATGTGTTCAAATTCAATCCCTGCAGAGAGGACAGTAATCGTATTTTGGTTTTATCTCTGTGTGACTCTTTGTTGTCGTTTAAATCGGTTCTTGGAAATGGTTCAAAATCACGACTTATGGCTGAAAACTGCTCATGACAACAAGTCTTCAACTGCCAAGATTTTGAGAAACATTTATCACTCCTTAACAAAAGAAGAGACTCGGAGATTTTGCATATTGGCACATCCTTACCAATCAACCAAGCTTTTTTTTGTTGCAGAGCTGAATGTCTTCGAGATATCCGTTCCATTAAAATAAATCAAAGACAAATAATTTAACGGTAAGCAGACACACCGAAAAGTGAGAGCACTAATGTGTGAAAGCCCAACAAACAACTCACTGGCTTCCTGAGACTCTGGCATGTGACCGAAAGAGAAAAAAAGCTGCTCGACTCTGTGCCAGGAATTCGTTTCCGTTTTTGCCAAAAACTGAGCTCATTCCAGTGGGCTATCCCTGTGTAGGCTGGCTGCTGCTTCTCAGACGGAGGTACACACACAGATGCCTGCAAATATGGCTGCCACCAGCTGCCTCTGATTGAATACGAGGCTGGGATTCTGCCCCCCAAAACAAAACAAGGAAACACAAAATGGCGTCTTGCATATCGGCCATTTTAGGTCTGCCTAAAAACATTGTACGGTCTACATTTCAGGGGTTTTTTATCTGAGTCTGCTGTCTCTTGATGAAGGAAGAGCGGCTGTTCTATTGAGAGTGATGGAGAATCAATTTTGTGCCAAGCTTGGAGAGGAAGCCAACAGACGCAGACAGCACACTATCTCAGGTACTGAGTGGGAGAGAAACTCTAACATTACTTATCAGACAGCTGGAAAGTTCACAGAGAAAATGTCCCTGTGATTTTACTGATACCAGCTACATTTTTGGTTTGATAAAAAAATCTCTAAGGCACTCTCACTGTACAAGCAGGAAGTACTTTTGTCTTTTAAACTTTTATTAATTTCACAAAGAAACCCCTTGTTCATCCTGCTAAACTCAGTACAGTATAAGGGTCAGGATGGTCCAGCAGGTTAACATGGCAGCAACTGAAGGGTTAATGAGTGCCAGACTAATGCCAGACCTGGGCCTCAGATAGACAGAGAAGGGGTTAGGAGGTATGCTACTTGCATAAATTAGCATACAGCCCCGACCCCAGAGACTTGGTCCAGACCAGCCCATAGTTAGCATGCAGTAGACCCTGCTAGTCTGATTACAGAAGACCAGACAGACAGTAGGGGGGTGGGGGTGTGTTGGCATGATGCCCAACTCTGCCACCATGCCAGTGACAGATCTACAAGCTATGTTTGGTTGCCAAGAATCGTCCCCTGACTGGCGCTGTATTCGAGAAAAACAGACTAATAGTGATATAACATAGTGTACTGTGGGGAAATGGGTCAAATTAATGAAGATTTAACAGGACATCTGAGCCTGGCCTCGAATGAAAACATTAAATGCTTGTGGGGAATTCTATGCTTCTGGGTTAATTGTAAAAATTGGCATCCTGTTCCGTGAACAATTCCAGACTGTTTTGGAAACACTGAGGCCAAACTCGGTCAGTCATGTGAGCTCTATTGGGCGCTGTTGTCTGTGATGGTGGACTTTGTCTGTGGCACATAAAAGGGGCACACATGGCTCCTCTCGAGCAAATCATTTTCTCTGTCAACAACTCGAAAATAAAAGTGCCACAAGTCAGTGGGGCAGCTGACAGAAGCTGAAGAAAAGACAAGAAAAGGAAGAAATGTGGCCCATTTAGTTAATCTCATCTTTCTATCAGACAGTCTGTCTGTGCATCTGTCACAGCAGAATTATGGCTCAATGGTAGTAAATTCACATTAGCGCTATTCTGTGTAAGCCAAGAAACAGGGACCTTGTCCTCATTTGCCCTCTGATAACGCTGCTCTGCTGTAACCGACCACAATATGTTTTTTTATACCGCCACAACTGTCAAGTATGAAGGCCTCTCAGTAAAATCAAAAAAGGCATATCTCACACCCACAAAACACAGAAGGCAAGTTGTTATGATCAAACTATCTACTTATTCTGCACTTTTGTGGATTAGGTTAAATGACCAAAATCAAAATGGCCGCTGAATTGAATTACCACTCATTTGTTATTATACAGATTTTACAAAATTCCAGCTAAATCTGCTGTGTTATCAAAACACACACATACTAAAAAACAACAACAAAAAAAAGCACACCATTTTTCACAAATCAAAAAACATGCGGAAATTAAGATGAAAAACACTATGGAAACAATAGGCCTTAGCTTCCTCTCACCCACTGTGAAAGGACGCACCATTCGTCGGATTTATTCCTCATCCAATGCAAACGACGTAAACACAAATTAATTAGCAAATCCCCAAACACACACAGCACACTCAGTTGCCAACAAAACTCCTCCGAATTGGAGCAGATTTTTCGCAGGAAGCAGAGGCAGGGAAATACCTATTGGACTGCCTGGTCCCTTGGTCCGCGAGACGGGATGAATGCTTGGCACAGACACAACGGAGGGGGCACCAGACGATTGGTAAAGGTTCTTGTGTGTTTCTCTCTCTCTCTCTCTTGCTTTCTCTCTGAGCTCTGTGCCAAGAATGGGCAGTGTCTGTGTACCAGGCAGAATTTCAATGAGGGAGGAAGGAGGTGGTGATGGTGGGCAAAGAGAAGGAGGGGTAGGGGAGCTGGTGTTGGCAGAGGAAATATGCCACACAATAAATGGCAGAAAGAAGAATTCCTACAGTTGAAAAGATCCAAACGGATGCGCCAGTTTTGTCTAACTCTTGTCCAGCTGTACTGCAGAGAGTCCGGGCATCTGGCAGATACGAGAAAGTAGGCTTATCCTCTATACAACGCTATGGTGATTTTATCGTACCTGTTTTTTTATCTCCCCCATTCCCTGAGGAATGCCTGTTTCCTACATTACAGGACGAAGGACGAGAGTGATGAGCCTCTTCCATGCCCGCTTGGCACGGTGCCTACACTGATGTTCTGTATATCCTCATTAATCGGCCGCAAACACACAGGACACATGCTCTCAAGTAAGCACGCATATAGAAATGCACAGACTCAAACGCAAGCACACACTGGTAGACACAGCACAGTTGCTTGACCTGTACACATGGAAATAGCTCAACCTATCTGATCCTGATTTACTAAATGTTAATTAAATGGAAATACTTCCAGTCCTTTGCCATCAACTTCTTTGTTTTGCACACAAATGTTGAACTCACATGCATAAGAGCAAGGTAAACATGTCGGGCAATGTGTTTGATGAAAAGATAGTATGACCCAGATAAGGCAGGAGTATAAAGGAGCCATTGTGTTGACTATCACAGTGTCCAACAATCATTTCAAACATAGATACACACACAGAAGTGAAGCTACGTTCAATAATCAGTATTTTGAAAAGGTGGCAAATCATTACACTTTTGTAAATCAGTTTTTTAGATTTATAGATGAGCATCTCAGGTTAATTTGTCATCTATATGAATGTACTACTTCAAGAGAATGTGAGTTATTAGCCGATAAAAGTGAATAGAGTACATTTTTTGAATTGCTCAGCTATACTCTCCAGCATGTTTATAAAACCTCTGTATGAAGACCGTATACATCACAGATTTCTTTCCTCCTCTTCATCTACTCTCTCTATCCCCCTATCTCCTCTTTTCCACTTGTCTATGCTTTTGCTAATGTGCTGATGAGATGTGTGGTTACCATGGTTTCAAATGTTTCTGATAGCTCAGATGCCTGGCCTGGCATGTTGCTACACGCCCACATGTTATAGCATTCACTGATGCCACACAGAGCAGGCCACACATGCACATGCACACATAGAATATACAGCCAAAACATACTTTAAAAAGGTATGCCCTTTCAAAGCGGGTGTGCGTGCATATTTGTCTGCATGTATACAAAGAGTCTGTGTGCAAGAGTGCAAAGCGGTGTATGTCAGGACGAAACAGCTGCAGCTTCCTGCATGAGAAGAGAAACTTCCTGTTGCCTTACTGCAAACTGTGGCCGGTCAGCCGAGATATCAGCCAATCAGCTATGTTGAGGCTGAATGCAGGAAGTTAGCCTGACTGCCTCTAGGAGAAAAACTCAGAAACATTATGAGGCAACACGATAAGTTCATCTGAGGATAAGAGAGGGGCGGGGAAAGAGCTCTCCCACCCCTACCTCTCTTTCTGTCTCTGTAACCCTTGTTCTCTCTCTTTTTTTTCCAGCTTCTTCTTTCTTAACATTTTCCTCTCATCACTGTCACATGTTTATATCCATAAAAAGATTGTCTTTTAGAAACTTTTTCATCTTTTTAATGTATTAATTTGCCTCTTAATGCCAAAGCTGAGCAATCTGAAGTGACAGAGGCTAATGCAGAGGAATTGGGAGTAGTAAGCCCACGAATTGTGAGGGGTATGTTGAAAGGGTCTGCCCATATTCTCTGTTTCTTAAACACGTGGCACGAAGGCGCCATCTTAACACCAATCCCTATTTAGATCAAGATACAGTACTGACAATAAGCAGTCTGGTTACATTCCTAATTGTACAAACAAAATGTTGATATTTCATATCATTTCGATCGGTGTTAAATTTCCTTTCTAAATGTAGATTATACAATCTAATCGGTTGTCGGTTAATTTACATATCCTATTTTGTCTAAAACGAAGATTGCAACAATGATATTTTGCTTTGGTTAAGTGGCGTTTTTGTTTCTGACATGAGACTTTAAACTTAATACGCAGTGTGATATGAATAATTAACTTATTTCCTTGCAGCTGCATAAGATACACATCAATCAGATAAATACAACAGTTTATTTTTACTTTTGGGGGGGGGGGGGGGGGGGTGGGGGGGGGGGGCTTTCGACGGCAGGCCACACTGGTGATAGTAAATCAACAACCTCACTGATAAGGTGTGAAAAAAACACTAAAGGAAACGCACATTAAACTGCAGATTGTTTTTGCTAAACAATCTGCCCTTTTCTTTACATTGTCATCTGTGATTGACCTAACTCGGTTTCATTTCTGCTTGAGTTTCCTCTGAAGTGCAAAGTATCATATACAAAAGCCTGTGACCTAGTGTGTCAAGACAAACGTTACAGTTTCCACCTTTTCATAAACTGTCACACCTAAAGATCACAGGGAGATAAAACTCACGCGCGCACACACACACATGCTCCTGTGAAACAACTGCCACATAGCTGAGTTTTCATGGTGGAAGAACGTGCAAATAGTGTGCGAAGAGAATGAGAAACAAAGTAAATACTACCCTTATATTACTTATCATAACGGCTCGGGATGATAAGAGACCTGCCAAGCGTCTCAATTGTCCTGTGGGTGCAACCCGTCGACACTGGTCAGCAGCTAAACTCATACTGACCTGAACACAACAACAGCTCTATGACTCGGTCAACCCTCTGAGGTCAGAAAGTAACCGAGGAGGCCTGTCCTTCCTCCTTCCAGTCTACAAAGAGACACCTGTTCAGTAAGGAAAGCCACAGAAAGACTGTTTACCACCCTGTCAGAGCCTGCTGTCCTGGAGCAGAGAGGGAGAGGAAGAGGGGGACAGGGAAAGAGAGAAAGAGATGAAGGAAACGAAAGACAGGAGATGGTCAGCAGGGAGTCAAGGTGTCCCTCTGAGCCCCAGAAAAGTTTCTCCTGTTATGTCCATCGAGCCAAAATGGCGGCGAGCGGAGTGCGGCGTGGCAACTGACGACGGGAGACACGTTTACAGGACGAAGACCGTGATGAAGGACAGAGAATAGGGCGAAAGGAAGTGGAGGACAAAGATTATAGGCCAGTGAAATAGATGGGAAGAGGTGTCGCAGGATAAAAAAGAAAAATACCTGGAGCCTGTATGTGTGCGGCGGGCGGGCCGGAGGACTGGAGGAGAAGAGGGCCGTGATGGCGGGAAGAAGGGAAAAGAGAGGAGTAGAGCACACCCTCTGAGAGCTACACCCCCTTCCCACAATCCCCTCCTACTGGCGTGAGTGCGTCTGTCCGTACACGGGGTGACAGAGGGACGTCTGCTCACACACAGCCCTATAACACACACACAAAATGCACACAAGCCACAGTATCAAACACAGTGCACAACAAGAAAGAAAAAAAAAAGCTCCAAATCACACTCGCAATAGACTCACGTTACTTGCAGTTTCGTATGACTAAAACGGAGACAACCACACAAACACACAGATGCAGGACAGTTCAAAACACAAACATACACATAATCAATTCGCCAGCCTTTGGATCGCCCTCTGCTCTGCCCTGTGCTGTGTTTGCCTCGGTCCGCCTGCCCACTTTGGCACTGCTGCCAAGAGGGAAGGAGAGAAAAAGGAGGGGGGGGCGTAGAGACACAGAAAGAGGAAGGGAGGGACATGCTGTAGCGAGAGAGAGAGAGAGAGAGAGAGGGGGAACAGAAAGAGGAGGAGTCAGAGAAAAAGAGTTAAGAAAGAGAGTGAGAGAGAAAGACAAGAAAAAGACAGAGAGGGACGTGTAAATTGTTGTGAGAAGACAACACAGTGACACAAAACAGTGGGACAGCAGCTGGGAGTACTCAGAGCATTTGTATGTTAATCATCTAACATTCAAAACACACCGCTCGCCTTGTACCATACTTATACTATCCTGCAGCAACAGACAGATGGCGAGAGAGACAAGCGAATCTCAACACTTCTGCCATATTGTTCCACCTTACCACGTTTTGACAATCAATAGATCAAAAAAGCCCAAACTGGCTTGAGATCCAAACTCTATAAACTGATGGACATTTGTTGTCAAGTTCTCTCGCCTGAAAGAGGAGTCCCGTGAGACTTACTGTCTTTCTCGACATCTTTATTCTGCCTGCTTTTCTCCGCGTCTCCCTCCATCCTTCTCTCAATTCGTCCTCTCCCTCCATCAGGGATAATATCAACCCTCCTCAGTGGGAGGGGTTTGAGGGAGTTCAGCTAAATGAATCAATGAGCGAGGAGGGTGGATATTTCAGAGAATGTCACTTTTTTTTTTCAGCCATTGGCATCTTTCCCAGGTCTCCCTTTGCTTTCTCACACCAGCAAGACAGTTGAACACCAATGCAGATCTTGGACCAGCAAGCAGTCGCCTCTAGATGACTTCAGTCATTAGGAGAGAAAACATAAATCCATCTGTTCATAAATGGCCGACCTTCTCTATAGCCTGACTGTGGACCAATCACTGACGTTTAAGCGGGTATCCCAAGCAGAGCCAACCAAACAGAGCTCACATCTGAAATGACGTCATTTTTAAAAATGCTGGGAATAATTCCTTTTTTAAAAAAAAAAAAAAAAGAATACTTTTTTTTACCATGAAACTGCAAACAAACACTTTTACTTCACTTTTAAAACTTACAACAACCACTTGAGGGCAAAAAAACTAACTACTCTTGTTTTGTCTTTGTCAAGCGAAACAGTTAATTCCTCGTGGGCAGTTACTGTAATACCTGAGTTATTGAGTCCTCAAAGTGACCAAACACATACACACACACACACATACAAACACACACTTTTTTGGAGGGTTCTCCCGGTCCTCAAACACTCACTGCGGAGACAAAACAGACCACAATAGTCCACACACATGTGGTACGAACAATCCGGTTCTTCCATGGAGGCTCAGATTCAGCCAGCAGGTTGGACAGCCCCTCAACCTGACGTCACGTCTCCTTTGTTGTTTATGAATTTATTTCTCTCCTCAGCTGAACTCTCTGAACCCAATGTCCCCCCCACTTCTCTCTTCCCCTCCCGTCCCTTACTCCAGCCCTACACTTACCCCCTGCCAACGAAGGCGGGCAAATACAGTACGGCTTTAACAAGGAATAAGAAAAGAGGAGAGACAGACAGACACAGAGAGGAGAGAGACAGGGAGAGGCAGAGAAAGGAGCTCAGATGTCTCTCTCACTTTTTCTTTTTGTCCTTTTCTTTTTCGATCGCTCCCTGTGTCTCTTCCTGCTTGGCTTGTAAAAGTTTCAGCTGCATGGCGGGCCGGCCTCTTTTGGCAGCCATCCAACTCTTGATTCTCCTGTCCCCTTGCAAGAGAGAGAAGGAGGGGAGGACAAATATAGTCACAGCTAGACTGTAGTGTACAGTTGTAGAGGCAGATGTACTCTGAATGCACAGCAGCCATTCAGTAGTTTACAGCATTCCTTCAGCTCTTATAATGAGCAACAGTGAAGCATCATGCAGTGGATCTAATGTAAAAAATACAAGTTAATCATTACCCATGACATCACGCAGCGCTTTTAAAGGCTGTGCCACAGTTGTGATGTTAGTCTTTCTTTAACTGTGTGTGACAGCTGAGCCTGATAACAGTGTGCTCACACCCAGTTCACACAGGGACACACTCACATTGTTATTTCTCCTACTATCAATAACATGAGCAGCTCAGTTGAACTCGCAGGAGCTTGTATGTACAGATATATTTACACAGGCACACACAGACTCATAAAATGCTAGATGCAGGATATTGTTTTGAAATTGAAATTGAGGCCTGCTGAATAGGCCCTCTGTTTCAATGCATAGGAATAGCACACATATAAATAGGCACTAATATTCACAGGAACAAGGTATTGTTGACATACTGTGCATTAGGGGTGTGAATTTTTTGGAAGCTCGTGATTTGATGAGAAAAGGGAACAAAATTTTCATTGTCTCTTGCTCCAGTATGCTGTGTGCCAAACCATTTACTGGTGTCCTTAATCTACTGAAATACAATATGAAACATAACTGGCAGATAAGACAAATGGTCCGGGTTTCTTTTTTTTTTTTTTAAAGTTACCTGCATTCATTCATGACTTAATTGATTTTAAAACAGCTTTCAGTCTCCTGCCTGTAGCAGAATAACAAAATGAGGGGGAGGCAGAGTGTCTCCAGCAGTGGAGAGCACCGTTAGCTCTGGGGAAAGCCTGTCCAAGAGGCTGAGCGGGCGCAGAGTTTATGAGCTGAAACAGACTGAGCACCGAGTTATTTTCTTCACCTCAGAGTTGGTTTAAGTTGTTTAATGCTGCAGTGTGTGTTGGTCAGCCGGTCTCGTTTGGTACTGCTGGAGTTCACTGCTCCGCTAACGTTAGTCTCTGAATGAAGACGTAGAAAGTTCACAAAATACTTCACGTTCATCTCGCAAAGTTAATTGTTTAGTAATTAAATACTTGCCTTTTTTTAAATAATGAACTACAAGATAACTCTACCGTGTGTGCGCTACAGACTGTCCGGGTGCTGCACTGCCCTTGCAGTTAAGTTCCGCCTTTTTCATCATGTTATTAACTAACATTTAGAAAATCGATTTTTGGCATTAGTGAATCGATTCAGAATCGTGGGACATACACATTGAGATTCATTATCATTATGTGAATTGATTTTTTCATCCACCCTTAATACATATATAATATAGTACATAATAACATAATAATAATTTGTATACAGTCTATATTGACTGTTTGGGTAGGACCTCTAAAGAAGTAGCCTAATCCAACATTACATTCGCTAAACTTGTTTTGTAATATGCTAATAATACTAATTCACTCAAATGAACTAAGCTTACAAAGGTAACATTTAGGACTCATCTCACAGTGATTTATTTCCGTGAAGTAACTTCAAAAGTTTGAAAACCTATAATAAATGCATTTTCAGTGGTTCAGTACCTAAATCTGTGACTTATTTTATTTTATTATATGTATTAAATAATGTAACATTTCTTTTGAAAAAGTTATTACTGCACAAAATGCATATTGTAGGCAGCAAATGGTGTTGTCTTACATGCAAGTTTTGTTAAGGTGTTGTGTAAAAAATGGATAAAGAAGGAATTTTTAAGATAAAACATGCTCAAATATGTCTATAGTGGATCAAGTGTATATCAAGTACAGTAGATAATGTTGTGAGAAGTCGTAGGCCCCATATTCAATTTGCGTATTTGTGCTGCAGTAAGAATGAGCACACCATCTGATTGTTTTGCAAATACGTATATTCTATGATGAACAATTATGCCTGATATTTCCCACACATTTTAACAATATCTACATTGAAGCTAATGCGTCCGCTGCCCACCTAGTTGAGAGGTTTTGGTTGACTCGTTTAAGTTGTGAAAGAGACTAATAAGCGCAAATTTACGCACCAGCTATTCACCAGGTGGATTAATGCAGTTTCTTCTTTGCTTCTATTGACTCACGGACGGAAAACAGCAGCCAATAGTGACAACATTTGATATAAAGTGTGTCACCTGATTGGCTGGATCTGAGTCCACCTGACACCTGAACAACTGCAGCATTTAAAGTTTATGAGGTATCAAACTGAGACCAGTTTACAACTAATTCGGCCTTCTTGTTTTGGAACATAAAAGCAAGTCCTTGTTGAGACCAACAGAGGTCGATAATGGTCATATTAAAGAAGTGAAGCAAATAGTTTATCAGTGTAATAAAGCATCTGCTTCTAAACAGGTTTACATAAAACTCAATGATAGATTATTCCACTGTTACTGCCTCTGATTAAACTACCATCTTGTGCAATTTACATTCTGGAAAGATGAGGCGCCCCATCTAGTGGCAAACTTGTGTAAATGCAGTTTGTGAGTAGAGAAGGGAATACTTTAGGAACAATCCCACTTTTCTGCACGTCCTGTTATTTTACTCCTCCTAATTTCTTCTTAACAGTCTGAATAACTCTAATATAAGATGCAAAATACATATCTCAGCTCTAATCTATAGAAGTCTTTCACACTAACAAGGATATTGCACTTACATGTATGCAGCATTATTTTCCATCCTCACTACATACATGATCATCATCATTGTATAAAATTAATGCTATGATCAAGTAGACCCTTCTGTCTGCAGTACAGATCCTCCTCTTCATCTCCTCTCTGCTGCTCTGTAAAGTTGGACAAGAGTGACGTAAATAACACAACATTTTTCTTTTCTTTTTCTTTCTCCAACATACCTACGCTTTGGAGACTAAAATAAATAATCCTTATAAGAGTGTGCCCTTCAGCCAGTTCCTGAGTGAGTGAGACAGAGATGGAAATTATTGAGGCATAAAATAGAGGTAGATTGAGGCTTACACCTTGACTGAACAATGATAAAAATGACGGTAAATACCTCTTTAAAAGTCATGCCAATGCCAAGCTATTATGTCAGACAGGCTTTAAATCAAGACAAATGTATTTTTATGTATTTCTAAAAGCTTGGAAAATTAACCACCTATAATTACCCGATCTCCACTGATGCCCCAGACCTCACTGGGGAAGAGAAAGAACTTTGTATGGGCAAGTTGAGTTATAGACATGTTTGCACATGTCTGAAAAAAAGAAAGAAAAAACTCCAAGGAAATTCAGCTGAAGTTGGGCAATCTGTCGTCTACTGTACTGTTTGTTTCCTTCTCGGGCATTTTTCCATAGCCAGTGAGTCCATGTGAGTCATCATTTCTCATCTTGATTAATTTTGCTCTAAAGTTTAAAGGTTTGGTTGTATAGTTATTATTATTATTGTTATGTTTTTGGTTTAGTTTAAGATGAAAGTGGCTTCTGTGTTCTGAGAAGCTTTCTTGAACTCACAGGACCAACAAAAACCAAACAAAACACTCGTATGCTTACGAAAAAAGCTAGCTTGTCGGTTGGGAAGTCACGTTTTTTCATCAGTTAGTGCCAAGAAAGTTGTGGCCTTGTCCTCTGAAATGCCCATGACTTAGGTAATACTCCCCTCCAGTGGCCAAATGAAGGGACAACATCAGTCCAACAAGAGGTCAACAGGTTGACATGTTTCCCCTGCCCTGCCTGGTCCTGTTTTTCCCCTTCACAACCATGACTTTTTTTCATCGCCAGTGTTTTCCCAGTCCTGTCACTTTTATACAATCACATTTCAGCCAATCAATTCAAAGTATAAAAGCATCCAAAATAGGTGCATGTAGGGTGGCGAGTCTTAAAAATGTTCATCATCAACCCTCACTGAGCAATACTGATCTGATGTCAGTTATTGAAAGCAGATTTTAGACTTTAGTGTGTCTGGGACTCCTGCGGGACCAATGGGACCCACAGGAATCCAGATCAGATGTCAGCCCATAATCTGTACCATTAAACAGAAGCTTATTGTCAGCAGTTGGGGGCATGTCGAAAATAAGAGGGTTTAAGTCTCTTTGTCAGTCTCGTGACATTTTGTCAAGAGGCCATTACATCTGCTTTTACAATAGAATCACTGTTATGTGCCGGCTACATTGGCAAGGCCTTTTCCTCCAATTACTGCACCTTGTCATTATGGGGGAGAGTAATACTCTAGTTGATGTAAATCATTAACCAGGCCTGACTCAAGCTTATTTGGATCCCTGAGAGGCTTTGACAGCCCCTTTCCCCAGTGTCCCAGCACATCACTAATCGTAAACTAATCCATATTAAGTTGAATTGAATTTTCCTCTTACATAGAGAACTTGAATAAAAAATTCATACAGAAATACTGAGAAATAGTTGAGTTGTGAAAATAATGATCATTGAGTGCTTCCTGCCATGCATATGGCCACTTAAACAACTAATGGAATAGTGTTTAGTGTCTTAAATAGAATTAAATTAAAAACTGTAAGAAAATGACAGCTAGTTTATGGATTAATATAGGTTCTATGAAGAGAGAAAGTGTGGAGTTTTAATAATTCACCGAGGCCTATACTGTGTGTAGTGCAATTAAAAAACAAAAAGACATTTTTGGATTTCTCATTTTTCATGTGGACTATGTTCATTTGCCATTTCTAATAAACCTGAATGTTTTGTTGGGTTTTGAATACAGTTATTATAGAAAGTGATACTGTTTGTGTGTTTGTGTGCATGTATGTGTGAATAAAAAAAATATGGGGTCCCAAAGCAAAAATGAGATGCTGGGCCCTTATTAATTCCTTGATCCTGCTGTTCTGTTTGCATTATGTACACTTGTTCTATGCTATATCACCTAGACCCAGATTTGCCATGTGGTAGTTGGATTCAACACATTCATTTGGGAATATGCAACATATGAAGATGAAAAAAGCTAGATTTTTAACTCACCTTAAAGATTATCTAATAAATAAATCAAGATCCACCTTAAGGCCCTTATCATGTCCGCTGATAATGTGCTTGCATATTTCCAGCCATATTTTCAGCCCATGGACTTTTGGGATCCCAGGACAGTGTCCCACTTTTCTCAATTGATCATAAGATTTTCATAATTTTCTATGAATACAGTTCACAGTTGATTATAGCTACTTGCATCACATATCCTAGTGTGTTGTGACCCTTATAAACAAGACGAAGTAATTATGACCCCTTGTTATAAGGTTTGCATATTTCTATTAACTGTCAACATTTCAAATGAGCCATTTTAAAAGTCTTCTTAGACTTGTTTGTTTATTTATTGGGATTACCATTACCATCTCCAAAGGAAAAAAAAGTTTAATTTGAACATTTATAGATGCCTAAACAGGTAAAACTACTTTAATAAGTTAAAAAAAAAAAAAAAAAAAAAAAAGATGCCAGACATTTCCATGTGGCAGAAACAGGGATCACGTTTGTTTGTTTGAAAAGACCCCTAGGTTGGGGACAACTGACATATCCATGCATCATTACATTATATAATAATATATATTATATATAATAATTCATATACAGGCTGCAGCCTACATTAACAGCTGTATATCGGGGATTAACAGCCCACATTGAGACCACTAGACAACTGGATTTTCAGGACATTTTACAGGAACAGAAATCACCCTAAAATCTCAGATATAACCGCTTATACATATCCTTTGTAAGGTAACAAAACAACACAACTTTTCCTTATCCCCCTACTCTCCAGCCTAGAGGCTGATGTCATGGGAGGAGTTTGCGTTGGGACCCACAAAACTTTTGCGTGTGCGCGTGTTTCGACGCCACGCCTCTGTGCGTTCTCGTCCGCGCGTTGATTTCATACCAAACTCATACTTGGCATTCCGCCTTTTTTCTGTCAAACACGGTTATTTTTATTTTTTTTCGCCGAGGAAATCGTCTCGATTCAGAAAGCAAATCTGCTTTACAAAACCAAAGTGTGCGGAGAAGAGCGTGTGCCTGCAGCAACGGAGCAGGGAAGCCTTTTGTAAGGTGAGTGCGCTCTCACATAGTTCTTTGTTGTGTGCTGCAACTTTCATGCTGCTGCAGCAGCTGCTTCGCTTCGTGTCTGCCTGAAGTTTTGGGATATTTGACATATTTCGCATTTTCCCCGCTGCCGCTTTGCTGATTCAGAGCCTCGTGTGTTTAGCAGGGAGTCCCTCTGTACTTTCCTCAGCCACCCGTGTTGTAATTACAATGACTTTTTAGTCGTCTCTCGGACTTTAGTTGGAGTTTGTTGAGGTAATATTAGCCCGCAAGCTAACCAACTAGCATGTCAGCTCGAGTGTGTTAGCAGCGGCTTGTGTGTGATATATCCACAGAAAGATTTTCTTTTTGTATACTTTAAAAAACTGTAGATATTGTTTTAATAACTACAAGACTAGCCTACATTAAGTTTATCCTTCCTTTTTGGGTATCAACGGCGGATTTTTGCCAACTCACAGTTGCTTTAACGGCTTCCAACCGTTGAATGTGATTTCATTTTCCCTCTAACTACATGCTGGCAGATGGGATTCATTTCTTGTTGTTGTTGAAAGTTTCACCAACATGTGAAACTGTTCCTGTGTGTCCAACAGAAGTCAGAGGCGAAATAACACCTTTTTGTTCGTGTCCTGACTGATTTATCAAACTGGTGTGAATTAGTGATTTGACTTTTTTTTTTTTTTTAGGATCGTATTAATCCATGTTTAAAAAGTTTGGTTCATTTTTTCTGTGTTTTTGAAAACAACAAAAGCCTGTAGGAGTTTGATGAAACAGCCGTGGAAATCTGAAAGTGCTGTGGTGAAATCTATCCCGGCTCTACTCATAATGTCACTGGTGTTCCTATTGGAGCAGCAGGCAGACTGTAATGTGCATGTGTCTTGTCAGTGTTTGCTGAGCTCATAGCTGTATTTAGCTCAATGCTGTACTGGCTCCTCACCGCACTAAACACCTGACCTTTTGGCCATTGGGAGCTATATTGAAACTGGCAAAGCTGCATATGCTTTCAG
Organism: Euthynnus affinis; assembly: GCA_029490765.1. Taxonomy (NCBI): domain Eukaryota; kingdom Metazoa; phylum Chordata; class Actinopteri; order Scombriformes; family Scombridae; genus Euthynnus; species Euthynnus affinis. Next base: position 18,925,563 of record CM055841.1, on the reverse strand, counting down.
TGTTTAATGTCCGAACTTTGCATCACAGTTCTAACTGCCTACTCCAGTTGTATCATTTCCCAAATCTAGGCCAAATTGCTCAGCAGTACACTTAGTTTTGCTACACGATACCGCTCTATTTACTGTTAAAAATGTTGCATTAACATTTGGAGTTAAATGAAGTGATTTAATCAAAGTTAACACTTCCAAGGTTTGTTGGTATTCATTTTACTCATTGTTGGAGGCAACTGCAAAATCAACCAATTGATTTCAGTTTTAATATGGTTTTCTCTTGATATGATTAAAACACATAATGTAGAAAAGTTTTAAATGAGCTATCTTTCTCTTTGCCACAAACTGAGCTTACTCATTTGATTAAATACAGCAGTGATTATAAACCGTTATCACACCAAACAAGGATATAGTTCATGTTTTGCTATGCACTGCAAGACGTTACTGCCCCCAACCTTTTTGTCTTGTGTAGGATTATTTTCTCAAATATTCCAGTTTTTTCCATAGTTTTCTGGTCCAGAAAATGTTGAAACACATCAGTCACTGTTTCCCGAAGCCCAAAATACAACTTGTCATGATTAGTCCGCAACCTTAAGATATTCTGTTTACTATCATAGAGGACTTGAGAAACTAGAACATATTCACATTTAAGAAGCTGGAACCAGAGATTTATTTATTTATTTTCCTTTTTAGAAAATGAACAATTAATCAATTATTTAAAAAAAAAATGGCAATTAATTTTCTGTTGATCAGCAAACAGATTAACCAACCAGTTGTTGCAGCTCTAGTCTTGAGGCATACGCAGCGTATACCTATGGCCCATCATCACAGGTTTTGGTCTTTGTGTGAATGTGAGCTGTAAGAGTTTCATCCAAAGTGACCTATTTTCATGTCAGTTTGTTATATTTCAGTGTTTCCACTATAATTGTACAGGTCTGGTGCACCACTGGACCAACAAGGGGCCCCACCGGACCAAAAAAAATCTTTTCTTTAATGTCAAAAATAACGCCAAATATCCATTCATTCGGAAATCCATAATCATTTGCGTTTGAGAGCCTCTGTGCGGCACTGCTCTGAAACGTGAGTCAACCTCCGTGTTGTTGCCTGGGAAACTCTTGACGCGACGCAAGTGCCTCGTCTCTTTAGGTTTTTTTTTTCCGGGTGCGTTACCCCCAGGCCTGACAAAACTTTTAGGGGAAACACTGCATTTGATAGCTTTTTAAGGCCTAAAGACGTAACCAGTACCTCACAAGAAAAAAAAAAGTAAGCCTAATTGAATAATCTTTTGACCCTTAAGATTCACACTGAGGGTTGGAAACCTGCTATCTAGTGTTGTTACTTATGTTTGAGGTCAGTTATACCCATAGAGGTCTAACACAAACAATAAGCAATTATAAAATTAGGAAAAGTCCTGAATTATAAAGGCGATAAGACAATGTTATGTAGGTTTTTTTTTTGAGCTGTTAAAAAGGGCCAGGACTCGCTGTGACCCCACACTGAACATCAGGATTAATCGGCTCCAGTCAGGGCAAACAGACCCTAGAGCAACAACATCTTCCCATTGGCTGACTTCTTGCACAATAAAACTCTCAAGACCGTCACATCCCCTCCCCTTGAATATCAAAATGTTCTTTTAGGCTTTGCTCTTTCCTAACCATCTCACTAGGGTCTGTCTGATCTCTATGGCAACAGCACAGTCCTGTCAGCAGTGATTGAAACTGGGAAGGCCCTGTGCTGAGTGTGTCCAATAAGCACACCACAGCGGGGGAAGCTCTGCGACCACACTGATCCTCTGTGGTTCCTTTGTGGCAGGGACCATGTTAGCCACACTCTGGAAAACATTACAGACCAGGCAGCATTCATGTTGCATATGTGTGCCTGCGTTTGAGGAGACTTGGAGCATCCTCAACAATAACAAAGGAATGTGTAATTTCCTCATGTAGCCTACGCAGGCAAGGTTGCAGGCTTTTGAGAAGTTAGTATGGCTTAAGAATTGCCTGTTCTAGTTTCTCATGGATTATTCTAAGCAAAATAACTAACTGTTCTTGTCATCACTAACGTGTTGTTTTAATTTGTATCCTTCATAACTCGACCAAGCGGTAGCATATTTGCTGACCTTGGCTGGTGTCTGTTATAAATTTACAAGTTCTCAATGTTTTGTCATTTTGCTTGACAAGTCTTTAACCCTGAATGCCAGAGCTATTAATACACCCGGTACTCATTGGAGCTGTAAACAACTTCAGGTGAATCTGATCTCACTCTGAGTGAAGTGTGGAGACATTTGGAGCCCAAAGAAATCTGTCACCCTTCTTGGCAGGCACAGAGTTAATCCTGGTCCTGTCCATCCATCACTGTCTGAGTGATGTAGGTTGGCGAGGCAGAGTTTGTTTTTCTTGAACTCCTTCTCATTTGGGCCTCATTCATAAAACTCACAGATCTGATTTTAATTGGTGAGGATTCAATTATACACTCTTGTCTCTAAAAAGTTTGTAGATAGGAACCACATATGAGTCGTCAGCCCCACTAGTGGTGATAATGGTAATGCCGTCTTCTAAAGAAGATCAACGAAATGGCCATGAAAAATATAAAAAAAAAGTGTAATGTTTGCAATTATTTCAAGTTACAATACATCAATCTTGTCATTCAACTGTTTCATTAGATTTGCAAGGTGATCGATCTACAGCTTGTAAAGCCACTTCCCATCGTAAACAAAACGTTGTTCCAGGACTGCAACTAAATTCTTTTCTCGATTAATTGTGTTGTCTATGAAATGTCAGACAATTGTGAAAATGCTCATTGTAATTTCCCACAATCCAAGGTGATGTCATGTTCATATTTCTTCTTCTGTGCAACCGACAGTCCAAAAACAAAAGATATTCAAGTTCACTATAATACACGGTTCAACAATAAGACTCGACACATTGACCCAGGGCAAGTAAAATGCCATGTCAGCCTTATCAGGCAAGTGAAGTTTCAATCATTTTTCAATCATTGTTGTATCATAATTGATGTACTTGTTCTCTGGCACACAGCAGAGAATATTGGCACATGCCGTTGGTCAATCAACTGAGTAGGATAGTAGTGTGGTGTGTAAAACAAACATCCCTCAGTACTTAGGAAACATTAAAGAGAGAAATTAGGAAGCTTGAAGTTGAAGAAATGAGTCTAAAAATGTATTTGCCATTAGGTCATGAAGACTATCCCATTATTTGAAAGAAACTGATCAAAAGAAGTTAGTGTTGAGTGAAATATAGAGGATGGGTCATGCCATTTTCAATATGCAAGAATGTTTGTTGCTTCGCATCTATGACACTCTGTGTCCTTGTTCCGCTTCATTTACTTAAATAAAGATGACACTTAACAAACTTTAGTCTCTGTTATTTGATAACCACTTAAATAAAATAATTTGTATGTGGGCAAGTAAAAATTAGTAGATTTCTGACCCACTTGCCCCAACTGGGCAGGAGAGGAAAAAAACATTGATGTTGAACCCTGTAATCTATGACAAAGAAAAGCATCAATTCCTCACATTTGAGAAATTGGAACCAGCAAATCTTCAGCATTTTTGATTTATTTCCTGTCGGTCAACTAATCGATTACTTGAATAATTGTTTCAGCTCTACATCGTTCACAGAAGTACAGTTAGTTTGAAATTGGAAAACAATGGAACAATTAAATGGAGATTCAGTTTGACAACTGACTAGACTTTTTCGTGTATACTACTTACACAATGCTTGTGGTTGAAAAGTGATTTTCACCAACATTTCCACATGAATAACAACAAAGAAAGTTTTTTTTTTCAGGAATCAGCTGTAGGTTTTTCATCATTTGTACTTGCTAACAAATTTTAGAAGCAAACTATATTTCTGGGCTGGCGCTGTCGTGGGTAGCGGCGTATGCTGGTGAATTCCATCTGTTGCTGATTTGAAGATACAGCAAATTTCTCTAACCACAAAAATGTCTTTTGTTTATTATTAGCTGACTGTACAAAGACTAGACACTTAAGGGATTGTATATTACTTCTAATAGATGATTAAAACTGCTCTCCGTTTCAAAACATACAGGAGACAGCCGTATTCATTTCTTTACATTTTGCTGATTGCGATGCCTCTTTGTGTGAATTCATCAGCTATGAAAACAAATACTGCTCTGTGCTCTCAGTTTGTGGTAGATATTTCGGTCTAATGCTTTTTTAATGTGGAAGAAAACCCGTTTTGAAACCTGAGTTCAGTATTGCCACTTACATTGATTCTAGTTCTGTTGATGCTGCATAATTGGAAGTTACGTTGACGAATATCAATAATCCAAGTGCATTTCTCATCTCTTGTTCCCCATTTTCTCTCTCTCTCTCTCTCTCTCTCATAGCACCACAAAATTAATAGAAATGTTCTTTGTGTTGAAGGTGGGTTGTGGCCGGAGCCGTCATCATTGCGTCGGAGTGGAGTTGCCGTGGTAGCCCTGATGGGGCTCAGGAGGAGGGTGACGATGGAGATGGACTGGCTGACGGGGCAGACCGTGGATTGGACGGCGACCCTGAGGGAGTGTGGAGTCCAGACATTGAGCAGAGCTTTCAGGAAGCTCTTGCCATCTACCCTCCCTGCGGCAGGAGGAAGATCATACTTTCAGACGAGGGGAAGATGTATGGTGAGGAACAGCACATTTCTGTCTGAACACACTGTCTATCATCTCTCCCCTTCTCAAGTCTTTTTTTTTTCTGTATGTTTTTCAAAAGCCAAACCTTGTGTCTACACGTTTAAGGCCTGCTGAGATTCTTTACATATAAAATGAGTAGGGGTGTAACGGAACACGAAATCCATAGTCCAGTATGTACCTTGATTTAGGGTCATGGTTTGGTACACTTTCGGTACAACAGGCGAAAAAATCAGAATAATATTTTGGTCCTGTATTTTGAAAAATGTAAACATCCAACAATGGCTCAACTATTACTGAAAAGTCTAGTTGTGCTCTAATGGAAAAAGTTTCTTGCAGTCAGGACACCTGCAGACGGCTGTTTTATGCTGATTTGTGGTCTTACTGTATATAAAGTAGTTCAAACTAGCTTTACCTCCAGCAGTGACATGCTGCTTACACACTGATGCTTCAGTATTAGTAATCTAATGATGTCATATATAATAATATATCAGTCAGAGGGACCAAACCACTACTTGTACTTTTATTCCTATTTAACCACATTTTTCCCTCAGAACTGTTTTTTTACAACGTGCTGTCCAACCACGTCAGAAATCAAATGTTTTTATCGTTGTTCCGAACAGCTTCGCTCAAAGACGGAGTGAAAAGCCGACCGTCACAGAGAGTGGAAGGGCACGGGGAGACATAATATTGTTTCATTACAGAGCATATTTTAATATTAGCGTTGCACTCGGTCTGGGTCTCTTATTTGTCAGTCTGACAGCAGTGACACTCCAGGGTAACCAAGCTACCTTGGCTAAGCCAGCTAGCATACATCTATGAGCATGCCACAGCTAAGTGGTGCTCTGCCAAAACGTTCTGGGTGGAACGTGGATATTTGAACTATTTTGACAGTAATTGTTGGGGTTAGCGAGCGTATTCTTCTTATGTTTTTATGGACCGAGCCATAATGTCTGTTACCTTGACCGTTGGGGAAAAAGTCCATTTCTATTTATATAGTGCCAAATCACAATAGAAGTCATCTTAGGGCATTTTTCACATAAACTCTCCTTTTAACAGGAGGAAACCTCAAGCAGAACCAGTGTTACAAATCAGCTGGTTTTCCTATTAAATTGTTATCTTATTATAAGTCATATTTTATTATTTCTATTAGCGTTATTGTTGTTGCTATGCTTCTCTCCCTCCCACTTTCTTTCTCAATCCAACCAGTCAGGACAGATGTCCACCCACCTAGAGCCCGGTGTTAGAAATAAGTGTTGAGTGTTTCCCATGGCAACAGCGGATGTTCTAATCATGGAGAGGAAACATGGCTGACCATGCAAATGTCTGATTATGATTTACATCACTCATAATTTTGTAGACTAGACTATATTTCTGATTAATTTAGCTTATTGATGGTTTATGGAGTTTAGTGAAACTGTGGTCTGATCTCTGAAAATGTTTAACTTTAGAGGCACAACAAACTGAGCTTGTGTGGTTATCTTTTCAATAACAGTGGTCACAAGTTAATCTAGCAGAGGCATTTTAAAGCCCAAAGATAATATACAGTTGTTTTTTTGTTTGGGTACATGAGAAATCCTCAAAGCTGCGTGGTTTAGTGGTATAGTACGCTATGCTGTAAGTTTTCCGAAATCAGGTTGGGGAGTTTTTATTTTGAAGAAAATACATCAAAATATGGTCAAGAATATTTCTGATCCCACAGTTTCACTGAACTCCATAAACCGCCAATTGGCTAAATGAATCATAAATATAGTGTAGTCTATGAAATTTTGAGTGTTATAAATCATAATCATGTGTTTGCAAGGTCAGCTACATTTCCTCTTCATGATTGGAACATCTGCTGTCGAAACACCTGACATTTACAAACAAAGGTAGCCGGGAAAACCAGTTGATTTGTAACACCAGGATCTAGGCAGGCGGACATCTGATCTTGACCGGTTGGACTGCGAGAGAAAGCGGGAGCATGACACAGAGAAACACAACAACAACAATAATACTAATAGAAATTTGACTAATTATAAAAGTGATTGCAGTGGGCGTCAAACTGGACCAAGGGGAGAGCAGGCGGTCCGCAACCGAAGATCACCTGCAAGATGAGAAAGCACAAAACTCAAAAGCTCAGTGCATCATGGGAAGCTCCCTAGGTGTCTAGGCCTATCACAGAATAACAAGGGGCTGGTCCAAGGCAAGCCTGGGCTGGCCCTAACTATTACCAAAAAGGAAAGTTTTAGCCTGCTGTTAAACGTAGAGAGCGAGTCTGCCTCCTGGACCCAAACTAGAAGATGGTTCCACAGGAGAGGAGCCTGATAGTTGAAGGCTCTGCTCTGCTCTGTTGGAAAATGTATTAGCCATAGGCCTTTTTCACAGCAGACATTTTTACTTGTCTTTGTAGGAAAAGCACAGGTGTTACTTAACTAATGTTAACAATGACTCTGTTCTATTCAAGTGTCCCAGTAATACCTTGTTGCTCCCAATAATGATACTTTGCAAAACGAACATTTTCCTCTACATTTTGGCCTCTCATTCATACACAAATGGCATTTTAGGTCTTTTTTTTGTTTTTGTTTTTTAAATACCTTCTGAAATGCCGATTTTTTTTAAAAAACTCCAGTTTCTGTGTATCCGTTGGGATTTGTAAAATGGCGCATGTGGGAAATGATCATGTCACACCTCACGTTGCACATGCCTATTGTTGCTTTATGAGCCTGAAACAACAACAACAATAATTGCGGATGTATACGGTTTGCTTTCCTTGGGCGGTGTGCCAGAAAGATGTTAATAATTAGCTACTATTGTTTTTGTTTTTATGTCACTACTGCCAAAGGAAGATAAGCTCACTACACATACTTCGCTGGTATTTGACGTATCTTTAATGTAAACTTTATCGCCACCTACTTGCCTAGTGCATTGGTTTGAGCAATTGTTCTCATGTGTATAGAGATATTTTGTAAAAATGAAGGTCGTGTGGACAGAATTTACAGAAAATATGCGTTTAGAAAAATATCCATATACGTGCAGTCAAGGCCTAAACCATGACAATGAGCCTTTATGCACAATACCTGGAAACTAAAGCAGCAAAACGGAATTGAGCTATGATTAATTTTATTTTACACCTGTGTTTTTCCCATTGTGACATGTCAAAATGTCTTCTGTGAAATAGGCCTATTGCATCAGTTTTAGTTAAATGTATTCAAATGAACTCAATGTTATAAAATGTTAAACACTTACTACTCTAAATAAAACATTCTTTACGTTTAAGTACAGTTCATCTTAACTGCTAAAAAAATCGTTTAGACTACTGGCTTTCATGGGACTTAAATCTGTGTAAGGCTTATGTGTCTAGCGGAGTCCCTGACAACAAACCGTACAGTGACACCAATGCGTAAACATAACCAATAAGTACGAGGGCTGAAATCACCCACAATATTCCTTATATAGTTTGGGTCCTTGAGGATTTGCTGCACAGGCCTGTAGCAACCCGCTGCCTGCACTTTGAACCCGGTGAGTTATTGATCCTTCTTGTAAAGATCTCTTAGTTTATACCCAGGTGATGTGATTTTAGGTATTTTGGCAGTAAGCACTGACAGGGTCAAAGGAGAGATGAGATTTCAGGTCAGGTTAGGGTTAACATTGTGAAGAAGTAGCATGGCTTCTCATTCCCTTGGGGCACTAGTTGCTTAAGGACTAGTTCATCGTTGTCTACAGGACTGCATACCAGAGTTGTAGTGCGCACACACATGCAATATGACTCCTGTTTGTTTGTATTAGGGTCTGCTGCCCGTGAGTAGAGCTTTGATGTATTTTGACCAGTTCTTCCTACCTTATTGAAGGCTTTGGCTAGCACCCAACATTCCCTGCAATTTTTTTTTTTTTTTTTTTTTTTGGCTGAGGGATGACGTTCCTGTCTGTAGCAGCCTATGTCATGCATTTGTGTGTGTGTGTGTGTGTGTGTGTGTGTGTGTGTGTGTGTGTGTGTGTGTGTGTGTGTGTGTGTGCGTGTGCGTGTGCGTGTGTGTGCGTGCGTGTTGTGAGGGAAACGGGATATGTGATCCCATGCGACAGAAAGGGAAAGTTTGTTTCAGCATTGCAGCGTTTTCTCCTTTTGTGGAAGTGTGGGCTCCCTGTGTTGACCACCCCCACTTCCTTCTCAATAAACAAGGATAGTCCCAGTGGTACATACATTCACACGTTGAAACATTACAGTGACACATAATGCTCACATAGACGCGTTAGTTGCTCCTTTCCAAACCAGTCTGCAGGACCCTCTGTCCACATTTCCACATCATTTTTTTTGCTGTTATTGTATAGTTGGCAGAGAAATGACACAGAGGGAACAAGGGAAGAGAGATGACATGTAACAAAAGTCCCTGGTTGGAATTGAACCAGGGACATTTCGGTTATGTGGCATGCACGCTAACCATTCGGCTAGGAGGGCGCGCCACATTGTGGAATTGCTTAATTTTAATTAAAATTTTTGTAGTTTCTCGCATAGAAAGTCATCAGCGCCTGTTATTATATACAGATAAAGATGCTGTTTTCTATTATTATAAATGAATAATTTGTTTATTTTACAGATTATAGGATTAATCAGTTGAAAAACAGAGAGAACCTTCTTTGCTCTCCTCATCAAAGTTTGATATCATATCTTGCCCTATCATCATATTTTATTTAGTTAATCACATCATAAAATCCACCAAGAAAATCAAAGTTTATCAAGAAGATTACAAACCTTCATAGCATTTTTTTATTTCACATTTCAGATGCGTAGAAAATAGAACAGAAATGCTACAAAGACCGTATTGGCAGATTGCCAGTGCAACTGGAACAGATTAATTAATTGAAGCCCTTTTCATAAATTAGCAGAGCATTACAGTTCATGTTTGCGGCTTGTGTGGATAAATATGGAAATGACGGTCAAGCAGTTAGAACCATTTACTGCTTATTTTAACTTTGCTACAACAGTCAAGTTTAAAAACTTATATTACTTAACGCAGCTCTTAAAACCAGGAATGGACAACATCTAAACTATTAAAGGTTTTTACAATATCCAAAGACTCGGACTATACTTAGTCTTGTATGTAATTGTCAGTTTTACTTGAGTGCATGTGAACTCTGCACCTCTTCCTGCTAAACTAAGCCAGTTGAAACCAAGCCCCAGTCCCTCTGTGTGCTGTCTCTGCTCTCAGTCATATGTTACTAGCATGATGTCACCCTGGATTAAGGTGTCAAGCGTGTGCTCCCAAATAAGGATGATCGGCAGACAGACCACTTGCTCTTGCGCTCACAGGGTGATACTGACAAAACAGAGGCTGCTAGTTTTAACACTCAGTCTACTGCAACGAATGGGCATCAGTTTGTTGTTGTTGATGAACACTTTGGTCATTTTTTACTTAATTGTGGTGGTGTAACTCAAGCTATCACTGTGCAGCAGGAAGGCTTTTTACCCAGTCGCAACTTCCACAAGTCCCGTCTGTATCGGACATGCTTGATATTTGGCCAATTGTGTTACTCTGGCCAATAATATTTCAGCAGGTCTTTTCCTGCTATTTTAATTTTGTAACCCCAATGAAAGATTTGACCAAATAAAGTTAAGGTCAAGTTTGTTTAGTTTTGTTTTTTATCACTTCTCTGTTTTGTGTACTGTCGGTTTCTCTTTATCTCTTGTTATATTAAAAAAAAAAAAAAGAAAATCCAATAATAAATTTCAACACTGGAGCAAATGAGTAAACGCTTGATTTATTTTGCAGATGACAGGAGAGAAATGGAAAGATACTTTTACATTTTTGAACAAACGCAGGAACTTCATTTTATAATGTGCTACTTCGTGCCTTAACTCATCTTCCACTGTGCCCACTCTGCTCACATTAAGGTGTAAATTACACTCAGCAAGTAGGACATGACTTTCCTCTGATGAGAGAAAAAAAAAAAAAAAAAAGAGTTTGGCCTTTATGTGGAACAGTGGTAGACTGCAGGAAAAGTGTGTGTGTACTGTTTTGGGAAATGGAGCAGACTGCTGTGTCTGAGTCAGCCCCTTCTGTTGATTTTGGGAAATTCTGTGTTCTGGTAAGTCCTCTGAACTGATGTGACTCAGCCTGATGTGACCTAAGTCCCTAAAGCATCGCGCCACTTCCCAGAAAGAAGGATGGTGATGTTGATGATGTGTGTATGTGTGTGTGTGTGTGATATAAATGTTTCACAGTCATGGAAGTAGTCTGTAAGGCTTCATTTGATCACCTTTTAACCTCTCTTTAGCCTCTTGTTAATTCGGACATCTGCAGCTGAATGAATAGTGAACCGCTCACCAGTGACGATTAGCAGTTCATCAGGTGTGGGTGGGAGTAGAGGGGGAGGCAGAGAAAGAAATAGCTGACCAGGCAGTCTGTAGTGACCACAATTTGGAAGTCTGTTAACCATATGATGACCTCTGCTCGCTCCATTCCACTGTTTCTCCGTCTAGTGTAGCGCTCCGCCAGCGAGCAAGGCCAAATCTGACTCAAAATTAACTAAGGATGTCTATAATAAGAATATTATACAGCCACAGAAGTTGAAGGCTGTCGCATTAAACTTTCATATTCATGTTAAATCCATTCAGGGGATGGAAAAGTATACACATCATCTTCATCTTTTGGCTTCTTACCAGACCTTGACCAGTGAAATTAATACAACCAAAACCTCCATTTTGGCTGGTTGATATTCTCAGTGACACGCAGGCTGAAAAACAGTACAGTTTGGTATAATTGTAATTAATCAGTGCTTGAGGTCAGCTTTACTTTCAACACTACAAACAACACATCCTCTCTCTTGGTTTCTATCTTATAACTTAACTAATCTGCTTAAGTTTGGTTCAATATGAATTTATTACTGCTCACTTGGGTCGTCATTGCCTTTTTGGCTCTGAGTGAACAAATGATGTCGGTTTCACCAGTGGTAATGAGACGGTAGCCTTTTTTTTTTTTTTTTTTTTTTTTTTTTAAAGTGGTGTGATTAAAAACATGCAGGTCTACTTTGTAACTGTACCTCTTTTTATTTTATACTTTGCCTTAAGAGTCGTTTTGCCAGGGAAAAAAAGGGGGAACAATTGGCTTCTAGAAATAAGGTGGATACTGAGCGGTAATCAAGGGCCAAACTCTCAAGTTAGTCTCTGCAGGACAATAAATCTCACTCTGACCGCATAAGTGGTAGAACAATGTTTGAGGGGCTGTCTATGAAGAGCTCAAGTATCAATCAAGTACAGTTTTTCTTTTTAGTTTGGGTGATCTTAAAATAAAACATTGAACCCTTGTTTACGGCGCATATGGGTTCACTAGATTGTGTGAGGCAGAACAAACAAAATGGAGCACCATTCCTGACAGGTTACGCCAGCTCCATCAATTCCCTATTTTCTCTTGCATAAAAGTTTTATGATATCACCAACGTGTTGATGCCAGAAAATCAGTGTTTCTGTGTTTTTTAAGTGCTCCCTTTTTGATTCAATCTATTTACTTTTTTTCAATTCTAGGTCGAAATGAGCTGATAGCTCGCTATATCAAGCTACGAACAGGAAAGACACGCACACGCAAACAGGTATGCACAGATAGAAGATTATTTACATGTGTTTTATACATGTATACATGCCATTTAAAATGGCAAAAAAATCATCCTGTGAATGTGTGTGAGTTTTTTTTTTTCATAACATTAACCCTGGTTTCATAGGTGTCTAGTCACATTCAGGTTCTGGCACGTAAGAGGGTACGAGAATATCAGGCGAGCATCAAGGTGGGTGCCCGCTGAACTAACATCCCTCTTCCCTCTGTAGTCACATCCCCTCTTCTTTTCTTTTCCTTTCCTTTCCTTTTTTCCTACCATCCTCTTTCCATCATCCTGTCTTTTCTCAGGTCTCTAGTCACCTGCAAGTCTTGGCCAAGAGAAAGTCTCGTGAGATTCAGTCTAAGCTCAAGGTACACATGCTCACTGACTCTGCCATGCTAACCGCTTCGCTCTGCACGTTGGCCCGAATGCAACTTAACCCACTGAATCATCGTAGACTGACTTACTTGACAGTCTTTGTCAGAGCTTACAGCAATTTAAGGTACCTACAAGTGAAGGCTCAACACTGCTTACATTAGTGGTTCTGCTACGAGTGACACCTCCTCAAAAACGTAACTGCATGTTGGGGGTCTGTCATTGCCTGGTGGCTCATTTGTGTTTCAGTAAAAGATTAAAAAGTATAATCAGTGAATTAAGACTAGTTGATTGTGTTCTCCTGTGTCTTCACTGCCAAGACGGCATGGAACAAGTTAACAAAGGACTCAGTGCAAACCTTGTTGCAGTCAACTGAATGCAGAAAGGTGGAAATGATTAACAGTTAATGCATCGCGTGGCCTGATGACAAATACATTTAGTGATCTGATGATGCCATGATTCCTGTGCCACTGGCATCTAAGGCAGGACCGCTGGAACACCTCGATGGAGGAGTATAAATCCAGTTTACAAAGAGTTACGTCCATGATAGTAAAAGTGTAAATAGGGCACTAAAGTAGTGTTAGTTGATGGCTGTGGGAACGGAACGTGACAAGTTAAGGCTTTGCAAACTCATATTTTGAAACATTTTATTTGGGTGCTTTAATGCTTTTAAGGTTCTCTGACTCATTTGCTTTTTGTCCACATGTGGCATTGCTCATTGTGTAAAAAGGCCAGGTGTTTTGAGTGTGTTTGTGTGTCATAATTTTTGGGAAAGAGTTTTTTTTTTATTTTTTTTTATTTTTTTATTTTATTATATTGTGCATGGCTGTACTGTTCATTTTTATAGAGTTCAAGAGGCTTGTGGGATTGGACTGATGGTTGCATGAGATTCAGTCGCTGGCTTGGTTGACTTAAGTATGTGCACGGCTGTAGCAATGCACATGAATGCATGCATACACACAAAACACACAGGGAGTTTTTCTAAACTTGTGCCCCTCATCTTTGATGAAGAACGAAGAATTTCAGTCTTCTCCTTTTTTAATACATTTCTCATCTCCACGTTTTCGCTCTTGGGACACTTCCCTCAGTTCTTTATATCTTTCCTGTGTAAGCGCTTTTCTTGTGGTTTTACCATGCCCTGTAATAGATGTACTTTGTGACATCATTGTGAACCGAAGGCATTTAACTTGCTGCTCTCTAATACACAGTTGGAGAGGGTAACTTTTTCAGGTTTCCAAGCCCATATATTTCCAGATTTAAATGTCAGGACACAGCTTTAAGATGGCATAGATAAAAAAAGAACATAACTTGTCCTGTCAATGTAGTATTAATATTTTTGAGCTTAGCATGAGTGTGTTGGACAAGGTGGCTTCTGGACTTAGTCATTTCCAGGAATTACACATAGTGAGAGGTGTTTTTTTTTCTTATTGCCTAACAGTGATTCTGTGACCTGCTTTTTTATTTTAATGTGTGTGTGTGTGTGAAGTTAATTAATAACGTGTTTTCTTTGCCATAGGCCATGAACTTGGTAAGTTTTGGATATACAACTACAGTTTTCTGCTTCAGGCTTTGTGCTTAGCGGTTGGCATCACATTACTACTAGTCCACAACGCAGAGCTACTGCCAGATTCAAAAATCCTGCTCATTACTCTTTTGTTTTTAGTGGCTTTAGTGAAATACTGGTGATGGCTCCAGTTGCCTCTCCTAGCCTGCTAGCCTGGTGCGCCTACTGCTTTAGCATCCCCCTGTATCTGCTTTGCACTCTGTCCTGTCTTCCCTCATAGTTATTGCATCATGCTGAAGTATTGTATGTGTGTGTATGTATATACGAGTATGTATATATGTATATGTATGTATGTGTATATATATGTATATATGTGTGTGTGTGTGTGTATATATATATAATTTGTGGGTGTGTGTGTGTGTGTTGGCTGGCTTGCTGTCTAAACTGGCCATGAAGGTTGGCTGACTCTGGAATGTTAACCTAATTTTTTTTTACTGGAGTTTTTGCAAGACAGAGCATCATCATTGTACATCACTTTTTTATTTCTCATTCAGGACCAGGTTTCCAAAGACAAAGCACTGCAGACAGTAGCCAACCTCTCATCAGCTCAGATTGTGTCTGCTAGTGTAATGAAACCCCAGACTCCCTTCCCTCCACCAGTCAGGGTGAGACATACACAGACAGACACACACACATCTGTTCTTTTCTGCCTTGTGGATCAAAGTCTGAGTAGTAATATCTGCTCTTTTTTCCTTTTTCTTTTCGTTTAGTTTTGGCCCGGCCCTGTGCCAGGACAGCCTGGACATTCTCAGGAGTAAGCATCACCGCCAGATTAGATGGTGTTGTTTGAAAAATAAATTTGAAAATGGTCGTATGCTTAAATTGGTACAATTGCTCAAGGTTCTTGTTGTTGTTGTTGTTGTTGTTGTTGTTTTTTTTATTTACAGCATCAAGCCCTTTCCACAACCTACATACACTACACTACCAGCCCCTGTCCCCACACCCATCAGTAAGTGGGAACACAAACTCAGTGACTTTAGTAATTAATGTAATTACTGATAAGTTAATGGTGTTAATGGTGTTTGGCAGGTTATGAGCCCCTGTCTCCCCATCGCCCTGCAGCTATAGCAGCTCCCGTGTGGCAAGACAGAACCATTGCCTCAGCAAAACTACGGCTACTGGAGTACTCTGCTTTTTTGGAGACTCAGAGAGACAGAGAGACGGTACAGACATCCAGACAATTTTTTTTTTTTTTTTTTTTATAAAAGAAGAGTCAACGATATAAAATCTTAAAATCTTGCCAAAACCAAGTCTGTTTCATTTCTTCCTTTCTCCTCCCCTGCAGTATAAACACCTTTTCGTGCACATTGGCCCATCAAACCCGGGCTACAGTGATCCTGTGTTGGAGTCGATAGATGTGAGACAGATTTACGACAAGTTCTCTGAAAAGAAAGGAGGCCTGAAGGAGCTTTACGAAAAAGGACCGCACAACGCGTTCTTCCTCGTCAAGTTCTGGGTCAGTACATAAAATTAGATTTCCCATTGATAAATAGTTTTTTTTTTAATGACCTAGAATTGTAAGAGACATGTTTCAGAAAAGGAAGTCTTTTGAATTTAACAAATTATCATGAGATGTTAAGGGATCATTAGGGAACTTAACAACTTTGATACTAAAAAATGTACCAAAATCATTAGATTTCATGACATATTTACAATACATAACTCTCGTTTTCACAGCAAGTATAATTTCTCAGACTGGTGAGGTTATACTGTTATAGTCCACATGGGGGTAGCAAAGCCAGTGAAATGCTGGAGCAGGGGTTTACGCAAGAAATGACTTTTTCCTTGGCAGACACTCCTTCAGTTTTTGATATGCTAGAAATACACATTGGATTGGTATTTGTTTTACTACAGTAACATTTTATGGGAATTGATGTAAAGTTTATATGACGAGCTACAGTGGGAAACCCTTACAAAATAGTCTGAGCAGGAATACACGCATACAGTACCTTCCTGTTAACTTGATGACTAAGGATATCTGTCCTCAGTAGCTGTTTACCTTTCTTGTGCTTGTTCCAGGCGGATCTGAGCAGTGACGCCGAGGAGGGTTCTGGTGCATTCTACGGTGTGAGCAGCCAGTACAGTGGAACAGAAAACATCACCATCAGCGTCTCAACAAAGGTCTGCTCCTTTGGCAAACAGGTGGTGGAGAAGGTTGAGGTGAGAAAATAAAGCCGGTATTTTGATGCAAATGACTTTGTTTCATATCAGACAAACGTGTTTTAACTGTGATGCGTTTTTGCGGATTTCTCCCCCATCCAGACAGAATATGCACATATGGAAGGAGGAAAGTATGTGTTCCGTATCCATCGTTCACCCATGTGTGAATATATGATCAACTTCATCCACAAACTCAAACACCTGCCAGAGAAATACATGATGAACAGCGTACTGGAGAACTTCACCATCCTACAGGTAAGAGTGTCTGTGTTGAGTTGTTATTACAACAAATGTCAGGAACTTGCCTTGTTAATATCATGGTGTAGGACAGGCTATTACCGTTAAAGAGAGCATGTACTATATAATAGAAACTTAAAATACACAAAATAACATTAATAAAATAGATAAGCCGAAAACAAAACATATCTTACAGTCTCAAAGGTTTACAATCCAAGAGTTGAATAACCTAAACACATTAGTATCACAAAGAAAACAACAAGCTAAAAATGAAATGTGCCTTAAAGTGCCTAAAGTTAACTATTTTAAGAGTCAGATGGCTTCAGGGAGTGTACTTCTTTGGAACCACTCAGATTTAAAATAGACAGCACTTCCCCTCTTTCAGGGAAAGAGGGGAAGTGCTGGGTGACGATCCTCTCCAATGACGTTCAGGGCCTTTTGGTGAAGCCAAACTTTATAAATTGAAGAGGTCAAAAATAGGGAGTGGTCAGTCTTTTTAGATGCAATCTTAACTATTTCATTAGTGCATTTATTTCAGCAGCAGTCAAGCTGTCAAACCAAGCTGTGATGATGACAGTTTGTACACTAACACACTAGTGATGCGTGAAACTGTATTTTAGCTTTTGAAAATCTAATTGCTGATGATTTTACACGTTTAAACATTGGTTTCCTATTTTCTCCTCCCCTGAAGTCTTTTGATTATTAAATCCTGACCTTCACCAATATTTCCTCTGTCACTTGCCAGGTTGTGTCCAACAGAGAAACTCAGGAGACTCTGCTGTGCATCGCCTTCGTGTTTGAAGTGTCCACCAGTGAACACGGAGCACAGTACCACGTTTATCGACTAGTTAACGACTAGCACATTGCGTGCATGCAGAGACTCTCCAGACTTTTTTTGATACATACAGCATAAACCCTTTTTCCAGCTCAAACACACAGATTCCCAATCCTCTACTCAAAAAACACACTTGTTTTAACAGACCAACAGTCACACTGTAGTCACACCTGTGATGTGTTTAATGTGTATGCGTCTCCGTTACTGCAAACTATGCACGCATCTTTCAGCAGCATCCCATGACTTTAACACTAAATTAATTTTGAATGGGTGTTGACCAACACATGGTATTATTCTTGGTGGAAATTGTCACCTAGTGTTATATTGTCTATGTAGTTGATCAGTCACATAAATTCAACATATCACTGTTCACTACATGTTTTATGCTTTTCCTTTTGATTAGACATTTAATTTACTTATGAAAATATAACGAAAGGAACCAGAAAAAGAGCAACACTACATTTAATCAAGTGTAATATGTGATATTATTCCCTTGTATAAATAATATACAGCGGGAACGTAGCTTCCATGCACTAGAAGTGGATCTCCCAGGAACTTCAAACATATACATTTCCGTCATAGGTGTGACTGATGTGAGACGAGTTTGAATATACTTTGGCAAACAAAGCATTTAATCAGTGTTAATGTAAGTGCCACAATGACTATTTCTTCTACAGTTTGTAGTATCACTGTAAGGTAGGAATTGAATGAGCCTATAATGGTGTTTCCTCTATCACTGCTTGGTGTGGATTCATGATCTTCAGTCGGTTTAATCAAAGATCTAAAGAACATACGGCGGAAAGTATGTGTGTCTCTTCCCAGAGTATAATGCACTACATGTAAAGACGACAAAGTTGTATTTATATTTGAATGAAACACTGTGTTAAAGTGTAAAGAGAGCAAAATCACTTTAGGAGTATTTTCTGTTTGGAGGTACACGGTGTAGAGGGAAAGATCAAATCTCAAGGAAGTGTTAAGTTTTGGCTAGTTTGTCTTTGGAAATGACAATAGTTCAGTTCACACTTGGGTGTCAGCAGCATTTTGAATGCAAGAACAAGCTTCACTGTTCATAGACACAATACTGTTCTTACGATGACTGTGTGGGCTTGCTGCAGTATTTCTACCTCCACGTGAGTTGGGATAAGAATGTGCTTTGGTTCATAAAGCCTTGACCTGAGGAGCACTGATGTATAGGATGTGTACACTACACTTTTAATGGTACTGTTTATAAGCCAAAACAAGATAAATATACTCATTTTTGTAAAGATGAATGATCTTTTTTGTATTTTACCAGCACAGCTAGAAGTGTTACTCTAAACATCATAAATGATGGGTGTTTTAGTTGTCTCTTATTTTTTGATGTATGCAGAACATGGTACATACCACACTAAGGTCACCCACAGTGCACTGGGGTAGAGTTTTGCCTGTTAACACTAACAGATTATCCAGCTGACACTTGCTTTTTTTTCTTTTCATTCTATGTAATGTTTTTGATTCTGGTACGCATAACTACCAGCATTTTTTTTTTTTTATAGTAAATGTTATTTGACTCTATCATGTCCTCATCTCATGGCAGGATTATCATTAACCATGTGGGAGGTGACAATGAGTTGTCTTTTTGACTTTGTATCGTGAAAGTGAGAGCCGACAGGTTCACTTTTAAATAACCATATTCACTGTGTGGTCAGCCAAAATTTGTATCGTTTTTGTGTGTGTTGGCTGTGCCTCATCACTCCTTTGGTCAAGTCTGCTCAGTGAATTAAATCTGTGCCTTTATGCTGTACCAATAAAATCACATGGTGTTTGCAGAATTGTTCAGCCTTAAGAGTTTTGATAGTAAAACCTAAACTGCTGCTTGAGGGGGAAAAACCATTCGTCTTTATACGTTTGAAATTGAAATTCCTTCTGTAGTCCCAGTTAGTGCTGAATGTCAAACCTCAGTGTTTTAAAGTACCCAGCCAACTGCATTGTAGCATTTATTATCAAAGTGACATCAAAGAAAGTTGTCATCTAATGCTTAGTCTTATTTTCCTGTTATGTAATCAAGTTTTTCAAAATATCAATCTTAACAAAGTTATGTTTATTTTGGCAAAGTTCTCATGCTGGCCTGCAACAGAAGGTGGTGCTATCAGCTCAGTTTTACTCACTATCAAGTTGTTAGAGTGGATACATCAGTTTAGAGTCATGTAGTATCTTCCCTTTAGTCACATAACCTCAATAACGTTTACACAATAGCCCTGTCTGTCCCGTGTGTTTGCACAAGCATGTACTCACAAAATTAAACAATGTTATAATTTTGTGGAAAGTTGAATACAAAAACTGGATATGTCAGATATACAGGGGTCCAACAAACGTACACAGATCTCTGTGCTACAATAAATTATTTATATTGTCTGCTGGTTGGCTTTCCAATATGAAAGGAAGCCAGACCATTCAAGTCTTTGTGCAGAAAAAGTCACTGATGGGAGATGGGTGATGACACATAATAGGTAGTGGTGGAAAGTAACTAAGTATATTTATTCCAGTACTGTACTTAAGTGCCATTGTGAGATACTTGTACTTGAGTATTAACATGTGATGTTATTGCTACATTTCAGGGGAAAACATTTTCTTTTTACTGCACTATTTATCAGACAAATACACATACTAGTTACTTTGTAAATCAACATACAGGAATATCTAAAATAATACGACTACTATCGGCCCAGGTTTTCAGTTCAACATTTAGTTTGAGTCAGTTAACACAACTTTATTCAGGCGTAGTATCATATGAGCAGAGTAAAAAAGTAAAATTAACAATTAAGACTACATTTGGGCACTGGCCATGTTTTGTAGATGGGCTTGAAGTTAAGGTAAAATAATGCAGCACCTGTCTTACTTGACATTTTTCTTTAGTGGTGCTAATTCCTTTGGTGCTTAAAATGTGCAGTTCATAAAATTACATGCAACCAACTGGCAACAGTGAATTTGGGGTCATTGGACACTTTGCCAGGTTGGTAATCCAGCCTTGTAATCTGCTATATAATCTGCTATACGCTCCATCTTGACCAAGTACAACATTAAATCTTATTTACATGCTAACACACCTGTAATAATAATCTAATAAATACAAGTACTTTTACTTTTGACAGTTGAAGTACATTTTGCTGATAATAATTATATAATTTTACTTCAGTATAATTTTGAATGCAGGACTTTCACTTGTAATGGAGTATGTGTAATGTGTTTACTACTTTTACTACATTTATGGATCTCAGTACTTTCTCCACTCTGATGTTAGATATAGGCTAAAGATGTGTCATCTCTACAACTACACACCACACATACATCTGCACAATAAAGAGCGTATTCTGTAGGGCAAAGGTTCACATTTATCAACAAAACTCCTATCAGTTTCTTGGACTAGATTATGTCAGACATCAACACAGTATCAAGTCTCACACCTCAGCCTCTATGAATAGTGTCCACACAATGTATAGTGTGAATGTAAATCTAAAAGCGCACTTTTTTTTCCAGGATCTTTCACTATCACATGTAATGCACATGTTGTATGTATTGGCAACCATCCAAGTGTAAGTGATAAGAATACACGTTATGTACAATTGTCCATATGGTCCATATCTAAGCTATAAAGTGATAGCGATAATGTTCACTTTATGGCCTTTTGAAGTTTTAAGCATGGTGAAAGCTAGTCAGTTTTATTTATATAGCTAGATATCACCAATCAAATTTGCCTCAAGTGGATTTACAATCTGTAAAACATACAACACCTTCTATCCTCCCACCCTAAAATAAAAGGAACTAGCACATTGGTGTTCACATTTCCCTACATCCTCAGAAAATGTGGTAAAGCTTCACAGTTACATCTGGCACCATTACAAATGTCGTTGTTGTAACTTTGTCAAGGTTATGAACAACCCCTACAAGTGTCCACTTTCACTATTGCTCACTCCCAGTCTTGGTGCCTCTGTTGGCAGACATTAGTCACAGTGATATCTGTCTGTGAAGGCTCAATTTACCAGCGCCACACTGCCAGGACCGCAGGTGGTGAACAGTGACACACATGAAAAGCCCTTCGGCTGGGTGTGGTGTTTACCCATAAGCCTGCCAACATCGCAGCAGTACAAGAATACAGCTCACATAGTTAAAGGGTTGCTCATGTCTGTATCTCACCTTCAATCAGTAAATCATTCAGTCATGGATGAGCCCTCATAGAGCGGTAGTCACTTTGAAACTGGAAAAATCTGGCTTTTTTTGTCTTTTTCCAAAATGTTATCAAACAATACTACCTTGTCCTGAGCCTATAACTTGACCTTTGTTGACAAGTTACATTGTCAGTATATCAAACAAATATCTGACTCATGTTCCCCTCTCTCTCTCAGATAAAAGCTCTGCTAGAGATTTATCGAGAGGGGCTGAGTTTATCTGCACCCACATTGACTTCCATTGTCATAAACACAAACACATGAGTTGCACGTATATTACAGACATGACATTCCTTTATATTAGGCCTACTTCGGCAGTGTTGAGGTGAAGGGTGTGGTGGGAAAATGTCACCTGCAGAAACTTAGCCAAAATAATCCGGTTATGCAAAGAGCATATGTTGGTATTATCTCTGATTTCTCCTTCTCTCTTCTCTCTTCTCCCGTCTGGTACTTATCAGATTCCTCTCAGTTTCTTTGATGTTTTCTAAAGTTGATTTATGCTTGCTCATGCTGTGACCTGTCTCACCTCTGTCCTTAACAATTTGCCTACTGATTGTTACTAATCTAGTTCAGAATCCATCCAGAGAAATGACTGAGGCATGCAGAGCAATTTGAAGTTGATTATCTAGTCCGGTAATTAAAAAAAAAGCATTAATGTTTGATTTGTTGCATCTGTTTTGCAAAATCAAAGTATTTTGAAAATGAAATTATTCCCATGTTTGTTTGTTTTTCGAGTAAATAAGGTTCTGACATTTAAATGGACAAAAGTTCACATTGTGTGAAGTAGCAGCTGTACATATTGTGATCATATTGCAGCTATCTTATAGAGTGAATCACAACAGTCAGGAGGTGCATGATGGATTCAATATCAATAAATAGTAGAGTGAGTGTTTCATTAATAGCAATGAAGGACAGCAATTATGGATTTGAAGGGGATAAAAATGGCTCATCACACCTTTTGTGTTAAACATAAAATCACATGTGCCTTTTGCTTATTGTATAATTTCAGATTTTATACATTTCTATATTATATTACTTATTATTATTACTGCTACATTAATATGCAAGCATTTTACTGTTGTAGTTAGTCAAGGTTGAGGTAGCTTTAAATAGTTTATGTACAGTTGGGTAGTATAATCATCCTTTAGAAGACCAAGATATGTGTTGTACATAAAATCTAAATCTGTAAAGTAACACAATAGCTGTCAAATACATTAAGTAAAAAGAGTACAGCATCTGAATGTGGTGGAGTAGAAGTAAAAAGTAGCATAAAGTGAGGCTACTTTATTGTGTAGGGGAGACCAGGGACAGTTGTAACACCCTGAATTCCTCCAATCAGAAACAAGCTACAGAGATTACACTCACTCTGAGACTTGTTTTTTCATTTTTTTTTTTATCATTTCTTAGATAGTGCCATGATATAAAATTGTCTAGGAATCCATACAAGTATTATTAGAATCACTGTTTTGTTACACATGCTAAATATCAGAAAGAGGAAGACAGACAGGGTAGTCCCACTTCCTTTGCTGGAGAGGGCTTCAAATGGCATGAAACAGGACAAATCAGTCAGTGGCCAAATCATATTGCTGTTCTCAAACTAATTAATTTTGATTTCATGTTTAAACTTTTTGGAGGATGGGTGTTCTACTCATTAAATAATTTTCTTACATTATAATTTGATGGCTTCCCCTGGTTTTGGTCACGTAGTGTGAAAAAAAGGTAGGCCTATTCATTATTTTAAAAAAGAAATGGTCACAATAACATGAATGATAAATAATCTTTCTCATTTTGAGTATTTGATTGATTAATTATGTATATTTTAGACATGTTAAAACCGTTCCTGGCACGTGTTACAACTGTCCCTGTACACTGGGACAGTTTTAACAGTGGAGGGACTGTATTTAAATCAATTTTGCAACCTGTATATATTTCATAAAACCACTTAAATACATTGTTTCAGTCCATTTTTATTATTACAACCTCCAGGTTGTAATAATAAAAATGTTTGTTGTCGCCTCTCCTAGGAGACAACAAACATTTTATTAGTAACAACACTAAATTCTAACAGCACAGTGCCGACAGGGAGAAACCAATTAAGTTATGACATTTTAACTTTCTTCCTGGTAAACATTATCTGTGCTAGTCTTCTGTTGCGCCATAATTGCGCAGATAGGCTAATACACACCGCAGCTTTTTGGATGAGTGCGTGTCTGCTCGGTACCTCCAGTCACTCGGCACCTGCTTAGTGTACTCCTCTCAGTCCCACCTCAACAGGGCGCGGTCCTGAGGGTGGAGTCCACCGCCCGTTCTGGGAACATTGAGACAATCTACAAACTTTGTAGACCCGCTGCACTCGTCGCGCTTAATCGAGCTGCACGTCTTCCCCTGGACTCGCTCGTTTGGAAACTTCGCTCAGTCGCTCGGTTCGAGGAAAGGGAAAATGATGGCTCCGGAGCCGCTGCGGTCTGCGGTGATCACGGGCAACGCGGAGGACACGTCGCTCGCGGTGCCCTCCGACAACAAGCTGCGCTCAGGGAAGCAGCGCGTGCTGGATCAAGTGCACAGCATCAAGAGGAGCAAGTCCAAACCAGCGAAGAGCGGCTCATTGTCTCCCTCACCTACAGGTATGAAAAAAGCTTTTATGAAAACCTCACAATGTTAACCTCTTTATCCGGAGTGCTGTTATCTTTAAGGCATTTTCATACAACGCATTACTTTTACACTTAACTACCTGATGATAGAGCTCTTTCGTGCTTCCTGGAAACCATGCATCATTCAATATCAGCAGTCATTAAGTGACAAACTGTCTGAACATGCTTTTTTTCCCGTGCTGCTTTGTTTTGGCAATGAAACCAAACCGCTCCTGCCCATTTGGAAAATATGTTTTCTGCTATGGTGTAGGTAGAGGTGTTATGCAACGCCATTACTGACTTTTACCGATATTGATTATTGTGCAGGAAAACGTCGTTCACCACCGGTGTGAAATGTGACCCTTGGCTGCTGTTGAACAATAAGTTTTGTTCTTTTGAGCTCTGCACTTTGAGACTTTTAAGGTCAGGTCCAACTCACTCTGACCGCGTCAGAGCTGTTTTGTTCCCTGCGAGTTTGGAATTCAGCCCAAGGGCTTAAAAAACACATCATGAGAATTACATTTTAGTCTTTATGGTGTGTGGCATTACTGCAGTAGGCGTAATAACACATTTTTCTATCTTGTGAAATGTGTTGCGGGATTCTGGTGGAGTTGAGATCTGGTGGTTGGTATAGATCTGAAAAGTAGACTAAATATGGACAGTTTTATGGCCTTGCTGACATTGTATTTGCTTCAAATGGTTGTGAAATTTATAGCTCACATAACAAAGACAACTGTGGCTTACTTAAGGTTGGCCTTCATCAAATATTTGGGATTTATGGTACGGACAGAAAATTATTTGAGAGGCATAAACTAGTTAACATTCAACCCAGAAAACAAAACAGAAAGTGCTGCTTAAATGTATGTTAAAAACTCTAAATCAGTTATTTCTTACACTCACACACAACATCACTGTATGGCCTTTAAATGCTGCATTTATTTTAAAAATTGAAGGTCTGAAAGATTTATCATCTCTGATCTCTGAAAGTTTCAAAATGGACTCTACTTTTCAATTTGGTTTGCCCCTTTAAGCCCCTTTTTTAAATCCAATTTTTCCATAGAAAAAGACAAATTGACCAAGACAGTAGACAAATTCTGAATAATAAACAGAACAACTTAAAGGTTAGGGTTTCTCATGATGAGCAACATACTGTTGTATTTAATTTACTGTACGATAGTGTTGCGGCCATTTGTTGGAAGCTCACCTGAGAATATTTTGATAACGACAAAGATCAGTTCTGGCCTGTGATGGTTAATGGGCCAGGTCAGTGAAAATAACAAAAAAATATATTCTCACTTATCACTAGTGCTGTCAAACCATTTAGATTTTTGTTTTATGTGTTGAGACATCAGCCTCTGATACCTTCTGCTGCTGCCCCAACATGATGGAGGTGACTTCATTTTTGTTCATGATGCTCACACATTTGATGGTTGAGGGGGAAAAAACAAACATTATGCTTAACCAGTAAGAGTTTGCTCATCCAAAGAAGATTTTGTTCAGTCAAAATGCTCTTGAAGATGTTATCCTTTCAGTTTTTACATTTGGCACAAGCAAGTAAAATCCATGGATGTTCCGGCTATGCCTTCTTCAGGGTGCAAAAAAACTGGAACTGCTTTCTGCTGCAAAAATGAACTGTAAAAATGTCCAATGTGGATTGTAATTGGAAACATTGTTTCTGGAAAACATGTTTTGTCAAAGTCTTAAGTAGTACAAATCAGTATCTGTCTCATATTAGAGTAGTAGTAGTAGTTCCAGAGGCAGACACCTGAAAACCTCAGCACATACAACTGAATCAATCTTCTTGGATTGATAGTGCTTGGAGTAGGCAAAGAGGAAAAAATGTTTTTTGTGTGTTTTAGGCGAACTGACCCTTTACAGCTTTGTTATCCGGCATGATGGCACTTTACTCACCTTTTGAGGTGCTGATGATTGTACCATTGTTTTAACAAGTGTTTAATGGTGAACGCTTACATTTTTACATTCAGCATAATATGGCAGTGAGCCTGACGTTCCCATGAATCATCCTACAGACTGACAGACTGACAAAGGTGCCACAACTTGTTGGCTATGTGTAAAGGCTGGATTTCCTTAAAAACAGAGTGCAATGCAAAGTTGTCTAACAGAGCGATATGATGTCATGTCTGTCTTTCTGGCTTACTAAGAGTAGACGAGCATTTTATCAACTGTAATGAGTGCAATACTGAAACAGACCACTGTGAACTGAGAATGAACAATGTTATCCATAAAATAGCTAAAATGGTTAACTAATTCAGATATTGATATTTAATTGAACAATATATGTAAACTGGCATTAATAAAATATTATTAATAATTCATAAATCAATCCAGCAGTAAATGGAATAAATCAAATAGTTATTAATAGATAATTGAAGAAATGTCGCCCTGAACTCATGTCTGCCCTGAAAACATTCTTGCGTCAAGGTTTTAAGAGCACAGCAGATCACCAAAGTTTTGGAGAATGCACTGCAACGACGTATAGAAACGGCAATCAAACAATAAATCTAAATTGTAATTTGAGTCATGTGTATGTGAATGAATTTGTTAAATAATTAAGTCTTTAAACGCCTTTTACAAAATCCTTCTTGTAATTGTCCAATTGGATATCAAATAGTTCATTATTTTATCAAAAATTGCTGCTTTTGTCCAACATAAAGCTGTTGGCATGTATTAAAATGTATAATATATCAAATAATACACCTCATCTAATCATTATGGTGGAAACGTGAAGCCCACATTAAGCCACTGAATTTTAAGCAACAGCCCACATTCTCTCGTGCCAGCATCGCATAAAGGTCTTGTCTTCCATCAGTTGCCCAGTTACCCAGTTAATCCAAATGGGTGTGTTTCAAGTTTGTTTGGTGTTATTGGTCCCTACTCTCCCTAGTTACATCTCTGGATCTTTGGATTTGTTCTGTCTGACTGCTTATCCTGCATTCCTCACTCTGTGTCTGTCTGCTGTTTGTTTCATTGTCCTCTTACGTCTCTTCTTTTAACAGCCGTCAGTCCAAAGGCCTTGACGACATACGCCGAGTTTGGAACATTCAAGTTCGCTCCATCCAAAGCCAATGGCACGTTCAGTCGCACCAACTCCACTATGTCAACAGGCCACAACAAATGGGTAATTGTTTCTCTTATGTAACAGTCCCACTGGTTGTTGTATAGCTCATCAGAGCACAAACCCTTTTTCCTTTCACTGCCTCTGTATGAAAAGACCAAATCATTGCTTGCACTACAATCACAGATACTTATCATTACTGCTGATCAGTTCTAACCATTTTTTTCTATTTCATGGTATGACACGAAACATGTTTGCAGTAATCCTGTCACAGTGAACAGGTCATGAATATACATGAATATGTTCTTTCAAAAATGTCACTGTTGTGTGGTAATTAGACTTCTTAAATGACACTAAAACTGCATTACCAAGCAAACATGACATTACTTTGACACAATACAATCATGAAACCTATTAATTGTGTTTAAAAGAATAGTTGTTAAAGCTTAGATGAGAAGATAGATAAAAT
This sequence comes from Euthynnus affinis, assembly GCA_029490765.1. Taxonomy (NCBI): domain Eukaryota; kingdom Metazoa; phylum Chordata; class Actinopteri; order Scombriformes; family Scombridae; genus Euthynnus; species Euthynnus affinis. The sequence goes on along the minus strand of CM055841.1, from coordinate 18,897,805 downwards.
ACTACATTCATATTTTCCTGTTCAATAAAGATTGGAAACGGTCAACACAGCTAGCCTGGCTCTGTCAAAACACAATAAAAGAGCCAGGCTAGCCAATCTTTATGCTAAGCTGTATGACAGTGGTATCAATCTGCATATCTAACTCCTGCCAAGAAAGCAATTAAGTGTACTTTCTTACACTGGAGCATGCTTTGAAAAAACAGTTAAAAGACATGTTTTTTTTCCTTGTAAATTGGCCAAAACATGCCAAAAAATGCTGATATGATCCTTAAAAGATACACTCCCTGGAGGTTAAGATGTCTAATAGCTCCCACACATACTGAAATTCCCTCCTAGTGGACTGTTAATGTTTGGAAACTCAACTGTGAGACTTTTGGTTTAGTTTGCAACTGGATGCAATAACAAGATCAGGAGGTGTGTTATTTCAATCCATCAAGTCTTTAGGTTAGCGTTAACGCTTCTGTCCCTGGAGATTGATGATATTGTTTTATGAAACATTACACCATAATTACGCTGGTTCAGCTCATGATGTAAATGCTCTCCTGGTGTAGTAATCACCTTTTTACTTCTGTGGCAAGAATTAGAATAATTGATCTGGTGTCCTGCCATGGTGGTTACATTTGTTTCATCTTGCCACTTTGTCTTTACTGTTGAAAAAGAACATTTGCTCCGAATGCATTTGCATAAATTTAATTTATGGGTGTGTTGTCTTTGTGTATGCACGCAATCATGTGTTTTTTGTGTGCTGTACATGTGTGTGCATGCAGAGTACAGTACCTTACGGCCTGTGCTGCACATGTATGAGTATAATGAACATGTGACAGAAATACCTTTGTATTCTAGCAACGAGGGGTATGTGATTTCCTGAGTTTTAGAAATGAGTGTTGTTCTCAAGTCTTGTCCTAAGAGTCAGGGTGAGTTCAAGTCATTTGCAGCACTGGACTAATCTAAATTCCACAGAGGAGTAAGCTTGACTTCATCAGTGTGGTTTTGTGTGTGTGTGAATATTTATTTGCTCTGGGTTGGGCTAACCTGACCTACTGACAGTAAGTTGAGGCATCTCTAGCGAGTGTGGTGATGTGTTCTTGCTGATGAAGGCTCATCATCATCACATCATGGAATATATTTCTGTCACATTGTGCTTTTGTTTGTCACTCTGATTCTGTGGTTGATTCCACTTTATCTAAATTCCACATACAAAATGAATATGTCAGATGCTTGGTAAAAGTTGCATTGCAGAGCTAGCAACCACAAATTCTATTCTATTCTACTTTTGTCTCTTGTACGAGTCTCTTAGAATTTCACCTGTCACCCAAAGCAGCATGCAACTCAAAACTATTAAAACTGCATAATGTGATAAGATAATATAGGTTATAATATTAAAATAAAAGAAACAGGATTTGCTTCCAGACTCACTGTTAACGTGTTTCTGCGTTTCTTGACTTTTGGTTTGTAGTGTTGAGTTGTCATGAAAGCTCAAATTTTTTTTGGTGCAAACAAAGTGACATTTCTCCACTTTCCCATATTACAACATTGATATCTCATTGAATTTACTGGAAATTAATTGAGACTGTTGACTAAATGTTAATTAATCCAGTGAATTCAATACCTAAAAAACTCAAGGCTCTGTCAAAATATGTAAATACAACTTTGCCGTGAACCCATTCTGTTCATTGATTTACAACATTATGCGCAATTGCCTAATACAACTAAGGATATAATCATCTCATGGTATATATTGTCATCATGCTTATTCCCATCTGAGTAAGCACAATGAAAGGGCACTTCACAATGCTTTTTGCAGTACGCATGGATATCCTGCTTCCATTTCTTTCCCATCTGAATCACATTACTAACAATATTTTTGTACTTTTATTCAATTCCTGTCACCAAATACAACAGGCAAGCATCCTGCAGTTTTTCTGTGCTGCTTGTATTTGCTCTGCAAAATTTGCATCTATTTCTCTTATATAGCTTCTACTGGCTCATTCAGGCTGTATCCAAATGAAGAGCGCTTGCAGCAGTTGGAGAGTAAACACACTCTCAGTTCTTATCAAACGTGTTGTTGACACGTCCTGCTTTTTCCCCCATAATGCTTTTGCAGCTAAATAGCAGGGCTAATGAGCAACTGGTAACCGAGCAACCAATCCAATTTGAAGCAGGAAAGAAACTTGGTACATAGAAAAAGGTCTCTCTCTCTCTCTCTCTCTCTCTCTCTCTCTCTCTCTCTCAACAAATCATCCAAACTGTAAGTTACTGACACAGTAAATTTCATCTCATAATTAGAGTAAGGGTGCGTGTGTGTGTGTGTGTGCGTGCAAATAACCTGTCCTAATACATTCATCAAATCCAAATATCAACATGTCAGCTGCCATGATTAATGGTGAGATTTTTTGCGAGGATTTGAGCAGTAATGTGTTTGATTTTTGGTCGACATGCAGGAGAAAGTTCTTCCTTTCATTGTTTCATTGGTGCGCACTTCCCTCCTTACAAACGTTCACAGTGTTAAAACACAGATGGGAATGTTTTAACTTGCCCGTGTTGAAAAGTTTTGTGAATTCACTGTAATTTTTCAAACACACCAATAGGAGACAAAGGTTTAATTGTGAGAATGACTCATCATTAGAGTATTAGCAAGGCATGTTATGTCTTTACTTTGTTAGTTTGTGGTGAAGCCTGAATGTGTGTTTTGTACCTACACGCAGACACAGCAAAAGAGCAAAGTCAATATAAATTGATACATAAACAATAGTGTAGTGACATCAGGACTATGAAGACAGGTTTAACAAGTGTGCAAGTCAGACACAACTTGCACACGCAAAGCACCTCTGTGAAAAAGTGATCAACTGCACCACCAGTCTTATACACAACTGGCTGAGGTAGTTTCCAGTGGTACTTATTATGTTAGCTTAGTTTGTATGATTGTCTGGGGCATTCTGCTGCCTTCAACGTAAACAGAGGAAAAGGGAAGGCATGCAGGCTTTGTGTGAGGTCAAATTCCTCTTCCTTGGGTTACAGGGGATTTCTTTGAAAACTGTTCTTGAGGAAAGTGGGTTACCTGTTTTTTTCTGTATGAGAGAGAGAGAGAGAGAGAAAGAGAGACTTGGATTGTTGCTTCAAAGAAGCCTTAAGGGTGTTGCAGTATTTTAGATACAGATAATAGTATTCTTGTTCCAGTTAAGCTAAAGTTTCAAAGAGTCTGTTGCATAACCTTCTCATAATGTATTAAATATGTAGTTTTCTATCTAATCTGAATAAAATACTGTGTAGGCTCATAATTTTAAAACATTTCATACTCTGGAAAACCTTGTTTTATGTAAGTTACTGTCCTGAACCATACTTTTTTTTTCTAGAGTCGCTCTATGTCCACTAAAACCGTTAGTGGAAGACATGTCAGCAGCTCGGGCACATGGGAACAACAAATCAACTCTTCTAACTGGCCCCAGAGTCCCAATGGGCTGAAACCCAGTCGCAGTGACCCTGCCTTGGCTCCCTCGTTTTCTGCTGCTCCTCCACCTGTAATGGTGATCAGTTATTTTTTTATATGCAAGGCATACAGTATGTGTCTAAAAAAGTTTAAAAAAAATGCTGTGAAACCCACAGTACCATATAAGTAATGTTAATTGCTCATTTTTTTAGAGAGCCAAAGGACAGACTGCCCAGAGCCAGCAGACCCTCCAGGGTCGATCAAACAGACAAAGCACCTATTCCAACAGCTTTCAGCTGACCAGCAGTCAGACACGCATCCGGCCACCTTCTGCCCAGTCTCACAATGAGAACAAGATTGGTACCATCAAAACATCCAACAAAGTGCAGCAATCAGCGTGAGTTCATTGGCTCCTTGGCTTTCATATGTAGCTCATTATCCTTTACATGCATAGAAGTCTGTTTTCACAACAAACAAACAAATGAAACCTGTACTGTTTATTGAACTTGTGGCACCAGACTGATTTGGTGTCTCATTTCCATTTATCACTACACCAACCTTCTCTTCCATTCATGTGTGTGTTTCTATAGGGTGAACAGCACAGCGGCAATGTCAGACCTGACCCTGAAGGAGGCTGTAGAGTTCCTGTCTAATCCTGACGAGAACTTCCAGCAATGTGGAGCCACCTTCATTCAACACACCACCTTCAAAGAGGAGCACGCCAAACAGGAGGTCAGAAGGTCTCTCTCTCACAAATATACCGTAAATGCTTATGTTAGCATGCACAGACACTCACCAAACATATAGACATGCACTGCAGTCCTATTGTTTTTTTCACATCACATTTATATGAGGATTGTGTTGTATAGTGGAGGAGTGCTCTGTGAAGACCTCTATGCCTGCCTTGAGGGAAAAGGGAGGGAAAGGGAGGAGAATGCATTCATCATCACACTAAGCTGCTAATTCTCTTTGTACCCTACAGTGTTGTCAATCCACTGCCACGCCTTAAAATCACACATTTCTATACACGTTCCCTCCACATCTCTGTGTCTCAGGTTTTCCAACTAGGGGGTATACCTGTTCTGGTGACCCTGCTGCGCAGCCCCAGCCCTGGGGTGAACCAGGCTGCTGCTGGGGCCTTGAGGAACTTAGTGTTCAAGCACCAGAACAACAAGTTGGAGGTTCAGCACTGTGGTGGTATAGCTAAGGCCCTGCAGCTACTGAAGGAGACAGACTCCACTGAGACTCAGAAACAGATCACAGGTAGGACATTTTATCCAGACAGGTCAAAATTTTGGGTCGAAGGAGAACCCAGTGGGCCTTTAATTCAAGGTTAAAACATCAATCCTATAGGAAAAATATCACAAGACTGAGAAGAAAATTATTTAAAAAGTGAGAACATGTGCTTTACAACATGTTTTTTAAGAACATAAACTACATGATGATAAGATTGACTCAAAAAAATAACTTCATTTTTGACTTATCTGTAATATATAGGCTTGCTATGGAACCTGTCCTCTGCTGATGAGCTGAAGGGAGAACTTATTGCGACAGCTCTGCCCGCACTTACTGAGAATGTAGTGGTGCCGTTCACATGCTGGTCAGACAACAGTGCCAACAACAACATACACCCTGATGTCTTCTACAACGCCACAGGATGTCTGCGGTGAGAACATCTCTCTGCTGAAGGAAATAATTTCTGTCTGTATGTATGTGTGTCCTTCACATATCTTGACAACCACACTTGGCAGGTGTATTGTTGAGGACGTTGCTTCTGCTTCTTCTTCTGCCCGTGAAGTCAGTGAGTGAAAATATGGACAGCGCCACCGTGCCACTGCAACCCACATTGTGGTTGAAGGGGACATTACATTAGTAGTGAGTGTAGTGATAAGAACTACAATAGAGAATGAATTGAATAAGTTCAGAGAGTTCCTCACATGCAGGAACTTGGTATGTATGTTCAAGACGTAGTGCAGGATGTCTCAGGCATGTTTTGAACAGGCACTATAGTTCATACGATCAACTTCAGTTTCAGCGCAAAATTGTAGTCTGCCAATAGTCTGTATGTGAGGTGTTTAGGAATCATGGGTAAATTGTAGTGTCTACTGATATCCTGCATGTCAGGTGTATAGGGAGCATTCATAAAATGTAGTGTGTAACAATGGTCTACATGAGAGGTGTTTAGGGGACGGGCACTGTTCTCTCTAGGTATTGAGAAATTGTTCCATTCCGAACAGGCATGTTTTGAACAGGCACTACACTAGTTTAATTAAAATCAGCACCTCCAGTCTGCACCTTCACAAGGTTGATGTGTTTTGAAGGCATAAATCAGACAAAAGATCTATACACCGCATTGGTAAGTGCCAACAAATTTGATTTAAAAGTAACACCTTTTTTTGCCTGCCTTTGTCATGGCTTCATATTGTTTACTTGTCAAAGCCTGGCACAGATATCTGTTAGGTGGAAACATTGTTCTGTTTATTTAAATTTGTTGCAGATTTATTGCCCAATCTTTTGTCTGATTGCAAACCAAAGGGGACTGCTTTTCTGAGTTGTTGATATGGAAATTAACCAGGCAGCTTTTTAAGATAAATGTGCACTAAACTATTGTTGTAACTCCTTGAAACTTATTTTGAAACCTTTTGAGCACCATGCCTAATCACCACAATCAAGTTTGCTAACAGGGTGTGATAGTTACATGATGAGGCACTCTCTGCTCTGTGCCTGTTATTATATTCTAGACATTTTCTTGTTTCCATGTGGATTGAAATGCATGGTTGAAATGTGTGCAGGAACCTGAGCTGTGCCCAACAGAAGGACAGGCAGGCGATGAGAGACTGCCGTGGCCTCATCGACTCCCTCATGAGTTACGTGGAGGCCTGTGTGGCAGAGGAAAACCCTGATGACAAGGTAACCTTCTGAACCAAAAGTTATCTCTTTCATCTCTAACAAATGAAATATTTCCCATCCACCACAAGTAGTTGTCAATGAATAGATTAAAACTGCATCAGAGTTGGTTGGTAGACTAATTATTATCCAGGCACCCTCGTCTTACCGTGTTTTTCACAACAGTCATTTTTACTTGTCCTAGTAGGAAAAAGCACAGGTGTCAGTAATCACATTAATAGAGGCTACCCCTCCACTGCTATTTATACCAACACCAATAAAGGAACATTTAATCAGGCCATGGTTGTTGACATTACTCTGTTTTCTATCTCACTGTTTTTTCCACATTGTCCCTTTAACACTGAATTGTGTACGTGACAGCAGGCGGAATCGCTATGGTTGGATTCATGTGTAGTGACGTATCCTTGTTTACTCATAGTTCCTGTAGAACATGTCTCATGTGTATCTCACAAAATGTGTTCAAGTCCAGATACTAAATATATCCTTAAGCACATTTACACACATATACAATACAAATATACATACAGCACATGTCCCCTTCAATGTGTGTCACACGCATAATCAGGTAAATACTGCAGGCAGCATGCATATATATTTAGTGTCTGCTTGTTGAAGTTTTGAATTTGGATGTGTGCATAATTTCATGTCTGTGCTGGAGCTGTGTGTACACAAGCTTCCTTTAATGGAGAGGATGATTGTTGGATATGTTGCATGATTATGTGTTGCCTATGTGAAATAAAAGGCAGGATATATTTTGTTTACTTTATGCCACCTTTGTAATGGTGAGACAATAGCTACTTCTGGTAAGTTGTAACTAGAAGCCCCATGGTTATGGAAGAGGACAGTTTCTGTGCTTTATTTACATCAATGGTTTTAGAAACATATATATGCATCTTTATCTCTGTGTCCCTCAGTCAGTAAACCTAACTGGATTTACTGAAACTCTTCAGCACCTCTAGAAGAATGTATCCATTTTCTGTTAAATGTGTAGCTGACACTTGATCAGTGGGAATTGGAACCTTGAACCATGAAATAAAAAGATTAAGGAGGTTATCTGTATGAGTTTGTGTTTCTCTGATGGACTTTGATCGAAATTTCAGTATCTGTCAAATTGGATGTTATTCTTTTATTTTTGGATATAAATGTTTTATTCACTAGATTCAAGACTTGGGGAAGAATGACAAGGGGCAAGGAGTGTGAGCCTCCTACAGCTTTCCAAAAAGCTTCAATCACAAAAAAAACTTCTCTTTGAGTCTAACTCAAAGTAAACTCAGAAAACTTCTTTGTAGCTGTTGAATTGAGCAATCTACCTATCATCTATCATACCATGACAGTCAGGGAGAATTGCATGATGTCAACCTTTTCATTTTATCTTTTGCAACTGGAACGCATCTCTACATTTGCTTCTTGTTCTCAGAATTATGACCAATAGATAACATCGGTTCTTGAAAATGATGATAAGATTAACAGGGTAGTAACTCCTCGCCTCTCTTCTATGTAGTCTGTGGAGAACTGTGCATGTATCCTCCATAACTTGACCTACCAACTGGAGACTGAGTCGCCTCAGTGCTTTGCCAAGTACAACGCTTTGACGGAGAGTCATTCTGGAAGTAGGAAGAGCCCGACAATTGGATGCTTCAGCCCCAAGAGCAGCAAGGCTCAAAAGGAAGTAAGTACCACCAAACTCTGAAACAAACTTCCACCCTTTTGTGTTGACTAGATGGTGACAAGAAAAAACCTTACTCTCCTCTCTTTCTCATTCTTTCTCTTCAGTTTTCATTTGATGCTGTTCAAAATATGCCAGAGGACAGTGCCCCATCAGGTGTGAAGTGGCTCTGCCATCCCAAAGCAATGCAGACCTACCTGTCTCTGCTGGGCTCGTCCAAGAAAGATGCCACCCTGGAGGCCTGCTGTGGCGCCTTGCAGAACCTCACTGCCAGCAAGGGACTGGTGAGAACAAAGAAGATAATTATTAGGATTACCTTTTGTGTGTGGTATTAATGGAGGTTCAGGATTATCAACAGTGACAGGGAGCTGGTAGGATTAATAACAGCACTGCACAATTCACAAGTAGAACTGACTGGTTTTGTGAGAAAGGGTGGAGTTTTGTCTATAGTGATTCAGAGGTTATTAGTATGAAATAATTACAAAGTCAGCTGGATTTAGTATCACAATGCAAACATGTTTTGGATCAGGGATCCAGTGCCATGAGCCAGATTCTGGTTCAGAAGCTAGGGGCTCTGCTGCACATGCCCCCTCTGTTAAAGTCATCTAACCGGACCCTGCAGAAGACTGCCATGTCCCTGCTGGGTAACATGTCTCGGACCAGCAGTTTGCAGACCACCATGGGTAAGAAAACTCATGAGATGTTGATAATAGGTGTGTCATGGGAATATTTTTAGTCTGTTTTTCAGGTAGCAGTGACTAATTTACTGTTTCCTTTGTCTTCTTTGTAGCAAAACAGATTTTGCCAGAGCTCACCAGCCTCCTCTCCTCTGGCCCCCGGGAGATGGGGAACTCAGACGAAACTGTAGCAACAGCTTGCGGCACAGCAAGAAGTCTGATGTTGGCGGACACTGAGGTCAGCAAGAAGGTCATTAATAATGAACTGGTGTCATCACTGGCTGACCTCAGCGAGAATGGGTGAGTCTTTATTTATTCATCTCTGTGTGGGAGACTCAGCTTTCAAAGCTGCCACCATCTTGAATGTATTTCTTGGACAAAAAGAGATAGTCTGTGTGCATACTAACTTCCACACCGGGTGCTCAAGCTGTAAAGACTGATAACTACACCTTGAGGTGGACGGGCAGTCCACGCCTTTACTTGAAGAGTTTACCAACTTTTATGTAAACAGTGTCACGGCTCTTGTCAATCAGATGTATTTCTCTGCCCACCTCTGTGTTTCAAAGGTGCTATACAAATAAACTTTACTTGCTTCGTTTTGGTTAAAAGGGTTAGCTCACCACTCCAAAACATATTTTGAATTACATGTAAGGATTTTTCAGTCATGCAGATCGCTTTGAGTTTTATCTGCCCATGTTTTTACATCTGTTTGAGGTTTCTGCTTCATGCTGGTACAATAGAGGTTAAAGGAGTTTCACAGCAACATCTCTTTATCACAGAAACGTGAACACTTGTCAACAGCTGTAATTTTTATAAACTATCCCTTCAAGGCACTGTAAATAACATAATAATCTTCACAATATGTGTTAAAGTAAACATTTGTGATGCATTCTTCCCTTTTAGCAGCAAGTATATATCATGTAACTTTTTTAAAATACCATTATCATTGTAGTTGTCATTGCAGCTTATGGTCAAAAGGTTATTTTAGTAGAAATACACACACAGTCAACTTTTGTTTCCTGCCATCAACATATGTAAAGCATACTGTATGCAGTGAAGGTGACATGCTCAGTGCTTCTTTTCCTCACATGCCTGTTTTGTGTCTGTATGCTTTGCCTTAATTGTTTCTGTCTGCTTCTGTTTTCCATTTGTCTCATCTTGTGCCAGACGGTGCTTTTTCTTACTGATTGACCTCTACCCTTCTGTTCTAGGTCTTTCCCCAAAGGCAGCAAAGCAGCCTCCCTGTTCCTCTACAGCTTGTGGAATGAGAAGAATTTGCAAGGCGTTGTGAAAAAGGTAAATTAGAAAGAATGGAGATGCAAAAAGTGTATCTGACGGTGTGTTTTAATTCTTTTAGTTAGGCACAACACAAACTTGTGTCATGTGTCAGCTTAAAGCTTAGCACATGCTTCCTTGCACAAGCAGCGGGAGGGCCCAGCTGAAATGGGTGGGTCTTTATTATTTCTCCTCTGGCAATACAGTCAATTTTCCTCGATCCTGCCCCACCCTGGAGTTCAGTGAATACAGAAACAGTCACATTGGAATCCCGGCAGACTGGTTTTCAGTGTTCGTTGTCTATTATGGGAGGTGCAATACAGGAAACATGGAGGGGAGATTAAGTAGGGGTCAATAGAAAACGACAGAATAGAAAGATTGAATGATGAAATCTTTTCTTTAAATATGTGTATCACATTTATGATTTAAGTATCATATGAACAGCAGCAAAGTAAAAGTGATAAATTAAGTACAAAAGTGTCAGAAAAAGTAGACCTGGCAAGTGAGGGAAAACACTCCGGTTTTCACACCGCCTTGAGGCTCCTCTACTGTAAGTTGCTGACACAGTACATTTCATCTCACAATTAGAGTAAGCGTGTGTGTGTGTGTGTGTGTGTGTGTGTGTGTGTGTGCAAACACCCAGCCCTGATAAATTGAACAAATCCAAATACCAACCGCAGTGATTAATGGTGAGAATTGTTTGTGAGAATTTCAGCGGTAATGTTTTTGATCTTTGGGTGATATGCAGAAGAAAATTGTTCCTTTCATTGTTTAATTGGAGCACACTTCCCTCCTTACAAACATTCACTGTGTTAAAACACACAACCTCACCTGTTTTGAAAAGATTTGTGAATTCACTGTTTTGTAAACAAGCCAATAGCAGACAAAGGTTTAATTATTAGAATGCATTATGTAAGTTTACCCAGGCTTTGCCAACTACCCAGTTATTTTGTGGCGAAACTTGAAGCCTGTGTGTGTGTCCGTACATGTGTGCAACACCCATAACTGATTACTTTTAAACTTTTTTATCCGCAGCTGGGGATGGGCAAATCCCTTTTTGTCAATGAGAACACCTCAGCAGTGCACAAGTCAATGCAAGTCATTGAGTGACTGTGACGGACAAGTGGACCGGCACGACGAAGCCGAGAGGTATACTACGCTTCCGAATGCTTGTATCTGTTTGTGTTCTCATGTGCGGAGCCAAAGCAACAACTGACTCAACCTACTTACAAGTATTGCGCATATGTGCCTCATATATCATATTCCTCTGTGCCTTAGACCTCCGTTGTTGTCCAAAAACTATTAAAAAGACAAAGCACTCTCTTGGGACATGCTTGACGTGTTTTTAATATTTTTTTTACAACATCTACAGCGCAGAGAAATATGATAAATCATAATTTGGATACACACACAACACAGTGAGTTCATAGTTGGTTCGGCTCCGCATGTGAGATTTGTTGACACTAAGCAAAATATAAAAAAATCATCAGCCAAAGCCTACAAGGCTCAGTTGGACCAAAATGAGCAGAACGTGTATCAAAAGGAGTAAAGTGTTCAGTGTCTCTGCCCATTTTCTTGCATGTGCTTGTGTGTGTGCTTGCAGATGGAAACCAGCATGTTTAGACACTGGTGTGGCGCCATAACCTTTCAACTTTAAACTTACATTTTTTTTCATTTATTCAATCATTCTTTTTTCACATTCTTTGTAATAACTTTGTCCGTCTTGAAAGAGCTCAATCAAATGAGTCCATCATATATTGTACATACAACAGAAAAAAGAGAGTTTCTTGAGTAATCCTGTGGTGTTGTATGTATTTAATTTCGATATGTTTTTGTCTTTGTATATAAATGGGCGAGTGTGTTTCTGGTAGGTTAAGTATGTGTGTGCTTAAACTCAGTTCCTCATAACCCAAGAGCCGCAGTGCACAAGACAATGTTATCTACATTCACATGATATTGATTCACGTTCATGTATTCATATCTACAGCGGTTTAATGACAAAATATCTACTGTGGCCTTGAGGACTGAGCAGCCAAAAATGCAATAAGTAAGAAAAAATACATAAAAAGCCAGAAAGAGAAAAAAGGAGAGTGTATTTGTGATACTGTTACTATCGGATGAAATCTTGTACATCCAAAGAGTGTGTTTTCCTTAAAGGTATAAAAAAGTGAAATAATAACCAGATTTGAAATATTTTTTTGTCGTTGTTGTTGTTTTTTTTTTTGCTTTTTTGAAGTTAATAGATTTTACACTGAATGTACCTACAGTATATAAAACATTGATCGAAAGAACTGAGCAAAATCTCAGTTCAAGTGAGAGAGAAAAAACAACACAGATTTGGAAGGTTTCTACACAACAGCAAAGAAATTATACATTTCTGATGTTTGTTTATGCCATTTATTGGATTGTTTTGTTACTTTGTTCTTTCATCTGTTTCATTCTGTGATTCAGAATTTTCTTTTACAAAAAATGAATTGAAAAAGCTTCATAAATAGTTAAAGAAATTGTTTGACATTTTGTGAAATACATTTATTTGTTTGGATTGATACCACTCTCATGTCTCATTGAACATGGAGTTACAGCCAGCAGCTGGTTAGCTTAACTTTGCATAAAGACAGAAACGGGAAGCAGGGCTAGCTTAGCTCTGTCCAAAGGTACAAACCTGCACCTCTAAAACTCACTAACATGATATATCTTGTTTGTTTAGTGCACACAAAAACTAATGTATTAAAATGACATGAGATGAAATGAGATAACTCTCAATTAATGATCTACTAGTGAAAATATGTTACTTTTGGACAACACCAGGTTAGCTGTTTCCTTGTTTTCAGTCTGTATGTTCAGTCAAGCCAACTGGGTGCTGACAGTAGCTTGTAGCGATCTTTTCTCTCAGCAAAAAAGTGAATAAGTGTGTTAACTATTCATTTAAAGTGCAGTACTAAGTGTCTGGTTCGCTTCAGTTGCTTTGTCGCAAACTTGCCAATTTATATCTACATCTATATATTGTTTATTTTTTTCATTATTGTTTGTTTTCTTGCATAAACTGAGAGATTAGAGACAGAGAAGGATTGGAATGTACTACATGACATTACCACCTGGGCACAGCTGATACCCATTCACCTTTATCAACTATGTGAAGAAATTTGGAGCAACATGAATAGTCAGTCCTCAGAATAACTTTAGAAGTCCAATTTCAGACTAAAATAAAAACCAGTCAGTGGTAGTTGCTGGCTGCACACTGAGAGTCTTGAAAGTGTTCTTTGACCTAACACTAACCCTAACACACTGGGCAGATGATGAAGGGGCTATGCCCTTAAATCTAATGACTTATGATATATGTGCACAACTTAAGATGAACCACAAGCAAGAAGATCTACACATTTAAATACGTTATGTTTATATACTGTTTTTTTTAAAAACAACAAAAAACAGATATGGTTCGTCATCTAAACAAGCTATGTGTAATTTACTACTATACCTACCTATAAAGGTTTAATAGGTCATTACAAGATTTCTGCTGTCAACTCAACGACAATGTCATTTACTGAAAACAGGTTCTGAATCTTTTTAAAACTCAAACGCTTTCAGAAGACCCAGCTTTACAAATCACTAAATCTACCCTGCTACAAGATGAGAGGGTTGGCAAATGTGGGGGATTCCCCATGACCCCACAATACTCCTCAGTGGACTGTTTTTATGCTTGAGACGTCTTGTATAGGGAAGATTGACATCAGTATTGCTTAGAATGTATTTTTGGAGAAATGTGTTTGTATCGCATATAAATAGGAGCATTCCCCGTCTTTCAGTTTGTACATAGAATAAATAACACATATGCAAAGAAGAGTTGTAAATGGTGGTCTTTTCTTCTACAGCCAACCTCAAGCAGTTCTATGTGCTATGTATTGTTTTAGATGGTGGAAGATACTGATTTCTCTATACAACGCACTATACAACAATGTCTTCAACTAATTAAGCTCAAAGTTTTCATTCCAGCAGAGATTTCATGGTGTGTCTGCATATCATTCTCTGACTAAAAGAATAAATTGGGTGTGAGGGTCTGACTGGAGCAGGTCTGGTGGGATGTCATTTCCCAAAGCTGATTTTGAATGTGTTGCACTTTACACAGTTGTAACATTTTTACACAAATCATTCATGTCTAATATTCACAATATGCTTTATTTCATTTTATTGTATTCTGTATGCTTTATTTATTCAATTCAGCAAAATTAGTTTCATAATCTTCTAGTCTCTTTTTTTTCTCTGCACACTTTTTAAAAATGATTTTCCACCTAAGTTGAGAAGCTTGTTCTTCAGTGACAGAGTATATAAAAAGACGTTTTTTTTTCACCCTTCAATTCCTTGAAGTGATATACTATGATGACTAACAATCTTATCTTTCATCGATTATGTCTGTTGGACATTAACATCACTACCAAAACATTTTCAACTGTTGTCTCTCCATTCAAGTTTTGCTTTCTTGGCAGTTAATGAAAAGGAGTGAAAAAACCCCCAGCAGTTGCAGATTGTATGACTCATTTACTGCTGTCACCACGGTATGTTGATGAATTATATAAACCTCACTGTACGCACAAGGAAATGCTCAAAGCCTCATGCTGTTTTCAAACATGCAGCTAATACTTTTTGTATTGTTAATGGACTTTAATTGTGTATAGTTAAATTTAGATTATTTTCAAGTATAGTAGATTTATTGTAAAAACGTGTCCCTCCACTAATTGGTTGTGGATGACTTAATTGGTTTTGTTTTGTATCTGCATGTCTGTTTGATACCAAGAATGTCGTCATGTAAAATAAATGGAAGTGAGTTTCTGATACACTTTTCAGACAAGTTGGAGGAGGAACATCATTTCTTCATGAAATGGGTTTCACCACCTGGGTTACTGGTAAATGAAAATGATTCACTCTACTTTCAGTCAAGGGTGTGGCTGAGCGCTTCGAGTGGAGGTCTGGGCATCAACCCAAAAAGCATCGTGACAGTCTCAGTCATGTCTGAGCCTGAATAGAAAGATGTCTCATCCTGTCTTTGCTATAGGCTTTCTGCATTCATGCCATTTTAGAGCAAGAGTCATTTTTCACTCTGTGGTGTTTTGGGTGCCTATAAACAAACACATGCACACTCTCTGAAAGGTCTGAAAATGCAAGAGACCATTGATTTAACTGAGATTGTTTTATTTACACCCATAAACACAGAACATCTCATTTAAAGGGTGGGAATAGGAAAACAACACACTGAGATTGAACTGGATATAATTTATAGGTGGTGGAATTGGAGAAACAGGTGTGACTGGGGTGTGGCAGGAAGGCTGGGGTTTGATTTGAGGCGTTGGCTGCAGGATGAGGCTGATGGTTCCACTGTTCGTTCAGCATGTCAGTGTCTTATTTCCTTAACGCTCTCTTGGTCCTCTTGGATCTGTTGAAAACAAGAAAGTGTCACATGGGATAAAAGGCACAACTTTGTCCACATTTGCACATTTAGCATAGACATTTTGAGGATTCACAATCCTTTACAGTCCATTCCAAGAATAACAAGATAATCAGCAGAAATACTCAGACATTCAAATGCTCTTTCAGTGTGTCTGTGTAAGGTGTGACAGCTGACCTGCCTGCCACACCCAAGCCATACATCAAGCTTACCCAGTTAGAGTGAATTACAGAGCCAGGGGTGGTTGCAGACAAGTTTTGAAAGATGAGCAAAATGAGGGCTGGAATGCGAAAGGGAGGGGAAGGTGCCTGCACTCTAAATGACTTTTAGGTAGTGAGGAGCAAAAAGGCCTTCTATATATGCACACAAGCACCTTAATCCCACCATTTACATGAAATAGCACGTAGCTGAGTCACATTATAACTCTGCTGCATGTCTGTGTGACTGTGTGAAGCAGTTATATATTCTACTAATGATATTGTTGATTCATAACGCTTGTCAGTCACACTACAGTATGATCTCCACCATTATTCTTAGAAACTGAATTACAAGACTACCCAAAACCATAGCCAACTTTGTTTTAGTAACCTAAAGTTAACTCTAACCTTAAAGGGACACTTCCTTGATTTTAAACATTGAGTTTAGTTTACAGGCACAGCACTTTTCAGTTTAGCTTGCAAAAATGGTGACATAATGTTTTCTGTCGCTCTAGGGAGATTTTTTCAAAGGATGCAAAAGTCTTGTCTTGTGCTGCATTCACACAAATCAAGACAATTAGAGTTTTGACAACAAAACACTAGTTTGGGGTTAATTACCTTGAATGACAATGTTTGTCTGGTTTTCAGAAACGTATTATCTTGTGCCAGTCAGATATATCAGAAAAGGTTTCAGAAACATTTCCCAATACTTGGTGTGAATGATGTTCACAACTCAGAATCTCATAATTACAATAAATCCAATATGACAAGAACACAGCATCAGACTGAGACTTCAATTTTTTGTGTTACAAACTATAGTTGGATTTGGGTGTAGAAAATTATCAGGCAAGAAAGGTGTAATGAAAGATATCACTGAATTGCATCATAGGGCGTGTGAGATCTGTTGTTTCTGACTTAAACTAAGAGCTCAAAGTGAGGATATGTCTGCCTCTTCTCCTTCAATTTTGACATTTTTTTAATCTTTCTCTGTCTTTTTATTATTATTTGTCCCCCAGTTGAATGGAAGTGCACCACAACATTTTCGGAGCACATCCTTCAATCCTAACCTTTTTATGTTTTAGTTTATTAGTTGGACAACAATTTTTGATCATGTCACATCTGTCTTTCTAAGCTCATGGTCATGGATCATCTGTGTGAAAGGTATGTGTGGTGAGATTCAGATTATGCATTCTTACGTTTTCTGATGGTCACTGACACGGTTCCTCAGCACATTTATCTGAAACAAAGAAAGCATGCAAATATTACTCTAAGGAGGTCTACCAGATAAATACGTGTGGTATACTGCTGTACACATAAACACACCTCATATTTCTGCCTGGTGAACTGGTACTGCAGTTCAAACTTCTCTGCCTCCAGTTGGTACATCCACTCCCACAGCTCCTTAGCTTTATCCCTGTGAGACACAGACACAGAAAAGTGGTGTTGTATGGTTGCTTGGGTTTTTTTATGTTAAGGGATTATTTTCATTTCCCCATGTTTATCAAAAGGAAAATTCTCTCTACATACTTGAGTTTTTCCTGGCTGAAGTGTTCAATGTCCAGAGGTTTACGTCTTTCAATCAGGATCTTCTTCTTCTTCTCCCTCTCAGTCTGCCTCTTACCACTCCGTTTCTCTGTCTGTGGGAAAGTGGAATAATTCATCACTCTAGTCCTTGACATTTTAACTGCTTTACTCCCCCATTCTGATGTAAATATTGAAGCTGAGTAATTCAGAAATACTAAGTTAAGACTGTGAAATGTTACCAAAAGTCTAAAGGAATTGTTGTGAGCAACGCCTAATTGAGTAATGAAAGAAATGTGAAAATTCCCACCCACGATGAACCCTCCACCTGCTTACCAACTTCTGCATGTAACCTCCAAAGTGCAGGCTGGTCAGGGTTTTCTTCTTCTTGGCGTCATCCTCTGCTTTCTTCTTGGCCTCCTCCTCTTCCTTACGAGCTCTTTCTTCCTAAAGAGATATGGATCCAGGGAGAACGAGAACCAGGAGTGAAATGCAAGATTTATAAATTACATTACAGCAGGTGGAATTAGGCTCTACCTCAAGACGCTTCTGTCGCTCTTTCTCTCTCTCACTTCGGATTCTTTGCTGCTCTGCTCTCTCAGAACGGCGTTTATCCTGCACAACAGATTTTTAACAGATATTTAATGTTACGTGTGTATTAATAGTTGTGCATTAAACTGGCCATAGTGTAGGGAACTCACAATCCTCTCTTTGAGATTAATGAGCTCTTCTTCTTCCTTTTTTCTGCTTTCAAAGTGAACCTCGATCAATGTCTGAAGCTCCATCAGGTCCTTTTCCATCCTCTTACGATGTATATCCTATAGAAACAGGGATTCAGTAAGCCAGTGCTTGTTGTATTACATATCATGCACCTATGCTTAATTGGTTTCCACATTAGAAAAAGACAAGATACACATTTGTTATTGGTCTCAAATTAAAGGGACATGATGCATACACCAAAACAAAAAGGGCTTAATTCGAGTTTCACTCAAAGTAGTGAAAAATTGTCATAAATATATACCAAGTCATTTCATACCGAATAAAATTTTAAGAAAATACATATCTATCCCAACCTAACTGATGATCACCAAAATTACACCCTTAGGCAGAAACGTATGCACAGTATGAGCTGTAAGTAAATCTGTCACTCACATCAAAATCCACTTTCTCTCCATCTGGAATCTTGGGAGGGATGAGGTTGGGCATGATAAATGGCCTAGAGAATAAAAACAGAAGAAAATCATTAGTTACTGTTTCTGTGGATGTCAAATGAGGATAAAATTCAATTGGTAGGTTTAAAAACACGCTTATCAAATGGTGCTTCAGTGTAATAATGCATGTCTGTGAATTGTTGGGAATTGTTCAGAGGCAGCTTCTGTAGTTATTAATCTAGTCGTACACTTTGCTTCGTAAGACTTCTATTTTTATTTCACAAAGTTAAAGAATTATTTTTAACTAACCACATACTATCTAGCCTAGACAGAGACAGGAACAAGTCATTGTCATTGTTCTGCAAATCACAAGTCCCCAGTCAACTTTCGATTTTCTACATTCTTCACTGTATTTAATGACATATCTGAACAAAGGGATTAGTAAAGATCATAGTTACATCAGGGTTAGATCTAGAGTTAAGGAAGCAGTTGTACATTTACTGTAAGTGTGTTTCCCCTGTTTCCAGTCAGACATGTCAGACAGACACAAGTGTTTTCAATCTTTCCATCTCACAAATAACTAAAAAACTATTCCTTTAAATCATGTTTTGCATCCAGGAAATAGCATTAGCTCTACAATAGATTTTGAGTTTCCACAAAAGTACTACTACATTAAAAATGTGTGTTTGTGTTTGTGTGTGTGTGTGTGTGTGTATGTGTGTGTGTGTGTGTGTGTGTGTGTGTGTGTGTGTGTGTGTGTGTGTGAGAGAGAGAGAGAGAGAGAGAGAGAGAGTTTGTGCTGCTCACTTGTTGAATTTTGGCTTGGCCTCCTCTGTTGAGAAAGAAAATAAAAATAGAAAGGAAGGTGACTGATTAGTGAGTCCAGATGACACATACACACACACACACACACACACACACACATACACGTACCAAGACAGCAGTGCATCCAAAACAATAGAGTCACAATGTGTAAGGTGTGCCAGCGTTCATTTTGATAGAATTTAGATAAAATCTTACCTCCTCCTTCCTCAGCTTCCCCCTCTTCATCTGAAACCAAATTAAAATTCTTTAGTTTGTTGTTGTTGTTGATGTGTGTGTATGTGTGTGTGTGTGTGTGTGTGTGGGTGTGTGTGTGTGTGTGTGTGTGTGTGTGTGTGTGTGTGTATGTCAGACAAAATTGCTAAGAGACAAAGTGATATATCAGAGAACATGAAATTAAAAAAAGACCAAAACTGTTTATCTGTGTTGGTGCATGTGTCAAACGTGAAGTGTCACATATCATAAATAGCATTCTGGAGAGGTGTGACAGATTGTGTAGAAAGATAATAAGCTGTCTCTCACCAAAAAGAGTCATGGTATCTGTGACCTCTGAATGACACTCAACCAAACATTGAAAAAAAAACCATTTGTCCTTCAATTAGAGGAAGAATTCCAGTGGCACTGTGCAGCTGTAATTAGGCACCGCGGTGCTTTGTTTAGCAGGTACGTTTACCATTTTCAGCACAGAACACAAGTAGCTTCAGCTGAGGGTGATGGGAGTGTGACCTGATGATGGTGCTAAATGAAAAATCAGGAAATCACTAAAGTCATTAGTATTCATGCCTGTTAAACTGTTTGTGTCAATACATGTGGCAGATGTTAAGATATTTCACTGGACAAATGAGTATTTATCCAGTGATTATCTACATTATATTTGGCAAGTCATCCAATAGTTGTCAAGACATTTCACTAAAAAACAAAAATTCTTGGAGTAGAGCGGTTGAGCAACCGACCAAGTGACTAGCAGACAGAGAGACGCCTTCACCAGAATTGTGCCTGCAGCATTGGCAAAATAAAAACCAAACACTTGGGTGATACACTGAATTGGCAGCAGAAACACTGTATTCACAAACCATTTTGATAAATTGAACAGTCACCTTCTCCTGGCCAGTGTGAGTATGACACATCAGGCAACAGGTGCCTATCAAGGCATTTGTTTATTCAAAGGCACAGATGAGACAGCAAGATTAAAATGAATTTGACATTTCATACGACTGGCAACAAGAGAGAGAGACGCCTTAACAGTGCTGATTAAGGAAAACAACATACAATGACACCTAATTCTGACTAATAACTAAGAGCCTTAGGGTTGGGTGGGATGGGACACCAAGGGACTGCTCCCAACCAGTGACTGTGTCTGGTGTGACTAAGATAGACAGAGAGACTGAGAGGAAGAAGATGTGTATGTTTGAACTTGTCAAGTAACTGCAAACCATCATATATATGTGACTGAGAAAGTAGATCATTTCCCCACCTGTCTCTGACTGATGGTTAAGGACGGCATGTCAACACATGCACAATACTATGCGTGGATATTGTCTTCACTCAACAAGCACCTTATTACAAAGTTTTCCGCTTTTAAACTCCTCACCTTGTTCTTCGTTGGCCTCCTCCTCTGCTTTGTCCTCCTCCTGAGCGGCCTCTGGGTGAAAGGAAGATTGTAGAGCAGATAGTGACATATCAGTGAGATATCTTGACAGTATTAGGGTGTGACGGTGAGTCACTGCCTTATTGGAACGATCACTCTTCCTTGTCAATGACCTCTCATTTTTCATACCTCCATGATGAGAGGAATGCGATGAGGACAGCTGCTAGATCAAACTAAATGTGTTTCTTCTTGCTCTCACTTTTCCCTCATCCCTGATATTACAGGAGCTTGTTTGCACTTTTTTCGAAGATATATCCACATTATGTTAGCTTAGCTGTTGGATTGACATGGTGCCCCAGAGTAGGCTAGACAACTTGCCTTGCAGAGAGATAACAAGTGAGAGAATGAGCTACTCACCTCTGCTATTTAAAGCAGATAGCACTCAAGTAGATGTGAAGAGCAGTGTGTGTTTATTTGGAGTCAGACAGATGTGATGCCACTATTCTTTCACGGCTCTGACTTGATGTGACAAGGTATGTGCGGTATTCAAAAACAAAATGACATTCAGCAGTTCAGGAGTGACACTTGAAATGAAATATCTCCATTGCTGACAGCAAAAAGAGGCTGACTTTGTGGATTCAGATAGATTTCTTTGAGATTTTGATAGTAGTGCAGTGATAATTCTAAAATGTTGGCTTAGAGACAGTCGTGTCTAATCTCCTTGGTTTGTCAAATGTTAAATGGATATTTTCAACTCTGGCCTTATTTCACAATAATACTTGTATGATTTCTGACTGAAAAAGGTCAAGTAGTTACAGAAGATGTCCACAAATCCAGCTTGACATTTACTGTCTATGGATTATTTCAAAAGATACACTTTTCAGCTCAAAGCACAAGCAGTACCTTCCTCTGCCTCCGCCTCCTCCTCCTCCACCTCCTCCTCTACCTCTTCCTCTTCTGCCGAGCAAAGCACAGAGCTAGTTAGTACAGCCGTAAGAAAGAAAGAAAGAAAGAGAAAGAAAGAAAGATCTTATTTTAAAGCATGATGAGATCATGCATGAATGATTTCAGTAATCATTCTTGAGCGTCACAGCTGTTGTATTTTAACCACAGACATGACTGACTGTCAGGAGTAATGCTCATCACTCCATCTGTTGCTCTGATAAATGGCATCACATGCAATCTACTGAATCACAACCAAAAACCATTCATTTATGATCCAGAGATTGATTCATAAATGTCAGCAATCCCATCTGCACAGTAAAATTCACAAGTCCCCTACCTTCTACAGCCTCCTCTTCTGAAACCATGCAGACACGGAAACACACAAGAGAAGGAAAATACAAACATAATCACATAATGAGAAGATACAAACTGTGGTTTCTTAGTGCTGCATATTCAACTACTGTTACACAACTAATTACAAGGAAAAGAAGAGCATGAAGAAGGAACCACCATCAAGATACTGAACAAATAAATTTTACATCCTGTAGATTTCACAAAATATCTACCTACTGTTCTGTAATCACTCAACAAGGAAGTATTTTGGCATAAACAACCAAGCATCAAACATCAGGAAAAATTCAGACCATTCAAAATTGATTCATAGATCAATTTGACATTATCATTAACAGAAGGTACAACTAAGAAAATGTCTTTAATTGAAATCCATATAATACTGTATGTAGTATGTAGTAGTATCAGGTTACTATATTAAGCTCACTGGATTACGCAAAGAAAACATTTGTCTCAACAATGTGGCTTTAGTTTTAACAGTAGATCTCATCTTTCAGTATTGAAACCATATAGAACATGGTGAGTCCTTACCGTCCACCACCCTGTGAAAATGAAACAGGTATGTACATTATTATTAAGATCCAAAAAAAATGTTTACATAGTAACTGTCATCATATCACAGAAACACAAAATAGTCATTACAGTGGATGAAAGGAAATGATTGTACATGTCTGGATATGTGCACTTGCATAACGATGTATTTCTACATTTGCACGAGACACACGATTTGTATATTTAAGCAGAAACAGCAGAAACTTCAATGTGATAACTGAAATCGAGAAAAGCTTCAACCTACTCCTCGTACTCCTCCACCACTTCCTCGTTGTCCGACATGGCAGTGATCGAGTGTGACTCTGAATATTGAACACAGACCCCATTAATTCACCAAGAAATCATGCTCCACTTCACTTTCTCACCATTTACAGCATCCTCACATTTTCTAGTGTACGTTTTCGGATTTCACGCACAATCAGTAAAGCTTACCTGAGGGTCAGATGGAGTGATGGAGACGCTGAGTGTGCAGCAGGAGTGAGGTCCTTACTTCCACTAACAGGAACGTGAGGTGACTGTCAGATGGTAAAGAGACAGACTGTGTGATGGGGAAAGAGACTTTAGGTCCCCTTGTTGTGTTATTAATAACTTTTTTAGATAGCTTGTACTCTCCATTATCACCATTCCCAAAAAAGGTCGCCATGTGCACGGCTGCTGGTTTGCATGGCCAAAGAGATCCAGATAAAGCCGCAGATGATGATTCATGCACACACACATTCTCTCACCCTTGTATGGCAACATGCCACTGACAAAACACAGGCATACAACTCTTATCTACATCCTCCCTCCCCTGAGATAAATGACTCTGAAGAGTATAGACGCATTTAAAACCACAAGGTTTCCGTGTTTTGTAAGTAAGCAATAACAAAAAGAAGTTGGGACAGACATTTGTAGTATTAAAACATTTTATTCCTTAAGCAGGCAGCAACTTGCCCATAAGGACAGACAAAACAAAAATGATATTTTGGCAGATTAGATAAAAACACAATTAAAACTTCAGAATCCCCACCGCTGTAGTTCAATAAACATATGTATCTATGGGTATTATTTACCTTAAGACCTTCACCTGTTTAAAGTGCTTGACAAATTACACAAAAGCAGAAAAGCTGAAGACTTTTATAACAAATATCTCTGCCCTTTCTTTTTACTCTTTACATCTTCCTCTCATATTTTAAAATTTGGTATATTTATACGTCAAGAAGCAATGCAAACATGTGTGACAGAAGCAGTATCCTCCCCTTTCAGTTCTCTAAAGTTACAACACTCTTTTTGTATGTTTTTTTTCTCTATTTCTACTATCTGCTGCTTCTGTGTGCTTTGTTAGCGAAGAAAAGAACACATAAAAAGCATGAAGAAACAATCAGTCAGTCTTGCATCTATTAATTGTCCAGTTTTCTCCTTCTCCTCTCACCATCTTCAGATTTTCTATAAATAAAGATATGGAAATACAGAGAGTGAAATAGTTACTGAATATATGCATTTTTATTTGATATTATAATATACAGTAAAGCTACTGTATGTTAACATTGTTGAAATCTTTGGATTGGTTTCATTTACAAGGTGTTTTACTCACTTCCATGAAAAACACTAAACAAATTACTGTAAGTATGGGACAGTTTTCTTACTGTACCTAGTGGACGCCCTTCATTTGCAGACTTTTCCTGGGCTGGTTTTTGCGACACCGTCCTCCCCTCTGCTCTCAAACAGGCTCCTCTTGCTGGTGATGTCCACATGTCTCAAGTCCTACAGACAGAAAATTGAGAGATTATTATATTTATTTTTACGTGGCAAACAATATTCATACAGCAGAAAACATGCAGAGAGGGGTAAAATGACTAGATTTTTTTCTAATAAAACTAATAAGTACCAGATTAATTTCTCTGTAAATAATGATAACCAAAAAGATATTTTTGTTCATTAGCATAAAACAGCGACTTTTTTGAACTTATGAATTCACTTTTTTAATTTAACCAACTGATCACAATGAGTCAAACATCTCCCAATATTACAGAGCATAACAAGAATGCTAAGTAAATAATCAAAGAATTAAAATGATGTTTCTGATTAATTTAAATCATAAATAATCATAGGGGCTGGAACCACAAGAGAAAACTCATTTAACCCTTACACACTGTTCATATTCTGTTCCTTCACAGTTTCCCCTCAGAACTAGTCTCTATACCAAACTTCTGAACCACAAACCAAATATTTTTCATTCATAAATACCTCATCAGTCATTAATAAGTGGGTGATTAATTCATTCACAATCACACTATATTGTGGTTCTGTGTTACCTAAAACAGGTCAAACAATAATTTCTGTGAATGTCATTGAATATGAAGAAATCACATTTTTAAATTTTTGAATAAATATGGGTCAAATTTAACCTGGAACAGTCTCTATGTACAAAAATGTGTGTCAGCTGCACAAAAATAAAAATACATTTTTGTAAATATTTATATTTTCTAGCCCATTCTAGGAAATGTCATAACATTTCAGGCTAAAGGAATAGTTAGTGTTCAGGGTGTTTTTACTACTCTCAAATGTAAAAAAGAAATGGATCAAATTTGACATGTAAGGGTTAAGAAACAAAAATGCACTTAATTAATGGAAACAGCCTGACCACGTTTAAATAAAGACCTTAATAATGAAAGTAAAATCCAAAAGTAATCAAAGGTAAGCAGCAGGAAGAGAAAATTAAATTTTTTTGGACGCTGGGGCACATATAGCTGAAAGAGTACTACTGCCCTCTAGCCGCCAGATGCTACACTTGTATAACTTCCTACATGACACAGGTTAAGTTGACCTGAAACAATGCAAATAGCCTGGTTAATGGGAGATCTGACCGTGGGACTTTGTGAAGAGCCAGTTTGGTTGGTCTTGTTGAGCCAGCGGTTGATCCGGTCCGACATTCCTGATGTGAAGGTTCTGAATTCCTGATTCACAGCAGAGATATGAGTTCGTTAGAGCGCATGCACATTTAATACATCAAATGGAATGCACTGAAGGAACATCTGGTACAGAAAAAAAAAACTGTTGTTGTAAGTCATGAATGTACCTGTCTGGAAACTCCAGGGCTGGTGGAGCTTGCTGCCTGCTGGTCCTTCTCCTTCTCAAAGAGGCCTCTCTTCCTGGACACCTCCTCCATCAGGAAAAGGGTCCTCTGGGTCACATCTGGAGACTTGGCCACTTCAGATTTCTACATCCATATAGGAAGCAGAGAGAAGGCGCTTTGTTGTTGTTTCTTGGCACTCTATCCACAACGACAGTGTGTTTGCTTGTTTGTTTTAGACCTTAAACCACAGCATTTACAGAACACCTGAACACCTGATACAGAGTAATACTATAACTGTAGAGTATGCCGTATTCTGCCGTGAAATCAACATGCTGCATTATAAGGCTAAGTATCTGTATTTTGTTTCCTGATAGTCTGACCTGTGCAGCCTGGGCGAGTCTCTGCATTTTCTCTTGAATGGACCGGGATGAAATCCTCTGCCTGGAGCTTCACAAAACATAATGCACATATGCAAAGATCCAGTTTTATTCCAGTAAGTCAACTGCTGCACTAAAAAAAGTAAAATTAGCCAGCTATAAAAACTCACTTCCTCTGGAAGGTTGATGCTTTATCTTCATCTTCATTTTGGCCCTGGTTCAAACCCAAAGAGAATTAGACTTAGTAAAGTAACTTGACATCTGCAGTCTTTTTACCCAGCTGATATTGAAAGAATACCTCGCTGTCCAAGGTGCATAGTGTATTATATTAATTATAATTTAAAAAAAAAAACATTTTTGATGATTGATTGAAGTGCAATAAAAACTTGTTTAAAAAATTTAAAACTAACTTTTACTTTACATCAGGTGAAAGTAAATTGTTATCTTACTGTGTTGGATTCAAACTTCTTGGACGCCAACCTGACACTTGCACTAAAACAGAATAAAACAGTTGAAATTTAACTGAAGGTATACAGAAACAGCAAAGCTCAGGGTAAAAACAAGAATTTTTTTCTTACCTCCTCTGCAGCGGTGCACTATCTTCCTCTTTCTTCTTCATCATCTGTTGATGACCAAACATAAGTGTGTTAGCAGAGCTCGCAGTCGTCTAAATATCAACAGCTCAGGACTTGCGCAGTCATCCTCCCTCTTCTGATGTGTTGGGGTGTTAACAAAGCAACCAGTCAGCACTGAAAGCTGGTAAATATTCAGCTATTAGCATAAGCCCGAAGCTTTTGGTACAAGCAAACCATCCCGAACTATCTGATGCGAATCTTGTTTTAACAGTCAAATAGGCATAAGTTAATGTCGGCCTTCACTTGGAAGAATATGTGTGTGTGTCTGTGTGTGTGTGTGTGTGTTTGTGTCTGTGTTTGTGTGTGTGTGTGTGTGTGTGTGTGTGTGTGTGTGTGTGTGTGTGTGTGTTTGTGTATGTGTGTGTTTACCCTGAAAGATATGGTCCTGGAGCTCTGTCTGACAAAGGCAGGTTTGGTAGACTGTTCAAAGGGAGAAAAGTCATTCACACTGGTCTGAAGTAAAGAAAAATAACATAAAAAAAGTTTAGATTTAATTACCACGATCACCTTGTCTTCAAGATTGTTTACTTGGTGCCAAGCAGCTGCAGGTGCGACTCCACCACTGTGCGACTTAACACTAGAGGGTGCTTTTGCTTTATTAAATTGTCAAGCAGTGGCGTCAGCACTTTGCAAGCAGCCAAGCTCCATTTGACAAGCAAAACATGAAGCAGAGATAGTTATGCTATAAATGATGTCATGCGTGGTAAACTACCTCCTGTGTGTGTCCATTTTGAGCTCCCCTAGATGAGGGACTCTGACAGGGCGAAGGCCACTGTCCACGAGGTGACATGGGGGATGTTGGAGAGCAAGGGCTCATGGGAGTTGTGCTCCCACTGACAGAGGGACTCTTGTCGAGCGAGATGGAGACAGAACTGCAACACCAGAAACACGAGTGAGCTAAAAGGTCAGTGGAAGATGTGACTGAGAAGGCAACCAGTGATCCAAGACCAACTCACAATAAAGCTGCAATCTATTAAAGGACAGGTTCACAATTTTTCAAGTCTGTGCTGAAAACACTGTCAGGTGCCCAAACCAGCATTGACACCTTTTTCTTGCAGTAATCATCCCTCCTGTTCATATCAACCGTCAAGACATCCCTTCATAATGCACTTTCAATGTAAAAATGCAATAATGTATTTAAAAGTTTATCTGAATCACTTACAGTACATTGTAACACATTTGGAGGGGATCTTCTAATGGTCAGTATTGACAGGAGGAATGATGAATGGAGCAAAACCTGTTTTTAGACAGATTTGAAAAATTATGAGTCTTAATAACACCCTATTCACTGGCTTCTTTTTGAAATATTTCATAGTTTCTATTATGTGGCTCTCTCATCACATTTACCTTTCTATGTATAATAAAGTTACATAAATTGACAACACTACGAACTGAAAATTTGCCTTCACTACCATGACGTTTTAATGTTTTGACTGGCAAACTGACAGATGATTAGTGTTACAATGAATGAAACACCTCATGAAAGCCAGATCTCTGCACTTTGTGTTTTCTTTGGAGAACTTATTTGTAACCAAACAGAAAGCCAGAGGTACAATTTCTGTTTTTAAGCTCACAGACCATCAAATGTCTGCCTCAGAATGTCTTGGTAAGATTGTTTTGATGGGACAAAGGTCTGTAGATGGAAGATTAGATTATACACAGTATATATTTATATGTCAGGTATACTTTAAATAACTATGATGTTTCCAAATCCTGTGTCTTTTGGAGACTAGTTTGTAAGCACATGTCTTCATATAGTTGATAATTTCAACAAAAACCAAGGCCACTATTCATTTGTAATTGGTGATCATCACCTTTTTGGTTGCTCCATCACTGCCTTCCTACACTGTCGTTATCTGATACACTTTGATAACTTTTATCTTATCTTTAAAAAATGGTTTGATACTTCCTGAAGACTAACCTTCAAAAAGAACAATAGATGAAAAAAGTGCTTGTTAACCTGACAAACTTGCGAGCTGAGTTGGACGGTGGCTTGGGGTCAGGGTCTCTGCCCGATGACTCTCCGTTTTCACGCTAACAAAAACACAAACAGAAGACACAATCAAAATGAGTGTAGAGCACACAAGGTTTTGTACAGAGCCACCTGAGACACACCTTGCGTTACGTAACACTGCAGAGGTATGACCTAATTTGCAGACACACCAAATAAGAGCCGCCTTGAAGTATAATAAAAGATAAAGTTCAAATTATGACCTTAAGCACACGTTATCAAAGTTTTATGGATTATTTGCATGGCCACTTGGTTCACTGAAAGAGTTCCAGTCCAGTAATATGACAGGAGATTAAGGTACACAGTTTCCTCAAAGAAAAGCAATATAACTGGCATATATGACATGCATGTCTATATTCTCCTAAATATTGCTACTAAAGTACACAGAGTCTCTCCATCTTTAAAGAGTCTGTGTTTGTGTGAGAATGTGGGGCAAAGTTTGATCTCTCAGCTGCTGTTGTAGAGTATAGAAAATGATTAACATGACTCTGCCTCTGTGTGGGGTAACAGCTAACTGTGATTAACCACACTGCAGGTTGGCACTATTGGTAGCACTTTGTAATGTCTCAGTAAAATATTAATAGCTTGGATCTGAGGGAAGACTTCTCCAATGTTTTTGTGCCTGTCATCTGTCAGTGAAGGCAGTTCAGTCAAGTGTCAAAAGTTGGGACAAAATATTTCTTTCATAGCGGTGAAAGGAAGCAACTAGCTTGATTCTTACTTGTCTGTCTGTGATGTTAGTGCTGGTTTTGCTGCTGCTGCTGCTGTTGCTTCTGCTTGGATTGTAAGAGGCTGTTTTTTGGGGTGGTTGTGGTTTGGTTTTGACCAAGGGGGGCGCACTGCCCTGCCCCTCATCCAAGTCCCCAAGTAGCTCTACCCTTGCTCCTCCTTCTTCTCTGTTGACTTCCACTCCATCCTCCCCTACCTCCTTCTGTCGTCTCAGCGTCTCCACATGACGCATCCTCCGCCTCTCATCACGGACACGCAGCATCTCCACAAAGTCCAGTTGCATCTGCTCCACGCTGGAGATAAACAGTGTATATATATACACACACATGTGAATGACTGATACATATATGATGGATTGTCTCTAGAGCGGGGTGAAAGGGCCTGTCGGCAATGTGTCAGATCAAGTTTCTCTAATGAAAGGCTCTATAGTTCTTGTCCCTCTTTGAAGAAAGCTTCTGCTTCAGGTACTCAGCTGCTGGTGTTTTTTTGACAGCTTTTTATACATTGCATGCACAGTATCAGGTTTTTTTTCATGTGTTTGAAAAGTATACAGATGACACAGTCCTGTGGGGCAGAAGTGTAAGAATCCCCTCCATCCCTCTTTGCTACTGAAATCCAAGCACTAAAAAGGCTTCCCATCAAAGATTATGCACTCTTACATACCAGCAATACATATCAGCAATATACATACCAGAAACAAAGAGAAAAGGAAAGATTGTGAGAATGAAACAAAAAGACAGAGAAAAAGAGAGAGAAAATAGAAGTTGAAAAACAAGCAGAAAGAAGCAGAGCACACACACCTACAGCAACATATTCAGACAGTCTATAAATCCAGCTTTAGCAAGCACAAATCAAATTATGTTTTACTGAATAATGAGAATAACCTGTTGAGACCCTGGGACATCTCAGTTGTGGAGTCTGTCCCACGGGGGCTGTCACTGGTGGGCGTGCCTCCAGGTGTTGTGCTAGAGTCATCGTCATCGTCGGGGTCGGCTGAGCTCTTCACTCTCCTCCTCTTCTCCCTCTCTACTTCCTCCTCATCTTCCATTGTCCATTGACGCGCTAGGCTGAGGACAGAGATGAGATGATATGCAATAAACATGGATGTCAAACAGAACTGCTGTCAAAACTACAGAAATGTATCCTGCTTGTTTTGGTTTTTGGGAAGGAGAGATTATGGTTAAAATAACCGTTAGACATAACCTGCTTTACTTGTTCGGAATCTGTTTATAAGTAGAGTCACAGCCTGTCTAAGCAACTTTAAATCAAGCTTTAAGCACAGAAAATACATAATTTATCAGAGTATATCTGCAGACAGTTACAGTGCAGCAGGAAGCAGATTTTCCCTCTGGATAAACACATTTACAAGAGGGTAAATGGTAAATTAAAAAAAGAATCACATTTTAACCTGAAAAGCCATAGCTGTAGTCAATTATGACTGCTAGAAAGATATTCAAACATCACAGAAAAGAGCCTGTAACACAGTCAGTGGAGATAATACACAATGTGTTTGATATGGCCAACTGCTGATTTCTGCTACAGACGGTAGTAATACTGTCAAGAAATGTTAGTAAAATAGCAAAAAAAAAAAAAAAAAAAAAAAAAACTCGTTTCTATGCTGGAATGAAATTAAACTTCAAAACACAGCAGCTGTAGATAGTGCTCTCAAACACAGGTGTCATATTGCTTTAAGAAAACTCAGTGCCAGCTTTAATCTTACCTGGACAAAGCCGACCAGTTTTTCCGACTGATGGACATATTGGACGAAAAGTAAAGTTTCCAGATGAACTTCACTGACAGACAGAAAGTAGACTGACTGACGGGCTCTTTGAGGGCGGCAATCAAATTACAGTCAGTGAGGCACAAAGGAGTCCACCTTTACCCCGCTGCAGTTCACTGCGGTGTCACATGACCGCAAAGGTAAGCTACCCACCTGAGAGAGAGAGAGAGAGAGAGAGAGAGAGAGAGAGCGCTTCTCCATATATGGTGGGAGTGTGGCAGCTTTTATAGCTGTGACAGTCATTCTTTTAAGGCCATTTTACACCACCTGATTATTATTATCAAATAAAAAAAAGGAATTCAACAAAAACCAAGTAAAACTGATGTAATAGGAACTCCTCAGCAGTTACTCAGCAACTAACTACTACTACAACTACTAAACAATTACTGATTAATTACTGGGTAATATTGAAGTAGAAAATAGAAAGATTTGTTAATATAGCACAAAAAAGGTGCAAAGCTTATGAGAGTTAAGAAAGTTAAGGACAAAAAATATATCAAAGAGGCAAGATAGTAAAAGGCACGACTACAACAAAATACAATAAAACAGAAATATACATAAAACAAAACAGCAAAAAAAAAAAAAAAAAAAAAAAAAAAGGAAAATGATAACTATTTGTGTGCATGTCCAACTCTGTGTTGACGCTTTGTTGCAGTAGAAAAGACACAGTTTCTTTACAATGTGAGTCAGATTGTTTGCCCTGCTCTGTTAGGCCACACCCTTCCCCTCAAGCCCAGTGTCTCGGACTCTGACCCAGGCTCAGGCTCAGTCCAACACACACAGCCTCCACCTCACCTTACTTTACACCACACCTGCACCTGTTATGTGCAGAGCATAAGACCACAATAACAAGGGTGAGCTACTATTATGATTATAAGTTAAGTGCAGCATCTGATGCTCATCCAGATCCTTCTTTCTTTATTGTGTGATCATCCTTTACTGACGCTTGGAGGAGGTTGGCTTATTCTAACATGTACCATTAAGATGCTATCTTAAAGAACTAGTTTGCATGTCACTCCCTAGCCAAAGAAGTAATGTGTGCGCTGTCATTCCAAGCACTGAAGACTGCGTTTAATCTGTCTGTGTGTTTGTATGAATGTGTGCAGTGTTTTGAACTCTGTCTGAACCTAAAATTAGCCTTACATGTTCAGGGAAAACCTGCCCTCACAAATAGGGAGTGAATCAGACAGACATCCCCTGAGGTAAAAATGTATTTAGTTATACATAACACAACTGGCTCTTTGCATCCAAAGTGGACTGGGCGCTGCCCTGAACAGCTGGCAGACAAAGTACACGAAAGAGTACAGAAATGTGTCACTTACCACATAAACTGTGTTGCAGAAGTGCCTCTGTGTGAGAGCTGCATTTCTTGGAGTGAATGTTTGGTTCAAATGTTCCTCACACATTTCAACTAACATAAAAAACACGCACACCAGATCCATGAATGCTGTTTTACAGCTGTAACTGAAGTCACCTTTCGCCCCTATCTGGAATGGTAAAAATCTAATTTCTTTGCTGTATCTGTAGCACATTGTACTACTGCAAAGAGAAGACAGGTGTAAAAAGAAAACCCTTAATGTGGTGAAGATTCCTTTATTTAAGTGAAGCCATTGTTCAGTGAGCACACAATCACACAGGAAAAAGTGCATCAGAAAGCAATGTGATGAATTTAGTTAATTTTATTGAAATATCAGTTTTTATGTAAATTCAGCAGATGAAGTGCACATCATTATGTTTAATGACAGTTTGAAAACCACAGGCCATGCTTATAGTTTATCCCCAAAAAAGAATATCAACCTACTAATATTACTATCCACATTTGTCTTGTGGAGATACAAGCTGCACTTTGACATCTCTGCACAAATATAAGCCTAAATCTCTGAGGTTCAGCTATGACAACAATAGAAATAATAATACATGTCACATAGATATAGAAATTTTCAACACCTCATCAATAAACAGCAAATAGATCAGTTCTTAAGGAAAGTTGAGAAAAAGCTTTCAGGAGTGTGGGGAGATATTACCATCTCCATGGCAGGAGCATAACTAAGGATGACAGTGTGAGACAGAAATACAAAAGCTGCAATAATAGACTGTAGGAGAACAAAACCAGTCTAAATGCAGGAGGAGTGCTGGAGCTAATGTGGCATTAGGCCACCTGGGTTCACTGGGCAGGTCCCTTAGCGGCATCAAACATCTTCTTTCTGCCCTCCATCCCTGACATGGCCTCCACATTCTTCCTCCAGTCACTGTCTTCTACTGGTCTCTTCTGCAGATAGTTAAAGTAATTAAAATAAATGGTGTAAGAATAGATCATGTAAAAGAGTGGGAGTGTTCTTTGTTTAGTTTTATTAAAAGAGACGGTTAAGTAGAGCAGGTTCCGAATTTCTTTTTGTCATTATTGTTGTGTCTAAGCCTTTGAGATCCGTGTTTTCAACTGGGATTCCCCTAAGAGAATACTTTATAACCATACTAGTATAACTGGTTTGCAGCACCTGTGCATACACACACGCACACACACACACACACACAGAACCATCACAAAAGTTACTCTTCTGTGTACAATGGGATCATTGTCTTTTGACTGTACCTCCTCTCACACACACAGTCGCCGCCCTGCGCTGGCCTACTGCTCGATATCTCAATCACACCTTTCACACACACACACACACACGCACACACACACACACACACACACACACACACACACACACACACACACACACATAAACACATTTTTCAGCTGTGTTGTGGTACTTTAAACACTGACTGTCATATGTGTATCTGAAACTTCACAGTAGCTACCTGCACAGTTGCCCAAAGGAAAGTATGCATCATGCTTGGGTCGGTTTGATTGTGTTTGTGTGTTCCTTCTCTACACACCTTTTCAGTGTCCTCTTTCTTGACAGACTTGAGGTTGGCACGGAGGTCCATAGAGACTTTGTGCTTGGATCCCAGCAGTGAGCGGAGGATGGCGTCAGCAGAGACACGAACACGCCGTAGATTAGGCCTCTTGAATTTCCCCCTGAGGTCCAGCACCTTGATGTTCAGGTCTTTAATCTGGAACAGGGACACAGAATTATGAAGTATTAGCCATCTGAAAAATAGAACTTATATGATGATGTCATATTAATAAATACAATAACATTTCCAAATCTGCCTGTTGCATATGGAAATGAGTTGAGTTAGTGTTGTATACCTCACGTGTGTTGAGCATGACCTTCGCCTCAATGTCATATCGCTCCTCATCCACCACATCTATCTTGGCATGGAGCTCTCTGCAGAGATCCTACACATATACACACATAAACACACACACAAAAGTAAAGATATGCATGTTTTGATTCTCATGATTACAAATTCAGGCTAGTTGATTTTACAGAGCAACTTCAAATTTGTGGATCTGGAAATGTCAGTTCTTAGAGCATCATCCTTACAGGCATATTCTATATGAAAGATGATAAGAAAGATGTTTTCAGCCAGGATTGATAACAACATTGTCTGTAGCTTTTATTTGTTTCGAATTCCTGAGAAGTCAGTGGAGGGAAGAACAGGAAAATTATGGGAAGTTGAGGACAAGTTACCTGTAGCTGCGCAAGACCCAAGCTGCCGGTGTTGAGAGGTGGAGCTCTCTCTGACAGATAACTCTGTTTCTCCTCCTCTTTAACCAGGATCTCCTGCTCTAATTCCTCCTTGGCCTTTGCCACCATCAGACTCTGCACAAACATGAACACAGCAACAGAGGAGATGACTTATGCTGCTCTCCTGTGGTCAAACACATCTATTACATTATGGTTTCATGTAGAAATTTGGTCCATGATTCCTCTCACCTTGAGCATCAGCTTCCTTGAAGCTGAGATCTTTGGTTTTCTCTGGATGGAGAACATAGTTCAAGATATTGGCAACACAGTTATAATGTAAATACTAATGTAAATACTACTACTTTCAGTTTAAAAACGTATTATCTCAGTTGTTTCTTTGGAATTTTGTAGCACCATGTAAAAGTTAGTAGTCAAATGGTCTTACCTCTTGCCTGTAGAAGGAAAGATGGACAAGATTTAAAGGAAGAATGACCAATATTTAGAGAAAATGGCATAACAATCAAAGCTCGGAAATATTTGTTTTGTATTAATGTGTGTGAATGAGTGAAAGGTCTATAATAAGAACACAAAGCCTAATTAACTCACACATGTTCAGGCATCCTGCTGATGAGACTTCACTGGAGGAGAGACAGGAGAGATTAGAAACGCACTGAACAGTTGTCAGTGTTTGCTCATCAGCTTTTGGAGGGTCAGATCATCTTTCCACAAATCTCTATAAGCGCTCCCTCAGAGTTTGGAGTCAATATATATCAGCTGTCAGCAGGCCAACCATACAAAACTCAACACACTTATGTCTACCCTTCAGCTGGTTAACACTCTCTCGAGACTTGATCATCAAGAGAAGTCTGACTCAAATCGCTCATTTTAGCCACTGAGGTTGTATAAACAACATTCAATCAATCATTAAGTCTAGCATCAAGGTTATTACGAATCATTGTCAGAACTTGCTGAGGACAGGTGTGTTTGGGGAATATTTTCTATTAAATGTTTGAAAAATAGTGAGAACTGCAACACATTTAACTGTGGTTTAAGTCATTTAACTAATCTTGTCAGCTCATCTCTTGTTTTCACTTGTGTCATCACCTTATCTTCACCCTCCTCTCCCTCAGTCACTCTCCTGCCCCTTTGCCCTTTATCGCATCAACAAGGGATTTACGGCACTCACCCCTTCCCTATCTCACCTTTCACTCTTTATGTCCCTCTCCCATTTTTATTAGTCGGTTCCAACTGAGCATGATGTCATGTAAGACCTCCCTAGCTCGATGGGGTTACAAACTGCTCCAGTGGATTAGGAAAATTCCAGAGTGATAGCCATCCCTCAGCCCTTTCTCCTGTCTCTCGTCCCCATCTTTCTGCTCAGGATTATCTCGGGGAGAGGAATTTAGAGTGGCCCGTCTCCCCAAATAGACCAGGGGACATCTGATAGACAGCTGTGGAGGGTGATTGTGCTCTGGGGTGCCCAGCCTGGCCCAGGGATTTACCACCAGTAACTCTTAGATGCTTATGAGCCTCTGTGGTGAAGCCAACTTGGCAATACGGAAAAAAACAGCACAAGCTGCTTTGGAAAGTTCACGTCAGCCTCGGATTTGAACAGAGCTCCTCTACTATTTCAGTTAATTATTCTGCAGAGTGTTCTGGATGGTGTAGTTATGGTTTAGGCACAACCACAACCCAAAAGATGACATCAGGCTACTGACAAAATGATATAAAAACACTTTTTACCCTTTTACCTCTCTACTAATATGCCTAATTACTTCATTGACATTATATACTTTACACTGATCTCATCAAAAACATGGAGTCAAGAGCTCTGCTAGATCTGTTTGAAGGCAATAATGAACACAATGTTGCATGATTATTTCAATCCAGAATTACCTGAATTTAAAGTAAATTTTAAACAAATACATGGTTGCACCAGGCAGATTTAAACAATTCAAACTGTCATCAGTACAGTTTGTTTATTACGTATGCACAGAGTCCTAACACAACACCTGAAAAAAAATTTACAGACCACACTATGAAGGGAACTTACCAGTGTTAGAAGCCCGGAGAGTGAGATGCGACAGCGACAGGATGGACAGATCAGAGATGAGACCAACAATTTGGTGTCCCTCTATTTAACCGCACCTCCCAGCGTCTCACTCTCTCTTTCTCTTTTGTTAGTGGAGGCTATTATTAGTTTCCCCCATCACTTACTCCCTAATCTTACTCTATCCATTTGTCTTTCGCAGATGCATTATAAACCCGGGGCCAGCAGTTAGAGCCTGGAGATTTGGCTTTGCATGACACAGGAGGATGGAGCCAATTCAGGCAGGAGTTTTTTGTTCATGCTCTTCAAAGATTGTCGTGGTAGGAACTTGACACTAAATAATAACGGGAGAAAAAAAGCTATTGCTAATGAGTGTTATGATTGGAAGTGCTGGGAGAATGGGAGAGTGACAACACCTGTCCGGTGTAATGAAAGGAGTCCTCTATGTTGTTATACAATATTTTTAGCTATG
This sequence comes from Euthynnus affinis, assembly GCA_029490765.1. Taxonomy (NCBI): domain Eukaryota; kingdom Metazoa; phylum Chordata; class Actinopteri; order Scombriformes; family Scombridae; genus Euthynnus; species Euthynnus affinis. The sequence continues at coordinate 18,860,596 of CM055841.1, read as the reverse complement.
CTAATGGCATGGCTCTATGAATGCCAGTGTTGGTCTGTCCACCACTTTGATCCAGACTGAAATTAATCCAACTATTGGATGGCTATTCATGAAATTGTGTATATAGACATAGAATATATACAGTGCTGTACAAACATTTTAGGCACTAAAAGTAAAGTGAGGATGTCTTTAAAATAACTGATAAATGAAAACTATTCATGGCATTAATGTCATACAAAGTGCAGCAAACTGAAGAAACCTAAATCAAATCAATATTTTGCTTCGCTTTTAAAACAGTTCCAATTCTCTTCAGTACGCCTGTACACAGTTTTCAAGGTACTTGGTAAGTAGGTTGTTTCAAGCATTTTGGAGAACCTTCCATAGTTTTTCTGTGAATTTACACTCTCCATTGCATCTGTCTTTTCATGTAATTGCAGACTGACTTGATGATGTTGAGATCAGGGCTCTGTGGGGGCCTTACCAACTGTTGCAGGACTCCTTGTTCCTCTTGTCACTGAAGATAGATCTTTATGACTATGGCTGTATATTAAATAAATTTGGGACCAATCAGACACCTCCTTGATGGGATTGCATTATGGATAGGAACCTAAACATCAAAAATGCCTAAAATGTTTGCACAGTACTGTACCTGCTAAACATCAGCATGTTAACATGTGATACTAGTATTTAGCTCAAAGCACTGCTTTGCCTAAGCAAACCTCACAGAAACTGCTAGCAGCTGTAGACTCTTAAGTCCTGTTTACACACACCTTAATCTCAAAGGACAGATCAAAATGCTAGACATGCTTGCAAGGAGGCCCTTGGGAAAATTTTGCCTCGCATTAAGCCTGTCAGACAGACCTTCCTGTCAGACAATGCAACTTCAGGGTATTGTCTATGACCCAAATGAAAATGAAAGGGTACTATATAGACTCCAGATGCAGCCGCCGCCGCCGCCACCCCCTCCCCCAACCCCAGATACACACAGCTAAATTAAAGTTATAACGTTATCTGATGGTGTAATAGATGTGTTTCCATCAGTAATACATGCAAACATCATCCAAAAGTGAAAATCATTCATGTTGGAATTTACCTTTGACTTATACAGTCCAAGAGGAATATTAATAGACCCACAGATGATCCAACACATGATGATCCAAGCACCTTCCAGAATAGAAAAAAAGTTCACAGTAATATTGTGTTTCAGTATATGTAGGGAGGGTAGTATTGAAGTATTGAAGAGAGTGTAAAACAAACACATGCAGACAAAACATATCAGATACAAGACAGCTGACATGTTGGCTCAGTTAATGTTACTCAAAAAGAAAATAGGAGCCTTCATTACATGTAGGCTTGGCAAAACTTCCATGATCAAATCACGGACAGACACACAAACACACATACACACCTACACACCTACAGAGAAGCGCTCTTCCCTTACTGTAACAGGAGGGAGACAGACCTCTAGTGGTTTCACGCTCATATAGCAGAAAGCAGCTCAATGTGGTGAAGCCTGATAAGACTCTTGGTCAAAGAAGTATGCACACACACATGATTTCACTTTGCTAAACTGATCAAATGACTGTCCAATTTGCAAGAGAATTTACTAGATAGATTCATTCAGCTCTTGATCAGCCTATGTGCTATGATTTGGTTCATGAAACTATAAATCGTTGTCCAGTGAGTGTGTGTGTTTATCTGGTAAGAAAAGCTGATACACTGGCCAGAGGTTATGATGTTTAGACACGGCATTCCTCTGAGTAGTGTGAGCACACCCACTCTGAAGGACTGGATTTTTGGGACGTTTTGCATATACACACCACCAAGCACACATACTCATATTAGGATATTCTGTGTATTTACACCTGCCTACACACACACTGTTTAGTACACTGACCCATCACTGGGTGTCTCCGTTACTTGCAATGCTCCTGGTTCCTTGCTGACTCATGCGGTGTGGATAGCTTTGGGGTTTTCCACAGAAACGAGAGAAGTCGCTACACAATCAACCCTTTATCCCTGACCTGCACTGAGTACCACAGCCCTCTCCACAGCTCATACACAGACAGCTATATTCTTGACACACAGACACACACACACACACAAAACATGCTTGAATGAACAATCTACGCAGGTTCTTGCTAACAAGAGTCTGCTGATGCTGAGACCGTGCTGATTTTCGTGCTGGGTGCGCATGTACGCGTAGGTGAATGTGTGTGTGGGTGGATGTTTGTGTGCACATGCCTCAGGCTCACTGTGCTTCTCATTAGTCCTCCACAAGGTTCAGAACAAAAGGTGTTCTGACTTCAGCATACACGAAAGAGCGATGCCACAGTGCGTGTGTCTGTGTCTGGGGTGTGTGTATTTTCCAGAGGCTATAACAGCAAATTTACACCACAACTGGAAACAGATGATCTTACCAATTAACGGTCTGAACTTAAAGTAAGTTGCAGCTGAGTGTACAGCTCTAAGAGACATTAGATGTTGCAGTGTGTTTTCTCTCTGCAGAGAATTGAAACAATATTAAAATAGAAACTCAAGTGAAATACGTCAGCATTTCAGGATTACAGTCAAAATTTATTATTTCTTTTCAAAGAGTGTAATACTGTACACGGTTTCAGCAAATATATAGAATACAATGTGCAATGAATATGAGCAAAATACTTATTCTTCATGTTAAACTTTAGAAAAACATGCAGATCTGTTCAGTCTATAAAAGTTTTCAAAGCCAGTCAAATGGCAAAATATTTCCATCAAAAGTAAGACTGAAGACACAAAGTGATTCCTGTTTCAGCATTGTTAGAAAATATTAAGATATTATGCCCAAAATAGAAGATATTTTTGAAATATCAAGGCACAAGCGGCAAACAGAGTCCCAGCTCCATAGTTTCTGATTAAATATCACGTTTTCCTTATGCAGAGTTCTCCACATTGACCTCAAGAAATGAGATCATGACAGAAAAAAAAACCTTATCCATGCTTATACGAGATTCCTAAACTCTGTATGACAGCGTGAATAAGTTCATGTAGGAAGACAAGAAGAGTGTCTGCAACACTTGCTGTCAGTCCTTTAATCCATATTCACGAGTGAACCTTCTGTATAATTCCCATCTCGCTGTGCACCACAGAAACAAGCCCGTTGATCTGGTGACCTCTATCCTTCTCCACCGTGATTGGCTCCCTCACAGGAAGTGCTGCAGAAAGGCTGGAGAGAGAGATTTTTATCATGTAAATGTCACTATAGATATCAGACACTGAAGCAGATGATGTTCCAGAAAGTGCTTTTGTAGTGAGTTATATTACAGTACGCTGTTGCCACGGCTACTAAGTTAATTTGGGCACTTGACTACTGCAGCTCACTTAAGGAAACATCGCTGTAGATTCCTGGACAGTGAGCTCATAGTTCAGACTTACACACCCGCTTCATGAACATTTGAGATTTCAGAGGCCAGTTTCAGTAAATAACACTGTTGTTATATGATGGCATTTATTGTGTACAAAATGTTGAAAAGCTGAAAAGATATCTGGGGTACTTATGTTCGGTCACCCCAAATGTCCATGTGTCTTTATGTCAGTTAAATGCATTACAGGGGGCTGTGTGTGTGATAGTGTGTGTGTGTGTGTTTAAAAATACTTGGCTGCCAAGTGAGGGAGAGGCAGGCAGATGTTATTTTAGAGGCTCACATTGCATAGTAATTATGCCCTTAAGTGAGAGTAGGTTTGAGTGCTAAGGAGACTGTGGTGTACCAAAGGCTGCTGACCATTAAAAAGAAACATGGAGATGACTTTGACTCTACTGTAGAACATCTAAACACTTAGCTGCCACTTGTACATAACCTTTGATGTGAACGTAGCTTGAGTGCGTCTCAGCCATGTGCCACCTCATCCCCAAGAGTCTGAATGTTTTCATTCCACCATCATTCCATCCAACCACTTCATCAGCTTGTTTTGAACTATTAGCACCCATTAGACCAAAGAAGGGGAGATTACAAGTGAAGCCAGTTGCTGTACTGACTGGAGACTTCTAAATCTTAGGTGGTTAAGAAAACAGTAATTAATACTTGAGGTGTTAAACCTATGCTTTGGCTTTGTTAAGGTTTCACTGTTAATCTCAGTGATACAGAGTTGGAAGTGAACCGGAGATGTTCCAGCTGTGGGAGGGTGTGGTGCAACACTTTGTCCCCCGAAGCCAAAATAAATTAATATTTAAGCTCAAATAAGTAAATAAATAAGACCTATAACCTAGAGGTTGTATTTTGATGAGAAAGTCTATTTCACCTCTATCCGAAAAAGGCTTCACCAGGTCAGAGCTCCTCATCCTCTCCGGTGCTACCCAGGTGCGCTGTAGACAGGTGCCTGTTCCTTCCAGTCTGCACGGCTTGCAGGTTTTTGTAGCGCACCAGTGCCAAAGCGATCTCCGCGTTCCAAGCCGCGCCGTCCTGCGGACACCGAAAGTCAATCTCCTTGCCGGTGGCCATGACTACAGTGAAGTACACCAACCCTCGTTTATACTCCACACAGTCCACCGTGGCCATGCGCTCAAAGCGGAGCTCCTTGGCTTTGGAACTCCACGCCGAGCCCGGAGCATCACCACCACGACTGCCGCCGCCTTTGCAGTTGTGCAGACGCAACCCTTCATCAGTAAGCACGCAGCGTTTCTTCTTCCACAGCTGGAGGAGCCCGCTGCTGCGCTTCTCCAGGAGTCCGTCTCTCATCACTTTGGCCGGAAGAGACATGGCCAAGCTGAACCGACTTCTTCAGAAATAGGCTCAACTTATAGAAACACTTCAGCGGTGGCGCATTGAGATGAATCCATTAAATACACACCTCACGTGCAGTCAGTGTCATGTGTCCCCCGTTAAACACATCGATTTGATGCGCTTCATTTAATGTCTGTATGTAAGTCCAATCTGTGCGTAATGACAGCGCACAGTGGAGAGTTTGGTAGGCTAGTCTGCCTGGATATGTCTGAACATGCCCAGCTACTCTGTGGACCTTCACAGAGCACCCCGCCTCCTCCCAGTGACGGCAGGAGAAGATCCGGACTGTTTATGAAATTCCCTGCTTGTGTGTGTGTGTGTGTGTGTGTGTGTGTGTGTGTGTCAGTGAGTGCACCACCAGACAGTTGGATTTTACAACACTCTGTATGGTGTTTATATGTTAACAGATATACAGGTGGGTGGGTTTAGCCGCCTCCCACCTGGTGAAAAGGTCACAATGCACCTGTTAAGAAAGAACCTACCGACCTAACACACCTGACAGTATAAATAGAAATGGTTAATAATATAAGTTAATAATAAGTTACATCTCTCCTTTCAAAATCCAAAGAGTGTTTATGAAAAGCTGCTTTCTGGAATGTGAGTGGGAGGCAAAGGGTGGATAAAGAAGTTAAAATGCCTTTGTGAGTTTGTGTGAGAGAAACTAAATGAAAGGAAGAAGCATAACAAGTTTTTGAACAGGTAGAAACAGATGACTAATCAGTCAATTACACTACTAATCGTTACTTTTTGGACACTATTTCATTAGTTAAGTGTATGCAAGGAAGTGCTAGGAGCAAGCATTTCCAGTTCTGATGCAGGCTATTATTTTATTCATATGAACTGCATTTACACATCCTGAAATAATAAAAAGTGTAACTGAATGTAATTACTGAAGTAAATTAAAAAGAAGAAGTGGTTACATTTTCATAAACTTCAAAGTCTTGATTCCTCAGTGGTTTCACTTCACTGTACCACATCTAATGTCTTAATTATAGCATTTAAATAACTTTTTGTCATCCTTCACACCCTTTACGGTTACATGGCTCCAATGTGACAGATGAGCTTTGTGGGTGGAGTGAAGCTGTAATTCCAGCACTTTTACAAGACACTGTACTTACATATCATAGTGTTGCAGTGTGATGTGTCATCACAATGTTATGAGAGGCATGGATACCATGAACATGTGTCATTTCACGAAACTTTAACACACAACGTCATCCTGCAACCTACTTCACTTCCCAATTCCTTACACACACACACACACACACACAAACACACAGTATCACCCACATATCTTTATGTAGTAAATATTCATACTAATGAAGAAAACATTGGCATTAAAAACATCATCTTTTCTTTTCTTTTTTATTTATTGACATGCTGTTTGCATTTACTGTGTCACATAGGCTATTGTAGATTGAGTGATACTGATTTAAAGGATACGCTCACAATTTTTCAAGTCTGTCTTAAAACAAGTCATTGTTGCACAGAAGAAGAACTGTGGATTTTGGCCCCCATCACTTACATTGTAAGAACATTATGAACAGATCTTCTAATGGCCAGTATGAACAGGAGGAATGATTATTTCAATGTATATTTGGTCACCTGACTATCGTCTTAAGACAGACTTCAAAATTGTGAACCTGTCCTTTAATTTGCACAGAGAAAATAATGCAAGAGGAGAATAAAAATTCACTTAGAGCAGATCGATAATGTAGCTTTAAACAGACAGCTAATATCATGGCATTGTTAAATGTGAGTTTTGAATCCAGTTTTAACAGCAAAGACGGATCAGCTTTGGCCTATTATTTATATATTGATTATTTCCAGTAAGTATGTGTCTGTGATGTCTCTTGGCAGCAGTCTGCCCTCTGCAGGATGAAGGCAGTAGTGCATCTGGTCTCTACTGAGTGTGCGCCAGTGCCCCCGCGCCCTGTCCGTATCCAAATCCTTTGGGACCAAAGTTTTTGGCATAACACCCTGGAAGAAAGAAAGGTAACGTCAAAAAATGCTTTGACACAAACATCAAATTCTTCAGATAACCAAAGTTAATACATCTCGTGTAGCCAAATATTATTACACTTCAGTCACGACTAGCTAAAACGTTAAAAACGTTATCCTTTTTTAAACCTGTTATACAACAGTGGGTTGCTTAGTGAAAGGTATTTTCGTGAAAGGCATAGGCTACTATTAACCAACTAACGGTTAGCGGTTATTTTCTCGATTAACCGTAATAATAGTAAAACAAAGAAAGAAATGCATTAAATCATCACAATTGAGGAACTGAAACCAGAATTTTTTTTTTTATGTAATAATAATAATCTTAGTCTCTTATGGCTTTTCCACAAAAAAGTTCAATAATGTAGTTAGAAATCCTCTAAATTACATCAACTCCTTCTCCCTTGTTGAAAAAATCCAGAATCTATGAATATGCAAATGTTCATTTAAAAAAATTAACTGTCTAATAACCTCTCAATAACTTCACAGTGTTTGATCACTGGAGGTTTCCAGTTTCCACATCTTACATATTGGCCTCCAAACTGGCAGTGATGTCACATATCATGCTTATAGGTACATTGTTTACACTGAGATATAAAGTGAGCACAGAGGAACTACATCCATCATTCTGCACAGTCAAGCTCAAACGTTGGACTGAGGGAGCACCAAGAAAAACACATCTCTCTGTGTTAGGGGGCCCTCTGCTGTATTCTTGTGTTTATTACAAATCAGTCACCTACTCACAGGCCACTAAGAAAACCTAGCAGTTCATTTTCTTGCGAAGTTCTCCTTTAAGACAAGATAATTTGAGTATAGCAACCAAAAATGTTTTCCCCTAGTTTAGGATGTGCAGTCTTACTCTTTTAACAGTCACTGTATATGTTATACTAATACTGTGTGATGGATTATCTCTATCATATCTCTTTCAGACAAATGCAGCCTAAATGGATCAACACAGGTCATCTTGCCAGGATCAACATTGAAAACAGGTCTGACACATGATTACCATACAGTAAAGCTACAATAAGATGACTATTGCCTTATAATAGCTTATATAATACATTTATTTTTAGAGTGTTTTCAAGTTTTCAAGTCTGTTTTTAAACATCAGTCAGATGTCTATATGAACACTGAAAGGTCACATTAACAGACCAATTTATGAAAATGAACATAAATTACAATACCTCATCATCTACAGTATTAAACTCAAACTTGAACGACAGTTTAACTGTTTGAGACAACATTTATATCAGGTCTGGTTTATCAGCTCAGAGGATCAGTGCAGAACCACAGTTGTTTTGGATCTTGTGTGACAACTAGTGGTGATGGTGTGAATGATTGAAATGTGTATTGAATGCATGTTCTTTATCAAATACAGTATTTCAGTGTGATTGTATAGTAATTTAAACTGCTGTACTGGCAGCAGTATGGTATGGGTTTGGCTTTATTCTTGTATGGGAAGTGAGGATAATGAAGTTTTACCTTTGCAGTAGATTTCTCCGTCCTTGTCAGCTAGTGTGGTTGACTCAAGGCTCTTTCCACACGTGGCACAGCAGAAACATCCAGTTTTATGCCATGCCTGTAAAGAAATAGAAAATCAATTAAAGTATTAAAGTATTTCTTGGAAGTGTTATTGCATGCATGCACGCACAAGTGTGTTTCTTCATACATTGCCAGCTCCCATCACTTTCTCAGCAGCGTAGACAGCCTTGCCACAGCGAGGGCACTTGTCTGACCCTCCGAACTTGTAAGCCATCTTAGATGGGTTCGGGTTGTTGGTAGGACGATGAGGACCAGGTCTGATGGAGAGAGAGCAAAATGTCTGATTAATAATCTAAAAGGAGATGAAGAAGCATGTGTGTTTGTGTCTTACTCACTCTTCATGTGTAATACCCAGAGACTCTCCCTTGTCCATACTCAGGGTCCCGGCTCCCTGGCCATAACCGTAGCCTTTTGGCCCGTACTTCTTGCCGTAGCATGACTTGCAGTAGATCTCATCCATGTGAGAAGCAACAGTAGTGCTGTCCAAGCTCTTCCTACACACCACTGCACAAACACACACATGCACACACATAAACACACACATACACATATACGATTGTTTTGCATATCTGTGCACATGTTTTTGAGCACATTCTTGTGTTTCGATAGGCTCCTAATGGTTTCCTTTTATGGAACGGTTCTATTGAACGAGCATGTCCTCATCTTAATTCCATCACAGGAATGTCGATTACAACGCAGGAACACAAATAACTCCATGCAGAAGTCAACCTACATATATTTCAACTTGAGGCAAAGAAAGTTTTGTTATTCTCAGGGGTAACTGCCCAAACATGGAGGGTATGATGTGACACTACATAAGAATAGCAATTCAACTATAATGGCACTAGCTAGAATCTATTTTACTCACTGATCGAAAATAACTATCAAATTTCAAGAGTGAAGGTCTCTTACATGGCTCCCTAATTTACACCAGTGTTTCACACACAAATTTCACACACAGTTGGAAAATATCTTTCTTTGAAGAGGAAAATATACAAATTTTCAGTAGACCTGGACATGTGTGACAACCGTGTGTTAAACATGCTTATAGGTACTACAGTATAGCATGTAAAATGCAACAACGCTATCATGTTTTTTCTCTTTTTGAACAACCATGTATGGTACCATTTAAGGGCATTTTCCCCCACACATGTAAATTTTTCTTTAAGAATAGATGAGCAACACTCCTTATTAGGTTAATATTTCTTGTGACTGTAATGATGAGTTCATCGGTTTCCACATTGACAATGACAGGAAGCAACAGAGTTTACTCACTGCACAGGAAGCAGGACTTGTGGTAGCTCCGCCCATCGCACATTACCTCTTCCGCGGTATAAACTGTCTTCTGACAGCGGCCACACTTCTTTCCTCCTCCAAATGGCATCCTTTAATAATGCATGTAGCAAGAACACAGAAACAAAGAAACACACTGCGATTAGTCTTAGGACTTTTAAACTTTATTTTTATTGATCTTGTTTATCTAGAGGTTGCCTACAAAGATACAGGATGTCTGACCCCGGGGCAATGATTATCTACATTTCAGAGAGGAGTATCTGATAGTGAATAAGATAGTAGAAAAAAGTGAACAACTAGAAAGAGACTGTGCCTAAAAGCATACTGAAAGTTTTTCTTTTTTTTTTTGGCATACAATTCAAATGTCATTTTATTGACCTGGTTCAAAGGCCTGTAACTCACATGTGGAAAAAAAGCCTTGGATAGAAAAAACAAATGTCAATGAACTAATTTCTTTAAGTAAGATTCTGAGTCTTAGAAAAGCATTTAAACTTCCATATTTAGTTCCCTGTAATTTTGGTTTTGTCAAGCTAGGCTTGGACCCTGTAATTTCACTCCTTCCAGTTCTCTGTGGTTTCTTTTAAAGATCAGCAAGTCAGCAGTGGGAAAAATAGAAGAATTTGTTTTTTGTTAATTGGGTGGGTATGAAAGTCTGTCTCCCTCTTGTTGCAGTGGCTTGTCTTGAAGAGTGGACACAGTAAGTATGGAGCTAATGTGGAAACGTGACCTACTGAGTAGTTTTAAAGTTGGTAGGATGTGACAGACCCTGGCACCCTGCCTGTTTCTACCCAGTGTGATTCCCAGCATGACCCTCCCAGTCCATTCTCGAGTATCCACATCCACATTCCTATCTGTGTAAACCCTCCCACCTCCCTGCCTGTCCGTCTCTTTCTACATTACCGCTGCAGACTGTATCTCACAATCAGGGTTGTATGGTTGTCTTGTAGGAAATATGTTGAAGATGAACTTCAGGTCAACTTCTGTTTCTAGTCGTCATGGGGTGGAGCTAAGCTTTCAGAGCAGAGTATGACTGTGTCAGGCCATTTCCTATCAGCTTTGGGCATGCTTCCTGTTTTTTTTAAAGCATGTCTGAATATATATAGAGGCTGCATGATCCTTTGACTCATATCCCACACCCAGAGAAACTTGGCTGTACCAAATTGTCTCTCTGTCACTCTCTCTCTCTAAAAGTAAATACAACACCCCCAAATTAAACATAACGTGCTGGGCAGGTGAGAGGTGTATTTATGGAGTTCTAATAGACATTATGGCAAGGACATGAAGTCACACAGCTGACGGACTGTTAGCCTAGCATGTTAAGCCTATGTAAACATGGTTGAGACCATATGTTTACAGACATTCATTCACAGAAACAGATGAAAGCAGGGGGACTTACCAGATAATTAGAAAAGTTATAATTAAAATAGCAATAAGTCTTTTTTTTTTAATCAAACATTGCTTAATCATGTCATGTGATGTCATGCTACTTCAGTACACTTGCAGATGCAGAAAATTGCAGATGAACATTTAATATCCAGGAATTCACATTATATAATTCACCGACTATCCTTGTAACAAACTGGCCACAATTTCGCACATTGACCATTCACAGTCCAGCGATATACTAGGTTTTGACCTAGTCTTGTTTCTATGCTCTATTTAAAGACAATCAATCTCACATCAAAATGTTTAATAGGTACATTGGTCCACAGCGCAAAACATATTTCTGAATAATGGCTTTAAAATTGTGAATTGCTTAGGTTCTTTTTGGCCTGTTCTTTTTTATTGGCCTGCATCCCCTTCATGTGACTGTAAAGTCTCTGTCTGCTCAAACAAATTTAATTTTAATATTTTAAGATAGTCTTATCATTAAAATGTGCTTTGATAGCATTTCTAGAGAAAAATTTGCATTTTATTTTCATAATATTCGTTCAGTGAATTCATATGATGTTTAGTTTGTCATTTATTACGAAGATTCTTGCAGACTTTCTATCGTTGCTACGATGGCTGCTATGGATGATGCTATTTGTAAGACCACGTAGTTGCATGTTGTTTGAATCATTATCTGTGTTTTCCATATTTTCTTTCTATAGCCCTTATTTTATTTCAAGTGTATTATCCCATTTCAAAACTATTACTATTCTGTTCTGTAAATAGATTATAAAATTTCAAGTTCATTTTACTATATGTTAATTTCATCATTATCATTATTACCACTTGTTGATTTTTATTCTTCTGTGTTGTGTTTGTGAAAGCAAAGGCCAAGACACATTCTTAATATGCTTGCATTGGCTAATAAAACAGATGCTGATGCTGATATACAATCCCAAAACCAAGAATCATAAAGATACAAAAAAATCTCCAGGGTTGTGTAAATATTAGCCTATGCATGAATAACAATGGGTTGGTCTTTTCAGCCCTAACTCTGACCCAAGTACTGTAGGCCTTCCTCTAAGCCTGTGATAATGTCAGCAGTATTGTAATCTCTCATGACTCATTTTGGTCACTATTTCAACTAAAGAAATCAATCAAACAAACAAAGGCAAGCTAATTAATGGAATGTAAAATCAGTTGTTTTAGCTTAATCATTGAGCTTATGAGACTTTACTTTTAACAGATGTCAGCTGTTCTGTTTTGCTGTCTTGTAGATCTGCTTGACTTGTTCTCTTGTCTGCATGACATATGAGGTCAGCATCAGATAAAGTTACAAAAATTGAAAATGAAAAAATAGAGAAGTGTCGCAAACAACAAGCAACTAGCGTAACCACAGAATTTAATCCAAGTAAGGTTCAGGGCAGCAGTGGTGAAGCAGAATGTGAAGCATGGGGAAAAGTTAAAGGCCTGTATTAATAAAAGTCTTCTGGGGAGAAATAAGATTTACAGCCACACAGGCACTAACTGGTGTTTTCAGGATTATTTTATTTAAATCCTTGCATTTTGAATATTTTAACATCCTGTGGAAACTACAGTACCAGTAAGTAAGCTGAAATATCAGGATTTTTTTCACCAGGCATTGACAGATATTTCAGAGCTTTCCAGCAGCCCAACTAGGAAAATATGACTTGAAATGCTAAGTCAGAAGTCTCAAATAACTTTCTTTTATGTCATCGCACAGCAATTTTTGGAGGCAAGACATCAGCAAGGAGCAGAAGAAGTAGAAGGTAAAAACTTGACAGGAGCTGGGTGTCATGTTGTGAAGATGACTCCAAGACAAAGTATGTAAATCAGACGGAGAGAGGTTGAATAGGTGAATAATATGTTCATTTTATCTGAGGGAAAAAGGGGAAAAGTTAGTCAATTTTATTTAGATTTGTACAAATAAGGGCTGTTCTGACTTGTCATGACAAGTTATCTCACAGGTTTGAGGGCTGTCAGTCTGACCAAAGCGGGGGAATGCATAGAGATGTGAGAGAAGGTTATAAAGAACTAGAGACTAAAAGGCTACTTGAACCATAACTCAGGTATAAAATGAGGGCAATTCTTTTGAGAAGGACAAGGTTTATGACTGTTGATCTTTAAGTAAATCCTCTTTCTGCTGTCTCAATAAATAATAGTTAAAAATCAAAGCTTTTTTTAACAAATATTCATATTTTTTCACTACATTAATAATCCAGGTATTTGTTAAATTGTTTGCGCAATATTTCTTGTACAGGTTGATAATGGCGTCTCTAGAGAAATGTTTTTGATAACCTACAAGTTAAGACATGTGGGGGAGACAGACAATTGCATAGGAATGCTCAAATAAAAGAGTGAAGAAGAAGAAGAAGACGATTTAGTACACACCAGGAAGTCTGCTCATAAAGGAGATGCGACCGCATGTGACATCTGTGTGATTTAGGTGGCGATTAATATCAGTTGGACTTGCATGCCATTTCATATCAACCTCTACACTTTGTTTGTTTTGTCTACACCAGAGAGCGCGAAGATCTTTGCACACTGTATATGATTAGTTGTTTGTTTTTGTACATTAGTGCTCTGCATTGTAGGTACGTGTTCCCTTTTGTGTTGCTGTTTAGCTGCACGCTTCCCAAACCAAGCTAACATGTCATGCCTCTTTGCAAAGTCAAATGCGTGATAGCTGTTCAAACAAGAGAACAGAGTTTAGTGAAAAGATAAAGCATTTTTCCCATCATGCACTGACAGACAGAATATGAAATTAGATAGAGAAGGAGGCAGACAGAAATCAGGAAGCTAAAGCAGTCTGTAATCCTGTGTATCAACATTACTTACCTGCAGTTAGTTGGTGCAGTCACTCAGTGATGATACAGGTAGAAGTTTGATTCCCAGATCTCCCAGAGTGGCGTTAATGCAGCAGTAGGGTGTGTTCAGGAAACCAGCTGTCCAAAGTTAGGTGGTGGAGGTGCAAGAGAAAGTCTGTAAGAGAAAGGTAGATTCTCTTACGAACCCAGTTGTATAACTTTTTTCTGTTTAGTCCAGTGACACAGCACCACCAATGTTGGTATGTGCCTTTTTACACTTCCACTGGTCCAGATGTGCTGAAAGGGAGGAGCTTCTGTTGTTGCTGCTTCACTGTGCAAACGTATTGTGTATTGAGGAACAGAGGAGTTTCTGACTCACTGGCTGAGGGAGAGAGTGAGACAGAGAGAGAGAAAGGGGGGTGGAGTTGGATTGAAAGGCTGTGTGGCCTTACACTGGAGAAATATTTTATACCTACAAAGAATAAGAGCAAGAAACACATTGAAAAGAAAGATAAACCATATGCTGAGTACAAGTTAAAGTTGTGCAAGGAGCAAATTCTCAAATTTCTACATTTTAAAGGCATTTTCTCCCCTCTGTTTTCTTTTGTTTCAGACTGCTACAGGCCTCTGAGATAAAAAAAAAAAAACAAAACAAAAAAAGGCAGCCAGGAATGTGTTTTTATTTATTAATATCCTTGCTGATGTAGGGTCATGTATAAAAATGTCTGGTATGTTATTCATTTCCTCCCCTTTTTTATCGTAATTGTTTCTCTTTGGTTGCAGCCTGTACTTAACATGCATAAGGCCTGACTTTGGTGCTATAAGAGAGATTTATAGGGCAATTAATAAATGGTGAGGCATGCTACTGAGTGAACTCTCCATTGTTGAAACTGTTTTACAGTGTTTAGATTGTCTGTATCTGTCTTGAAGCATCCTGCCATTACTAAAATTACCTGGTGAGGTTAAACATACCTGCCTTGTGTCATTGGGATTGAGATTAGGATTGTCTTTCTTGAATTACAAGACATAATCTAGTATTCTTCTAGATTTCTTCTTCTAGAGTGGGTGAAAGTGGGTGACTTCTGAAAGAAGAGTGGAACAAGATGCATTATAGTAGCCTTGCAGTTGACTGCATTGCAAATGATGTTGAATAAACTTTGTATTTTTCTTATTTTCTGTGTTTTAGCTGATGAGCCAGCAAATTCATCACACAATCTTATATCTCTTTCAAGAGGTTAACCTTTAACAGTTATCAGTAATCAGAGTCAAATAGTTAATCAGCTGAATGGGGCGCCATCTTAAAGTGATTCCAGCCTCTGTACTTTACTACCACAACCTTAAATGGCCTTTAGGAACTAGCTGCTAAAGGTCACTTGAATATGCTTAATGGATGAGAAAGCATCAAGAGAAATGGGCTACGGAGCTGCTTGTTAATGTAGACCAAGAAGAGGTCTACATTGATTGACTTCTGCTGCCATCATGTGGTCACTGTGGGTACTGACAACCAGAACAAACGCTAGAAGGCACACACATGCAAACAATGACTCCTTGTGCAGACTGGGTGTGCATTAATAGTACCAACATGTTTTTATTGTTGTTGTTGTTTTTTAAATTTAGGCCTGCAACTAATAATGATTTTCATTTTTGAAAAATCTGCAGATTATTTTCTCAATTAATCATTTGGCGTTTAAAATGTCAAAAGATGAGACATATGAAAAATCTGTTTCTTTGTTTTGTCAGACCAACAGTCTGCTAACCAAACTTGTCTCCCATCTATTATAGAAGACTATAATACAATCTGAAGTTCTCCTACAGACATTTTAAGACAAAGACAGTCTGCTTTGAATAATAATTTGTGTCTGATATGTTTTTCCACAAAAAAAACTTCCATTACCCCATTAAAATTCTAAACTACATCTACTCTCCATTATTGAAAAATCCATAATCTATGAATATAAAAATATTTTTCATTGAAAATGTTTAACTGCTGGATTCAAAATGTCTCCCACTTCACTGAAAAACCCATTAACTACTCAAAACTCACCTTTTAGAGATGTTTGTAAAGTTTGTGTTAATGTCTTCTGTATGTGCACTGGAGGTTTCAAATTACCACATCACACTTGTGTTAAAGTTGCATACTGGACCATGATTGGTTCTGTGTTAGTTATGATGTCACAAATCCTGCTTGTAAGTACACGTATTGAACTCAAACTGTCAAACCTTGCCCATACATCATTCTGCACAGTAAAGCTGAAACATCCAACTGAAGAACAATAAGCAAAACATTTTTTTGAGTGGAGGGGGATGTAAATAAAATATTCACATTTGAGAAGCTGGAGCCATAAACTGTGGCATTTTTGTTTAAACAGGCAAATGACTTAAATGATTAATCAGTTATCAAAATTGTTGCCATTTTTCTGTCAATAAAATCAATAAAAGACTAATTTAAGCTCAATATGAATTAGTTCTTACAGCTATGTTAGGAAGCTATAGCTAGATAAATAGATATCAGTAGCCTGCATGATATGACAGTCGGTGTGTAATACTGGATGTTGTAGTTTATGTCACACTGTTATGCGCCATTATGTATATTTGGGCTGTCACTTGTAATTAGAAACTGTAATTCTTAGCCACAGCCCTGCTGACCACATACTACATCAACTGGAATGCCAAAGCAAATCCAACAATGAGAGCTGCAAATCAAGCGTTATAATAAGAAGACAGGTAATAAAGGAAGTATTTATTATAGACATTATACAGTTACAGTCACACACATACTGACATATATTTACAGTGAGCAATGTTCCCCTTCAGGCGCAGCCAAAACCACTGTGGCTGGTTGATATGCATGCACTCAAATCCTGATGAAATGTTTTGTATGCTGCGTAATGCCTTGGCAACCTCAGCTTCTCAAAACATGTTAAAGCTGTGGGAAGCGTGGCCTCAACTATTTCCACCTTCATCTCTGTGGCTGGCACCTCCCATCCTGTCCAGAACTTTATGAGGCTCTTTAGCTCAGCTGGAGATGCTGTGTTAAATAGCAGCTGATCAGACAACACAGAACATACCGAACAGACTTCATGCTACAGAAGCTTTAAACTTTTAGTGCCTAAAAATTTTGCACAGTACTGTACATCACAGTAACAATATTGATACATACCATTTTCAACAAATGTTTTCAAGTAGCCAGATACTCTGGATACATCCATGACATCACACTCAACATTGTCTTTGACTTTGTAGCTCTCAAAGATGACAGTCATAGATGATGGCCATATGATGCAATCCAGGATCATCTGAAATCACATGTAACTTCAACTGAGTCCAAAATACTCTATCAAGTATTTGATATTGGTATTGTCTACAGTGGCAAGAGAAAGAATCTAAATGCCTTGGCAACCTCGTATTTAAAACAATCACTTCATAGCAAAAGTAATAAAGCTAAGGGCTTGGGTGTTGGTATTCAATACCTTTTAAGATTTCGACCAAAATAACCCAGTACCAAGTAGCATTAAGACTTCTCTAGTAAAATGATACCTGCATTCAATCCTTTTTGTACCCAGATCTAGAAAAAAAGACTATTTGTATGGTTTTGCATGTAGCCAATCACCGCAAATGTTCTTTGATTTAAAGGAACATTTGATTGGTCCACTACCTTGGCAGCTGCAACCCATACAGTCTTTGATGGTGAAGGTGAGCGCGGCATATTTGACGGAGTTGGCATGCCACAACATAAATATTTTAATAATTTGAACACTTTCAAAATGTATTTAGGTTACTGGTATCGTAATTTTTTAAACTATACCCAGCCCTATGAATGACGTATCGTGTTACAACTTGTAGATTTTGGCAAATCTATGAACATTTTGAAGCCCCTTTTGTCCTTTCTTGTACGCTTTTGTGTTTCATGAGAACAATAGTCAAAAGGAACTCTTTTTGAAGTTATTTGTAGTATTTAATCACTCTTAGATGTTTCCTTTTCATCAGTACCTGAGGTGTGACTTGTGCCTCCGACTCCCTGGGAAACAGGATTGGGATTACATCTCCTCTGTGAATGAGTAGCGGCCACAGTCCTGTCTCTTGTAAGCCTCTTCGGAACTGATTGATTTGACGCCTTGTTTGCTTAATAACCTGTAATAATAAAAGAAAGATGGCATAATGTACACAAAATGATTCACCAATAATCTTCTTTCTGTTGCTTTAAAGTGAGAATGAAGTAATGAAGTGAAAGTCTATTAGTATAGCCATGAAGTTTTGAGCATATTAATTTTACAATGCCAAAAAATAGTTAATAGATAAGAAGTTAACAGTTAATAGAAAATCTGAGACATAACCGAGGTATAGTTGGATGTATAGTTTAAAACAAAAAGCCAGGCTTCACATTATTGGCAAGTGAATATTGAAAATCTACAGGCAGACAGGGTGACAGTGCAGAGCAACTTCTGATGGCTGTGACAACTGGGGTTGGAAACTGTCTTAAAGCATAAACTGGAATGAAACCAACACTCTTATGCTGGAGTGGTCCTCCAGCTCATCAACATTAGTCTGACTTTCTCAGATTTTGTTTTCCTTGTATTGACAAGGAGAAACAGATTCTGACATACCTTTTATCTGAATTCTGTTTCCTTGCAAGCAGATGTCAACTCCATTATTGGTTATGACAATATATCTGAATGGCAACAGGAACTTTGCAGTGACTATTGGGTATTGTGTTAATGGTTGAAATGGTCAGCAAACAGCAGAAAACTGTGTGTTTCTTTTTTGTGATAATTCTCTTCATTATTGATTAATTTGCTGTTTATTTTCCTGATTAACCGAGTCATTGTTTTGTCTGTAAAATGTCAAATGCCCAAGGTCCAAAGATATTGAGTTTACTATCCTGCATGACACATAAAAGTTCTCTCACATTAAAACAAACATAAACTAGAATTATTATTCGATTATTAAAATAGTTGCTGAGTCATTTTCTGGTCATCTGGTGATCAACTAATTGATGAATTGACTATTCCTGTCAGCTCTACTCTATAAATGAAAATGTAACAAAATAAAGATGTGGGAATGCTCTTAGGAACACTCTCTTAAGGATATAATAAAATAGTAATATCTAATATTTATTGATAGGAGATTCAGTGTGTTCAGCACTAGTGCGGGTGAAGTAACTTGATTTGAGAAGCTGCAGTAGAATAAATAGTGACAGTTTGATATTACAGCATGCAAAAGAAGTTTTTTAGACAGCCATTTCCTGTTGGTAGCATTTGGTGCAGGGAGCTTCCATGACAGGCAGAGCTGATGGATGGAGTCAAGTTCTTTTAATCCAGCATCTCCATCAAGCTGGAATAAAACATAATGGAGAACATTTTTTTATGCAGCATGCATAGAATAAATTAAATTGATTGCAGTTTTACGTTGAGGGCTTCCAGTGACTGAGCCTGTTCATAGAAAATGTATGCCTACATATTTTTCATGTCATGTGTTCACCTCAGTTAAAGTCAATTCTCACCATATTCACTATGTCACGGATGTCAAGGTCAGGGCAGTCTTGTATTGTCACAGGAGTAGTCTCCAACGAATGCCCAAAGAGATTGTGAATAATGGCCGGGCTAAGTCCTGGGAAACTTGGCCCACAATGCAAGAAGGAATGACCAATCATCCGGCCTGCTACAGTGAACATGTTATTGTCAAGCAGTTCATCTGAAACTGAGGGGATGAGGTGATCAGGCTCACCTTCAAAGATTTTGGTGATGGCCGCACTTCCTGCAAACAGTGATAGATGAAGGGGCAAGAATGTAACAAGTTGCAACTTATATTTTTTTAACCAGCAATTACAATCTTATTACTGAAATTAGACTAAGACTAAGACATAATAATAGTAACACATTAACTTCAACCATTCTAATCATCAACAAAATGCTCACACAAAGCCATTTTTATGTTATGTCATCATAGGTAAAAAAAAATATTTTTTTAAGGATCAAGGTTCACAGATTAATTGTCTAAAGCTGGTATTGTTTGTAATTGAGAAAATAGGCTCAGTCAACACTGTTGTTGTGTGTGTTGTTGTGTCTAACCTAAGTTTATATGGAATCCATTTATAAGCTTGAAAATCACTGTTGACAGCATGTGGCGGTCGACTCCACTTCCTGTTGCAACATCACCTGCAGAGAAACACCTGCTGTTATCTGTAAATCACTTACCTGAGCAATGTGGTGTTTTTTAAACAGTAAAAGTAGTATTATTTAATATATTGGTGTCTACCTTGAAGTTTGCATTGAAGTGGCGATGCCCACTGAACATTGTCTCTATTGTAGAATGTGACTAAAGCTTGGTCTTGCTTCTCCTTGTCTTGTCTGATATCCACACTCAGTAATAAACTGTCTGAATCTTTGTTGTCATGGAGAAGGTCTTGTGAAAATAGCCAACCAGCTTGTTTTGGATCTGACACTGTTCTCCATTCTGAAACAGCCAATGAGAGCAAAACAAGGAAATAAAATGTGAAATATCCAGTGTCCACAAATGAAGCTTTAAGGGACACACTAATGTGTTTTTTTTTTGTTTGTTTGTTTTTTTTAAAGACAGTTGATGATTGATGTCACTGAATTGTGAGTGTATACAGAATATGGGTTAAATAATAGCTGTAGATAGTTGTACTACAGCACTGAATACATGGTCGATTACCTGTGGTACTTTCTTCTGTTACTTCAGAGTGCTCCTTTTCTGTATTTACTGACCCGATCATAATGGACAGTAAGTCAAAGGAAGTCGGTCCAACAATCTGAGAAAAGGAATTTAAATAAGGTATTGGGTAAATGGCAAATGCTGTAAACAAATCTACTGTGTGTCTGGTCAGTGTAACCCTGAGCTCACTACCAGATGATGTAAATAACATTCCTGTGTTAAAACACGTCAAATTACAGGGCTGCTATTTTAGAGGTATGCTGCATTGCAGCTTTTCTTGTGAGTGACCCTCCAGCAAAAAGGTAAAGAAGAATCACATCAACTACTCCTCAACTTTCAACCTATTCGGTCAGACCATTAGCTGAAAAATTTTCTTTTCTATCTATGTCACTGGATACAATTTTCTGCTCACTTGACCTTTGGTTGAGTATATAGACTCTTTCTCAGACATCCATTGCTATTCTAAATGTTTAAATATATTCTTTCAAATTTATAAAAAGGTTATTTTCTCTGTGAAATGTATCGCCCAGTTTGTCCATGTCTATTGAGATAAAACTCGAAAGGATTAGGAAAGAGTATCATATATTTTCTTACCCGAGTGAACAGGAAAATAACTTTAGTCACAATGAAAAAGTGATACAGAATAAGCTTGACTTTGAACACAAATATTTGGTCAGTATCACAGTTTGAAACAATGTAAACAGTAGGAGATTATTTTATTGGTCTGCATCTATTGCCTAGACTATTGCTGAAGAGCTTGTTTGATTATCTTTATATTTTATTCTTATGGTGGATGAAGTGAAAGTGCAGTAAGATAAATGCAGGACCTGGTGAATAACATGGAAATAGAAAGAACAAGCTGTGGTCAGGAGAAGGTTGCAGCTGTGCTTACCTGTGAAGATCTGTGGTAGTCTCCTCTGTTGTGTTTCATGTCAGTGCTGTTATTGGGTCTGGGTGGGAATCTCAACACCCAGCAGTCTAAGCCAGTTTAACTTGTCAGTGCAGGTATCATAAAAGCAGGAGTCTGGAAGCTTAACCTAAGGCAACCACATTTTTAAAGTGCTCATGTAAGAAAGTGACCATCAACAGATTCTGTTTGCATACAACTAACAGGTCTTAAGTAGGACTGGGTAAAATGGTTGAAATCAATATCTCAATGGGACTTAACTGCAGCTTCTCAAATGAAATAAACAGCAATGTTGAATTATCACTCAACTCTGGTCACAACTGGTTACTTCTTAATGGTAATTATTTTTTACACTATATCCAATTCAAGTCTATACCAAACCAAAAATAACAATAATAACAATAGTCTTTGTGTGGTGTGGCGAAGACTCTAGTTCATGTTGTGATAAAAAGAATCCATAATTTTACACAAATATCAGCCTCAATAAGTGTGCCATTTTTATTGTTTTACCACAATCCACAATACAGATGAATAAAGTAATGATATAGTAATTTAAAAAACAGGAGACAGTTCACTGGTTGATCTAGTGAAATGATTATGCTTTGCCTTCAGTGCTCTTTGTATCCCAAGTGATCTGCCAAAACTGACTAGAAAGCACATTTCTGAGAACTGAAATAAGCTGTACATGTTAACAGACGACCAGAAATTAATGATCAGAACCCGCAACTAAGCCAATGGAAACATAATTCCTTATGGTCATGATGATTATTATTATTGCTAGTGGCAAACCTAGTAGTTGTAGTAATAGATTTAAGTCTAAACCCTTGCAGCACTCTCCTTGTTTGTTTCCCACAGTCAGAGTGTGTCTATCTGTCTGTCATTTGGATTGGTGTGGCTACCTGTCAAGACTCTCTCAAACAATGTCAGCTTTTATTGACTCCAGCCCTCCTTGCCCTAAAAAAATGAGCTGGAATGAAGGAACAAATAAACAAACAAATGTCTATAATATGTTTGTTTTTTTCCATCAAGTAAACTGGAGAAAACACACAGTGAGGAGAGGAAATGGGTGGTTTGATTGTCAGATTGTGGAAACTTGGATTCAACTGAGTCAAATAAAAGACAAAGACTGACGTTATGTTTAGTTCTTGTCTTCCCCTCCTGCAGGAATGAGGATTTTGAGTTATTTCAGTTTGTTTCAGTGTTGCACTATTTATGATCAGAATTGTTGACAAGAATATCCCACAGGAGGAAGTCAAACAAAGATGCTGTTAAACACATTTTTCCCAACTAGACAGAAATTACATTCTTGAATAATGTACAACTTTTTTTTTTTTGCAGTATTCTTTATTACATTATATGTGTAATGTGTAGTGTGTAGTACTGGTTATTGTCATGTCAGATGAAAGGTGATTCAGTTTCAGAACAGCCTTAGTTTTGTTGCAGTTCTTCTATAAAACTGCATTGTTATTGGCAATATGATGTATTCAAATGTAGGCAATACACAACATATCATATTATAACATGATACTCAGCACATTATCATCCCTCTTAAAGTATGGATACTAGAGATCAACATTCACAGGTCTGCTTTCTTTCTGACCATGTGATTTTCAAGTTTTATGTTGTAAAACCTTTTCAATATCAGGATTAAGTAGTCTTCACTGCATTTAATTTTGTACCTAAGCACAGTGATACCAGACAGGAGACTTCAGCATGAGATGAAGCAGTTTGACCCCATCTAGTGGTAACAGTGCATTCACATGGGGTACAGTCTTATGTTCACTTTTGATGGAGCAGTTCAGTAATTAAATATGAATTTTCAAAGGGAACTTTAACTTTCTCAAAGCTGCAATAACCTCTTTTATGTTTTTGTCTGTTTGTTCTTCATTAGTGTTCCATCTGTCTGCTCTCACTTTATTTTACTCATCTCAGTGAAGCTACATGTCAGAGTCCCGAACACTCAACATGTTAGAGCCCCCAACACCCCCCAATGCCTCCAGATGCCCCTCGGGGTGACAGTGACACAAGTGTCCCATTGTCAAAGCGGCGTCTGTCAGGGGGGTGAGCATGCCTCAGGGGACATCAGAAGATTAGTTATGACATTAACCCCCAACCCTCTCAACACACACACACACAGACGCACACATACATACACATACACACACTCACACACAAACGGTTTTGCATGCCCCTACCCATAATCCCTCTGTTACAAATCACTTCCCGTTTCATGAGCCACTGAGACAAAGCAACAGATCATGTGAGTGTGTTTTGTGCTTGTGGCTGACTTTAGAGTGTTTGCCGTGCATGAGTTTCAAACATTTTAATCCGCTATTGGGAGCTGAAGAACCACAAGAGGGGCCTTGACATTATTATTGTGAGTATTTTAAGGGTGAGCATTGAAGTGATTGTAGTCTACAATATGAAGGGCATATCTAGTGTGCATGTTTGTGGGGAAAAGGGGGGGTTGTACAGTATGCATGTGCATTCATGTGTCCAGCATGTGTGGGGGAGGCGCTTTGCCCATTAGGCTGCACACTAGAATTTATCAGTTTATCACGGTTAGTTGATCAGTTGATGTATTTATTTGCATACTGCCGTTTAAGCGAGCAGGCTTTACATTATTTATGTATCTCTTGGGCAGAGACTTGCAGACCGAGTCAAGTGCAGCAAGTCAATGGCTGATCAATATATGATCAGCCAAAGAGCTCTCAGGCTGTACTTTACTGCAAGATCAAGGCTGTAAGACCATTATAGACCATTCAGGCTAATGATTGAATAAACACATAAGAAGAAAAAAACAAGTTGACATTCTCAGAAACAAGAGTTAACAATCATTGAAGTATGAAGGTGGCATTACAGTGATTTTTTTGAGAATGTGATCCTGTTCTGTATCACAGTCTTCATTAAATATTCAGCACTGTCCCTTATGTCAGTGTGTCAAATGGTAAAGCCAGCACAGCAGAAATGGGAGAACAGACAGAGAAACAAAGCAAGAGTAAGACAGAGAAAGACACAAAAGTGGTTGGTGAGAGAGCACAGATTGAAAAGCAAAAAACAAAACGAACCCAAAAGTTAAATTTTTTATTAAACTCAAAAAGAACCCATTATGAACCTACATTGTCAGTAGTAAAAATAGCAAGTGTCTTTGTACTGCCACAGTTAAATAACATTTTCTTTTTTGGTAACTGGATCAGATATTTTAGGTAGACTGGCCACGTGTGATGATATTTTTACAGTCTGTGGTTTATGAGGATATAAATACAGTCTGGAGACGCTTAGTTCAAGGTCAGATCTGGGATGTATATTGTTACTCTGTATTTGTCAGCTGGGAAAAGATGTCAATAGAAGGTTTATTCTCTTGGTCCTTGCCTCCTGTCTCCAGCTTCTCTCTCCTTTTTATATCTCCTGTATTTCTTTATCACACTCTCTCGTCTTCTTTCATTAGAGGTGTGGGACAAATTAGAGTGATGGATGGGCAGTTCCACCTCCAGGATGCTTGTTCATGCGGGCATGCGCACTGACACACACACGAATATAGACATCAGATGTGCGCATTTGTGTGTGTTTATGCAAGTGTCATGCACATTTTCATTTGTCGTTTGCAAATCTGTCATTAGCACGCTCTGTTTTTTCTTTTCTGTTTTTTTAAAAATCTTCTTTCCCTGACCATCAATTAGACTTTGAAAACCGGATGATGGGGTTGGGCTTTTCACATTTGTGGCTGCATCTGCTTAATTACCAGGCATTACTCACACATACAGGCGGCCATGTGTGAGCACACACACACACACACACATACACACATAGACACACAAACCACACTCATCCAGCTAATGGACCAGTCTGTCTCTGCTTCAGCTGGGCTTATATTTCACCTCAGAGAGGGAAGGAGCACAGCCAACAGGTCCATTACTGAGAAAAAGAGAGAGAGAGAGAGAGAGAGAGAGAGAAAGAGGTAGGGATTGTGATGAGGGGAGGAAAAAAGAAAGAGAGGGGCGGGAATACGGCTGCAGGCGTACTGCGGCAGCAGCAGAGCGGCATGACGTGATAGAGGAGTAGAATGACAGACAGAGACACACACACAAATGCACATGCTCGCGGCTCAGAGGCTTGCCAGGCAAAAGTAGCCAGACGCGCTCAGCAGCATACAGATTGGGAGACAACTCAGTCGCTGCTTTGTATCCAGATGCTCACAGAGGGTGAGTGTGGTATTTGACATTTCTGTTTATGCGTTTGTTAATTAGACTGTTGAATTAATTTATCCATGTTCTCTCATTTTTTGTAAATGTAACTATGAATGGTATTTTTTTCCCATGTTGATTGTGTGGACAGATAAATACAAATGCTACATCTTGTTGAATGAACATGTTCACAGTGATATCACTATCAGGAGTGTTAATGGAGTGATGGCTGTAGAGTGAAAGAGAGAGGCAAACGGACAGAAAGGCAGAGCTTAAGTGGGATGAAAAGAGGGGAAGAGGGGATGAGAGAGGTGGGGGGTACGCTCTAACCAGGGGTGACATGATGCGATCAGCCTTAGTCAGCGTTATAGGGGCTGTATGACTCAGTGCAGCATGCATAGCATACATAGTGTAATGTGTGTGCATCTGAGAAAGGTCTGAAAAACAAGAGTGTCGGATGACGTGGAGAAGATTAGTAGTAGTGAATCATGAATAGAGGCGCACTTTATGTGCACACATGGTAATGTTTATATTATTGGTAGTCTGGCTATGTTCTCTTCTGTCCTGTTTAGTTTGTGTGGGTGTATGTGTTTGCACCACTATCCTCGCTTCTTTAATGAGTGTGTGTGGAGCCAGCGAGTGTTAGAAGAACATCTTTTCCTTCGTTTCTGAGTGATTCACACTCTTTGTGGATCTCCTCAGCTGATTACTTCTCCATGTGGTTGTACCATGCAGCACTGAAAGCCTTGTTAGTCCAGTTTTGGTCAATTTTATGTTTTCACTTCAGTCATTGACTATCCTCAATAAATAAAACACTTGCAGAACCCAGTGTATGACATGAAGAATACATTGCGGTCAACTGTTTAACTGTGTCCCTGAAAAGTGTCTCTAAGGATGACAGAATGTGTCACAGTATACCAAGTGAATTTCCATTTTGGTAACTGACTCATAATAACATAAACAGTCTTCAGTTCATTGTTCAAACAGACATTTATTGTGTGACTGAAATGAAGTTTTGCTGCCAAAAGATGAGAACACTGATTTCATCAAAGAAAGTGACTTTGAAAATGAGTCACTTCAGTACGGGTTGGCTGATTGGCTGGAAATGTGGTTCCTGTTTGTCACAGCTTCCTGTCTTGGTGAATGGTGAGGCGCTACGGACCAATGGGAGGGCAGTGGTGAGGATGCAACAGTGATCCAGGAAAAAACAGCCCATTGTTCCTGGGACGTCGGAGAAGCGTGACCTCCCGCATACCGGCACTGCCTGCTCAGCCTAACGGCTCACCAAAAACGCGGGACCCCATTGGCAGGTAAGACATTCATGTCGGACAGCTGATCTGGCACATGACATTTCATAATAAGCAGCATTTGAGTTTCAGATGTTGTTGTTATTATTATGTTTGTACCTTCTTCTATGAACACTGTGCATTTCCAGGAATTCTATCTGTACGTTTTAGTGTTTTTGAACCACTGAGTGTCTCTAAGATATTGTAAGATGGTTGTTTTCATTATGGAGGTAATTATATTAATTTATTGTAGACTTTCCAGACTAGGTGACACACACACAAACACACAGGCACTTCTAATGTCCTTCAGTTCACAGATAGAGAGGCCTGTGTGACCACCTCATTTATTGATTTTGTGATGAGTCAGAGGGTGTTCATCACAAGGGTGAGGGTATGTGTGTGTGTGTGAGAGAGAGAGAGGGTGGGGGGGTGCTTTACATGTTTCTTTGATCAGACATAGCTCAGTTCAGGCTGAGTGTGTCATGGGACTGGAGAGCTAAATGTTGTAATGTGATTATGATGTTAGAAGCTAACGTCTTATGCTTGCTGTGCTATCCTGCCTAAACTCTCCCTCTGACAAGTTTATACCTGAAACAGTTGCGTTTTATTTTTACTGAGGTCAAGTATGTTTTTACTCGGCTCATGTGGTGCAGCTCCTAGCTATGTGGAAATAGAACGAAAATTACACAGGACAGAGGAGCAGTGAAGGAATCAGGGTACCTGCTGCTGCTTTTACACACAATATCCAGCAGATGTCAGCAGCATCCTGGCAGAATGACTGAGATGACTTGTCAAATACTTTTTCATTTATCCACTCATTTGCTGAGCTAATGGTCATTTCATTCACTTGCAACAATAAACAGATATTATCAACATGTTCTTGCACAAAAGGCGGTGTTACAAATGACTTTTTACTTCTTAAAGACTATTACTATTCCTAGCTCCAGCTTTTCATATCTAAAAAAATGTTGCTTTCCTCTGTTTTATGTTGTAAATTGAATGTCTTTGGGTTTTGCACTGCTTGTCAGTCAAAAGAAGTTTAAAGAACATCACCTTGGGAAGCTGTGATGGCTATTTTTCAATATTTTGTGATGTTTTATGGACTAACTGATCAGAAAAACTACTAACTGCTAACCTATTTGTCCTCACCTTTTTTCCTTAGCGCCAGACTTGAACCATAAAAAATCCAGTTTAAACCAACCTAAATATCTGATTTCTTACATGTTCTCCCTGTAGGTTTTAAATAAACTCAGCCTTTTATAACCACAAATGACTGCACTTTCTATAATCAGACTAATTTCTGTAGCCAGACAAGTCACAAGCTGTTAGATCCACAGAGAAAGTGTCAGTTAACCAACAATCTAACTATTGTAAAGGTACTTATATAACAGAAAGATACAGAATAATCCCATCTTTCAAGCCAGTATAGTATCTGAACACATGACACAGAGATCGCACCCCACATATATAACAAGCTTATACTGTAGAACATTGCTTTATGTGTGAGGGAATCAGACCTTAAATTGCGTTGCCATTTTTTACCGGCTTACCGTTGCTGGTTTCAGTCAGCAGAGATGTATCACTGTTTGTCTCCCATTCCTTTCTCTTTTCATATACACACAGACATTCCCGCCACAGCTGAGTCTCTGTATGTCCTTGTGTCGGCTGCAGTAGTACTAGTGTGACCCTGGTGTATCCCCTGGGAATAGCTAATTTCCATACAGATAGACACAGAGCCAGACTGCACCTGTGCTCCTGGAAATCCTAGCAGGAATTGTATCAGACAGAAATTCTGATGCTTATCAGTGTATCGGCCTCCAAGGAGAAGGAGAAAGTGAGAAAGAACAAGAGAAAAAGAGACAGAGACAAGCACAGATGGGGGGAGATGAGGAGAATGGATGATCGCATCTGTCTCTGTTTACCTACTGCTGCATCACCGCCGCTGCGTGCTGCAGGTCTTCATTAGCATTGAGTCAACTATGATAGAGTCCTTGGCAAAATACCCAAATCTCTCAATTTTCTGTGTGAGTGGGTCTGATAATATGAGTGGGAAAAATGAAGGTCTTCTACGGATAATCTATCCTTTCCTTCATAAAAAACTGGAAGGTTATTTTTGGGTCTGTTTTGAGTTTTTGAGTTGAATTAGTCAACCTCTCTACGCTGCAGGGATTCTGAAAATGACAGACCTTTTGCTCTGACTGCTGAGTTAATGTGTGTGTTTGTGCGATCCACATTACACTCTGTGCAATACTGTGATTAGATGCGCCTTTCAAATAATCCTACATTTTATCCTTGAGACTTTGATGGCTTAATTTGATGTATCTCTGCTTTATTAAAGACAGCTTCCTAAGAAATCTTCTGGCAGCAGAATTTCTGCTATTTAAGAAAGGGCAAGCAGGGTTTAACCATTAAATCTGTGTATTTTGTGTGTGTGTGTGTGTGTGTGTGTGTGTAATAATAAATGCTTTTTATATCAATATTTTCAAAAGTGAAAGTTGAGTACAGGAAGTAGAGAGTAAAACAGAATGTACAAGTACATGTATATGTTTATATCTGTGTTGAGTCTGAGTGCAGAACAGCTGTTGACCAGGTCCTTCACATCTGGACAGTAACAGCAACATGATTAGTTCACTATGTTGTGTGTGACAGTCATGAAGATGTGACAGTTTTATTGTTATTGGCAGACTCATTAGAAAAATGTAAAAAAAAACAACAAAAAAACATTTTCAGCATTTTCTCAGACTGGCCAATAATTTAATATTCTTTGTCGCAGAGAAAAGCATATTTACCTTTATTTCTTACTTAAAACATTGATAAAATGATATGTACTAACTAATAATGTATCACTTAAAACGTTCTTAAGAGTTAAACAGAAAAAATTAAGTTAACAATACAGGAAAAATGATTATGAGAAAATATATATGTGTTATACCCAAGTTATATCACCCTGCCTCCTCCTATTTAACTTAATTTGAACTACAAATCCCCCCAAAAATGTCCAGCAGTATTGTAAATTTCCTGTGAGATATTATGGTTTACATGCTAGAATGAACAAGTTAGATTTGATCAGAAACTGTCACGTGAGATTCTTACATTTTGTGAGAGAGAGCAAATCAATTAGTTATCTGTTCCTCTCCCAGATGATGTGATCCTTTACAGTTTACACTTGCTGTTTTCCTCTTATTCCCCTCCCCTCCCGTATTTCCAACCTCCCAACCTCACAGCCTACCGCCTCTTTTTCTCCAGCTGGGCAGCACAAGGTAGTTAAATTATACGATATTACATGAAATGTCTCACTTGACCAACATTCACTGCAGTTTGCGTCGCTCAGAAGAGCTCAAAGACTATTACGTAGAGTTTTATAGTTCTTAAAAGGGCTGTGTATTTCTGAAAGGCACGGTGAAGAGGGCAATAGAAAGTGTGAATATCTGGAATCAAAGAAAATTAGGTAAGGACGATCCCCTGCCACCTCTGAAGCTGTTAATGTAAGAGAGCAGTGTGTTTGGGTTATGATGTGTGTGTGTGTGTGTGTGTGTGTTTGTGTGTGTGTGTGTGTGTGTGTGTGTGTGTGTGTGTGTGTGGACGATGTGAATGTGTATTTGAATTCAATATGTGGAGAAAATCAGTTATTTGAGAACATAACGCTCTAAAAGCAGCTGTTGCACGTTGCTGTGAGCATGTGTCTGTGCTTGTGTGTGAGGCTGTTTTTGTGTTTTGACCTCCCAGCAGGCAAATTTGATTGCGCAGACGCTCCATGCCTTTCTGAAAATAAGCTCAACTCGTGGTTTACCATGACTCAGTTTGTCATATGTGCTTGGTTCACATGCTTGCATACTGTCGACATTTACAGCAACTAGCTCTGTGTCAAGAACAACAAATTCTAGTTTACCTGATAGATTTTAACATAGTTTAATTGACCCTTAAATTAAAAAATAAACTTTTTGGAAAGGTTTTTGTGACTAATGGTGCTATACTGTTGTTGTGGGAAAAGAAAGAGAGAAAAAAAGTGGAGTGCTTACCTTAGTATTTAACATTTTGACTCATAGGTCTCTCTCTCTCTGTTTCTCCATTTAGGTCAGTATGAGTGGGGGAATCAATGTGAAGTCGGCCCCCCGGCCTTCTCCCTCATCAGGAATCCCCCTCCCACGCAGCTTGTTGCCGTCTTCCCCAAAAACAGACACCCGCCGCCGGGCTAGCGAGCTGCCTAGGCCCTTGACACAGACCCCTAAACACACACCCACACACACTCCCACACACACACCCACGCACTCTCCTTCACTTTGCCCACGGAGCTCCAGCATCCAAGGGCCTTCCTCTCGGGACCCCCTGAGAGACGCTGGCCTGAAAAGTCAGCTCTTCCAGCGAACCGGAGGTCTACCTGCTCCCCAGGCTTCACGTTCCGCTTACAGCAGCCCACTGGCCCAGCGCCGGATACCACCAGTACACTCCAAAGACACACTAGATCTGGGTAAACCCGTACCACAACAAACCGCAACAGACATTCCACATGATGGCAATTGCAACAGAAGTGCCTTCACCAATAAGAACCAAGCATGGGGAGCCAGCAACCTACGTCCACCACTCCAATTCAGGAGAGGGGACAACTCCAACTCTGCATCACAGGTGGCGTTTGAAGTCAAGTCAGGAAGAGAAGAAGAGTCTCCAAAAAACCAGCCAGCCCAGTCTGCCATGTTGAAAAACGATAACCTCCGCCCTGCTCTCATTCAAACAAACTCCAAGCGCGCCATCAGAGGTCGCAGTGAGTCCACCAGCCAATCAGACGAGGAGATGGGAACTCCTGAGGACAGTAGTCCAGCCTCCTCTCCAGGTCTCCAGCCGTTGCCGCCACTCACGTTCACCATGCCAGTTATGTGCAAGGAGGCTGTCAATGTGCATGATCAAAACCTACAAAAGGATGAGGTGTTCACAGAAACACTCACACCGAGAGTCAACATGGCAACTGTGGCTCCCTTCAGCTACAGGTAAGCAGTCTGTACTCACATGCACACACACACACAAAGTGCAGAGCCCCTTTTAATTGACTCCTGTTGTAAAACCATTCTCTTGTCATTATTATATGATCACTTTCTCTTCTCATAGCTCTTTACAATCCCCCTCTACTAACACACGCACTAAAAACGACTCCCTCCCTGGATACTAAAGACCAGCCCCAGAGGCCTGTTTTGGCCATTTCAGTCTAATTCCTTTGTATCTGTGAGCACGCAAACACACACACACACACACACACACACACACACACACACACACACACACACACACACTTGGTGTTTTCTGGAGCAGAGCTGATTGTTAAAGTGTCCTCTTGACAGCCTCTGGGCTCACTCAATATACTGTTGTTCTCTCTTTCACACACATTGGGCCTCATGGTAAAACAAGAAAAGAGTGAATCTAATTTTGTAAGTAAAAAAATGCAGTGTTACTGTGTCTGATGTGTGTTATTGAATTGTGCAGTGTTTTAGTTAAATGAATCAATCCATTAAGAATGAATCAGTCAAAATAGAATTTTCTGGTGTACGATAGTTACTAAAAATAAGAAAACAAGAGAAAATAACTTCTTTCTTTTACTTGTTTTTCTTTTATAATTATGAAATTATTCACAGAGCTTTGTGTGTTATCAGTGCTTTTCTGTTTCATCAATTTGCTTTTACGGAAATCAGTGTGACACGCAGGGGAAAGCTGTCTGTTTTCTGTGTTGCTGTCCTACGCAGTGGCTTGTGTGTTTGATTGTAATAAATGGTATTGAAGTGATTTGCATGTACAGTAACAGATGTGTGATGGCTGTGTTAATGATGTGTTGACAGGCTGCAGGTGCAGGAGAGGGATTTTTCTGTGGATGAACTGAGTGACTGCTCATCAGGATCCATAGAGGTCTGCTGTGATGATCTTATACCAGGTGAGACACACACACACAGTCATGCACTCAAGCAGAGATACATAGATTTTTCAAATGCACATTTTTCCAAAATCACTTTTCCTCTCTCTGTCTCCCTCTCTGAACAAATCTTGTTGTCTGCATCTGTCTGCCCAGTTAGCGTCAAGGCACCGAGAAGCTAAGAGAGGCACTTTTGTTAGGTATGGATTCCTACGCATTTACTGCAACAGAGTCATAAAAATGGTGTCAGACAGGACATGCCAGCAGCCGACCTTTCAGTCTCATTGTTGGAACCTGAATAGACTCAGTGAAGACTTAAGGGACAACCATTCTGTGTCCAAATATATGTCTGTCACGCTCCTACTCATCAGGCCTCAGGAGTCAAGTCTGAAGTTAGGTGGTGTAATTTTGTGTGAGTGTGTGTGTGTGTGTGTGTGTGTGTGTGTGTGTGTGTGTGTGTGTGTGTGTGTGTGTGTCTTTGCCCGGGGCTCTGCTGACTACAGTGGTTCCTGGATCAAGAGATAGAAAAGAGAGATGGGCTCAGGATGTTAAGATGAAGGAAGATGACATGGGTGATGTGGGTCAGTAATGGTATGAAATGGGGCAACTCGCTGCCAGGCAATATTATATGCACATTGATTTCAGCTTCATTCAAGAGCTGTCAGGGACACTGAACCCGTCCTTCCCTCACACTTCCTCTCCGTCCCTCTCTCTTGCAGTTTCTCCTTTCCAGCTTCATTGACCTAAAAAGCCACATTCCCAACATGACCTCCTCCCCCTCCCACCCACACGCCTTTTGAGTAATGGTTTGCTCTGTACCCACAGCCATAGTCATTCATTGCCGTGGTCAATCTGAGCCAAGGGATGTGGACATGCTTCAGAGATATGACTTTATCAGTGGCTTAGTGAATCATTCCTTTTGATGCGGTGTCAGATGGATTGGGGGAGCTAAACTGTGTAGCTTTGAAATGAGCAGCCCAGAGTTAGTGTTTATTAAGCTTTACTGGCCAAAATCTATTCTTGGTTATACACACCTGACCGAACATGTACAGTGCAGTCTGAAAGCATTTGGACAGACATAATTGTTTTAGCTTCTACAGCACATTTGATTTGAAATGAAATAATGACTGTAAGGTATAAGTTTGAAATGTTAGCATAAGACTGGTTTAAGGTGTCCACATCCACACTGAGTGAATACTTTTTATACATGGTCCCCAAATTTCTTCTTCTTTCTTCAAAATTCTTTCAGTGACCAGATAGTTTGATGGCCAAGACAATCACCTGACCTCAGTCCAGCTGAGCCTGTGTTTCAGTTGCTGAGGATCAGACTGAGGCTAGGGATATCCTCTGCAACAAACAAGAGCTTGTTATTATTGTTACAATAAACTATTTCTCTCTGTCCTCTAAAATTGAGGAACTTTGTAAAATGCATGAAAGTGTATGCAAAAAGTCAATGCCAATACATAGAATTGAAATTCATACACTGTTATCTGATGTGGTTGTACATACCCCACAAAAATGTGCTAAAATACAGAGACAGCTCAAAGAAAAATGTGTCCCTGTCCTAATACTTCATAAATGTACTCTATGTGGACAATATATAATAATCACACCTATTATTAATTGTTTGAACATATATTTTGATGTATCACAGCATAGGTTTTCCTTGATGTTCTCTATTCTGTTGACCTGGCCTGTCTAAAACTATAGCTACCAGAATAGATCTGTTGGCAAATACAACCTTTTGAAAGCTTTGTGGAGGTTTCAACCAGCTGGTTGTGGGAAGGGGTATGGGAGCTTATGGTGGACCAACCCCAGTCTTTACAGGCCTCTAGATGTCTTGGGACTATGGTTGTGGCCTTGTAATTGGTCCCTAGCAGGCGTTAGAAACAGATCTAAAAGTGTCTTAGACTCCTCTGAAGCTGCATTTACATGGAGGGTGGGTTGACACCGTAATAACTGTAATTTAGGGAGTGGAGGAAGGGAGGGAAACAGGGAGGAAGACAAAGTTTGGAGGGAAGGAGGAAAGAAAGAGTGAGAGGGATGAAGGATAAAAAGAGAAGGTCAGTGGGTTGATGGATTTCTTTTTGTGTAAGGAGGTAAGAGAGTAAACAGAAAATGTGTGCACAGAGATGAATAGACAGATTGAATGTTAGTTAATTATTATACAAAGCTGAATCACACAACACAACATCTGATTCGGTTGTGTTTTTCCTTGGCGACTATGGCAAAAGAGTAGATTTCACTAAGTTGAGTGCTTACATATACATTGATTGAATCAGGGGTAACATAATCAGCTCTTACATCTTCTATCCGAGACCCTAATGAAGACCTGAACATTTAATGTGACTGTAGTGCCATGTGGTCTTTCAATTAGATTGCAGACCTCCTGACCTTCTTGCTCTCTGGAGAGGTGTGTTTGAGCATGTGCTCATGTCTGAGCATGTGTGTGTATGTGTGCTGACGTATGCGTATGTGACAGTACACAGATGGTGTTTGAAAGATAAATGTGATGTGGATTGTGTATCATTTTTCATCTCCCAGTGAGGGTATGGCCAGTTATTCCCTACGGACACTCTCAAAGTCTGTCAGCTGTCTCTCTCTCTCTCTTTCTCTCCCCCTGTCTCTCTCTCCCTCTCGCTCTCTCTCCCTCACACACACACACAAACGCGCACACACACTGCACAGATAGCCACAGACATAGTGGAGGTCATGATTTACATCTGGTCTGAGAATTCTGCTCACAAGGATATGATACACTAAGCATAGTGGTGAAAAGAACTTTGACAGTCATGTATAGAGATTTTAAAATGTGACCATTGAACTTTCCAGGTGTTGGGTTGGAAAGTCATTTTGAATTTAATGGGCATTTGTTTGTTTGAAACAGTCAACACAATCTGGGACAGAGATTTTACCTAAGGCATTGTGTGATACTGAATTGCGTAATAGTCCCAGTTCCCTAAATGTATTATTTATTATTATGTATTTTTCTCTGTTTGTGTCTTATTTTATAAAGAGAGGCTTATACATGTCTTTTTTTTTTTGCAAAATTAAAAATACATCCCATAAAGACAAGTGATCAATAATACAAACTAATACAATCAAACTAAAAATTACTGAACACTTTAGTGTTTAATTTTTCTCAGCTTGACAGAAGAATATGAAGCTTTTATTTGAAGTTTTGCAACATTTACTGTTGTTACACAACATCAGTTTCAAATTGTTAGACACACTGTTTATGCATTAATTTATTGTTTATTGTTTATTTAACAGGGACAATTCCCAATACATTTATTGTACCAGATATAGCTAAAAGCACATTTCCATCTGTAGTCCCTGGGCAGAAGACATCAGTGATTAGATTAAATTAGATTAAATTAGATTAGATTAGATTAGATTCAACTTTATTGCCATTGAACAAATACAAGTACTTAACAAAGGAATGCACTTGGCATCTAACCAGAAGTGCAAATTAGGCATGAAGCGCAAGACACAAAGCCTTGCAATACAACCACGCCACCTCCATTCTTTTTTGATGACTTCCCAACATTGTCCACTGTACCTGTACATGCACTTAATAACAATAGCCAATGGAAATAACTGTAAAGCCAATAGTTTTTACTTTTAGTTTTTACATTTACCCTTTAAACTGGTTGAGGGCAAAATTATTAATTATGAAATTATGAAATCAGCTTCCAGTTGATACATGTCATGCTCTCCATTCCTTTAATGCTGTTGGACAGTCTCATGAATAGCATTTTGATAACCCCGGCTGCATCTACTCTTAGACAGTGTATAATCCTCTTTGGCCAATCTAATCAGAGACACATATGCCGAGTTGGACGGTGATGAGTGGTTTAGTAGCTTTGGGAAGATGATCAAACATAAGCATGGACTAGATTATGTCCTCATTCATCACCAGGAGTGAGATAGTAATTACTATTTTGTGTGTAATGTTATGCCCTACTCTATATTTGACCCTAACCTTGACCTGTCAAGAGTTCTGCAGTTCAGCACAGGGTTGAGCTGAGATGATGGCCCATACCTTTATGCTTGGGTTAGGTGATGAAAAAGACATCACACAAGTGGGAAAGTGATTGTCATAAACATACTCAAATCCATAATCCAAAGGAACCCATGCACAAACATGTGTGAATAAACAGACACACATACAGTAGAGGCTTCTTGCTTATTATTGTAGCACACTGCGCCATCCAGTCCTGGTATGGCAATGCATTAAGACAGAGCTGCCACCTCCTCCTGTGTCCTCTTCCTCCTCCTCCTCTTCCTTCTCTCTCCCCCCCAGGGACATTCCCTCACATTGTAGGAGGCACACAGAAATGGTTGCAGTAGATAGAGCGAGAGATGAAGGGAGAGAGAAAGGAGGGTGAATTGAGGAATGGGTGAATGAGTGCACACTCAAGATCCTTTTTGACCTCTAGGGTGACTCCCAACCCAGGGAGTCGAGTTATGGAGCCAGTCATGTGTGTAACTTCTCTGTGTCTCTGTGGGACCACACACACCCACACATACAGGAATGGAGTCACAAAGACATCTATAAGTCAAATTAATGACCCATGACAAATAAAGCACACACTTACAGGCCAGAATATATGTTCAGGATGCAAATTCCTGATGTTAATTGATTAATTGATGTTTGATTTCACACACTGCTGTATATCTCACTGTCACAACAAGAATTCGCACATCACACATGCTGATGATATCCATCGCTGCTACAATATACACACACCACGCTGTAACCAGGCAACAAGCCCCTGCAGCACAGCATTGTGGGATACCCCTGGGAAGTGTGCTTAGAATGTCAACACTGAGGTGGCTGCAAGGGAGTGTCTGCAAAGAGTGATACATTTGTAAAACAAAAACACAAATTTATCCTTTTCACATGCTTCAAGATTCTCAGGAAGGCAGTTGTTGTTTTTGCAGCGCTCAGCTGTGTGTGATTCATGATGAGTGTGTGACATTTGCCTCGGGAGAGAATGGTGTTTTTGTTGTATTAACATATGTGCCCCCGGAATTAGGAGTTAGTATGACTGATTCACTCTCATACACTATTGTCATTGATAGTCTTTAAGTGGCTGAATTGCCCGAATGCTTAAGCCAGTGACTCATGGTGTGCATCATCAGCACTGACCACCAAAGAGGTGTCACTGTGGAAAAAAATCCCCTCTCCATTCGCACATACACATTTTTGACTAAGACTAGGAAGCCTTATACTGTATGTATCAGTATGTCCTCTCAGTATTTTGTGGGTAAACAGGACATCAATGGCCATGTTATTGTGTTGGTGCAGCACCAGTGTGTGTGTGTGTGTGTGTTTGCGTGTGTGTGTGTGTGTGTGTGTGTGTGTGTGTGTGTGAGAGAGTGACTGTGAGCCTTCCCCTGGTTGTGTGTCATAGTCTGGTATTCTTCCCTATGTCCTGTGGACCTCATGCTTTAGCGTGTTAGCGGACATAAGCAAACGTAGCAGGAGTGGCGTGGCAGTGAGGCAGGATATCCCCTCTCTGTCTTACAGGCTTCCTCTGCTCCTCTGGCACATATACAGAGATCCTTCCTCATCCCGTTCTCTTCCTCCTTCTCCTCCTCCTCCTCCTCTTCTTATTTTTCTCATTACTTTGTTTTCTGCATCATACTTTCACATTCTTTCTCTTTCTTTTTCCTCACCAGTAGCATCCAGTAGACTTTTTTCATGGTCCATGCTCTCCTGTTCTGACACACTGCCTTTTTCTCTAGCTTCTCCTCTCACTTGTACTCACTCTCATCATTTTTTTCTCACTTCTCCACCTCGTTCATGCTTGTCGCATCTTTGGAACAACTTTTTTTCCCCTTTTAGTTACACACAAAAAGGCAAAAACAAGAGGAACTAAGAGGGATTGGGTGACAACAGTGAGTGGGTGAAAGTGAAAATGCGTGCCATCTGCTTAGTGGAATGGGAACCGTTCCTTTTAAGAGTTTAAGGCGTTTTGATACAATTAGTCACATTCAAAGCAGCATCGCTTCTCTCTTCTCTCGCAGTACTTTTCCTTTCAAAGCTGGAGACCTTGTGTATTCTTGTAAACATGCATATAATGCACCACACAGTGCCTGTGTGTGTGTGTGTTCACTGGCTACTTCACATGACTGCTCTGTAGAAATATAGTGGCGAATCTGTTCCAAACTGTTTAGAGATGCTAGGGCAAATATACTCATGCAAAGCACAGAGACACTCTGCCTCTCTCAGCCTGGCTGTCTCTCTTTCTCTCTGCTTCTCACCTCTATTTCACTCTGTGTTTTCAATCTATCCATTCATCGCTGTATCTCTGCCTGTCCCTCTTACCCTTACTTAAAAGTCTCTTTATGTGTGTACGGAACTGTTTGCCCGTCATCGTAGCAAATTTCCCAAGGCTCCAGCGAGTGGTCAGCCCACAAATGCGTTGACACCCACACAAACACACGCCTCTGTAACATGCTGAATGTGTGCGTCTGCTACGTGATGAATGTGTAGGCTAATGCTGAGCACTGGCACCCATCACACCCTGAAACTGCCAGCTACTCTGATGTCAGGCCAGACTGCTCAGGTCAAATACCCTGCGCAGACAGCATGCTGTGTGTGTGTGTGTATGTGAGTGTGTAGAGGGAGAGAGGCTAAATAGAAAGACAGCAAGAGAATATATGTTTATATCAGCCATATATTAAAGTGATTAGACTGTGGAGCCAGACAGACGAGTACTGGAACAAACAAGTAGCTGTGTGCTGCCAATACACACTTTACCTGTGTGTGTGTGCGTGTGTGTGTACGTGCTTTCAAGAGCATTAACGTGTGTCTTTGCCCCTCGTGCATCTGTGCGCCACACAGACTGGCCTTGTACGCGGCCACT
The DNA here is from genome assembly GCA_029490765.1 of Euthynnus affinis. Taxonomy (NCBI): domain Eukaryota; kingdom Metazoa; phylum Chordata; class Actinopteri; order Scombriformes; family Scombridae; genus Euthynnus; species Euthynnus affinis. Next base: position 18,821,002 of record CM055841.1, on the reverse strand, counting down.
CTCGTTTGACTAACCTTAATCCCTCATCAGGGAGGTATAAGAGCTGACGTACAGCACCTATTAGCCTTAAATTACATCCCTTACCCCCTACTAGCCTGCTACCAGCCCCCAGAGCCTCCATAACTGTCACCATTCAGCTCTGGCCTCAGTGTGGCATTACCACTTCAACATTGGCCCTTTATTAAAGTTTGCTGGTTCTAATTAATAGCTTTTGGCCATTACACAATAAAATAGCCAATGTATGTCTGTGTTTTTGTCTGCTACTGAGCTCCTGTTTTACACACTCTCATTCAAGGCCAGATGGATGTTAGGTCGGGGGCAAGTGTGCCATACATGTACCTATATGTGTGTGTCTGTCATTTTTAGGTACGACTGGCGACAGTTTGAGTACTGTTGAAAAATGAGCCGTTTTTTAAAGTACCACTCAAATGTTGAGCGTGGAATGTGAGCAAACAGGACATTGCTTATTTTAGCTCTGGTTTAGTGTCAACCGATTTATGCAAATGTAACAGAAAATGGGCATTAGCTCAACAGCCTGCTTGTTTGAATGCTAGTCCTAACAGCTTGAGACCTGATAACATCGTAGCTGCAGGCATAGCTGCTTGCATACAGGAGAAAGTGAATTGCTCTAATGGTAATACATCCAGAGCATTAACACTCCACCAGTCCAGCTAAGAACTGTTTTCTGTGTACAAATTCTGCTGCAAACAGTTGTATTGATTGTTAATGAGTAATGATGGACCTAAAGTTCCTTTTATGCACTGCCATCATTATGATCTCTAATGGAAATAAAGCCAGATGAGAAATGAAGACATTAAGCTGTTCCTCTCTCTCTCTGTTTACGGCCCTCTCTTAACGGATCTCCACCCAGCCCTGTTTGTTAAGAGGAATTACAGGAATAGATTCTGTAGATATTTAAAGCAAATGAGAGAGATAGGTTGATGAGGAAAAGGATGGAGAAGAGTTTGAATTACCCCTGTGTCCTGCGTTGATTGAGATGGAATGTCCAGAGTGATGAGATGACGTAGTTGAACGTGCCAGAGCTAACTGAGTCGCTGGACTGGAGCTTTGGCTTCTCGTGTCTTGTCTCATCAATGTGACACACTCGGAGAGACAGACCCACACACACACACACACGCACACATACACATACAAGAAAGGACAGATAAAAATAAAGACTCCAACTCATTCACACACCCACACATGTGCTTGTTTTAAACCACCACGGTATCCTAATGGTTGTGCTGAGGGATGGATGAGATTGAATCTATGAATTTATAACCTGCAAACTTAATGGCCTGCGCATCTATATTAACTTGGAGGAGGGGGTTACTGTAGGTCTGGAGGAAGGAAGGAAAGGAAGAGAGGAAATGAGAAAAGAGCAGTGGAGATGAGTGGAGAGCTGATATGATGCAGGTGGTGAGTGTGATGATCATTTGAGGTCTGTTGGCTCCTAATTGAAGCAAAATTAGAGACAGACCTATCTGGTTGTTTATTAGGGATTGGTTAACACGTGTCCTGTTGATCCTGCAGTCACGGCTGTTCTTCAGATAATTTGAATCAGCTTAATCATGGGTGGGCCTCTCGAGATTACCACACATAAGAGAATCTGAATACGAATGGATGAATAGAGCAGCTAATGTGATTATGAATGATTAGATGTGCATGTGTGTGTGTGTGTAGGGGGTCTTTATTCTGGCTGCAATATTTGGCAGCCGGGATTATTTGAGTCACACGCAGCTGAGCTCGATATAAATACACTTTCTTTCTCTCTCTTCTAAAACAAAGAACGGGGGACGAATAAAGGTGGAGAAGAACAAAAGGATTATCTGACAGAAAGTGGAAGAGGAGAGCAAAAGGGAAGAGTGATTTAGAGGATGTGAGAGAGAAAAAAAGAGCTGTTATTGCAACACAGGAACAGGGAAGAGCTGAGTTTATACAAGATGCTGGTAATTTATCGCCAAGCCCTTATGTTAGCACTCACTGGTGCGCAGCATAACACAGCATCTGCGGTGTGTGTTTGAGGGAGAGGGAAAGGAAGCGAGAGAGAGAGAGAGAGAGGGAGGATAGGCAGATGAATCAGCCAGTGGGAGGAGAGAGAGCAAGAGACAACAAAAAAGAAGGAGGGAAAGATAGAAGAGGAAGAAGGAGAGGGGAGGGTGAATGAGCCAGCGGGGGTAGAGTGAGCAAACCAGCGAGTGAGGGAGTAGAGAAAGGGGAGGGGGGGATGTTGCTGCTGCTGCTGCTGCGACTGTTTCTCCTGTCAGTCGGCTGCCGCTTGCCTGGCAAGCAGGAGGGAATACAGAGCGCGAGAGAAGCAGAGGTGGAGACAGAGAAAGAGGCTGATTGTGTTTTGTGTTAGCGGTATTGTCATTTGTGAGGCGCAGACACGCTGTGAGGAAGTGGATTTGGGCGCTGGACACAGATCTGCAGATCCATGGATTACCAGCAGTGAGTAAATAGGACTGCTACTGCCACTCTACTAACCCACTCGTCATTTTCAGCAGAGGGGTGAACCCACAGTCTCACACAGTGGGGAGTCCGGCTCAGTCTGGACCCACTAGAGGAGGAGAGGGACAGCAAACCAGACCATTTCAGCGTTTTTACACCTTCCTTTCTCCCCTTTCTCCCTCCATTTCTTTCTGTCTGCTTGTGTGTTTTTCAGAGTGTGTCACTGATGCTGTTGCTTGGCTCTCTGCAGGAGGGATGCTGGAGGCTAATGTGGCTAACATTAGCATGACGGCTAAGCCCAGAGAGCCGGACCTCAGGTCTCCTGTTGTCTCCAGCCAGGATACTTCAGCCCAGGCCATGGCCTCCAGGAAGCCCCCGGCCAAGCCCTCCGCTCTGCCCCAGGGACCTCCACGTCCCTCCGGGTCAGAGCTAAAGGTCTACCGGCCAACCTCTGGATCTATCCCGATTCCAATCCCCAATCCGTCCAAGCTCCGCAAACAGCGATCACTCAGCAACTTGTGTGTGCTCACTGATGCCGAGAAGAAGCTGCACCTGTACCAATCTCCCAAGTGGAATGATGATACAAGTAAGTCTGGCACTGGCGCCAACAAAGCCGGCCAGACTAAGACAGCTCAGGCTGGGGGTGGGAAACCACCGCTCTCCCGGACCCTTTCAAAGTCAGAACAGTCTCTTTTTCAGGGGAAGCCCAAACCTTTCTGCTCCCCAGCTGTGACACTGACCAAGCCGAGTCGAATCCCTGCCCCTGGTAAACCAAGGGGACCATACGCTGAGGTCAAGCCCATCAGCAAGACCTCTGAGGCGGGCCAGAGTGTAGACACAGACCCTGCTGACCACCCAACTAAGGCTAACTCCAATGGAGCTGGGAGCACTGGGACTAATGGCAAGAAACCAGGAGAGAAGGGGAGATCTGCAGCTCTGTCACCAGAGGAAAAGAAAGAGAGGAAAGGGATAGAGGGAGAGGATGATAAGGCCTTTCTAAAGGTGGATCCGGAGTTAGTGGTGACTGTTCTGGGGGACCTGGAGCAGCTGCTCTTCAGCCAAATGCTGGGTGAGTCCACTACAGTATTTCAGTCCCTGATTTGCATGAGAACACACCGTACAGGGTCAAGCATGAGACCGACATCATTTAGGCCACAATTATGTCAACAACTTAATGGTTCAGTGGACATTGGATAACATAAACAAACCCTGTGACTGTGCCATACTATGTGAACATCTCTCCTCTCCTCTCCTCCTCTCTCCTCTCCTCACCTCCCCTCTCCTCTCCTCTCTCCACACCCAAACCGTTCCCTCCAGCTCTTGCGCTAGCTCAAGCATCAACAGTGAATTTTAAATGAGTACATAATGTCAGTATGTTTTTCTAAGAGCTTTTCACTATACCATTGTGAAAGCCCTTTCTCCATAGGTGGCTCTGTAGAAAATCCCTCTGTTTACAACACTGTAGCAGTGTGTTGTGCTGTTTACATGTGTTAAATTGATTTATGTTGTATGTATATTTGTGCTAGCACTGTGCTCTTCTACGAAGCAGCTGAAGTAAGCATTTCCAGAGGTTTGACATTGTTTTGTTGTTGATTCATTTGCTCGCACTGGAGTGTTTTTTGTCCTAGTCTCATCTGGCCTACTGCCACAGTGAGCTAGATTTACTATATTAACCGATCAAATACCTCCCTCTTCTTCTCTCATTATGTCTCTATCTCTTGGGTTTTCTTTCTCTGACTCACACATAACATTGTTGGAATTGGGGCATATTTTAAAATTGAAAGCAGTCCGCACACGTATGTATCTATGTATAGGGTAGTGAAGAGTCCAAAACTACATGCTTCATGTCATTTCTACATTCTCAGGATCTCCTGGCTGACAACAAAATCAACCATTCGTTAATAAAGGCCGTGTGAGTAGGGCTGGTGGGGAGCGTGTTGTCAGTCGGTAAATAAAACGGCTGCATATTGAGTCAGGCTCCGGTCACAGTGGGCCACATATTTAGCCTCGCACCACTCCCTCACCGCCCTTACCCCTTCCCTCCCTCCTCCCCTCTAGTTCCATTGATCTCCGGGCCACTGACAGATGGTCACTATCCACCCCCCCCTCAACACACACACACACCTCCTCCCCCTGTTACCGGGGGCAACGTGTGGGAGAAGGGAATCTGAGGGGGTTGTGGCATGGGCAGGTAGTTAGTGTGCTAACACACACACACACATGTAAACACGCATAAATGTGCATACATGCATTCACACAGTCATTCACGTCAGAGGCGTATGTACCGAGACACATTGTTTATCCAAAGCTGTAGCTATTAGGGGTGTATTGTGAGAATGATGACTGAGTGTGTGACTAATAGGTCGGATCAGGGTCTGAATTTGCACCTTTTGACCATTATTCATTCATACACACACCCGCACTCTCTGTGTTTCTGTGTCCCTCTTTCTGTTGCTCATTCTCTTTCAAACCCCCCCTCTTACAGCAGGAGCAGATAGCATCAGAGAGTGAGGGAGATGCCAGTGTAGCAGGTCATTATATCTGGAAATCATTTTCTGTCCATAATCAACCCTCTCTCTGTCTTCTTCCTCTCTCCTCATTTCCTCTTTCTTTCTTCGCCGGACCTCAGCTTTCCTGCTGCATCAGAGCCCCAAATCACAGCTTGTGTGACCTTGCCCCTGTAGTCCTGCATGTGTGTGTGTGTGTAAAACTGTACATGGAGTGTATGTGTGTGTTTGTGTCGTGTGTATCTGTGTTTGACCTTGTTCCCTGTTCTAGTCCTTGTTGTGATGTGTGCTGGCCACACCTACGCCAGGCAGCCAGGTAGGGAGGACTGGAGATAAGGATGGTGAAACAGACAGAAAAAAAGAAGGAGGAACAGAGTAAGAACTCAGATTTAATGGGGGGAAACCTAAAGGACAGGACTTCATTCACAGAGTGAGATAAATGATAAAGAGACAGAGAAAGACTAAAAGAAAGAGATACTGGAGTAAAATAGTGGTAATAGACAATTACCCAAATTTATATCTGGCATCCCTCGTGACCGAATGTAGCTTTGGGTCATTATAGTCTGCCACAACCTAGCAGAGGTTTGTCATAAGAACCACAGCAGGTGTGTGGGTTAGCTGTATGAGTACACTCTTGTGTGTGTGCGTGTGTGTTAGGGAGAGGTTAATTGTAACTTGCCCTGTAGCTTGCGGCTGTGGGCTCATCCTTTATCGTATCTGCTTCTCCATTTCCGATGGGACGCGCAGCTAATTGGTTTCTGCTCCGTGTGCTCTGTCATAGGAAGATAGATTATGGATGTTCAATGGATCATTCCCAGTGATCCACTCCTCTCCTTACCATATACAGTCTCACCGTCTCCTCATGTGCCTCCTACATACATGAGAGTGAGGTGCCTCTGCACTGTACATGATCATGTCATGATAAATCAACTTTAACTCAGTCATAGGTTGTTACCCTTGTTATGGAAGCTACATGTTAGCTATTAGCTCTGCATGCTATAGGGGGTAAAATATGTGCCTCTGTGTTGTACGTGTCACATTACGTGACAGCTAGCAGCATACACTGTGACACTGTCCTTTTGAGAATAACCTACAGTGGTAGGCAATGATAATGGAGGATGCCACTGAGGTCTAATCGGGATGTATAACCCAAGACCCTCCTACACACACTCAGTGAAGAAAAGAAAAAAAACAATCCAAGGGTAGGCCTATATGTTTATCTCAAGAAGTGATTTAGGATTAATGTCAGTATTATCTGTTTTTCTTTAATCGGATGTACATGTTTAACCACTGAGTGATGAAGAGCTTTTTGTTAATTGGATTTAGAGAATTACTTGACTTATGGCTCTAAAGGCAGCAGCTCTGGACTTGGAGCAGTAATTCTCCCAAATGCAGCATGTATTAAAAAATACCTTGTTAACCGTATTAGCATCCAGGTTAGACTCCGGTAGAAGCAAAGATTAATGAACTCTCTTTGTAAATTCTGCCAACAAAATGAGCGACCTGAATGGCACCTTGTAAAGAATATACTGCATAGGCTGCCAGGGTAATGTAAAGCACTGAACCTCAGATGTCTCCCACTAATGACACCTCCCAGTCCCATCCAGCACCCATAATGAGGTGTGTGTGAGAGGGTAAGCTCCCTAAAGCAGTGGCCTTTCCCAGCATGGGGCAGGCACGGTTTAGAGAGGATCCAGTCTAAGACACTAGCAAGCATTCGGATTAGTCCTTGCATAAAGATAATGAGAAGATTCAGTCCCCATTCCACTAATCACAGATCTATCACCCTGGAAAAGGCCAGCCATCAAGACTAAAATGAATTACAGATTAAAGCCCAAAGGACATCTGTTTGGATGGAGATTTGGGGAATTTTACTTTATGAAGGATCGGATAGAGAATATACTGCAGATTAAGGTTAAAAGATTGGAGATGTTGGATGGAGAAAATGGGGTGACTGTGTCACTCGCACGTGTTTGCAAGGGCGTGCATGCACTGACCACGAAGGCTCAGCAGAACAGCACTAAACACAACAGAGTGACACACAAATGCTCATAAAGGAAACCTTGACGTGCTTGTCATTTTTAGCGTGATATTGTGCGTGTGGGCATGTTTGAGCGATTGACGGTTACTCCTGCCTCCTCGTCAGCTATCTGTGGAACAATAAACCCTAGAGAGAAATCAACAAAGCTTAAAAACAGACTCACACAAACAGGCACATACAAGGCCTGTTGAAAAGAACTTAACAGCGCTGCAGGAAATAACAACAAAGCACTGCAGCCTCAACTATCCAAAGCTCACACATGCTCACATGCTCACATTCATGGTAGGCCACATCCAGTCCAATGATATCCTCTCCTGTCTGTTACCTGTATCCAGGCATTTGGGTGTGATAGGATATTTTTCATGCATATAATCAGTGCCCCCCTCTGACCCCCCCTTTTGAGATCACAGTGCTGAGTCTCTAATGTGATGCGGGTGCGGTCAGAGCGGCTACACTGACTGAAAGATTCAGGGCAGTCGTCCTCTCATCTAGGAGGTGGTGACAACCCAAATAAATACGAACCCAAGGAAAGTGAGAAACGAAGCATCCCCTCCGATTCTCTCTCTTTCCCTCTCTTCCCCCCTTTCAACTCTGATGCGAGTTGACGGGTAGCAGTGGTCTGTCACCAGTCAGACAGCAGAAGGGATATTTATGGTACGAATGTTTCAGGAGGAGGACAGAGGACATCTTTTTATTGTGACAGGGATTTTGTCACCAGGAGAATTCATAGACTGGCAGGACGTTCATACATCTTGATGTGTGTATGATTATGCAATTTTTTTACCCCAGTGGTTGTGTGTGTCTGCTATGTGCATGTGTGTGCATGTGTGTGTGTGTTTGCAATGCTTTGTGGTCAATCTCTAAGGACTTAATGCAGGAGCCATTGCATTAGTGCTGTCTGCTTCCTGCCATTCTCCTCCTAAATCATATTAGTACTCTCTGTGTTTTTGTCCCATCAGCTCTTGCACAACACACACGTGCACACATACAAAACACTAAAAAACAAGTAAGTCTATATTTCAGTTATTAGGTATTATGCTGTTATACTTATATTATGTATAATATACTCTTTTTCTCTGTCTAGATATCAGTGTGACAGTGACAGGGCTCTACTTTTTCATGTTTATATTGAATATTGAAAGATTTAAGTGCTCATTGATGTCACTGGAGCACTCACACACTTACATTAACTTGCTTACATTGACTGTCATGGGAAAATTACCTAAAATCACTATCAACTATGGAAGTGCTCAACTCAAATATCATAATGAAATACAGACCCAAATATAAAATAAAATACATCCTCTTTAAACTACATTATATAATATTGCATTTAGGGGTCTGTAAGTGATTTATTTACTGTATATCTTGTTAGTAATCTTACCAGAGAGGAACAAATAGCTGGTATATGCACAGTTTACTGATAGAATAAAATGTAGCCTCTGAACCGATACTGTAAAAATATAATACATTACACTTAATACTTGTGTATGTGAGAGATAAAAACAGAGAGAGAGAGTTATGTAGGCCGCCTTGTAATGAGGAATACTTTCTGTTCTATTTGTGTTTTTCTCTTATGAAAGGCTTTAGATAAAAGTGCCAGTTGTTACTGATGTAGCTATCTAGATGTTGTAGCTGCGGCAGGGAAAAAAAAAGTGCCAATGTCACACGCAAACACACACACATATACGTATCTGACCGAGTCTTATGACAGTATTGTGGTTAGCTTACTCTGGTGACAATGCTAATGCAGTGTCAGTGGTGCGGGCTGCAGCTCAGCCAACAACAAGAAGCAAACAAAGATGTTACCTTGGAACAGATTTTCATAACATCTCCACTGATCCTATTTGTTGTTGAACTATAAATATACTGCAGGTTTGATCAAGTCATTGGCAAAGGCCATCATCTGGGCACAAACCAGCTACAGTGCGACAACAAGCCATGCAACAAAATGGATAAGGAGAGTGAAAGAAAAGCAAGCAGTAAGCTGATAAAACCTTTATTTCTGGTTTTATATAGCCATTATTGCTTTTTGACAGTGTTAAATTGTTAATTTTAGAAATGATATGATATATATTAATATCACAATATAAAACTACATAAGCTGTGATAGGAGATTTCATCCATTTCAGCCATATCACATGAAATATAGTTCTGTCCCCACTATTAGAGACAGACATTCAAAATCGTGTTGAAAAGACGTACATTTTAAACTTATACAACTGTGTAATTCTGCCCGTGTGTTTCATTGGTAATTTGGAACATTTTACTGGAGACACTTAGCCGCTTAGCTACTTGCTGTCATCAGTTCTGCAGTCTCACCCGTCACCTTATTAACAGGCGCTGCTCACAGAACGCGGCCTGTCTGTCTGTAATGTGAGAGCGGAGCTGCAGCTGGGTTTAAGCACATCGTAAAACACAGTTCCACAGGAAACAACTCTCTAGAACAAAAATATACCCATAACATTGCCACACATTATGGTCTGCCCTGGCTCGTTGCTGGGTTTATTTAGTATGTGTGTAAGTGTGTGGTTGTGTGCTTACTTGAATGTGTGTGTTTGTGACTCATTCTTGATTCAGATTGGTTTTGATATAAATTCAAACCGAAAGTTTTCAGATGTACACAGGAAGGACAAGACGTACAGATGAAAGTGCGAGATATTTGACATTTCACGGAGCCAAACACACATCCGTCAAACTGGTTAATTGTATTTTTCCTCCAGGTGGTAATTTTTTGACAACCTCATCTGCATGCCATGTGTGGGTTAATGTGTGGTGTGTGTGCTTTAGATTGTGCCTCTCTTCATCTCTCTCTCTCTCTCTTAAAGCACCTCACACTTTTAATCTCATCCAGTGCAGCTCAGCACAGAGGAATTACACACACACACACACACCTACCTCTTTGTGTTTCGAAGCGTCATTAGGAGGGCTAGAGGTGAGATGTTCTTTCGGTGTTACCTTAGTGAGGTCTTGACCTTCTTTTCTGAGAAAGTAAACTTCTCTAAAGTCACTTAAAGCTCCCCCATCTTCCCCTCTAAGCGGATAGCACTGTGACCTCTAAGCAGATAGGGCTGTGGTTAAGGAGATATGGGAAGCGTGTTTATGTGTGTATGTTTTGGTCAACGTTCAGAGCCAGGTTTGGGCTGAGAGGATAAGAGAGAGAAGTTTAAAGGTTTTAACTCTGCACTAAATGCTGCGCAAGGGATCCTGGATCTTCGTATGTTTTTTATCTGTTAGATGACTTGAGTGTGAGTGTGTTTCTGGGCAAAGTTCAGTTGGCATGTTGGGTTTTAGGCCATGCTAGATTTTGGCCCAACACTTTGGTCCAGATTGGAATATCTCGGCAGCTATTCAGTGGATTGCCATGAACTTCATGGTTCCCTCATGATGTATCCTGATGACCGATGATCTTCTGACTTTGCCTCTAATGCTACCATGAGGTTCACATTTGTGGTTTTGAGATGTAATATCTCAACAACTATTGGATGGATTGCAATAAAATTTGGTACAGAATTTTATGTTCCCCTCAGGACAAAATGTAATACTTTTGGTGATCGCCTGACTTTTCTATCTATGCTACCATGTTACACTAAGATGTTGAACACAGTAAACAACACCTTCTAAACATCAGCATGTTAGCGGTGTCACAGAGGAAGAGTAAAAAAGAATTAATTTGCATGATTTAGTCATTCAGGCTTTTTCGAATTGGTGAGTAATGATCAACATAAAATGCAGAGCTTTCACATACTAACATTAATGCAGTACAAAGTGAACAGTAGTGCTTTGAGATAAATGCTACCATGCTTGCAGTCACAATGTTCCGTCACAGCTTCACAGAGCCGCTAGTCTTGTTCTCTCCTTGCTCATCCTTTGTCTACTCTTGCATAAGAGTTTCCCATTTTAAATGGTTTTCACCACAGTCAGCTGCCCTTTACCACCACTGACTTACTCCCAAGATGTGCGTTGACACTAATCATTTAGTCACAGGAAGATTTTTGCATCATCTATAGCTTTTGAACCAAAAACTGCTGAAAGCGGGCGTACACAGATGTAATATTGCGCTCTGATATGTTTGTAAAAGCATTCATATCACATCTCAGATATGATCTTCAAGGGTTCTAATATCCTGTTGCGACATCCCGGTGAAGCGGATGAACCTTTAGCGCACGTGTGTTTGTGTTTATGTGTGAATGCACATTTGGGCGCATTCGCGTGTGTTTGTCTGCCCTGTCCAGATGTGCAGGAATGGCTGTATGTTGTAATGCTTCCTGTTTTGCGAACTGTCTGAGGTCAACGGAGGGCTGAGTGGAGATCGAGGGCAGGGAAAGAGAAAGAGAGAAGACGGGGGAATGAAAGTATTAAGCTGGATGATCATGTCAAACAAAATGAGAAATAATGAAAACTGTCTTGGTAGCTCCGCAGTTTCACGTGCACATTGTGACAGGTGTACAGCATATCTATGTTATTACATGATCTATCTTTGTCTTATCTTTCTATTCATTCACTGAAAATATTCTTGAAAACAGTATGAGGTGAAACTGCAACAATAACAATAACCACAGAGGTTTGACAAGCATCCTGTTTGTGTGATTCTTGTATGTCACTTGTCAGGAATGCAGTGATTATTGTCGTTGCAGCAGACAAACAGTGTTTTAGAAGCTGATGTCTATTTTAAAGACTTGCACACTTTGCTGGAGGTACTTTATGGTGTAGTACCAGTGATGCTCAGGCACACCCATCTATCATACGATAAGGGTACTGTAGCCCGAGGAGGGTTATAGTGACACTAACATATGTGCGCACACGTGGACAGGACAGAGACAAATGAAGTCCGGAGGGAAGGAAGGAAAGAATAGAAACAGGAGCCATTACTCAAACATTCATTCATATTCCGCAAAAATGATGCTCTCGCTGGTTAAGACACATACTCTGTGTGGGCAGATGTATAAGTACAGATTTACTGATTTACAGTCACTACAGAACCAAACTGTCAAGAAAGAATGCAACATACAAATACATCTGCACATACTTACAAATGTCAGACTACTCCTGCAAAGACAGAGCCATTAGTGTATCTTTGGGGAGTTTCTTTCTGTCTAATGGAGAGGAGAGTCAAGCCAAGAGAGTAAACCAGGTGGACAGCAGTTTCTCTCATATTTTTTCACATCTCACTCTGTCTTCTAGCCATCAGACGTCCCCATCGTGCAGCTTACTCTCACCACTTCCTCTGCTTTAAAGAATAAGACTGGCTTTCCAATGGCAAATCCCATTAAAAGAGCCAAACCAGAAATGCACTTATCCTGCTAACAAGTGTAGCCAAAAACTGATATAGCATATTCATCTGTGCCATACACCTCCTCTGTTGTTTGTAAAACTATTAGCTAAAAGCCTCAATTGGTTCATTACAATGAACATGGACACTGTAGTTTATTTGGAGTCAATCCCACATATAAAGTCACTGTGCTTGAAATACTCACTACTTCTCTAAATGTTATAGTGCCATTGCTTTTTTGGAAATTACTGCTTTTTTAAGGGTTTACATCTTCAGTAGCAGAAAATGGCTTTGGGCTGAGCACCACAGACAGTACACAGTACAGAAATTGAAAAGCAGTCAGTAAGTCAGAAAAACGTATTGATGGTTTTGTTTTTTCTCTGGGAAAGTAAAATAATGGCAGCCTCATTCTTAACAAAAATATACTGTGTTTGTTAAGAAAATGTCATGGCTTTCACATTAGAGCATTCTGAGTTGTGTTAAAAGCAATATTAGATTTATGTCACATGTCTGATCATCAGTCTGTGTAAATATCTGCCTACACTTTTCTGTCTTTAGGGTTCAAAAACAAACTCATTGACACTGCTGCTAAGGCAGAGGCCAGCAACTCTTCTTTATGGGCTTGAGACCTGACCACACACAGCACACACACACACACACACAGGCACATACGCACACACATACACAGTGACAGAGAAGAAGGCAGTGCTTCTCTTCGTAGACATTGTAAATTTATGCTGTCTCACCAATTGTACTCTTGTGCTCAATATAACTGCCAAAATAAAATAAAAAAAATCACTGCCTCCTTGCGTCCGTTATACCCTTAACCTTCAATTTCTTTGGACTCTTCAAGTCTATTTTTCTATGTGTTTTGTCTGTTTTGGCTGAGAGCAGACTCACATTAGGATGCAGAGGTTGTCCTGCGAATGCAGTACATGGGCACACTTACAATAACACTCTCTCTAACTTGCTGACTCTCATTTCAAGAGTCTGAGTGGGCCATTATGAAAGGCCCCTCAGCTGGTTTCACAGCCTCTTCAGAGTGCGAGTGTGTGTACACGAGTGTATCGAGGGGAGGCAGGTGGAGCGTACCATCCCAACACGTACACACCATGTACACAGGCACACACACACACACACACACACACACACACACACACACACACACACACACACTTAGCTTAGACCAGATCAGTGTAATTCATGTGCACCCCTGGGGAGCTGCCGGGACTGACAGGGATATTTGCATCCCTAATTCCCCCCCTGCCCTCCCACCACTACCACCACCACCATCTTCATCATACCCCCTCCCCATGCCAGCTGGGACCACCAGAGCCAGGGCAGAGGCGGGACAGGAAGTCTTTTACAGACATGCACTCACACACACACAGGCACATGCACGTTCACGCAGACCGTATCTAATCAATTTGACGGCGATGTTAAACAAAGCTCCCGTTTAGGGTAATTAAAATCGCCCAATTAAAGCCTGCATGTGAGTGTCTGAGTGTGTGTCAGACTTTGTCTGTGTTTGCATGTTTTAGTGTTTCTTTGTTCCTGCTGAACCTTTGTTGAAGCTGATTACCAAAATTGAACATTTTAAAGCTGAAATGTGACTCTTTACACTTTGAATTTCCACATTTTTCCTTCACTACCTTTCATATCAGCACCTCCAGCTGACCAAGGTACCTCTATTTTTGTCTAAGTCTTTTTTTTGCAGTGTGTGAATGTTTTATGTCTCTGTGTGAGCAGCAGAAGGTTGGATCACAATTACTTCATCATCTCTCCACTGAGCTGCCTGTCCCCAGGGCTGTCTAATCAATTGTCTATGTGGCCATTCTCTTTTGGAGAAATCAATCCAGCTTCATAAATCGGGTCTGGTGTAAGTGTTCCTCAGTGTGCACATGCGAGTAGACCCACTGTGTGTACGTGCGCACAGTGTTGCACAGTCTGCAGCTGTTGTTTAGATTGACACATGATTTGCCCTCTTCACTCAATACAATGGTCCCCCCCCCCCCCCCCCCCCCTCCTTCACCTCCTCACTAGCCAGCTGGACTGGATTCATAGAAGGGATGGTTGTGTGTTTTGTGTTTACAGTATCATGTGCTTTTGTAGATTTCTTCTACATGTTATTGTTAGGGCTCAACTGATCTTTTTTGTTTTATTTAAAAGTACTGGAAGGGAATTTATTTTGAGTATTAAACAATAAAAATGAAAATGGAAAAAATCAATAATACAGAAACTTGGCTGAAAATCAGACTATTATATAAACATTCTTTACTTTCTTTGAGGTGGTGACAACACAGCAACTAGACACTGTTTACTTATAGTAATTCTTTTGCTGTGTTTATTAAGAAGTCAGCTGGCCAGCTCTAATGACCTACTGAACTGGGTGAACAGACTGGCCCAAATCTTATCATTATAACTCTTTTATCACCATCCCCCCCAAATCACACATAAATACACATCAGAGAGTAGAGAGGTGGAGGGCACGGGTCAAGGTTATGTGAGGCAGTTTAGGTGTCCTGATTAGCTTACTGTCTATGTGAGTCTATAGGTGATAGATTATATGTGTGTGTACAATTTTCTTGGTTCTCAGTGCGAGATCAGGGTCATAGCTTGCAGACCAGACAGTTTTATGACAATAGCAGCAAAACTCAGAGCAGGATTTCATAACAGCAGCTCAGATTGAAACACATTTTGATATTAGGACATTCCTGAGCATGATTTCTAAGTGGTTGAGCCATTTTTGGTGTTGCGGTAGCTCAAGTGTTTTGAAGCGATTTAGACAATCTTGTTGTCTTTCATTGCATCAAATCTTCCAATCCCTTGGGGGATTGTCTCAAGACAAACAATCACACACACACACACACACACACACACACACACGAAACAGCAGTCTGGCTGAATAGCCCAGCATGAATCTATGTGGCCCAATCTGAGCAGATTATGCCATATTAGGAAGGGGGTGAAACAAATGCCAATGTGTCCCCTGGTGGGTTTAAGTGAGGAAGGCTTTTGGTTTGCCACAGGGCAAAGGGACACAGTGCAATGAGTGGGCACCAGGGCATTGTGAGGAAGGATCCAGTCATCTATCTAGACAGATAGGCTAATATGACTGCGCACTGACTAAGTGCTACTGGAGACCTGTATTGTTTTAAAAGTCTCCTCTGTTGTTTTGTCTGTCTGACTGGCTGGCAGCATCATATTTAATTTATTTCTCTCCACTGTCATCTGGAAAAACAACAGCTCTCACTGCCACTATTATCTCCGGCATGTTTTTTCCCAGATTTTAGCCAGTAGTTGCAGGGATTGAACATTATATGATTACCATGACATTATATGATTGTCAGTCTGTAAAGTCATCTTTCAACATCGACAATAGAGAAACCTCCATGATCATATATATTGTTTAATATTTGGCCATATTTCTTTCTTTCTTTCTTTCTTTCTTTCTTTTTTATATGTATATATGTAAATGTTTGGGTAGCCAGTGTTTTTTGTAACTCACGACATGGTACTTTATCTTTAAAAATATCTATATGTATGTGCCTACTCCTGCAGACCCAGAGTCCCAGAGGAAGAGGACTGTGCAAAATGTTCTGGACCTTCGACAGAACCTGGAGGAAACCATGACCAGCCTGAGAGGGGTGCAACTGAGCCACAGGTTAGCCACACACACAGACACACACACGTGCGCAAACACGGCTGAATAGAATTGCACAAAAGAACTGGAAAGAAATGACAAAACAAACAAGCCAGGAATTGTTTGTAAAAAAAAAAGGAACAGCAGTTGAGATGGACAGATTCTTATTGACATTGCTAACAGTGTGCAGGGGTGGCGGTTAACTGCCTGTGGGTTCTCAGATCAATATCAGTATTCCTGATAGACCAGTAACCCTTACTCTGTCATTTTCTGCCTGCTCTGCTCTCCCTTTGCGTTGGTTAATACGGAACTGAAGCAGGATTAGCTGAAAGCTGACTTCAAAGCCGACCCTGCCAATGAATGCACACTCACGACTCATATTCGTACACATACACGAGACATGCAATAATGCTCTGATTAAGTGGATGTGAGCGTTATGTGTCTCCTCTCTCTTCCTCTGCTTCCTGTCTTTCATTGACTGGTTCTGATTGCATTCAACGCGTCTTCAGGTTTTGTCCTTGAGAGCTTCCCCTCCGTCTGCCTGTCCGTCCGTCCTGCCATGTATCCTCTCTCCGTCCCTCAGTGGGAGCTCCCTACATGAGGAGCAAATCAGCAGATGGTTCCCTGCTGGAATACATTTCCTTTGCCATTTATACTTTATTGTACTGTAATAACCTTGAATCACTCCCTGCTGTCCCTGAAGACATATTCTGCTTTGAGGCCTAAAGTTTGTGTGCGGAAGTTTCCTGTGCAAACAAGATGTCATATTTCCTGTGAAAAATGAGTATTTTAGAGTGGGAGATTTGAATGAATTAAACAAACGGATTGATGAGAAAGCAAATTGTTTTGTCTACACATGTTTTCTCTGATATATATGCATAACAAGAAGAAAGTCTGTGAAAATCCATTCTAACAAGACAAGTAGCATCCTCGCTCTTGGCCTCTCTCCTCTTCCTTCCTGCCTGTTTATCTTAGCGCTTAAGCATTTCATGTGAAAATGTCTCTATTGATGGTTTTTCTAGACATGATTCTGTATCCTGAAGACAAGATTAATTTTTAATGTACGAGGCACATGCACTGTACTGTCACACAGTTTGAGAAAAGTAACTTTTAATATGCTAATTCTCATCATTCTCAGCCCAGGCAGGCAGCCTAAGCAGAAATACACAGGAAATACATGATATTGTGATATTTGTGTAGCTGATATTTGTAGACTCCCACATAAAGTGACAGTGCTATGCAGTTTGAAGCTTAACGCAGAGCACAGAAGAACATAAAAGCATGTTTGCTGGCAGGAAAATATCATGAAAAGACACATATTACTTATGCATCTGTACAAATATACAAAGGCGCATTGCACAAACCTACAGACACCTGGCAACTAACGAATCCCTGAGCCCCTTCGGATTTTTTTGCTTAAACCAGTAAGGCAATATACAGTGAGATTCATCTGAGAGAAAAAGATGCAGGAGAGGTGGTTGGATGGTAGAAGCAGATCCTAAGCTGTTCTGAGAAAAAAAAGAGGAGATAAAGCTGTTGTGGAGCACATTGCTGTGAATATTTCTTATTTTCATCACCCAAGAAAGTTGAAACTTTTCATCTTTTTCGCATCCCATAGCTGTGTCGAGGGGACCATGTGCTATGACAGTGACGAAGCTGCCGCTTTCTCCATTTCCAGTCTATCAAATCGCTCCTCTCCATTGTCGTGGCGCCAAGGCCAAGCCAGCCCCCGTCTGCAAGCCGGTGAGGCCCCGTCCACGGGTAACACCCAGTCAGAAGTTCCCATCCGGATCAGCCAACACTCTCGTATCCACCTTATCGAAGCCCTGGACGACTCGGATCCGTCCCTCCTGAAGGGAGATTACCTCAGCGATAGTGACCTCGGTGGGAAGAGCCCAAATGAGGATGATGAAGATGATGTTGATATTGATGATCTGGGGAATGGGTAAGTCTCTTTTATTTGAAAATGATGTGTTAGCCATCACGAGAATACTTCATGAGCACATGACACTGCTGTCTCATTAATGATCTTAGCATTGCTTGTGAGGTGAATTTTGCCACCTGCCAACTGTTACAACCCTGCAGCCGCACTCAGGCGTTGCTGGTTACTGGTTTACCGGCATGACAAAGCCTTGCTCAGCCCCTGAGTAACGCATCTCAAGCCCCCCTCATGGTGTTTGCCTTGACACTGGCAGCTGTAGCCCCCCGGCGCAGCTGGCTCTGCCGTAGTCATAAAACAACCCTCTGGCAAAATCCATGAATGATGTCACCATCATCAGGGCCCCCTGGAAGAGATCATCCTGTCATATTGAGCTGCCAGCTTTACCATGCGGAGGACCCCTCGCAGCGTTGGCTCACCAGAGCCCCCTGGCAGAGTTAGAATGCAGATGTCTTTCGAAAGCTAGTAACTCAGTCTGCCCAGCTAATGTGTGATCAGTCAGAGATGTCAAGGTCAAAATCAGTCTTGTTTTAAATGAGCTGTCGATTCCTTGGATCAAAAGATTTAATGTTGAGATCACATCAGAGACCAGAAAGTGACTTATTTCAGCTTAGATTATCTGAAATGTTCATCAGCATGTTTGCTGTGTTGACTTTGAAACTTTATACGGCTTTTAAGGTATTGTTTCATCATACATCATCACACATTTCTGTTCAGTTCATACTGCCTCCACATGTCATTGTCTCTAATGGTATTTTGTTAAATGCCAAATAATGGAGTAGAATACATGGAATGGAGTGGAATAATCACAATCATGTGTTTGAGTGTCCACCAGTGTGTTATTTATGACAATAACATGATGACCCATGTGTACTCTTCCTTTGTGAACATCCAGTATGTTGTTGTTGTTTTTTTCCATTGACGATGGAATCAGGTCATGAGACTGAGCAGCTGGTCACTGTTGTTAGTGTTCAAATTATTATTTAGCTCCCTGAGTCCTCGTCAGCCTGTCTGTCTCTCTCTCTTGTGACTTGATGAACAATGTAGAAGTTGTGTAAGTTGTGTTCCTTGGTTTTGGTTTGTTTTGGAGAACTCGCGGCTCTCCAATATGAAGGGGTATGACACAATTTTCACTCAGTTGCACATGCACTATCATGTTTCACTGACCAACTCTAAGCTCAGCAAAGAAAAACACATTATCTCATCAGTGTGTATGTGTAAAGCTGCAGTGCTCGAACAACCAAACTAAAAAAAAAAACTAAAAAAAAAATGCTCTATTGGCCACAGCTTGACATCTCCATGGTAACCACAAAAATGCAACTCCAGTCACCAGGAAATCAGTTGCAACACAGTCCGGTTCCCTGTAGCATTACTGTGTATCTGTCCATGGCCTTCAATTAGTGGTCCTGCAGGTTTATGGTGTGCTTTGTGTGAGGAGGCGAAGAAAAACGCAACATTTTTTGGCAGGCTAAAGGAAAACGATTGAGAAATAGAGACGAGAGGCAGACAAGCAGACAAGCAAACAGCAAAACAGGCTCACAGGCTTGAAGCTGTTTTTTTTTTTTTTTTTTTATCTCTGTCTGCTTGAGATCAAATTGATTTATTCAAGATAGTAAAATAAATGTTGTATCATGATGTCTTTACAATCTCTAAAGCTGCACTAAGTGAGGCTTCAGGCAAGGGGTGATATATTGTTAACATGTGTACAACTGAATGCAACTAAGGACTATTTTCATCCTCAACTAATAAGTTGAGGTTCCCCGATAGCTAAATGGCTAATACACATGTCATTTAACATCCCCAGGTTGACTCTAGCCAGGGAACTTTTAAGTAAAACTAAAGGCTCATTCAATAAAATATAAGAAAAAAAGGAAATGTGCCCATCATAAGTTCCAAAAGCCTAATGTGACTTTTTCAAATTGTTTTTTGTCCAATCAACACTTAAAACCCTGAAGATATTCAATTTACAGTGATGTAAAGCATTCAAAAGGGTGAAACCAGCAAACATTTGGCATTTAAGTGTTCTAAATTACTTAAACTCTGAATCATAAAATTGTTGTCTCTAATTTGCCTGAAGCAGCTTCAAAGTAATACACCTTTGCCACTAGAGGGCAGGCCAGTGCTGCTGTTCCTTCTTTCCTTGCTGCTCTCTCCACCCTGTCAACCTGAAGAAGCCCCATGCTGGATTACTCTCCCTTACCTCATAATTTATTACACATCCTCATCCATAATACATAAAGGCACTACCCCTGTCATCCAGAGGTCACACTACAGTACCATATCTCATCCCACCATATATAATACATAGGACTTCCCTACATACATTATGCATCACAAACACACACATGTTCTTTGTTTGGGTTATGTAGTTGTTGTCTCTTTGTTCTATTAAAAGGAAATGGAAAAGGAAACTGTGTCTTCGAATACTAGTTTGGTCATAAACGTATACGGATGAGCCGGATTTGACTTATCATGAGTCACACTGTGAATCACTTGAGTTGTACTATATAGGCATGAATCACTTTCACATACAAAGGTAAGTTTACCATGACTGTACCGTGACCTCTCTGACACACAGATCCTATACAGTCGCACGCACACACACTGAGTCAGGACCTCTCATATCAGTTGTCCATTTCCTGTACTTTTCTAGACTGGGCCTCTGCCTGTCTGATGAGTTCCACTTACATCTGGAACAAGACCCCTCCCAGTATCCCCCCCACACTCGCACTCACACAGACGTAATTCTCACAGGGAAATAGGGTGAAGGGGTTAAGTTCTCCTGTGTGTGTGTGTGTGTGTGTGTGTGTGTGTGTGTGTGTGTGTGTGTGTACATAATGTAAAACAGTAATAAGGTGTGGTCCAATGTAGGTTGTGGATTTACACCTTGACAGTTTTAATGGTTGGAACTTAAATCTGAATCCATCAGTGTTTTTTTATATAAACAATGAGTTGCGAAAGAAATTGCTGGCAGTACCAAAGGAACATTTATCAAATCTGCAGCTATACAGAGCCTTTTAATACTTTGTTTTGATTTTATGGCCCATTTATTGTACAGTTCAGTTTCACTTCTCTCATCAGTCTGGTTCCAGCCGCAGCAGGCAGCTCTTTTCAGCAAGCAAGCAAGATAATTCTACCTGTCCTTCACCAAAGGAAAGGCAAACAAAGTTAGCAAAAGGTCGATGAACAAAATCAAACATATAACAAGCTAAAGACCCAGATATTTATTATTTATCTCAGAAATAAATCAGACATACCAGCCCAGGCATATAGTACTCCAGTTGGATAGTAATGATAATAAATAACAGTACATTTAAATTGTACTGCACTTTTCATTTGCAATGAATCTCAAAGTGCTGCAGCATTAATAACATATAAATAAAATAACAAGATGAAAAAGCCTTAGCTATAACAACTTGCTATGGTGATAATATGTCAGAGCTGTGTGTATGTCAGTTTGGTTCGGCGTTCTTCTGCCCCCTAGTGGTGAAAAGTATAAGTGAGATTCCTCTCTTGGATATTCGTCAACAACCTCCTTCTATTACCATTGCCTTCAACTGACTATATAGTGACTATTTATTGTCATATTAAGACAATAGAGTCAAGTGAACAAGTTGCAGCACATAGCTAACACCACAAAGGACAACTTAATGTAATTTTCTGTCATTATTGGGTTTTGTTTCTTGATAACAACACTTATAAGTCTTTGAAGCACTGTTAAATGTTTGAGAATGTATGAGGAGGAAATTGGGTGCGTCTTG
The DNA here is from genome assembly GCA_029490765.1 of Euthynnus affinis. Classification (NCBI taxonomy): domain Eukaryota; kingdom Metazoa; phylum Chordata; class Actinopteri; order Scombriformes; family Scombridae; genus Euthynnus; species Euthynnus affinis. Next base: position 18,799,388 of record CM055841.1, on the reverse strand, counting down.
AAATACCCATGGGCAGTAATAAGAGTACTGGCTCTGTGTGTTAATAATGATATTGCCAAACTGAATGAAGTATAAAGACTATGTAGGTTTCTGAGCCTCATCTGGACTTGATTGTCAGTATTGATTGCCATTATTGTTGTTCTGCTGGTGATAATGGGCTCAACATGCACATACGCACGTATCGATGATTGGATGAGCGTGTGGCTTGTTTTATGCCCTGCTGGGTGCAGACGCTTTTGTTTCTGGATGGAAGAGCTCCTATCCTCAGCGACCTCCCATCAGTAAACGCAAGGTTTCCATGGTTACGCTGCGAGACAAGCTGGTTCACTGCACTAACTGCCTGAATTATGAAAACATTTGTTTGGAGCAGCACAAACACACTTACACACACACCACACACACACACACACACACACACACAAAGCTCCCTGAAGCTCCGTGAGAGTCTGCGGGTTTAAGTGTTTTGATTTAGTGCTGTCTGCTTTCTAGAAAAGCAGAACTGAGATGTACGCAGCACAATACAGAGGAACTGAAACAGAAAGAGGAACGTTTAAATAGAGATGTACTGTGTTTTGAACATAAGTGATACCTGAAATAGGCTTTGGTATCCTCAGTTGTTACTTTAGCCTCATGCCTGCCATTAAATGTTTGGCCTTATTCAAACACTGGAGGTCATTATCCAGCCCTTATCTGATGGCAATCTGACCGTATCGATGGTTAAGTGCTTCTAATTAGGTGTAACTCAATAGACCTTGTGATTGCCTCTAAACCTTATCTCCAGGGGGACAGGGCTGTCAAGGGTCGTTACTGAAGACCACACTCTAGATCAAATGTGTGTGTGGGTGTGTGTGGGTGTGGTTGGGTGTAGACAGCAGAGTTTTTCCTCTCAGGTCAAGCTTAATCCAACTGTACTCTAACCCCATCTACTGGCCAAAAGCTAGAACCTCACATACACACACTTGCATTGTACACACACACACACACACAAACACACACACAGAGCGAGAGAGAAAGAGAACCTAACACAGCCTGACACATCTGATTAATAAATTCCTATTCCTACATCTGGATCTGTTTTACATTGCAGGTGATGGATCCACTCACTCACTTACTCACTCTCTGTTTTGACAATTTTGTTGTCTTTCTCTCTCTCTCTCTCTCTCACACACACACACACACACACACACACACATACACACACACACACACACCTCCTCCTGATGTGATCCTCAGAGGACACACCCAGGGTTTCCCTCTTACTAAGAACCAGATCTTTACACTATGACTCATACTGCGGTCACAGACCCCCTCCCAAAGAACAGCACCGCACTTTTCCAGACTCTACACACAGCCACAACATAAGCTGTGATCAAAATGGACTCTTATTATATATAGTGGGTAAAAAGTAGAGAAAACTACATTTTTTGCCTTTTTCACCTTGAGATGAAGTTGACAATTGATCTTTGACACTCAGCTGATTAAATTCATCACAGCCCTGTTCCCATCTCCAGTGAGGTGTGCAAGTGAATGGTGACATTCATCTAATAATTTATAACCCTGGAATTACATTTCCTAGATGGGTTTCAGGATTTTGGGACAGAAAACAGTAGATTATTTTTTTTTAGTCACTGCAGCTAAAAGTATACCTGCAATAGAGTACAGCACAGTCTTTAACAGCTTTGAAATACTTTGAAACACATTTGTGTTGCATTTTTCAGTCACATTTCTGCAGAATTTGTAACATACTTTAAATATCTTAGATTTGAAATTCTAAAATAGGTCCTTCTATGTTTATTTTTATGGATTATGCCATTAAAAGACTATACCATTCACTTGCATGTTTAGTTCATTTACTGGTGACTGTTTGTCCACTGGAAAACATTAAAAAAGAGCATTTCTGCATGGATATGTTTTTCTGCTTGGAGATTTCTCCATTTCTCACTATGTGTTTCTCTCTGTGTGATTGTGTGTCAGAGACAGTGCGATTCAAATGAAAAGTTGATGAAAGGCAGATTGAGATACGGTTCAGGAGGGTGACGGGCTGTGTGTTGTTCTTGTCATCCACTACCTGCTCTTCTCTGGGCCTCTCTGGCTCTGTGCAGCGCTACTTTGGCTCTGTCTGCTCAGTGTGGCGCGTAATCAATTACTTTTCCTGTCATTATTGAGACAAACTTGACAGAGTGGAGGGGTGCACTCTTTCTTTGTTCCAGCACGTGCGGGCAAAACACTAGAGAGAACGCCCATAGTGAACGCAAACAGCATTTTTGGATTAATCACCATGATCACATGAGCACATATGAACAGTCATATAAGGATTACGTTATCAGTCTGGACTGTACTCAGTTTGAGAGGCCTTTTAATTTTGAGTTAACAAAGCATGACGGCCACATTTTCATTAAAGGATAATTACATTTATTTCATAATTAGTAGGTAAAATTGTACTTTAATATATTGTTTATCTGCCTGGCTATTATTTCAGGGATGATGTAACGGGCACCAGCTGTAACAGCAGGATGCCGCTGACAAACAATAATGGCATTAATCTGTTTGTCTGCTACAGTGGCACAAACACTCACATGCACTCATATACACTCATACAGACATGCACACACAAATACACACACACATTAAAAGATTTAACAGAGAGTAACATATGGGGCTGCAGGAGGATTTGCAGTCAGAAACCCCCTGACACCTCCCATTTCAGTGAGAACAATGTCCTTATGTACCTTGTATTATTCCTTTGTGTTTGCTGAGACTCTTGGAGCAACGTGGTTTAATTAGCAACATTTTTAATTTGCTGTCATTATGCTACATTACTTCACTTTAAGGCAAAACAAACAAGGCACAAAAAGTGAATTAGACCTTGTAGTAATTGCTGGTTGATCCGCAGTGACTTTCACTGCTGAAGGAAATATTGCTGTACTTCTTTTCTTTTCATCACTCTCTTTTTCCGTCTGTCTCCCTCTGTGTGTCCACACACACACGAGTGCGTGCACGCCACACACACTCACACACACATGCACGTATGATTACACACATACATGCTGGCATTAATGTCCAAGCTGACTACAGTCAGTTGTTGCAGGAATGCTTGACTTCTTCTCCTGTTGGTCTCCATGGATATGTTTAGTTTGAATACAGGCCATTTCATTATTGTGAAACATACTGATGTTGAGCAACAAACACATGTTCTAGATCAGCTTGGGAACTTCACTTACAGACAGATTTGTCCAAATTCTGCTTGGATATGACTAAAAGAAAAATAACGTATCTATAAATCGTAAAATTCGTCAGCTTCCTCTTTCCCACCCACCAACCAACAAAACGCCAAAACCACTGTCATGGCTACTGTTTCCTGGATGCCCCCCCACTGCTGAGGCCCGGTAAATCTCTATGGAGACGCTGTGACATAATCCTTGTTAATCCCTGGCTTCCTATGATGGCAGGGTAGAAAAAGAATAAGAGAACTCAGGGACTTGGTCAGCAGTCTGCAAGGACAAGGGGAGGGGGTGGGTAGGAGCGTTATGGTGGCCATAGTGTGTGTGTATGTGTGTGTGCATGTGCAGGACCCCCACATAGTTCAGAGGGATGCGTTACCATGTCAACAAAGTGAGCGTACAATGGAAATAAACAGAGTGCGAGTGCGTGTGAGGGGACTCAGATTTTTAACTTACAGAGGTCAAAATGTCACAACTTTTGGCCCGATGACCAATTTCACCCCGTTTCCTTTAAGGAAAGAGACACATTCCGCTCTTCCTGGAGATGTTTTTAATTCACTTTATTTTATTTTAATGTGATATAATCTCAACTCAACCTACAGAAGAGATGAAAGTGGGGAAATGACCTGAAAGGAACAACCGATTAGGAACATGATGCTAAACCAACAAGCATATATAAAAACCATATAGAGTGACATCATTCAGTCAACAAACCTTTGCTTATAAGATTTAGACTAAGACTTAGAGGAAGGCCTCAGATTGAATCTGTCAGTGGTCGATGAAGACTACAACAAAGAAATGTGTATGTGTAAAATATAATAGAATATATAAATGGTCAGTTCACCCACATTACCAAAAATTAAACATATTTATTCACCTAATTCAAGTGGTATTTAGCTATACAGATGTTTTGGTTTTATTTATCCAGGGTTTATGATATTCATCTCTGTGATATTTCTTCCACTATAGAAGTAAAAAACGTTATGTCCAAGCAAAAGACATGGGAAAGCCGGGTTGCGTGTAACCAAAGTCAAAATCCAAAGTATAAAATGGGGGTTTGTACCCTCTGCTCCTTCAGTGTGCATTCATAGCCAAAACATCTGTGCACTTTTTCCCCCTGTGTTGTATTTGACAATTTGCCTCCACTTCAGCACAATGGAGGTCAAAGAAATGTTGTTTGAGATGCTAACTGCTTTGAGAAAAATGACAGTATGCTATGTTTCTTCGCTTACACTGCAAGATACAATTTAAATGTCTTCACTGTTCAAGTGCAGACTCAATCACACAGGTAAAAAGGTGTACTGACCATTGTTAACAAAACCTAGTTCCAGTTGCCTTTTCTAAATATCGCAGTAATGTCTTCTTTTCCAAATACACAACAATTCCTCCCTTCTAGCTTTGATGTACTCTAAGTCAACAGCAAACAAAAAGAAGATGTTTCAGGGACTAATTGATTACTATAATATAAATAAGACACCATTACCATTACCATAACACATTAGCTTTTTTCAATTAGCAATCAGTTCAACAGTCTTTATCAAAGTTAACTATGAATCAAGCCTCTGAGGGGTCTACGGTTTCTTTCAGGGTAGTGCTGTACTGGGGATTCAGAGTTAGTTAAAAAATCAGTGTAGCAGTGTCCTGAATAATCCACAGACCTGTCTGGAAAGAATTTTCATTGGAACTACTTTTTTACTAGATTTTTTTTTTTTTGCTCTTTATACAAATCTTACACAAATGCCACAGCAAGATATAGTAAATGGACCGAGGTAAGTTTTTAGTGTTAAATGAGTAGAGTTGTTAAGAGAGGAGTTTGAGGAAATGATCATTCCACAGAAGACATTCCTACAGCAACCTATGCACGCATACACACACACACACACACACTAACCCAGCTCTCACCCATTCATACCCTCCCTCTACATCTATATGGCCTTTAAAGTACATGCTTAGCTCCTCTATAGGGGGTAAATGAAACTGCATGGTTAAGGACAGGCTTTTTGGAAGCTTCCTCAAATCTACACTACACACACACACTCACAAACACATACATATATAGATACAATATGCACACTAGAGCTGTGCCTTGGAAGTTTAACAATGGGGTGTGACGGCGGTTTGTAATTCGCATTAGAGTTAACCTTGTCTCCCTCCCATTGACTCCCACCGTGTTATTCTCTGGAGTTGTTCTGACATTAGTCACACACTTTTCTTTCTGCCCCCCACCATCATTCTCCCTCGCTGTTCTCCTCATTACGCCATCTCTTAATCCCATCTTTTCTTGTATGCACCAATGCTGCCAACAGTGAACATATCCTGATTATTTTCCCAGAAGACACAGACAGAAACCTGTTGAGGTACAGTCTATTTGAACTCAGTAGCTTGTTGGCTGTTTTGTTCTTGTTGTTCTTCTTCTTCCTCTTCTTTCGTCTGTGTCTCTTGAAACAGAAAGCATCTTTGAAGTCAAGTTTCTAAGCAGGTCCACTTAATATTGTCCTCAGCTAGATTAGACCTCAACAATAAGGTCTACAAGCAAGAGCCTAATTAGATGCTCTTGGTGGCCCGGTCATGGAGGGTCCCTCAATTAGCCAAAAGAGCACCTTCACAGATTGACATACACTTTGATGTCCAAGAAGAAAGAACATATCTAATTATTTTTTGTGCTTTGCCTCCACTACAATACAATGGAAGTAAATGGAATTTTGTTTTAGATGCCCACATCATTGAAAAAATGACAGTAGCTCCATAGCTCCATAATCACCATAGCAGTGTCCTGAATAATCCACAGATCTGTCTGGAAAGAATTTTCAATGAAACTACTTTTTACTGGAGAAATACTCCAGTAAAAAGTATCTAGCTAGTAACTAGCTTATCCTTCTTTCTTTTTTTCTTTTGTTTTAAGCTCTTTATACAAATCCCAGACAGATGCCACAAGATGATATAGTTAGTGGACCGAGGTAAGTTTTCAGTGTTAAATAAGTACAGTCATTACGAAAGGAGTTTGAGGAAATGATCATTCCACTGAAAATTGGTTCCCACAGTAAAACCTTACCTATGCACACACACACACACTCACACTAACCTTGCTCTCACTCATTCGCCCTGTTTCCACCAAAAGTTCCAGGTACTTTGGACCCAGCGATACTAATCTCAGGGACTAAACTTGGAACTTTAAAGTCCCAGTAGTGCACTCCTGTGTGTCTTTCCATCGCATCTGAGGAACCAGATAGATCATGGAAATTAGACCCATGAGGAATTTAAAAATGATGGCAGCATTTAGAGACGCAGTATAAACACATGAGAAAATAACAACTCAGATTTGTCCTGTTCTTTGTATTTACTTCTGCATCAGTCTGATGTAAAGAATGAATGAAAAGGAGAAATGCAGAGGAGGATAATGACACTGAAACTAAAAGCATCTGTCTCCACAGTATAACATCTGTTAGGTGTTTGATGGTTATTTATTTCTGCCTTAGAACGTAACCACCGTGAAACAATCAGAAAATAATGTTTTATTTCTCACATTCACTGCTTTGTTCTTGCTGCCGCCTTTCCTTCTCCTTGCTCGACCACTGCCTCGCTGTCTCTCTCTCTCTCTTATGCACTCTTGCCCTCAACTTGCTTGTGCTATCTCTCCCTTTTTTTCTCACTCTATTTTACAAAGAGTCAGGAAGCCGACAGAAAAGCGTAACAAATGAAGAGAAATATCCTCCCCTTGTCCTAAACTGGCCCTAAATCGATATGCAAATGCTTCCTTGTTTTATGAATGAAGCTGCACACAAGTTGAAGCTGCTGTGCTGTGTGTGTTTGGCCAATCAGTGACGGTCAACCCTGCAATCCCCGCCTCCAAAGTTCCTGTATTTTTGGAAAAGTAATACCCCCCAAGCAGAGACTTTTTAAAACAATCTCCCTAGAACTTAATTTGGACCCTGGTCCCTCTGGTGGAACTGCAGGTAGAGAAACTGAGTTCTTCAAAAAGTTCTTAGTAGGGGAAAGTTCCTGCTGTCGAAATGCAGCTTTTCATACCCTCCTTCTACATCTATACAGCCTTTAAAGTACATGCTTAGCTCCTCTATAGGGGGTAAATGAAACTGCACGGTTAAGGACAGGCTTTTTAGAAGCTTTGGGTGGAATCCTCCTCAAATCTACACTACAGACTCACTCACAAACACACACACAGACACACATACAATATGCACACTAGAGCTGAGCCTTGGAAGTTTAACAGTGGGGTGTGACGGGGGTTTGTAATTCGCATAAGAATTAACCTTGTCTCCCTCCCATTGACTCCCACCGTGTTATTCTCTGGAGTTGTTTCGACATTAGTCACACACTTTTCTTTCTGCCTCCCCCCACCATCATTCTCCCTTCCTGTTCTCCTCATTACGCCATCTCTTAATCCCATCTTTTCTTGTGCACCAATGCCGCCAACAGTGAACATATACTCATTATTTTCTCAGGAGACACAGGTTGAACTGGTTGCAGAAAACTGTTGAGCTGGATTTGAACTCAATAGTTTGTTGGTTTTGTTATTCTTTCGTCTGTGTCTCTTAAAACAGAAAGCATCTTTGAAGTCAAGTTTCTAAGCAGGTCCACTTAATATTGTCCGCAGCTAGATTAGACCTCAACAATAAGGTCCACCAGTAAGAGCCTAATTAGATGCTTTTGGTGGTCCAGCCATGGAGGGTCCTTCAATTAACTAAAAGAGCAACTTCACAGACTGTGAGATACACTTGTTCAACCCTGAGTGTGTCAGCATTTGTCTTTTTAAAATGCTGATACGCGCGTGTGTGTGTGAGTCAACCGTTTATTTTTTACATATTCACAAATCTGAGTACTTTGGCTGCAATCCTGGCAACATAACTAATGTCTAACTCAGGATGTTAAAAAAAAACAAAAGCTGCATTAACCTAACCTGATGTGCCAGATGGTTTGTTACACAGAACCATCTGAGAAGTCGTCCTTGAAAACTGTTTGGAAAAGAGTAGGTGCTTTCAAAAAATACTTGGCAGGTGATTGGATGAACCATTTGTCTATCACCATCTATCACGGGCTAACTTCTTGCTGTCATCACACCTAAACCACGCCAGTAGCTGCCTCATGGGATGCTGATTGGTCCAAACCACTGTTAGTTCGGACACAAGTGCAAAACTTGAAGCCTGATAAAATGGATTCTTGCGTGATCTTGCGAATCCAGCTGCCTTGCAAGGTAAGCTGAGTTATGAGCAGAATAACTGCATATTCAAGTTCTACTGTACTGTCTCTAATAAAAACGTACATATCATATACAGAATATTCATTAATATACTGGATCTTTAAATTACTTATTACTTATTACTTACTTATTTGAGAGAACATCAACATCGAGCCTATTTAAAAAATTTATCTTTGTCTCTCTGTTTCAGCCCTCTGTTCATACTAGGCCGCCATTTTTCTCAGCTGAAAACAGAACAGAAACTGAGAAAATGAGCTTTGACATGATGTAATGGGACTGTTTGCTAGTAAAATTAAGCAGAACTTTTGGTCGATTACACAGCACAGCGATTGTCATCAACCTGTATTTATGTCAATTTTGTGGAATGTCGCAATCTTAAAATAATAATTTCATCCATATGACTGCTAGTTAGCATGTAGTATTAAGGAGCCATAATTAAATCACAATTTCATACTCTGCAGTTTCAAACTTTCTCTTCTCGCCTTTTAGATTTTGATACCACCGATCACACAGCTGTTGTCTTCAAACCTGTTTTTATGTTGATGTTGACATTGCAATCATAAAGATTTGTTCAGCCAGGCTTTCTGTCTCACTCCGCACCAGATGTTGCCTGTGATGCACAGTTTTTGTTTTTTTCCTCACTAAAGCAGGGGTGAAGATGAAAAGATTTTCCTGTGTTTCTATTGTTAAGGTGTTTGACTGTGGGCAGAGGTCTCTACAGAAACTACTTGGAAATGCTAGTGTCGTTTTCTCAAAAAACAGCATTTTAAAAATGAGATTGCTTCATGTAGATGTGTGTGCGTGAAGTGTGAAAGAAGTGTTGTCATGCGAAGGTTTCAGAGTGAAGAGGGAAAAGATATGGCTGACAGTTAGAAGGAGATTAAAAGTTGATAAAGTAACAGAAAAAACTCTGCATGTGATGATTAAGAGTATTCTGGTCTGATAAATTATGTATGTTTGACATGCGTGGTTATGTTGTTTGAGAAAGTGTTGCATGTGAATCTATGTGTCTGTGTGTGTTCCTGCTCTGATAAGGGGGATGAGCTTTCCCAGATCTCTTGTCTCTTTCATCAGCACAGGAGTGACAGGTTCCCAGGGTCATATTGATGACCCTGCCTGTATACTGTCATTACCCAGTTACATCACCACCTAATTATACTAGCCTACTGCACCAACACATACACACAAACATTGAAAACAAGCACTGTGGTCTTAGATACGGAGTGAAATGATGGGTAGCAGTGCAAAAAAGAGACACTCTTTGATGAGGAGAGGCGAATAAATAGAGAGGGAGACAGAGGGCATGTCTGGACATGAGTCAGTGGTCAAAGTAAGAGCTGGCCAGACAGACGCAGAGTGCTGTCCAGCTACCCTTTCCAGAAACTGGGATGAGAGTTTACATAAATAAAAGCAAAGTCTCACACTGACTTAAGGAGGATTGCGAGTGTGTGGGTGTGTGAATTTGGGTGAGTGTTTGTGTGTGCATGTGTGGACTAGAAACTGTTTTGCTTTCTTTTGGTTAGTGATGCTAGGCAACAACGATGGCAGCGGCTCCCCACACCTGCAGTTCAGCATGCCAATGTGCCAATCACAAACACACATACAAACACACACACACACACACACACACACACACACACACACACACACACACTGTGTACCCACCTGGCCCTGCATGGTACGAGTGGGCAGTAGCCTGAAGAATCCCGTCTTTGTTCCCTCTACACTTAAAAAAGAGTGCGTTAATGATCTCCTTTCTCTCTCTCTCTCTCTCTCTCTCTCTCTCTCTCTCTCTCTCTCTCTCTCTCTCTCTCTCTCTCTTTGTGTGTCTGTTTTCCCAATCTCTTTATTTCTATCTCTTGTCTTTCTTTCTCGGCCACTCACACCATTTTCTTTCTGCTGTCTTTACTGAAAAGAGTGTTGATTATCTGCATCTTCCCTCCTCTGTCTATCTAACTGCCTGTCTTTTTCTCACCCTTCATTCACTTATTGAACAGATCCAGCAGACAGGCAGATCTATTCACTGGGGTCCACTCAGTGCTTAAAGTGTTTAAACACCACTGGATGTTGTGAGGGGGTGGCAGAGTTTGGGTGGGGGGAGTGGATACATGATACCCACTCTATTCCTCTGCATGTCTCCAATAGCCAATACACACTCTGTTACAATAGAAACACTGGAGTCATTTACCCTCCGTGGTTCATTACATCCTGATGGAGGCTTTTTTATGCCACCATTGGTTTGGCTATTAGCCAGCATTTCTTCCAGACAGTGAGTGACTGTTGAAAGGTATTCTCCTGTAATAAATGAAAGTGTTTTTTAATTTAAATGTCAGAGACATTGTCATGGTTCCTCTTTATAAAGCTATATTCAAAGTTTTGCTGTGATATTAAATAAACATATTTATCATCAGGGCAGAGGTGGGAAGTTTTAAGGTACTTTACTTGGGTATCCCCATTATATGCCACTTTATTGTTATTCTTCACAACATTTCACAGGGAAATTTTGTACTTTTTACTCCACACCACATTTATCTGACAGCTGGTGTAACTGGTTAACCTCCAGAATAAGATTTTACATACCAAACATGACCAGACTATGATGTATTTTTGCAGAAGAACAATATATACAGTTAAACGTAATCCATGACCCATTAATAGTGACTTACTTCCCAACAAGCCACTGAGTCTGCAGTTGTAAATGTCAACAAATTGTTAATAAATGGGCTTAAAAGAGCTCTGCAGCTCTTTTCCAGAATTTATGGACCTCGGACAGTCCATTGGAGGGTCTTTCTGATGAATTAAAGAGCTAAAAAGGCCAAGCAGGTTGTGCTGAATTACCAAGCAAAAGGCATTTTTCACTGCTCAGCAACATGAAACCTGCTCTTACCAATGGCTTATTACTGATATAAAGCATTAATAAATTATTAACCATTAGTTAGGCCAGTAAGTACCACTTATATAAACCCTTTAGAGGAAAGTGGTACAGCATTATACATCAATGCATCAATGATAACAATAAAATAATACAGTAACATTCTTAAATTCATTCTTGGATAATGAACTATTGATTTTTATAGTTACATTTTGACTTTCACTTATAGCAGATCACATATAACATTGTGATATTGATATTTTTACTTCAGTAAAGGATCTATATACTTCTTCCACCACTGTTATCGGTTATTGAACCAACATTTGAATTAACCAGTCGTTCAAGAGCATTGACTTGGGATCAGAGGGTTGAATGAATGAAATCAGCGGGCTGTTTGATTAGAGATTTGAGAGCATGAAAACGTCTTGACATGTCGCTTTAGAGAATGTGATGACTGCGTTATCCTGCGGCTGTGTGCGCGTTAAAGCCTCTATGCGCTTTTGGAAAAGGCACAGCTGGTCGCGATCAGTGAAACGGGGGCCGGAGGAGGAGGAATTTGGGGTGTTGCCTTTCTATCCTTGCCTCCCTTTTCTCGCTCATCGCCTCCTTCCCTTCCCCTCCCCACCTCTCCCTCCCTCCGTGAGCGTGTGTGTGTGTGTGTGTGAGAGAGAGAGAGACAGACAGACAGAGAGAGTGTGTGTGTGTGTGTGTCAGAGTGGAGCCACTGCGGGAGTGGGTCAGTCAGTGTACGCTGCAGACTCTCACAGGCGGTTCCCCGGTTATCAGCGGCGGATAGCAAGGACTGGATTCTCTCTTTTATGCTTCAGAGCCGGATATGCCAAACGGGAACAAAGCGGCGTGAAACCCGGACTGTTTGTAGAATGAGCGGGCGCGTGCTGAACGGGAAAATGCTGCAGCTCCCGGCTCCGCAGCGCGCGGGGAGGACAATGCACTTTCTGTCAAGGTAACGGATGAAAGCAGAGACTGCATGTGACCGAGCGTGCCGGATGAGAAGCTAATTGACACACTGGTGACATTACTTTTGATTACGATGTGAATGCGAGGTGCCTTGACGGTGGTTAATAGGTTGTAGAAGCTCCGCCGGAGTCAGTGCGTAAAAAGCAGCAGCATGTCTCATTGATAAAACTCCAACAGCTGCATGGTGGCACGTTTTATTATTGTGACTGGCATGCGCTCAGATTAGGCTGTTATAGGATAGTGAAGCTCAGTCTAGACGCCGAGTAAAGAGGAACTGGCTTTTGTTGAGCGTATAGATGGAGCTATACAGTCTACAGCATATAGGCACAGAGCTCAATGCGCAAAGCCATATGTTGAATCAGCACCGTCTTTTATTGTCGGGTTACCTGTATAGACTATCAGAGACAGCATCTAAAAAGCATGATGATGTCCCTACCTTGTTATGAATCTACATTAGACTAAAGGAAACTCATCACTGCAAATCATCTAATGAGAATATTAGAGTCCATTTATGCTCCTTAAGTGTTCGTGTATTTTTACGATCGGATGGCATGCCCATTGTTTTAAGATGAACGCGATGACAACTGGTGTTGCTGGTGTTTGGTGGCTCTGTCAGCAGAGGCAGGTATGTATGTGACTGGGTGGGTGTATACGTATTGATCCGCTGCGGGACCGGACCGCATTCTGGTGAACGGGTGACCTACATTCTAAACGACGCCTTCTGCCGGTAGCCTATATGTGATGTGATTGGGTAAAAAACAGCAAGCCTCCTCCGAATCATCTTTATGCCTACGCCATGTGAGAATTATCTAATTGTGTGTCTTAATGTGTGGGCTAATGTAGGTCATAGAACAGAGAGGTGATGAATTGAGGAATCTCTTCAGGAATAATACAAGAGTTGACTTTCTGTACAGATGCATTAAGACAACATGGACAGACAGGACAAAGATGCTCTTATTGTATTGATTGACTGTGTGTGTGTGTGTGTGTGTGTGTGGGTGGGTGGGTGGGTGTATGGGTGTGGGGGTCAGCTTTGCTCTTTTTGGTCGACTGACCCCTACCATCCATCGACCCTTTATGTAAACCTATTAGAGTGGAGTGGCCTGATATCAGTCCATTAGACACACACGGCACACACACACACACACACCCAGACACGCACACACTTTCACAATTAAGTCCCTCGGGACCAACTAGAGTGTTTTTATCTGTGTGTTTGTTTTGGACACATGTGCTTAAACAGACTGGCTGTCAAAAGACTGATAAACGGTCAAATACATAGAATTTGACAAAAAAAATACACCCTCATACACACACACACCTTTCAGGCAGTCAAACTATGTGATTTAATCCAGGGGTGGTGTCAGTAAGTGTGTGTGTCTTTGCGCTTGTGTATCTAAACCCATGTGTGGGTGTCAGCTTGTGTGTGAATAACCAAACATTAAACATGCATCATTAGCTAACCAGTTTCAGCCAACACAAAGATTTGATCAACTCTATTAGTCATAGTGAAAGCAATCCAACATCAGCTTAGCGTCCCTGTGTGTGTTTTTGTGTGTGTTGTCATCTGAACACTATACAAACAGCCTGCTCAGCATGACCTACCCCTATCTAGATCCAGATGGTTAACAACACAACTTCATCTAAAGAGCAGATTTGTAAGCTGGTGACATCACTCATTAATGTGTGTCACACCCAAATCCTCTCAGTTTCTATTAATAAAAAAAAAAACAGAGAGTCAGTTTTGTCTCTGATGTCATTTAGCTGCCAATGGGAAGTGTTGGTCACTCGTTAAGTAGGAAGTATGATTGGCTGAAGGCTTTAACAACTTACCATCAGCAGCTGGCTGGAGACCTACTGTAACATTATGAGTAAAGCTGAAATCTGGATGTTTTTAATGCATCATAATTATATCAATCTGTGTAGAGCAGTTTAATGAAATGCTGATCGAGTTTGCCAAGTGGAACCTGCTGTTTGACCCTGCCATTGCCCTCTAACGTTAGAGTTTTAGTAAATAAGATATCCAATATTTTTTTCCGGTAAGTTCAGGACATTTTTGCTGCATACTAATGACAATGAAGCGAAACACCTTCACAAACACCGCAATGCAATTTTGCTGCAGTGTGAAGATGCAGAGAGATTTCCCATCACAACAACACTGTTGTCATCACACACACACACAAACACACAAATTTTGACTATTGTGCTTAAGTTAAGGGCTCAGGGTCAAAGATAGATTAGGTTGTTTTGGAAACACAGTTTGCTGACTCAGACACTGGAAGAGTTAGAAGAATCAACAGCCTGGTGACAAGGTTTTCACGCCCACATGAATCATGATGTAAAACCAAGAGTTATGAGTCTGGGAACAAAAACATGTTCACCCAAATGCAGATAAATCTGAAAAAAAAACAAAAAAACAAATTTGATATCGAAAGCTTTCGATCCACACGAAAGATTCCCCGTTCACATTGAAATGGCAACATAATCAAAAACATTTCTACTGGGCATGTGCAGGCCACTTGATGCAACAGCTGACCAACCAGACCACAAGATCATTTACATGACTGAAATTTTTCTAGGTTTATTTTCTGCGCATACACTACCAGCATTTTTAGATGTATCCATAAAAGTCTCAATTTCCAATGGTGAAAAATCCAGGGTCAGTGAAACACTCACCAGCTCACTGAACTACAGAGCTATGCGGCCGCTGACTTGATGTTTTGTAATTACGTGAACAAGTTTACTTGCGCTACCTACAAGGTCATTAGGGGGACCTGAGAGTGAAACAACAGATGCTTGTAACCTGTGCTTGTAAGACACATGCACATGCACTTTTTATTGTACACACAGGAGCCTGTGTTCACAAACAGAGCTCATATTTTCATGAGGTGGTGCCTCCTGTGGTTTAGTGACTTTCTCTGTTACATCAAAGCCAGAGAGAGAGACCTACAGCCAGACAACACAGCACCTTAACAGGCTTGCTGCGGATGACAGAAAACATTATAACCTGACAGTGAAGTAGTATTTTAGGAAATGTAGAATGAGTAAAAAATGTCTCGTAATGAAACATTCAAGGCTTCTCAGAGTTAAATGGAAAGTGAAACGATTCATCCAGTTTGTTTTGGAGCGATGAACTAGAGGCTGCGGATTTCGATTTTATTTCTGTGTGCGTCTGCGCGCTCATGCCTTGGTATGCGTACAATATGTGTGTCTGCATATGTTGAAGGATTAGGGAGTGGGACTCCAGAATACACTCACTGGAATGTGAAGTGTGTGTTTTGAGCAACCCGAGGGCAAGGAATGTCTCCTAAACTCACTGTAACAACTTTTAAGTGGCATGACTGGAGCGTGCGTGTTATGAGTGACAGCAGGTGATGGGTGCGTGCTCATGAAGGGTGCGCCCCAAGGCCTGTTGATCACCATGCCACAGGTGCTCATGTATACATATACACACAAAAAATGTCTCTCTCTCTCACACACACACACACACGCACACAGCGACCTGTCTGTCCCTTCCACAGCATGAGAGTAATGTGTGTGTTTTTAGGTGTTTTTAGTCTTTATCTCAGCCAGAAGAAGTGAAAGAGTATCCGCTCCCATCAATAGGCCTTTCATTCTTTTTTGTTCAGGTGGTGTTTGGACAACCTTTGGCAGGTGCTCAGTAGCGTTCAACCTCGATCTGTAGTCTCTTTGTTCAGTTTTATTTTCACATTTTCCTACTTTGTGTTTTCTCTTTATTTCTCTCCATCCTTTCCTTTCTTGCCATCTAGCTTAAGAGATGGTGCTTGGCTTCTTACTGTAAGTACTGTCAATCCGCAATCCACTGATCCACAGCAGTCTGCACATTTAACATCTCACAGCGAAGCGGAGACCGACTGCTGTCTTCTGCGCTAATCTCTGAGATTAACACATAATCAAGCGTTCTGGAATTAGGTGATTAGCTGTCGTCATCAGAAAACATGGATGTGACCATAGAAGTCAAGGCAGAGGAGTGAAAAATAATCTGTTCTTCTTACATGCAAGTTTCTTTGTTTGGAGAGAGAGTGTTCTCTGAAATGTTTATTTACAAGTCTGTACCGACATGTTGTGCCACTGCCCTTTTTCCCGTAGACCAAGGCTCACATCTTGCTGACACAATGGTTCCTCCATCTGCTACAGTATTAGTGCCTGACTGTGTGTATGACAGCATGTATTGTAGCAGGGTAGTTCCCTATTGTGATGTATTCGATAGTGATGATTACTATCAGATTTCTCAATTAACAGCAGCAATTATTCCTGTTACTAAACAGCCGCCGGCGCAGAATTTTCCTTTCACAGGACCCAACAGGTTGACTGTAATGTACTTCACTCTGTTTTGTTGTCTTGTGCTTGTTTTGATGTGTTTCTGTGTTTGTGCACTCTAGCAGGATATTACTGTTCTCAGCTCTCCGCTCCAGACAGCTGTCGGTTGCTTGGTTTATGTTGCTCCAGGCTTTGTTACTTTAGTATATTCTGTTGATCAAAAGGCAGCAGTCAGAGGAACTGTTTGTGTATGTGTTGTTTGTGCTTTTGCACATGTCTGTGGCACCGTCTTTCGCACAGCTGCTTCAAGTTAACAGCAACCTGGAAGAAGCGTGCTTCATTTAAAAGTGGTACTTCCCTCTCTTCCTCCTTTTCCTTCCCTTTCGTTAGGCCGCTGGTCCCCCTCTTTCAAACCAAAACATCCCCTGTGCGCCGTTAATTCACACAGCCGTTAAGTCAGCTGACATGTCTGGAGGGAGGCCAGAGGTAATTCTACCCCTGGATCCAACCCCTGTCCTGGGCCTCTGTGTGCCGGGGTTCCCCTTGTGAGCTCCTCCCCGGTTTTTAGCCCTGAGTCAGGGCTGGGAAGTGCTCCACACTGCACCCCAGAATGAACTACTTAAGAAGGTGATTTGAAAGACCATTCTACCTTGTCTCAGGGGTGCTGTCCCTCTTCTGCTTCCTGCTCTCATGGAGAGAAGAGAGGGACTCTGGAAGAAATTGAAGGTACTTTGAAGGTCAAGGGTTATTGGGTCATACTAGAGCTCTGCTGGTCACCACGTAACACACTCAGATGTTCAGTCTTTTGTGAAATCTAACACTCTTTGGCCCAATTTGTCATGCGCTCCATATTAAGAGTATAAGGCCACTTTGTGGAGAAATTGTTCAATAATTCCACCCTTTCTCATTCAGTAATTAATGCTTTAATTTATTCTTTGTTGGATCTGAGAAAGAAGAAGACAAATACAAACAAGATGGTGAAGAGAAAGCTGGAGATGTCTGGTTCATCTCATGGAATCCTCTGTACACCTCTTCCAGCTCCTGTCTTCCTTTTTGGGGCTTACAGTATGAGAAGATCAAGATGACCCAGTGGGCGTCGGCATGATCAACAATCCTACAATTCTTGGTTCCAGTAGTATTTCTCCACTCCGTGAGTTCCTTATATGAAGCTTGGAGTCGTCCACCGTTTTGACTGTCCTGTTTCATTTCACAGCGATGAAGTGGTTCAGAGCCAAGTCGACTCTCCTCTGTGATGTGTTGAACTCTGAACAAACTTCATCCATCCACCCTGGGGAGGTCAGGAGGAGAGAGAGAGATTCAGAGATAAATTTGCTGTCTGAGGAGAGCTTAGCTGGAGCAATTTCTCCCCTTCTTAAGCGGTACAGTTTTCTCTGTCTGTCCATCTATCTCCACCTCCCCCACACTGAGAAAAAAGAAAAAAAAATACTGACCGGGATTCTTGATGCATTTTCAAAGCTTTAATTTTCCATCCAGAAAGCCCCAAGCATTTGCAGAATGTGTCCCCATCCTTGCAAGGAAAACTTGGAAGAATGATCTACCTCAATATTCTTCCACACACGTGCAGTCACACTCAGACACACACCTTAGATCCAGTAATACGCTGCCTGGATGACTTAGTGCAGGCCTCAGCAGAGGAGTGACTTGAGCAAAGCCGCCGTTCACACCAGCTACTAACATCACACACTTCTGACAGCTAATTCAAACTTCACTCCAGACGACAATAGCAATTTAGTGCATCAGATGTGTACATGTTTGTGGTGTGCGTGTGTATACAGTGTATGTGTGTGTGTGTGTATGTGTCCTAAACCCCCAGGCATTGCTGTCAGGGTTATGCCTGTCAGAGCCACAACAGGGTTTCTTCTCTGTGATGGCCATTTAGGGATGTGACCTCCTATTTCCCCCTAAGATCTCACACACACTCACACACATACAGCACCTCTGGCTGAGGCCCCTGGCCTGCTCTGATCCTGGTGGCAGATGGAATTAGCAGTAATTACGAGCTCATTAACTCCAGCCTGCTCTGTAATCCCCTGTAATGCCCAAATACTGCTGCGTGTGGTGTGCGTGTATGTGCATGTGTGTGCATAAAAGGCTGTCCAAGCAGCTATCACACATTGTTCTATCTCACATCATGGACACAGGACAGAGAGAGGAAATAATAAATAACGCAGAAGAGGAAATTAATTTCTCTGTTTAGTGTGTACCCGAAGGCAGCCCGCCTGCGCGATCTAGTTTTTAATCAAGTCTCGTCAATGATTTACTGTAAGTGTTTAACTATACAACTCAACGGAGGACCCGTATTGGGGTAGCTAATTAAAAGCCATTTTTTAATGGCAGATTTGTTGCTAATTACTCTACAAGTGCCCCAAGCAGCCAGACAACAACAGAACATCATTAAAAAACTGGTAGAAAAAGTAATTTATCAGTAAGACTAAACATCAGCACAGCATGTATTGCAGTATGTCATTGATAAGCACACGCCATGTCTCCAGAGAGCAGCAGATGGCTGATTCCTCATGGATACACTCAGCTGAAATGACATTTGTAATCAATCTGCTCATGTCTTCAGTTACAGATAGGTAACATATACCATGATCACCATAGCTACGGTATGTTCACGTCATGTTATGTCTGTACTTGCCTCGTGTGTCAGAGTTTGAGGCTTTCAAGATACAATATGGACTTAGTCCAGCAGAGCGAATACTTCCATGGCCCTATATGGTGCTGCATTGATGGATTATCCTGTGCAGGAGAACACAGCATCTTAAAAAAATCAATGTGACCTACAGTACAGAATGTTTTCAATACTCATCCAGCCAGGAAGACTATTTTGATAACATCTCAATATCTCCTATTTTTGCACTCTTTTAATTGCAAAATAATGATTCTGTCAGGACAATCTGTCATGCCTGTGAGCAACCAAGGTGATTCACAGATCTGTGTGTTTGTTTCCTGGTGATAAGCTGCTGAAGTGGTCCAGGGACCCATATTGTTAGCCATCTGTGCACAGCAACCATATTCGTCCTCTCTCTTTCAGTCTTATCAGGTAAATGTCCAGCTACATGTATTTTATGTGAGCTCCTTTTCACAGTTGGAATGATTTTTTATTGTAATATTTCTCAGGTATTTCCTCAACGTTTTTTAAGACTCAGTGTTCCATATGGTCAGTGCAGCCACGTGCACACAGGTCTGCTATAACTGTGTTGGAGAGGAAAACACTATGGGTGTGGTTGGTCACGCTACTCTCGACTGCAAATGAGTCACTTTTTTTGTGTCGCTTCAAGAAAACAGTCGTCCCTGTTGGGTTTGGATCCTGTTTTGTGCGTCTAGACTGTAACCTGTAGAAAATTTTTTTCTTTTTACGGTTTTATTAAGATTTTGTCTGTCAAACTTCCTGAACATAATAAATACGATCTTTTGTGCATCCTTACACCTGCTGTAAGGCGGGATGTGGCATGTTGTTTTGTGATATGGTTATTGTCCATCTTAGCTGCATGATTTCTTACATACAGGCAGGTGTGTCCTCTCACTGTCCTTCACCCATGATTTAAGAGGTCAAGTGTCCTGCTGTTTACTTCCTCTTCTAGCTGATCTGAAATGTATCCTGCATACAATCAGAAACAGAAGCTCAGCCTGTTACTCACCCAATTGTCCTCTCTCACACCAGTTACAGCGTCACATATTTAGACCTTAGAGGATTTAATGACTTCTACAGCCTTTTCATGCGTGCCCCCTCCGGTTTCTGTGCCGTCTGCCCAGTGCCAGTCTGGCAGTGCCCTACTTTCCATTTGCCTGAAAAGGCATCACTACAACCAGGGACCCGTCTGATTTAGCCATTTTGGGTTCTGCCATGTGACACTGTGGATTTTAATAGGAATGGAAAGTTCCTGTCCACTGTAGGATCATGCCGACGCCCACTGGGTCTTTCCATGCATCTACACACGTGGGGAGAGACTGTGTCCAAATATCACACTGGATAGTACGTGTTTAACCCCGTGAGGGTACAGTGGTTGGACCAAGAACCTTTTTTCCTTTATCAGTGTCTACTTTCTAAAAAAAACACTTCTACTTGTCAACACCATCCTGTCCTCTGTATTATTATCTGCTCCAACATGGTTCAGCAGGCCTAATAGTAATTTCCTACCATCTACTGGTTGGCCAGATACCATTAGTGCTGTCACCAGCTTAAGGTGACATGACTATATATTCATAATCATGTCATCTTGCTGATCTGGTGGAATATTCTGGTTTTGTTGCAAGTGACATATAATTAGATAACAAAATTGACTATGACATTTACTACAATGCCAATGTCACTATTGATCTGTTGTTTAGTAGCTGGCTTCCCATAAGTGCACTAACAAGCTCTATAATGGGTATTATTTATAGATCAGGTAATTAGTAATTGTATTTTGGCGATCATTCCAATGTAGGACAGTGAGTCTCTCTCTTTCCATCACCACTGCCCATTTTCTGACAGTGCAGCAAAATAAAAAAACACTTGATTAGCTCTTAAAGTTCAATTCTGCTTGTCTTGACACAGGAGAGCATCAGCGTCACATTCCTCCAAATGAATTCCTCCGTTATCAAATGTTTGTTTAGATGGAACAGCTTATCAACCAATACTTGATGCTTGCACTCTTGAAGGCTGGGATAACTCCAACTCCCAGCAAGCACTGTACCCACAAACCACAGGCAAAGCTGCTTTGTCTCCGTCAAGTCTACTGTAATTCTCTCACTTTCATTCTCCCATCCCTCAATGTTAGAGAGGTCAGTGAGAGGAGTGGAGAGAGCTCTCATAATAAGCAGCAAAAAACCACCATGCGCACTGAGATCAGAGCAATTAGCTCCATAGTCTGAATAGTGAAGGAACACAGAGGCCTGTTAATAAAAGCAGGCTATTTAGCCCAGCAGCAGCTATTCAACCATTCTCCTGATAGTTAGTGAGGCTCAGTCTTTGTGTGGGTGTGCCTGTCCTCAGCAGACCATGAGGAACAAAGAAATAATGTTTCTGTGAAAGGAGGATGTTGTTTATATTAACCACAATGACCTTTATTAATCTGGGAAATATTTCAACCATTTTGAATATTCTGAAACTCTCTGCTGCTTGCTTGAAATGAGATGATTAAGATTAGATTTTCTCTGGACAGAGGACATACAGTTAAGTGCCTCATTGTGGCTTTTTTTTTTTTTTTTTTTTACAGATGTGCAGTTATAATGTTATGAGTGTAGAGTAGGAAACCACTTGTGTGCAGCTGGCTCAGGATGACAGAGTAGAGAGTGAGCATGTGGCATATTCTCTGCTCAGTGGGATGCTGCGTTTTGCACATGGCGCATGGGGAAAAAAAATCCTCAGTCAGGTGGAGGTGAGGAATGAGTTTAATCAAGCGCATCTCAGCGTAATTGACATTTATTGCAGCCAAAATTGAATCAACATTGATATTCATTTTGTTCATGGGATTACTGTCATAGGATACAATTTTTCAGTGTCCTGATCTTCACCCTCCAGTTCTGCTCCTCAGCACAAAAAGGCACAAAAGACCAATGAAATTTAGGATCCATTAACAGGACAGATGTGGTTTATGCCTGTGGTTTACACTCTATGTTTGAGTGACATCATACTTTCATAAAACCAAAGTGTCATTCATTACATCTTGCATGTTTTTGGCATTAAGATTTTCCAGGATATGTTTAAGAGCTGTAGCTGGCTGGTGTTCCTTCGCCTTTGAGAGGAAGATGTACTGTAGGTTGGGCTAATTACAATGAATAAAAATATGACAGGGCAGTGGCTTGACTGAAACCGTACTTTCTGCAAGACACAAGCTAATCTGAGGCATGGGTGATGTAGATGAATTGGGTGCTAATATTATCCCTCAGTCTCTGCAGCTGCTGCCGAAGAATGAAAAAGATCAGGCAGAGCAAGGAGAGATTATAACAGGAGATTTCAGCAGCTGCTTTTAAAAGAAGGTTGGATGGAGCAGATTGAAGAAGAGAGGAGGCGAGTCGGTGGAAGTTTAGAGGAAAAGATGAGAGATGAGCCACGTCAGCGAGTGCATCATGTCCCAAGAAGTTTGAGGACATTCTCTATGTGTCATCAAGAGCACTTCTCTTTCCACTATAGCTCTCTCCTTTTCATGCTTGTCTTTTAAATTGTTTCTTCTCTCCCCACATGCAGCTTCACTGTCTTCTTTTGAGTGTCCTCGTCTTTCATTGCCCTCTTTTCAAGTTCAGTCTTCCTTTTATCTCACCCAGTAGAGTTGATTGAGGACTATTGAAGGCAAAGAGGAGCTTGGTGACAGTGGATGTGGTGTAGCCGCACAGTGGCTGACACTGATTGAAGATATCAGGTTTTGGCTGTGAAATATAAAAAATATTTTTCAGACCTTTAGACTGACTTGGATAGAGTGTTTCACGAAAAGTGCAGTTGAATGAAGCTCAAAACCTTAAGCAGATAATATATCTTATAAGGACTTTTTGAACTTTGAGTAAAGATTTCCTACTCACAGATCTCAGAGGAGTCGGTCATTGATCATTAAACATAATTTCTGTTGATCAAAGCTGAAGTCAGTCTCACTCATTGCCAAGACAGTCAGACACGCTGGTGGTCTGATGGTGAGCTCTTGAGCTTGTTGAACTGGTTGCTCTTGTTGCCTGTGAGCACTCCTACGCTAATACTTACAGTATAATGCTTTATGTTCCTCTTGGCACCCGCATCATCTCATCATTTCATTTACTTTCTGAGTCTCTGAGGCTACTTTTGGTCTCATCTAAGCAGCCTTTAACAGATCATCTCTCCTTAGCTTGAGAGATTAGGGATTTTTATTACATAAAGCTCATTTCATTTTTCAGAAGAATCAAAAAGTATAATATAGAGTTTCTTCTTGGAAGAATTTGATTTTATTTTTTTCCGTCCACTATCAACATAATCTCCCTGATAAATCAGATTCTCTCTTTTTTTTTCTTTTTTTTTAACATTTTATTCGATGTTTGACTCCTGACCTGGTGTCTCCTCATCTCTCGGTTGAGTGACACCAAACCCAGCAGAGACTTTGTTTGTTCTGTTTCCTCTCACATTTGAATTATTCATCAGAGAGAGCATTATCATTCATAAAAGCCCTGGTGGACACGCTGATAGCTCTGAAGTGAATAACAAGAAATGAAGATAAATGTGTTGCTTCAAAGAGAGGAGGTTTATCGTCCAGAAATGAGTCTCTTCAGTGAGGAATGAATGACATATGCACATCTGTTGAGTATAAATGGATCCACTCTCTATGAGTTCAAAGTTTATTAGTTCTTTTGTACATTTTTATTCTAGAGAATAAATAGTAACATGGTAAAAAACCGGAATCCAAGACCAGCTTTTATGGAAAAACGACATCCTTCTTAGAAAGGTGTTAAAGCTGTAATTGAGTAATAAAACCACACATTTTGTTATAAAACAAATAGTGAAATCATCTGCCAGTTTGATAAGATAATCCCACATGTTTTTAGTGCCGATCCTTCAAAGTTTCATTGCAAATATTGAGTTTATCCGCTAAAACGATTTTATGAGCTCAAGGTGTAAGAAAACCTTGTAAACATTCATTTAAAAAGAAACCATGTGAATCACATACGTTTGACTCAAAAGAAGTGTTTTTGATCGCCTTTTTATTGCATTTCACACAGGAAGTGTAGGTTGGTTCTCTACAATAGATGTGTCATCTTAAATTTGCCCTTAATCTTACCCTGTCTCATGACAGCCCCGTCAGACATAAAATCTTGTCTGCTCTTTTTTTGTGTAAGATATCCACAGGCTAGACAGGGAGGGCTTTCCCTTCGTCCCTCTCCCCCAGATCCCCGCCGCCAAATCCCCCAGGGTACAGTGTGACCCATACAGGCACCCAACCGGAAGGCCCACACCGCTTTCTTTCTCTCCATCCTCCCCTTTACCACAGTATACATGACCTCATTAGGCAAGCCCCACCCTCTTAACTTGCTTTACAGTAGATATCAGTCTAACCTATTGACCCTAATGAGAGCAGATCCCAACCCCCTAACTTCTGAAATATGACCTACTTAATGTAAACGAACACAATTATACAGTTACCCACATATCCAAACACACATTGCAGATGTGCCCCTCTTCTCCCTGACTCTCCCTCTTCCTCATTCTTACAAGTCACTATGTTGAACCAGATGACAGATTGGTTTCAATTGTTTCTCGAGGTTCATATGACTTGATTGGTCACACTAATGTAGATATAGTGTTCCATATCTTTGAGGCCCAGCCAGGAAATGGTCAAATGTAAGCCACAATTGGTCTGTTAAAGGAAAAATCTAAACAGTCATCCAACAGTCATACAGACCATGTAGAAATCTATTGTTAAAGAGTCAAAAATACCAGTTTCCCTGCTGACAATAAACACAACACCATTATATAATGCTGCCACTAGATATGTCTACTGTGAAATAAAGGGCAAATGGAAAAATTCATGTACAGCTGAATGCTACATGCTCAGCCACAACCTCAGAGGTTTGATGGAAGGCATTATTGGAAAGGCAGCAAATTATTCATGGCAGGTTGAGATTAAAATAAAATATTTTTAATTAGAGTAGAATAAAATAATTTGGCAATAAAACAGAACAAAGTATGTAAAGTAGCATTAAGAAGAAATAGAAAAGGTAAAACTATATTTATATGCAATGAATATACAGTTGCATATACACATAGAAGTAGTGTACAGTGTACAGTAGCAGTCAAAAGTTTGGACACACTTTCCCACTGAAAGAATGGGAACCTTTGACTGGTAATGTGTATAGTGCAAACAAACTTGAGATAGTAGTGGGAGTGTGGAAAGTGTAAAGGTAATGGTATGTAATGCGCATAAGAAGACCAACAATAACAGAATATGTCAGTGTAAATTTCAGAGAAGGTAACCACTGTAGTAACTCTCCCAACCTGCTTATGTCAGATATGTTTTAGGATTTTCATAACAAATGTTCTTGGGAAAAAAGAAGACAGCAAAGCACATGTGTGCCAAGCAGACAGACTTCATAGTCTTGGCACAGACCCCACTCCCACATACACTTGTGGGCGCATACATCAGTGTATATGTTCTTCAGTGCTATTTTTATGCGTGTGGGCTGACATGATGTCGTGGGTGCTCCAAATTTCAGTTTGCCGAGTGTTTGCAGCGCATACAGTGTGAAAGATAGGTATATGGAGCAGGCAGTGCTCTAACTGTGGGTCCTATGAATATTTAATCAAAAGACAAACTGGAAGATATGGAGTCAAGTGAGCTAACTGCTGATGTAACTGAGCTTGTGGAGCTCATGCAGTGTATAAACTTGAGGAGATATCCATTTGACTGAGACAGATTGCTTTGTTTTATCAGCTATTCTTGGGTATGAGAGCATGTTGGTGGTACGATACCCGA
This sequence comes from Euthynnus affinis, assembly GCA_029490765.1. Lineage (NCBI taxonomy): Eukaryota > Metazoa > Chordata > Actinopteri > Scombriformes > Scombridae > Euthynnus > Euthynnus affinis. Next base: position 18,773,384 of record CM055841.1, on the reverse strand, counting down.
TCGATCCCTGCAGGGAAACAGAATTAGCTACTGCACGCCCTTGGAGTTGGTAGGGACTGAGGGTCCTGGGCAAGGAGACTTTCAGAAAGGTGGATGCATGATTGACCAGAGTCTACCCACTTACTTGGCCAAATATGTGCACCCAATATAGGATCACATCCTTTGGGGTATAACCTAATTACTAGGACTGCAATGATTTGTTAATTAATTGATTAGACTAGTTTGTGATTCATTTTCTAGACAGAAAATTAATCAGCAACTGTTTTGATGATCAATTTATTGTTTTGAGTCATTTTTCAAGAAAAAAAATGATAAATTCTCTGGTTCCAGCTTCTCAAATATGAATATTTTCTGGTTTCTTTAGTCTTCTGTGATAATAAACTGAATATCTTTGGGCTCTTGACTGTTGGTCAGGACAAAACAAGACATTTCACAGTTGCACCTTGGATTTTAGGAAACAGCGATTGTACTTTTGACCAGATATTATAGTGTTTTTGTTTGGTAAGACATTTTTGTAACTACAAGTTATGATTTAATATATTAATATCATCCTCTTTGTCATTGTTTCCTTTAGTTGGGATGAAAGCAGTTCCATCAGCAGTGGCCTGAGTGACGGCTCAGACAACCTGAGCTCTGAAGAGTTCAACACAAGCCCCACTCTCAACTCCCTTCCTACCACTCCCATCGGCTCCCGCAGAAACTCTGCCATAGTGGTAAGTAACATACATGTGAGCATTCACACAATGTACCGTCTGACACAGATGGATTAGCCATGTGTGTTTGTTACAGTAGTATTGATTAAGCTGTTAATCCAGAGAGGAATTGATGAAGTGCTGAATGATGCGTCATACATTCGGTCTGTGTACAGAGAGGACACACACACACACACACACACACACACACACACAGCAGCAGCAGCAAGACACTGACATCAGAGACAAAGCCTGATTAAGTATTCTACACACACCCATAATAAAAAAATTTATCACAACTGCAGTGATCAATGTTCACCGCAACACACACTGCATCCAGGAAAGCTGCAAAGTTCCACTAGGCTCCCTTTTTTTTCCTATTGAGATTTTGAAAGCTGTCTGAAAAGCTGGATTTTCACTTACAACCAGACTAATTTTGGAGTGTTTTAAGCTAAATACAGCAACTCTGAAAATGATTAATTAGTGTAACTGTGAACCTGACATTCCTTATCCCTAAAATCTTGTATATTTCCTATGCCATGGATGTTTTAGGGGTCTGGGAATTCTATTATTCCAATTTAATCTCTGATTAAATAAATAGGTTTAATCTTCCAGCCACCTACTTGATTCAGCTGTGGTTTTGGCCCTGTTCAGTAGTATAATTGGACTGACTGGAAGTAGAAACTGTCCTGAGTGATTATTTTTGTCCTCACAATACATTGAAATGAAATGCACTGATTTACTGTATGTATGCTGTGGTCCTCTTGGGTGGATTTTAGACTCAGTGCCTCTAACATCCTATCTACAACACTACTTGAGGATCCATCTGTAGCTGTACGGTTTCCAGACAGTGTGTGTGTTTGCGTGTGTCTGTGTTTTCCCAGAGTGTCTGATGTAGGTCACACCTCCGCAATGTGGTTAATGTGACTGATGTAGTTGGATTTTACAGAGAGAGAGAGAGACAGAGAGAGGGGAAATCAGTTGTAACCATAGCAACCAAAGAGCAGGGATGCTGAGAGCATGGGTCTTTGTCTTCTCCCGTATATTGAAGGACAGGTCTAGAACATGGCCATCTGCACACACACGCACACACGCACTCACACAGGGCCATCTGCAGACCTGCATCCGGGCCAGCGAGCCGGAAGAAGCAGGGCACCTCCCTCCACGCCATGTTGCAGAACTCATAGCAACCATTACCCCCTATGGCATCATCACCGTGGCAACCAATCATCACATCATCATGCACCCCACATTGCCTTATACACATGGCTCCCCGTTCCCTTGCCATTCTCAGCTGATGCCTTTCTTTATCGCTTTCTCTTTGTGTCCCAGAACCATTTCTCGGTTTCTGTTGTCTCTCATGTTTCATCTTTTCCCTTTTCGCTCCTGTTGATTTTAATTTCCTTAAAGGCAAATCTGACTCAACATCCATTCCTCATCCCTCCCACATATTGTATTATATGCTCAAAAGGGAGAGGGGGTGGAGGAGAGGAGGATTATGGAAGAAAGGGGCACATAAAAAACAAGTGGTACAAAACCGTGGATTTCCTCATTTCCACATGGAGATGGACCAAGTATTTGAGATAATACACCTTATTTTCCCAATACCTTTGTGTGTGTATGTGTGTGTGTGAGTGTGCCTATCTGCCTTACTGTCTGGCTTGTCTGTTTGTGTTATCCCTGTTTAGTCACGGCTATCTGGCCAGATGTGTGTCTCATCCCCCTCTGTTTCAATAATCAGAGAATGTGTGTGAGGAAATGACAATGTTTTATCAACAAGGTCTGGTCTGACAGGACTCTCTCTCACACACTCTCATACACACACACACTAAGCATACCTCCTCCTCATGTGATGTGAACCAGCCCATGGGGTCTATTGGTTTTAATAAAAAAGGAATTCAGTATATGAGTCCTCATGAGAACTACTGGGTGCAATGGCTTGAACTGGCATACACACACACGCACACACACACACCTCCTGATGCATTGTGTAACTGTCGGTCCACTACGTGGGGGGAGAGTAATCTGCCTCTGTGGAAACTAGTGATATCCATCCTCATGTAGACTCCCATGAATACTCACACACACTTACACACACATTACTTATTGTTTATATTCATCATATACACACATAGAATACCATGACCGAATAATTAGCTGCTTTTCCTTTCACATTTCCTTTAGTTTAACATTCTTCCTGATTGGATTATTTAGGCTGCGTTGTCTATTTTCTCTGTGGAGGTGAGGTGTGTGTGTGTAAGCCTGCTATGTGTGTACATGCATATGTACACTATGTATGTGTGTATGTGTTGAGCAGGCTTCCCCCCTGCTGTCTCAGTCTATGTCTCTTTTGAAGTGTTCAAACAGAGCATACAATAGGATTCAGACTGGAGAGGTGAGACATCAGTAAGGGTGTTTTGGGCTTGACTGTGTCAGACATGTTTTTCTACTCAGAAAGCAGTAGGATGAAGAAGAGTCTGAGCCTCTGTCTGACACCAAACACCTCATCAAATGCCTTACTAGACACGCTAGTGGTGTGGCTTTAGGGATGACAGTGTTGGTTGGTGCACCAATCTAGTCCAGACTGAAATATCTCAACCACTATGGGACGCATTACCATTAAATATTGTACAGACATTTATGTTCCCTAGAGGATGAGGATGCTACTGGCTTTAGTGACCCCCTGATATTTCCTCTAGCTAGTTGACATTTGTGGTTTTTAGTTAATTGTCTCAACAACTATTGGAATGGCGTCCCACTCAGTTTCAATTGTAATAACTTGTGGTGGTCCCTTAAATGTTCATCAGGTATAAATTTTGATTTGACCAATATTCTGATGTATGACCAAATATACATACAACTAATGACATTCCCATCTAGCTTACATGAGCTGTACATCGTTGTTCGCACTAATAATCAAATTTTCATAACATAATAGCTCAAAACACTGCTGCGCCTGAGTACAGCCTCAGATCAGGCACGGCTGTAGACACTTAATCTTGTTTTCAAACAGTGACCAATGATGACCACTAAGTACTCAATTTAAGGTCTACACAACACTAGTTGAATATGAGTACAAGAAGTGCCTACAGCTTTTCATCTAACCACCTTATCCACAGCCACAAAAATGGTTCAAATTTCCAAATGTAGATTTACACTATCTTCTAATATTGATTAAAGTCGTAGTATAGCTACTAAGTTAAATGACAAAGGTAGTTGCTTACACTTCCAAAAAACCCATGTGGGAAAGGTGGTGGATGCAAACATTAATGTAGCCTCAAGCCTTCCTCAGGTTTGGTCAAATTGTCACCAATTAAACCAAATTCATATGGAAGCTATTTTCCATTTACTTGATAATTGTCTGTGGCATTAAGAGAGTGTGTTTTCTTTCTAGCTCCCTCATTGTATGGCAGCGCTTCGTCGTTATGATGCTTGTACTCAGTTTTGTTTTTTAATTCTGGTTTTAAGATGTTCAGTCAGGGCACTTTTGATGTGGATAGGCAGTGAAATACCTTCAAACAACTCACCAGAGAAATATGAATAATTATAGTGTTTATATTATGATTATTTATCCAACTTCTTATACTTTTGTATTGTCTATTTTCTTGATACAGTGTCTCTCTCGTTGTCACACTAGATGCGCACAGATGCAGAGAAAAGATCTCTGGTGGAAAGTGGTCTGTCCTGGGACACTGACGACAGCAAACCCAGCCGCAAGAGCCAGGGCAGCAGCGTCTACGATACAGGAAGCCTCAAGTCAGAATCAGCCAATAAATGGAAAAAAACACGTCCGCATGGGGAAGGGCTGGAAGGAGGGAAGAGTGAACTGAAGAAACCCCAGACCCTGGGCCATGGAAATGTGTTGAAGAAAGGAAGAAACCCACCTGTGGGAGTCACATCCCCGATCACACATACCTCTCAGAGTGGGCTGAAAGTGGCAGGTGAGTTCAGAAGCACACCCACGTAATATATATAGATACACTTAAAATGGTTGCATAATCTAAGCAGACTGACACTTTTCTCTGGCTGTCTTTTGATATTCTCTTCTTTCTGGCAGTGTCTCACACCCACACAGTCACAGACACACTCTCTGTCTTTGTCCCACACATTCATCCACAGCTGCAGCCCACCCTCTAGGCCTTTAGAGAGTGGTGCCATGTATCAAACGCCCATCACCACCCACTCCCTTCCTGCCAGCCACACACACACACACACACACACACACACACACACACACTGACCAACACTGTTTTTTTTTTCTTCCCATTGGGCTAGCCTTTCCTATCCAATCTTTATTTTTGTGTCAGACAGAGAGAATTTATAGCACTAAAATAAAGGCCTTGTACCGTAAACAACTGGACCAGAGACACTGTGTGTGTGTGTGTTTGTGATAGTGTGTGCGTGATAGAGATTGTGCCAGCCTTAAAGAGTGTCAACCATCACACTTAATACTCACACTCATTGACACACAAATAGCACAATAGTAGGGATTGTGCAGCTGCCTTTTAAGCACACCATCTGTGTGCCGTTTACGTAAGCGCACACACACACACACACACACACACACACACACACACACACGTTCATACTGTATAGACAACCGAAACAACAGGATATTAGTTGTGGTGTTGTGTGCCAGTCCAGATAGACAGTGTCTGTGTAAACAGTCCTCTTTCTGTGGGACTGTCCTGTGTTTGCATTGCCAGCTGTTAAAATGACAGATATGCCAAACAAGTGTGTTGAACCAGCCTGTGATCTGCGCGCCAGGCTGTTATTGTTTTTGATGTGAACAGTATGAATCTACTATCAGGGTTAGTCAGTCTGCCACAGAGTCTGATATTCTAATAATCAGATGATGAAGTCAAGTGAAAGCACACCAGAAAAAGGTTCTTGTAGGGGCAGACATTCTTAAAAAGTTAGAGAGGTCTTTATTGCTCATGCTTGAGATCAGTTCATTGCTGAGGTTTGGCACAATTGTTTGTATGTGCGTGTCAGTCTGCATGTTTGCAGCTTTTGCATTATTGCAAAGATCTGTATGAGATCTTTAAAGGTGCAGCATTTCTTGGGATAAACAAGCACTATTTCACTATTCCATACTATATACTTTACTAATTTTGTATATTATACAAATGCAGTCTGTACTATATATTAACCTTTATAGCAATTTTTTTTCAGGTAACATATAAGATATTTGTAAATTTTACAAGAAATGATAGAAGAGCTTTTAAACTTCACCCGAAACTCACATTTATTCTTATAATATTATACAATATTATATATTATAATATAATATACTTATATAACCTTGATATTATTTGTTATATGCTTAATTTACTTAGTATCCTTATTTTTTTTTCTCCATATGAATCAACTACTGCTACTTGTCTCTATATATATGCAGCACTTCTTGCATGTCAGTCTGGCCTGGGCGATCAATCCCTCCTCTGTTAGTCCCCTTGAGGTTTTCTTTTCTTTCTTTTTCCTTGTTAAAGTTTTTTTTTATTGTTTGTTTGTGGCATTTTGTCTTTATCCAAATTGAGGATAGAGGGTGTTGTATTTGGTTCACCCTATAAATCCCTCTGAGACAAATTTGTGATTTGTGGCTATAAAAATAAAACTGACCCAACCAATTAAACTTAACAAGGAGAAAGTCAAATGTTTTTCCAAAGAATTAAAACTTTATTTTCCATTTCTTAAGATATTGGTGGAGCCTTTGAGCTATAGTACACTGTTTTAACCTGTTAATTTTTTTTCCAGCTGTGAGCAGCGCCTCCAATTTTATGTGTATTGCTTTGTGGGACAATAGTGTCCATCAGCAGCACACTCAAACATCAAACTTGACATTAGTTAACTTAATTTTGTCAGAGTATACCAGTTAGAGTTATTGTTCAGTTTGGAAGTGGGACACAGTGCAGCTGTTCATCATTGTGTCAGCTTTGAGCGACTGGCTGTTGAGATACCATTTCTCTCTTTTTCTCCTCACATAGGCACACCTGCAGATACATTTAGCTACTTTTCTGCACCAAATGTTTAAAATCCTCTCAGGTACATACAAATAAACACTCATACTGTATCTTAACAACCACACATATGAGCACACACATGTTTCTGGTGTGATGTTTGATGGGAAACGTAGTCAGCAGAATCAGAGTCTAGGAATAAGGCTGCTTGTCTCCCTGGGAAACCGCCAAGAATGATAGACAGGAACACGAGGCTGCCTGGAGGAATGGGGATCAGCCCTGTCTTTGTGCGTGTGTTTCTGTATGTGTGTGTATTATAAATACATCTTCATTCCATACCGTCCACTCTCCGCTGCTCTCTGTTTTACCATAGTGGCCGTAAATAGAAGAAGACTTAGGGAAGAAATACAAATGAGCAATTTTTCTTCAAAATCCAATGATGGCAGTATGTAAAGGATTTCTCTGTCTGCCACTCTGTCTGAATCTCACCAGCATGTTCAGATCTCCTCAGACATGCAGGCCTCATGCGCCGAGACACAAAGTGATTCACCCTCTCTTCTACACATGCCACAGTGTCAAGATGCGAGCTCTATTGTCTCCAACACCACTGTCAGTAAATCAGCCTTCATTTATGTCAAAATGAATATATACGCCTGGATTCTGTCAGTATGTGTGTGTTTGCTTCTCACCGCCAACAGTGTCTGTTTCTGCAGCATAATGTTTTTTGGAATGTGTAACATTGCGGTTACACGATAGATTGAGTTTATGACTTGACATGTAAACCCAATTTTCACATTTACAAAAGAACTCCAAGCGTAATGTGTTGTCAGTGTCACATTCTTATAAGATCTAATCACTGAGAACTGTGTGTGTGTGTTTGGTATATATGTCTGCCCCTATGTGTCTTTTGCGGGTTTATAAATACCCTTAAGTGACTCCAGATGTCCCAAGGCTGCACGCCGGTGGGTCTCATTCAACAGCCGTTCTTTGACTGTGTTAATGCCTTGTATATAAACCTCCCATAACAACTCCCATTAGATACAAATTAAGAGCTTGGGAAGTGTGGGCTTGCGCTTGTGTGGCCAATGCTCACAAGTGCACATGTGTCTAATCGACTCTGTAAGGTATTTTTTTTCCTCATAATAACTTCCAAACAAGTCCAATTAATTTGCCAACTGCAAAATGTACAACTGGATTTTACTTCAAACTCTGTTCCACCAAATTGTCCCTCACTCCGCCCTCTTTCCCCAAAGAGTTGTCAAAGAGTGGAGAAATTCAGTTATACTGGGTGTTTCATGCAGTTGTACCCGCAGACAGTTTTCCACAGCCATACTGCACATGTTAATCTCAGCACTATGCAGCTGTGACACACAGACATACACTTACTGGAAAGCCAGAGAAAACTATTTTAGTTCATCAGGATGGAAAAGAGGAGTAACTGCATGATAACAGTGTGTGTGTGACGGTGAAGTTGGCTGTGAGTCCACACACTGTCTGTCTGCTCAGACAGGGTTTGTTTTCATCAGCAGACAGTCAGATCCTGTAGGTGTTCAGATAAGATATCACATTATCACATCCTAATATGGCTCACTTAGTCTCACTCACCACGAGAGACTGTTCAGGCATTAATCTGTTCAAGCTACTCATCACTGATATTTCTTTTCTCCTCTCTAGGAACAGTAAAGTCAGATGGGAAGCCCATGGATAAGTCTCGGTTAGCTGTGAAAAATTCAGGTCTTCAGCGCTCCTCCTCTGATGCCGGTAAAGACCACCGGAATGGCACTGGTGCTGGCGAGCAACGTAAACCTCCGTCCGGCCTGGTCAGGCCCTCAGCTGGTGGAAACTTTGGCTTCAAGAAGCCCCCCACAGCTACCAGTAATGGCACAAACAATACCACTGCGATGAGTACAGGTGGCAGCGCCATACCCATCGGCTCTGCAACAGTGGGGAAGATTCCCAAAACATCTGGCATTCCTGTCAAACCAGGTGCTGGAGGTGGTAGTGGTGGTGGTGGTGGTGGTGGAGGACGTAAGACAAGCCTAGATGTTTCAAGCAGCGACCAGAGTGGTTTTCTGTCTCCAAATGCCAGGACATCTCTCCAGTACCGCTCGCTGCCTCGCCCAGCCAAGACAAGCACCCTGACTCTAACCCGGCCAAGCTCAGCTCGCCCAGTAAGCACTACCATGGACGCAGGCTCTGGGCTGATCAAACCCTCCAGCACAGCAACCCAGGGCTCGAGGCTCAAAGAGCAGGCCTCAGGGCTCGGTTCTGGAACAGGGTTGAGTAAGGCTGGGGGTCGTGGGATCCCAAGTCCCAGTCCTGTCAATCAAACAGACAGAGAGAAGGAGAAAGAGAGAGCCAAAGCTAAAGCTGTAGTGTCTGACTCTGAGTGTGGAGGAGGGTCTCTGAAGGGCACTCCTGCTCAGACCCCCTCAGAGAACGGAGGGAAGCTACAGGGGCTGAGACCTCCCAGTAGTAGCAAGGGCACAGATCTACCCTCACCCAGCACACACAGGTACTGAGGTTCATACACTACAACAAAATATACATGCTGTAATTTCCCAATAATGTTTCAACACATACACATTTTCACATACAAAAAAATGTGTGACTATGCATTTCACGCTTCAATTGTCTTTTATTGTCTGTAGATTATCTGGTGTGCGCAGCCTGACAAAGCCTCCATCCATTGCCCAGCTGGACAAGCTGAGCTCCAGCAGCCTTGAGGTTGGGGTTCAGGACTCCGTGCCTCCGAAGATTCCTCCCTACTCAAAGCTCCAAGACTTATCTGGCTCGGCAGGCAGCTCCACTGGCCACTGCCTGACCCCAAGTCCTGCCCCCTTGCTCAATGTCAACTCCTCAGCCTGCTTCTCAGGCTCTGGGATTGGGTTGGGGCCCAGGCAGGTCTCTTCCCTCGGGGTTGAAGGAAGCAATGGGAACAGCACTCCTCTGCTCTACCCTCGACTGTCGGGGCTTCATCGCAGCATGGAGTCTCTGCCCCTCCAGATGAGCCTGGCCCCGGAGCCGCAACAGAGGGAGCAGAGGGAGACTTTGGTGAGAGGCTACACCACACTAGAGTCCAGAGACAAAGACAGACAGGAAGACAGAGGCCCTCCTGCCAGCTGGAGCTCTGGAAGTAAAATCTCCATGACTCTCACAGACAGGTGAGATTGAGTTCTGCTGATACACATGTAGATTTTAAATCCAGTCACATCACTCATGTATTTTTTCATCCACATTAAATTTATACTGCCATCTAGCTCCACCTACTGGTCAGCTGAGGGACTGCATCAAAATCATTTGTTGTTTCATCGAAGGCAAGTGTGGACAGGGAGAGGCTTTGATATCATAATCACTTTGTTCTGTGCTACAATCACACATTTCCCTCTCCCTGTTTGAGTGGGCAGGTGGAAAGGTGACTCAGTTGGCATTTCATGAGAAAATGCTGCTTATACTGAAAACGGTATGGAGCCATTCCTTGATAGCAGTGGCATTTATGAAGAGCGAGCGACAACACCTATTCACATTTACAAAGAAGTGATAATAAAAATCCACAAAAATGAAAAAGAATCATAAATCAGAATATCTCAAGTCAATATTATTTTATATGTAGAAAAAACTTAACCTGTAACTGAACATGTGATTCAATGAGAAAACCACACTTCAAAATGTGTATCCTTGAAAATGACATGCCCTAACACCATGATTATTACACTATTACAACTGAAATATGAAGTAAATTAATTGCTTGCACTGGGAATACTGTATGCGATGCCAAATATTATGAATATTTGTTTTGCATTAGTTGTATGTTAATTGCTTTAAAGGGGAAGCTAAAAATTATATTTACATTATGACTTTAAATACCAAGTTAAAGCAACCACATGGATGCACACAGGCTGAAGGGTTGCTAGGCTGTTATTACTAGAGGCCTATTATCAGTGTTTCACAGGTCCCACAAGCTGAAGTCATAATTACTAGTTGACACCAGCTGTCTGCCAGTCTTACTGTGCTTCTTTGTGCCGACTGCCTGTTCTTGAGAGCTTAATAACTCTGTACCAGTGTTTAAATAATGACATTGTTTCTCTCTCCACAGTTCTCAGAGAGACAGAAACACACTGCCAAAGAAAGGTTTAAGGTAAGTGAATACTTAAATTCTGCACAGCTACACACATACTGTACATACATACTCTTATACACCCAACTGTCAGGCACTGACAGTGTGACGCAATTTGGGCATGGCCATTTAATTGAACACATGCAGAGTGCGTGAATGACAGATTGTGTTAATCCTGCCCACAGGGTTATGAGACATCAGTCCTGTCACTTGTATTATAAAAACCTGCTTTGCCACTCATTGGGTCCTATGGCAACACTCTGTTTGTCTTTCTGCTCATTTAAATATTTGCAACGCAAAATATAACAGGAGCAATGATCTTAGATGGGCCATACAATAATTTAATATTATCTTTTAATCCTCTTTCCGTATAATTGTATTATAGCAAAAATCTCATATCAAGACAACGTTGTTCATAGTCATGGTTCTAAATGTATAATGAGTTTTTAATTTAATTTAATTTTTTTACAAAATAACCAAACCCCTTGTGCACAGGATTTACTGTATATGACTGAAGAAGGAATAGTTTGTGTTTGAAGGGATTTTCTCGACACAATGTTCCCAAATGTCATCAGACTTCTGTACAAGACTGTATATGAAAGCGAGAACAAAACAACACCCTCACAATGAGTGACAGTTTCTTTATTTGCCTTTATTACACTAATATCTATCATTAACAGCACTATGCTTGTCCTCTGTGTAGTTTCAGCGGTGCTTCCCAGATTGAAGAGGATGGGAAGGAGAAAGGAGAGAGGAGACATTCTCATAGTATTCTTAGTATGACTGACTCGCTCACTCTCCCGCTGCTGTCCTCACCCACCTCCCTGCCCCGCACCTCGAAGACCAGTATGGGTGTGTATATACTCATGCACACACACTTTTAAGAATACTTGTTTAATGTATATTGTGTAACGCTGGTAACTCCCTTATCATTTGCTTTCTCATTAGTACCCAGCCCTGTCAGTGGACCTCCAAGAATGACTCGATCAAACAGCATCCCAACTCATGATGCCTCTATGGAGCTGTACGGGGCGTCTCCGCTGGGCAGCACGCTGTCACTGGCTGAACGTCCCCGGAGCATGGGAATGGTTCGGTCTGGATCCTTTAGGGACAAGGAACCCAATGATGAAGGTGAAACCACTGTATTATTTTGATATCAGTTATATACTGTTCTGTGTTTCAAATTCTTGTTCGTATTGGTTTATTTTGTTGTTTCAACTGATAATTTTCCTCTCTTTAGTTCATGGGTCTGTAATCTCTTTGGCATCCAACGCCTCATCGACCTACTCCTCGGTGAGTGTGGGCAGCATGCAGGCACAGGTAGCTACAGTTCAGTATGTGGTGTATATTGTTGTGTATGTGGATGTTTTTATGTACAGCGGTGCTTTCCTCTAGTCTCGCACTTTAAACAGGAGACACTAGAAACAACCCCCCGCCCCCCCCCTCCTCTCCTCTCCTCTCCTCTCTTCTTGTCTTTCTCATCTCTCTCTAACATCTTGACTTTTCTTCCCCCTGCTTCCAAAGGCTGAGGAAAGGATTCAGGGAGAGGTAAGTGTTTCCTGCTCTTTCTTCTCCTCGGTCTCATGTCTCTCCTTTCATCCGTCACTCTCATCCCTTTTGTCTGTGGAAGAACAAGTCTGCCATTCATTTCATGAACACCACCCACTCAAGTCACGTGTGTAATTCAGTCATTGTCAGCTTTGGTATCGTCAGTTATTTTGTAATGCAACATGCTTGTTCTTTCTCACAGCAAATCCGCAAGCTGAGGAGGGAGCTGGAGTCATCTCAGGAGAAAGTGTCTAACCTGACTACGCAGTTGTCTGCAAATGTATGTACTGTTTGTCTGCTAAATTACTTATCATTAATCAATCAATCAGTGATTTACTGTAGGCAATAAAAATTTAATCTGATAAAAAATCATAAGGAGAGGAACTTTATTTTACGCAGCTATACACTTTTTTAATGTCTGTTTAAATGACATTTTCATGCCATCATTAAAGTAACAATATTCAACCTTTCACCTCGAGGCAACTGAACAGTTGTCCCTCCCCCTAATTTTACACCCCAATAGTTGTCACTCAAATTGATGAACTGCTCACCTCAAAATGACATCTACCCTGAGGCTGAGGTAACTGATACTCATAGAGACACTATAAGCTGAACAAGAGAGCACTGTCAGGGTGCCTTTAGCTTTGTCATTCTTTTGTTTCTGACTGCCTTCCTAATTTTTTTTTCCTCTGGTTATTTTGGGCGAACAGTTTTCTCTAACTGCACAATATATCCTATTTTTTTTAATGTATAAACAAATAAGAATTTCATGGTACATTAAACTTAGATTAGTGTACCAGGAAGGTTTATTAATAATGTGGTAATACTTTTCTGCCAGTTAGTGGGCCCAGATGTTAAAAGATAAGTCTGGTGATATTCAATATTTTTCTTATTGTCAACAATTAAAAGACCAAAACCAACAATGAAGTATTGTGTGTGTGTGTTCAAAGCCTGATATAATTTATTCTCCTGTGCCATAGAGCTCATTGTTGTCCATAAAAACACATTAGCAGGCCACATCGTTGTTCTTGCTGACATTCATTCATTATGATGAACATGGGCACTGTAGTTTATTTTAAGTCAAAACCACAAACACTATTCTACTGCTGTAAATATTCAGTGCACCAAATCCAGATTTGGAAATACTCCCCAACAAATTCTCCATGTACCTGTGTGTATAGCTGCAACTAACAGTTATTTTCATAATTTAGTATTCTGCCAATTATAATTGTTAGGTCTATAAAATGTCCAAAAATAGTAAAACAACAATGAATGAATGTTTGCTTGAAAAAATGACTTAAAGGATGAATTGATTATCAAAATAGTTGCTGATTATTTCTCTGTCAGTCGATTAGTTGTTGTAATTGTTGCTAAAAACTACAGTACCCAGCCATTTACTCTTTTTATACACTATATAGTATTGACCTGTTCTTAAAGATGTACGTCTTCAGTAGGAATCATTGGGGTTGGGACTGATTGCCACAGACAGGGCGGTAAAGTCGTAAAGCATTGATTTATGGACAAATACATTGCTGGTTTCGGTCTTTTCATTGGATTTGTTGACAAGCCAACCATATCCCTTAACCCGTTGCCTCTCAATATTTTATCCATCCATCCAAATCCTCTCCCTTCCTTCCTTTACAAACTCTTTAGTTCTCACATAAGGCAAAGACTTTAACCTTCGTATAAAATAGGACAGAGACACAGAGAGAGATTTATAATCCAAGCTGTGGTATGTCAGTCATAGATCAATTCCATGCAGTCTCAGCACATTTCTTATCCATGCGGGGGCTGAATAATGCTAACCTCCTCCTGAACCTCTCCCCAAGCTTCAGTACACACAAGCACACACACGCACACACAGGTGCCTTGCCCTTTCTCTCTACTCTACAAGGTTGTTTTTGTATGACCACCCTGTCAGCATTTCCATTGGTCCAAGTGCAGGAATACAGAGCAGGCATTATGCATGGATTCATACAGCACACATCAATCAAGTGTTTCTGGGTGTGTGTGCGTGTGTGTGTGTGTGTGTGTGTGTGTGTGTGTGTGTGTGTGTGTGTGTATGTGTGTGTGTGTGCGTGTGTGTGTGTGTGTGTGTGTGTGTGTGTGTGTGTGTGTGTATGTGTGTGTGTGTGTGTGTGTGTGTGTGTCATCCCCTGAGATTTATTTTATACTGTTTGACCTTATTACGTGAGGGCAGTGAATACGCAAAACAGATGCATGCATCACAACATCATTATATTGTGGATTAATGACTGGACAGGAGAATGGAAAGTCATTTTCCCTTCCTGCTCTGGTCTAAAGGTTGTGTGTGTGTGTGAGAGAGAGAGATTAGGGAGGAGGTGAATTTCCACAGGAGATATCCTGTTCAGCCTTTTTCTCTTGTTCAGCTTTTCAACACCTTTTATTCGAGGGATAAAGGGTCAATGAAAATCTATTTAATCTGTTCCTGTATAGGTGTCAATTTCTAGTGAGACCCTCTGTACTTTATCTTAACTATATCTACATGATGCTCTTTCATAGATAGAGAATATTAAAAAAAATTAAAAATGTTACTTTGATAAAGATCTGGGGAAAAATGTAATTGTTCCTTGTGTTTTTGTTCTTTCCCAAACAGGCAAATCTGGTGGCCGCCTTTGAGCAAAGTTTGGCCCTGATGACAACTCGGCTGCAGAGTCTGTCAATAAGCCACGAACAGAAGGTACCCAGCAGCACCCGTCACATCCACGCTTTCAAACACAAACACACACAAACTTGAATTCCAGCTGCATTCCATCATTGTGCCCGTCTAACTGAGCGGTCGGCTAAGAGCAGGCAGCGTGTGTGCTAACATGGAGCGAGGTGACTTTGATCACAGCCTGCGGTGAGGAGTTGAATGTAGGTTAGAGGCCCAGGCTGTAGTCACACATGGTGACTTAGTGTGAAAGGGGGGAAGAAGAAAAAAACCTTCACTTAAGGCTGAATGATAAGACTGAATCAGAGATCACATTCCTGCATTCTTCTGCCTTTGTATCTGTTTTGGTGTGAATGAACTGATCAGACCCTGAGGCGGTTGTTCAGTGTGTGTTGGTGTATAAATGTGAGGAGTCTCTTTTAGTTCTTCATGCCTTGCTGCTCCCACTGAAAGCGGCCGTCTGGACCGCTCGAGAAAAAGCCTTTGTTGTTTGTGCCAGCGCGCTGACCTGTGCAGCTCAGCCAGGAGCGCAGTCTCTTTAACCTTGAGATGGTCCGGACGGCTCCATTTAGAGCAGAGTGGGATCGAATTTAGCACACAATAAGCAGCACAGAGAGGCCCTGTTGTTCTCGAGTCTTTGTACTTTTGAACTTCTCACATGTGAAGAGGATCAAGCCCACCAGGTGTATGATCTCATACTGTGGGTTTGGGCAATAGTGTAAAATATCAAATAATGCTACTCCCCACAAAAATATGGGAATATATCAGTGTTTACATTTGCATGTGCATTATATTTAATGTATTTCATTTATTAATTACTGAGGAAGAATGCATTTACTATCTATTCCTCTATTATCAGACATATTTTGTGAGCTGTCCTAGTTGCAAGAGGAACTGTATAATTCAGTGAATAGAAAACATGACAGCTTTTGGTTGCATACAGGCAAGAAGAAGCATAAAAGCTGTCACTCAGTTCTGAGTTTTGTAAACAGATACAAATTGATCCCAATGAAACTCACTGACTTTAATTAAATGTTTGAACAGGACACAGAGCTGTTAGAGCTGCGGGAGACCATCGAAGCTCTGAAGGTCAAGAATGAAGAAGCCCAGGCAGACATACAAGGAGCCTTAAACAACCCAGATAACATGAAAGGTGAGTCAAGTCAATGTCAAGTCAGTTTTATTTATATAGCACCAAATCACAACAGAAGTTATCTCAGGGCACTGAGCTGTACCCTTTTTCTGTGGAGATTAACCAGCTGATCTTTCTGTCTTCTTCTGTCTTTCTGCACATCTGCCTTTGTTTTAATCTTGAGTTTTCTTGTTTTCCAGACATGCGTATTCGACGTCAGAACTCGTGTGAAAGCATCTCCAGTCTCAACAGCCTGACCAGCATGTCGAGTATGGGCAGCTTGAAGGACCAAGATGCCAAGAAGAAGAAGAAAAAGAGCTGGGTAAGAATGACAAGACACTACATGTGAACCTGGTGTTTGTCTGTGCTGAGTTTATTCTCCTTAGTGATAACATACAGTAGCAGCATGAATAACAAAGTATGACCAGTCTCTCCCTCCTCTGTGTTGTGTTATTTTGCTGTTTTAGGTCTTTGAGGTGAGTGCAGTCATTGTGTCCTTCTAAAGCCTCTTTAAGTTTCTGTCATACAGCATGATGGACCATCTTAAACTGCCACACAATCCTCAAGCACCCTCCATCTCTGCTGATTGACCTCCTAGACTACTGATTGGCTGCCTGTTCTGTGAATATTTAATTTGAATGGATGGCTGTAATTCAGTTAGAGTGGCAATCAGCAGACATGCTGGAGTTCTCCGTTTATTCATCAGAGCTTTATTAAATGCCGTTTCCAATCATGTTTTTTCTTCATTTACACCATACTTTATTGTGTATTTTGTCCTTCAGTGAAGTTCTGTGCAGTCAGTATTGTGAACAAAGTAACCCTTCGTGACCCAGTGGCTGGGTACTACATCTGCAAAAACATTTACTGACTGTAACTTTGACCTATTTGCAGGAATGACTTCAACTTTAATGCTTAGCATGTGTTATATTAACAATCCTAACACCTTCTTATTTTTACCTTCTTAGTAATAAATGCTGTCTTTTATTGAATATTTGTTCAATTTTTTTTGTTTCTGTCTCTCCCTCAATGCTTCTCTCTGCTCCTCTGTTTCTGTATAGCTGAGGAGCTCCTTCAACAAGGCATTCAGCATTAAGAAAGGCTCCAAAACCTACTCTGACATTGAGGAAATTGCTACTCCTGACTCCTCAGCTCCTAACTCCCCAAAGATGCTTCACGAGGGGGGAGAAGCAGAAGAGAGCCTGCCTTCATGCCTCAAAACCTCTGCATCTACCACCTCATCTGTGTAAGTGCCTAAACACCTTACTTCACCTATCAGTAGCACAATAGCAAGATTGCCAATTTAGTCCATGTGGGTGTCTTGTCCCTTGCAGGATCATGGAGACAGCAGACGAGAGAGACATTGAGGAAAGGGCGGTGACAGAGCTTCGCTCAGAGCTCTGGGACAAAGAGAGGGAACTGACAGACATCCGTCTGGAGGCCTTAAACTCTGCTCATCAGCTGGAGCAGCTGAGAGACGCCATGAACAACATGCAGGTTTGTTTTGCATGTGTGCATGTATATTATGTTATATATTATATTGTATATTATATTATATCACTCACACTGACATATATTATATATATGTCAGCGTGAGTGATGTTGCATTTGTGTGTTAACTTGAATTTTGAGTTTTTACCTGCCTGTGTTCTAGTCCATGGTGGAGAACCTGAAGGCGGAGAATGACCATTTGAAAGTTGGCTCTGGACCCACCTCCTCCACCTCCCAGCCATCAGGCCTGGCCTCTTTCCTGGGACCCTCACTGAGACAGCCGATGAGCATGTCCCTCACAAAGTCCTTCAGCCTCAGTCTGAATGATTGTAAAGATCCAGGTAAGAGACAAACATAGAGCTTTCATTGATATCTAGCTCACATATATGCATATATACACATTAATTATAAAAAAACAACCTTTTTTTTATTCTTCTCTCTTTCAGATGTGTCTCCAGTAGATATGCTAAATGTATCCTCTCAGCGGGATGAGGTGTGTGCACGAGTGCTGGTTTGCATCGGAGATCAAGCAGAGGTACACACTGAACACCTTTAATAGCTAGAACATCCAATAATGTCTACCACTTTAAACAGCAGGGAAAATGTGCATTCTTTCTCTCTGTCTGTAGGAAAGTAAACAGCAGCAGGAGTACTACCTGGGCTCAGTGCTGGTCACTGGGACAACTGACTGGAACTGTCTTGACTCTCTTATAGCTAAGACCTTCAGAGTAAGTCCATGCTTCTTGTCTTTTACTGTTTAGACATGAATGGTTCTAACAGATAGTACCACTGTCATTCTGGTGGATCAGTCCTCATACGTGTTGACTGTCTTTTTCTACTCAGGACTACCTAACTCAAGTGGACCCAACAGCCAGTCTGGGTCTGTCCTGTGATTCGCTGCACATGTATCAGCTGACCCAGGGAGGGCAGAGAGTGATAGGAGGAGACAAACCTCAAGCCTCCCCTCATCGTTGTCTCGGCAGTGGCCCAGCTCGCATCTTTGTCACTTTGAAAGGTTAGAAGATGTCCCCTACTGAAAGTAGACACATACTTTATGTGCACCATGTCTGTTGCTATGTTTCTTTTTTGCTTAGGCCTTTAAGAACCATACCAATGGTTTTATTTGAACTGAAATTTTTGCCAACCATTTTCCAAAGTTTACCAAGGTTTTAACTTTCTATCTTCCAAGCAGCTACTAGTCTGAATTTATTTCATTACTCTACAAAAATCATTGTTCAGACCTAAAACCTTTTTGTCAGCAATTATTATCAGAATATCAAATGCAGAAGTTAAAAAAAGCATACATTGTGGAATGATTGTCTGAATTTGGTCACTTCTCAAATTAAAAAGGTTCCTGTTTGGCAGCCAACCCTGAAATCTGTGATGCCAGAGCACCCATAAATGCACCAACAGGAAAAGCTTTCACACATGTATCTTGACAGAAGATGGTAATTTAACTTGACAATAAAATAAAGGAAACAAACTGTTAATTGGGATTTGTTTACGTAGCTCAAGCAAGTCAAACCTTTAACTTACTGAAATTAATGAAAGCCAGTTGTTGTCTAGATGGTAGAAAATTAGTTTTAAGAATTATGGTTTGCTTTGGAGAATGGATAACATAATTGTAAAGAATGAGATTTGTAGATAATGGGCATGCATTTACAAGTATTCTATAATGAATGCAATATTAATCCTCTACTCTATTCTACCCTGTGTCTCTACCTCTCTCCAGGTCTTAGAGAAAAATGTGTTGACTCACTGGTGTTTGAGACTCTGATTCCTAAGCCCATGATGCTGCACTACATCAGCCTGCTGCTGAAGCACAGGCGTCTGGTTCTGTCAGGGCCCAGTGGAACAGGGAAAACTTACCTGGCCCAGCGTCTGGCCCACTACCTCCTGCAACGCAGCCAGATAGACTTGTCTGAGGCTGACCATGAGCCCTGTCTTGAGGGTCGCAGTGCTGCTGTCACCTTCAACATGCATCGTCAGACACAGAAGGTAACACATGACACGGGCCACTTATTTGTCTCAGTCTTTTTTCTATGCACAAATATAAAGGAACAACACCATGTCAGAAACAAGAAATAAAAAACAAAAACAGAACCGCGGCTAGAGAGTTATAGAAATGAAAGTACCTAAAATACAAGTACAAACATCCATGAAGTAGGACCTTTCTTTGCTTTCACAGGAGTTGCAGTTGTATCTGTCCAATCTGGCAAATCAGATTGACAGAGAAACTGGAGGAGAAATGCCGTTAGTTGTCATCATAGATGACATTAGTGATGCAGCATCCATCACTGAGCTTGTCAATGGAGCACTCACCTGCAAGTATCATAAATGGTAAGTCACTCTGAATAGTCAAAGCATTTCACTAAAGAGCTGAAGTAAGATTTGAAAATGAAACATTATGTCATCTGTGGATATTTCAGTCCTTACATCATTGGAACGACAAACCAGCCTGTGAAGATGACATCTAACCACAGTCTGCACCTCAGCTTCAGGTGAGAACAATGTCATACAAGTTTCACAATAACCTCTCTTAACCTGTTATGTTATTAAATGCAAAATTAAGACTCAAATAGATCAAAAGAAACACTTCTTCCATGTGGCCACAGGATGGTGATGTTCTCTAACAACGTGGAACCAGCTAACGGGTTCCTGCTGAGGTACTTGCACCGTAAAGCCGTAGAAAACTACCAAGAGGAGGAGCGGGACGCAGCGCAGCACCAGGCTCTCCTCCGTGTGCTGGACTGGATCCCTCAGCTCTGGTACAACCTTCACACGTTCCTGGAGAAACACAGCACTTCAGACTTCCTCATAGGTGAGAGATTGTGAACATGAGGGTCAGTTAAGGCTGACTTTGGGAAGTTGAGTTAGAAAATAGAGGAACAGGACATGATTGTTCATTAGAATCAAGAGACATGCTAACAGAAAATGTTACCTCTGTCAGGTCCCTGCTTCTTCCTGTCGTGCCCAGTATCAGTGGCAGAGTTCAGGCAGTGGTTCATTGACCTGTGGAACCACTCCATCATACCGTACCTGCAGGAGGGAGCCAAAGACGGCATCAAGGTGAATACACACATATAGCCAACCTCCAAACATTAGCGTTAACAACAAGAAGTAAATTCCTAAACCTATTTATTTATTGTTACACTGGACTTTTGTTTGTTTACGCAGGTGCATGGGCAGAAGGCAGTATGGGAGGACCCAGTAGAGTGGGTGAGAGGAACCCTCCCATGGCCAAATGCACAGCAGGACCAGTCCAGGCTCTTTCACCTACCTCCACCCAGCATAGGTCCACCCAGCGAGGAGAAGAAGCCCCCCAAAGATACACCTCCACCCAGCACAATGGAGTCAGACCCACTGGTGAGTGAAAGTTTCTATTGAGATTAGGGTCTAGGCAGACTTGGTTTGTGTTTATAAGGTGTTATTTAAGTGAATTAATGACTGGTATTTTAAATATGATTACATATTGCATTTTGTTGGTATGCGTTGTCTACAATTCCTCTTAACTCTGTTAAGATGTTTTTGCATTTTGTTTTGTTTTTGCATCTTTGTTGTGGTCTTGTTTGTGGCCCACAACTTTACTGTTTTGGTTTAGTCTCAAAGCTCTCGCCAGCATCATTTGCAACTGCAGCAGGAAGCTGCTAACAGTCACAAATCTCTGCTAAACTCACTGTACACTCAATCAGCATCAAACAGCAGACATATATAGTTAGTGATTAACATAGCTTTTAGCAGCTAAAGAAACAGATATTTCCCCCAGGAGTTAGTGTAGACCAAACATGGCTAAAAAAATATCCTAGAACTCATTTTTATGTCCATGTTAAGTGCACACTTGTGAGCAATATTTCAAGAAATATTTCATCTATGCCAAATCAAATCTAACCCTGGAAAACAAAGCATGTCTGTTAATCTGCAGTTTAACTCACTCTGCTTGCTTCCTCGTGCTCCACAGATGGCCATGCTGCTGAAGCTCCAGGAGTCGGCCAATTGCATCGAGTCTCCAGAGCGGGAAGGCAGTCTGGATCCCACTCTCCAGGCTACACTCTGAGGAAATACACGTGACTGTCAGTCAAGCTATGGAACTATAGACTCTTTATTATGGCTGACACAGAGAAAGTGCAGTCCCAGTGAGACTTTAAAGACTGAACAATGAACATTACTGTGTGCTCAGTGAGCAGTTACAAAGCTAAATGTAAAGGATCTACATAGAGAGTGATTACAGATGAAGGGTTTGCTCTGCCCTGCTATCAGAACATTGGAAAGACAATTTAACTGCGATTATAGGAAGCTGTGATGATCATGTCGGGGAGAGACGTTGACGCGTCTGTTCTCTGTTTGTTCCAGATGGGTTGTTGTTGAATCTGCAAGTGCATGGTGACCAGAATAGTATGATGCAAAATATTACCTATAATCCTATTGATCAAGACCCATTATTTTCTTTTGTTTTTATTTGACTGTCACAACTTTCACTCTAACTATTGGTGCTTTCTGGTTTTCTTTTATGCTTCATTTTACAAAGAAATTAACCTCAGAAGTAACTGACTCTGATTTTCCCTAGATGTAGGACCATCACTCGACCACAGCCAAAAATGCACTTTATTTTCTACTTGTGGTAATTGGATTAATTTAGGAGGCTGTGTCAGTGACCGTGTATCAAAGGGGATTATCAGATAGTCTTGCAGTTCACTAGCAATTCCTCCAGATGGCAGCATCTGCCTCAGTGCTCTCCTGTTATGCTTTCTGACTTATCAAAGGTGCTCAGTAGAATATAACACAAAATAACACAACTATAAAAATGGCCTTGAATGTTTATTCTTTTCAGTTCAGCCTTTCATTCAGAGATATTTATCATGGATCAGATATCAGAACTGTGAACCTGTAAGAATAACATGCATGGGGGAAATAAGGAACTGAATAATGAATGGGTTTTAGGGTCAGTCTGTATAGCAGATGTAATTATCCGTGGTGATGAACCGGTGTCATAACCACAGAAACTGCTCATCATGTTGGCACCAAACACTCCTCATTATCCACCTGTGGACTATGAGAGCCAACTGATTGCAGCAGATTGAGCAGACATCGACCTAACTCCACATACTTTATCATAAACACAGAAAAAAAAACTGCTTGTTTATCTAGTCCGCCAAAACGGTCGAACATTTCTGGCTCTGCTTGCTTATATACTGTACTTAGATCCATTTTAAAACACAAAATTCTCTTGTGATAGATGAGGATGCAGCTTTGAAAATGTTGATTTTGTAGGATTTTATACTGAGTCATCTTCAACGAACGTCTGCATACATTATCATCAGCGTATACCTAACATGTCATCGCTTGTCGACAGCATAGAGGCGTCGTACTTCCACCATAACTGCTTCAATCACTTCACATCCATCAAAAAAAACTGCCATCAAGTGATTAGAATCTGTACAAAAAGCGTTTTCCTTCCTCACTGTATTTGCTCTTTATACCTCTGATAACCCTTTTTTCAAACATGCATTGTTTTTAAGAGTTAAGAGGGGGTGAGAACGGTTGACTCTCATTTTTAAGTGGCTTCCTCCCATCTCTTTCCGTCATAGGTTTGCACATAATATATATGTTAGAGTACTAGATTACAGAGAGTATTTATTGCTCACATTTTGACTGTTCTTGTGATGAAGGAAGACATTAAAAAGAGGAGGAAACTGTAGATAGTAGAGATACGCTTAAACCTCTCAGCTCTGTTCCCCTTGACCCTGAAGTACCTCAGACTGCCACGTTCTGTCCAGATGTTCCTCTGCTTTCCAAACAGGGTGCTGATATAAAGTAGAGACATAATGCCTAAGTCTATCTGTGCCTGAAACACAATTTGGCCTAAAGCTGCTTTTCAGCTACTTCGATCTACCACACGGAGGCCTAGATCTAGAAGAAGACACATCATCACTTCTTCTCACCTACTCTGATGTCGCTTTAATCTTGTCATCTTGATGCCCAGATTTGGGTGGAGAGTGGGTATCTGTTTTGACATTTTTGGCTGGTAATCACGTTATGTGTATCAGTTAATGCGTGTATCATGATTGGACTGCTGAGCAGTGTATGTGTGCGATTTGATGCCGTTATAAACTTCAAGAACCATAAGTATGAAAGACTGAACATCTTTGAGGAGTTGCCTGAGAGTGAGAAGCAGTGTAAGAACAGATATTACTCTGGAGACAGAGATGTAACATCAATGCATGTATCCCTGGTGTGTTCCCAAAGTGTTGTTTCATTGGACCTACCACGCTTAACCTTACCACAGGAGAAGGATTTTTAATAACTGGATATCTTCCTCTTTTCACGTTTGTTTTTTAAGAGCAGACATTTGTTTTTCTTATGCAAATATTTGTAAAGGTTTCTTTCTCTTTTGTACATGACATCAATGTTGTAAACACTGTAAATAGTCAGTGCATCTGCGACAACAATCACTCAAAAAAAGTGTAGAGATCTAAGAGAAGGCTTGGCCCCTGTATGCAGAAAAATGGGCCTCCTTGGTGGTTTTATTGTCTTCCTCCAGAAGGAAGAAGCACTTGACTTAAAAGGGGGCCTAATAATGGTTGTATGGCATGTCTCTATAACCACATCAAATCCCATATGTCTAACGTTGAACAATGGACACAATAAAGTCATGCCATTCTTCACATCACTTTCTGTCCTGGTTGTCTGTTTACATTATGTTGTCCACATGAGGGCGCCAATACGATTGTGATTGTGATTGTGTTTATTAGACTGTTGTATTTGAATGGGGATGCTGTTTTTCATCACAAAACTTTATTAACTTTTATTTCGTCATACAAGCTTTTGAAAAAAGTGTCACTGACGTCAAACTGAGCCTGAATTCGCACCGCCTCTGTTTTGCTGACCAGGTTTCAGGTCAAAACAGGCGTGAGGATGTCACTCAAATGTGGAGGTGGGTATCAAAGTCTGGGAATGGAGGAGGTGGAGTTCCCAACAAGCCCACCAACCCTCACACTCTATATATATTACCTAAACCGCGACTGACTCCTTCATCCAGAGGAACTGGCTATCTGTCAGCACGATGCCAGGCAAACCTGCGCCCATCAAGAAGTCCCCAGCCAAGAAGGCTCCGGTGAAGGCACCTGAGCCCGCTCCTGAGCCTGAGCCTGCTCCCGTAGAGGCCCCAACTGCGCAAACACCTGCCGAGGCTGCACCTGCGGAAGCTGCTCCAGCCGAAGCACCGGCAGAGGCAGCTCCTGCAGCCGAGGGAGAGGCCGCTCCTGCAGGCCAGGAAGGAGAGGCAGCGCCCGCCGCCCCAGCAGAGGACACCTCTGCTGCTGAGGGAAGCGCTCCAGGTACTGAAGCGAGGAGATAAAGGCATTATCATAACTGCGGAAATCTGTCTTGAGAATTGACTTGAGTGAGGTGACTTTACTAATCTCAACTAGTCAACGTTTTTGGTTTAGAGGGTGATTTACTTCGACCAATGGTTTGCTTATTAAATCCGATTAAATCTCAGCCATGCAGGGATTTACAACAAAATTTTCATAAGTGACTAAAATTTAGGAGCATGGCGTTTTCCACATAAACCTATATTAACATAATCAGTCATATAAATAGTTTTTTTTTTCACGTGTGACACCTGCTTAACAGCTGCTGCATGCATCAGTAGTTACATCATGAGTTATCTTGCACTTGATGGTCCATGTGGCTCCTGAAATTTTAGGTCTCCCAGAGATCCTGCAGTGGTGCAAATTTAAAGGCTTGAATTCTGTAATTTTTTGATGTTGCACTTGCATTCAGCTTGTATGTTCCTCTACTAACTCACACAGTATTACTGACTATTAATAAAATAGGTGAATGCAGCTGACTTTGGCTGATGTCAAAGGAGACGCCAGCCCTGCTCTTTTAACAGAACTGAAAAATTCTTTCAAAATGTGGAAGTTCTTCACTACATGACATGAAGCTACCAGTGCAGACTAGAATCTTGTCTAATGTCATTTCACCACAAGGTATAGTATAATACCAACATGAATCTGTGCCTATGAAGACATTCTGGACATCACTGGGTGAACTGTTTATGTTGCAGGACTGCTGGAGACTGGAAATAGCAGTGGACTTTATTTAGGTTAATAGACCACAGCTGCATTTGTCAAGGCCATTTTCTCCAGATATAAAAATATATTCTTTACCAGCTGCAAAAATGTGTCTACCATTGCTGTGAATAAATCACAGCATTTGTTAATGCTACCATTAATCTGTGTTCATTCACGATGACACAGCCATTGTCCAAGTCCCTGCAGCCTGCAGAAACAATTCCTGAGGTAAAGGGAGAACTTGCAGCGCATAATGCATGGGACTAATGGCTGCATTGCTGGACCCACCAGTGATATCTACATCACCACCCAGGTACTGCTAAATCCAGAGATCAACCCATTTGTTCATCATTGTTATACTGGTTTTTGCCTTCTCTTAGTCTGCCTGTCCTCCTGCAGTAGAAGGCATCTCTATTTTATTGCATTTAAAGACTGTTGTTCATCATTCCTTGATGGTCAAGTACATAAGTGGTTGATGTGGTAGAACAACACCTATGTTTTTCACCTATTAACCTCAACATGTAACCCCTAACCTCTGCTGATACCATGGCCAATTGAGGAGCCGCCACTCCCACAGAGGGTAAACACACACACCACAGGCATGATGTGTGTTTGTATGTTCAACTTTCTCCCACACATGCTGTGTGTAGCCTGCTTTTAACCTGTTGTCTTTATTAGTATTTCTATCTGTAAACTTCCTTTTGTGTACATTGTCATGTTTTATTTCTTTTTTTTTCGACAATCCATTTGTTTCTTTATGTTTACATGTAATGGTATTTAAATCTGTTCATCCTCCATTCTTGTCACTGTGAAATACAGAAATCTTTGTCCCCACGACCCTGTCCCGCTGCTTGCTTCAGTGGTGTACATTTTGATCAAATTAGCTTGAATCCGATTGATTCCTTGCATGAGTAACGTCATAATGTAGGTCACTAACTGGCTTTCCTGATGGCATTTTAATGCTAGCTGCTGCTCCTGCCGCTGAAGACAGTGCTGCTCCTGCCGCTGCTGATGCCCCCGCAGATGGTAAACATAAACCACCACAGAGACAGCAACATAACTACTCAATCACAAAATACTCTGCAAACACACACACACACACACACACACACACACACAACTGCTTTATTTAATATGGCATCAATCAAGTGCTATTCATCACGCATTTCCCCAGCTGTGATGACTAGTAGATTTTTAACAAAACTTTGAACCCTTTGGTATCTTTTCCAATGGAAACCCACAGTGATCGGCATGCAGTAGCACATCCAAATTTGAAATCTAACTGTGGATGTAGTTTAGAAAAATTACAGGTTGGAATGTCACTATTGGAAAAAATGCTCTGGTTATTTATCGCTTTTTAAGACCTGCTGTTTTTTTTAACGCTAGCTGCTCCAGCAGAAGCTCCCGTAGTTGAGGAGCCACCCAAAGCGCCCACGCCCCCACCTCCTCCAGGTAACACCAACTATTATGCTCTGCTTTGGACACCCAGCCGAAGTCACTGAGAAATGATATATTGAACATTTCTGTTCCAGTTCCAGTGAGATAGACACCATTTGAAATGTGTTGCAACTAATCCTCCCAGATGATTCATCAGTTCATCTGTTCATAGATGACAGAAAAAAGATGTGAAAGATTTAATGCAATGTTGATAGAATGATAATAAGTTACCGATATAATGAAAATGTCAAATGATGAATCATTATGGAAATGGATGTGTAGTATTGAATATATTTAAGATTAAATCCCAAATGGTGATGTAGAATGGCAGTGTTATTTAATCTCATTTTACTCATGTCCACTGCACCCCTTAATTAATCTACACTGTTTAAATCTCCTTCAGCTCCCACCAGCGCCCCTGTGAACGTATCTGTGGAAGATGTGAACGACTCCAGCCTCACTATCAAGTGGCTGACGCCCGAGACCATCGGAGACTCCGGTCTGGACGGATACTCCATCGAGTACTGCAAGGATGGAAGTAAGTCTGCAAATGCTAGTGAACACACTCATGTGCTTTGTGTGTACGTACAGTATGTGAGGCTGTGAGGCTGCACCTGTCCCCGGAGTGTCAGAGGGCAGATAGACTCATCGCTGGGTCCAGGCCGTATACGGCAGGCAGCATTTCACCGGCTGTTACTGTATCTCCTGACACCACTTTTAGAAGTGCTCGTTTGCTCAGATGACAGCATGCCTTCTGAGGTTTCATCATGGCAGTCACAGTGTTCTCCTTATGGGCAGGTTGTTTGTAAACGTGTGTCGACAGGCGATAAACCATTTAACGTATCCCATTAAAGGATGTTTTACACTTAGATGAATGAAGAAAAAACCCATAGGAGGAAAATTATTTGCAGCCTTTCATGGTATCATGTCACATATATGCACAGCCAAAGTGATAAATAGCACTAAAAGCCATATAATAACTCAAATCCCTGACTTCCCCACAGCAACAGACTGGGTTGTAGCTAACGAGGAGGTGATACCAGCTCACCGCTACTGCATCAAGAATCTGACAGCCGGTGACCTGCTGCATGTGCGCGTGATAGCTGTAAACCCTGGTGGCCGCAGTGAACCTGGTACTCTTGCGGAGCCTGTGCCAATCCGCGAGATTGTTGGTGAGTAGCAGCCAAATGTCATTTTCCAAACTATAAAACAGGCCACTTATAGGTATTTATTTAAAGAAAATTCAAATTGGTTTAAAAGTGCAGGGAGGAATATATAAAAAGCCCAAACCGCAATCATGAGCATGAGCAAATACTTAAAAAGTCCTGACCAACCTTACATCATAAAAACCTTTACAAACATACAGTATCAGATTATTAGCAAAAGGAACAGATGTGAAAAAGTGAAGAACATTTTAGTTGGATTTCTCCCCAAAAGTCCAAATTTCCCAAAAGGTGTTGTTCTTTTGTTTTGTTTTTGGTGTAAATAAAGAAAGTTGTCTGTCCTCGTCTTTATCAGGAGCTCTTTGGTAGTTGTAACTTATGACCTATCCTTAAAATACTCATGTTGCAACCAGGGAGACAGAGGTGGTATTAACTACCAGGGTTTCAAATGGACTACACAGATGTATGCACATAAATCCCACAGGTGCTGACAAGACCTTTCATTAGCTGTAAAACATGCTTTTACTTGTATGTACACACACCTTCAGCAGGTATGACATATAACTAGGTTGTGCACTCACAAAATGTCTATTTGTATTTTTCTTTTATTAAATTATAGCAGCAGACTTTGAGTATTTGTTTGTGGTTGGTAACACATAGGACTTACAGAGATTTGTTACAAAGGTAAAAATATGAAACATCAAGTTCATTTTGTATGTAACATGAACCTTAATTGATTATCTGATTGTAGTCAATATTGCATTTCTAGGATATAGAAGAAAAACACCAGACCCAGACACTCTTTCCTCATATAGTGAACAAGACCTGTTGTACGACAGCACCACATAGTCTCACACATGGGTGCTGCAGTGGGTCACAGTCTGGTTACTGCTGTATCAGTGTTCAAGATGATTTAATAACAGTCTGTCAGTTAAAGGAAATCACTTGGCTAATGAGCCATCTGGAAACCATATTCTTTACTGACTTTATTACTGACTTTATTGACTCGTAAGTGAGAGACTCACTTTCTCACTATGGCAGTTTCTCTCTGATGTCTGGCAGGTATCAATAACATGCTTAATGACATTATATAAGCATGTCTATAGCATATGACAACAATTAATTTTTAAAGATTTCAATGTTTCTGTAATTTTTCAAAATTCTATTTCCAACACAATCCCTGATTGTCAGTGCTTATACTAAAAAAAAAATACATTTTTTGATACATTGCTTTCAGGAATGGAAACTGAACTGAACTGAAGTTTTCCTAACTGATCTCTCATATCTGATATCTGATTTCTAATTGATATCTCAATTAGATTGATTTCTGTGAAATTCCTCTCAAGATGAACTGTAATGACTTTGTGGATCCCCTCATTTCTCATCCAGCACAATCATCAGGTCAAAAATGTTACTTATTTAATACTTATTATAATATTTTAATATTTATTTATAACTTATTATAATATAATACCTATTATAATTAATACTTGTTTAATAATTATTAACATTCCCATCAGTGCCAAATAGTTAATGTTAGCATGTTAAGACACTAAAATTAAGATGTGAATATGTGAACATTACACATGCTTAACATTGGCATGTTTGTATTGTCATGTTGAGCATGCTGATGTTAGCATTCAGCTCCAAAATGCTAACATTGTGCCTAAATGTTGCAGCCTCACGGAGCCACTAGCATGGCTAGTCATGTTTCATTTTAGAAAAGAAACCAAATTTCTCAATTTCAGATGGTGTCAAAACACAAGCTGTACAAGAACTTTGCCTCATCAAGAATTTGTCTAAAATTATGATTTAAATCAAGAAGATGCAAACGAGATCACAGATCTGAGGCATTTGATTCCACTTTTCAGTGTTTGACAGTTTTTGATACTCTGTTGCCCAAAGAAGTGTTCAAACTTGATACCCAGCTCTACTCTGTATATCTTTCCTATCAAGCTGGTTGGATACAGTATGTTTAAAATTACATTGTGATACTCTGTTTAAACCAAAGTTGGTTTTGCTACTGAAGCTGTGAATTTCCATCAGCATTCACACTTTGAGTCACGTTGACACGTAGACCTGAGCTGACAGTTATCCACTTTCAGGAGGACAGCTTTCTGTCTCTGACTGTCTATTTCCTGCTCAGGGTTCAAACTACTGCAAACAAACAGGAAAGTTAAGTGGAGAAATGCGGTCATGCAACCAGAACTGCTGGTCAACTGAGGGGAGCGAAACACGAGCCTAATTGACGGATTCTGGGTGGCTTGTGGGGGTTAAATTCAGCTGTGTGTCAGTCACACACTGTCCTGACCAGACAACAACCTAGCTTTTGATAAAGACACACTGTCCTACATATGTTGAAAGCCCCCCACAAAGACACTTTTATCCAGAGACAAAGACAGATTATAGATTGTTTGCGGGAGGACTTGCTGGCTACTGGATTCTGCAATGTCAACAACACTTCTGGGCATTGCTGGGAAGTGTGCTGATTAGCACGGATTAGTGTTTGAGCCAAATCTGGAAGTAGACTTCATTGGGAATGATGGTTCCGGGAGGTGGATCCCAGCAGCAATGTGCAGCAGTGTCCCAACAACCCGGGTTATAGTGCCAAATGTAAGGACAAGGAGGATGAGACAGAATAGGCAAGAAACTAAGTGAGATGGAGCACAACAGAGGGCGAGAATGTGACAGAAAAGCAAGAAGAAAATGGACAGGATGTTGATGGGATGTGAGATCAGAAGTTGTCTTAATGAAGAGAGATGGTGGCTGCAGCAGGGTGAGAGAGGTGATGGAGGGCAGCAGCTCTGTGGTTTTATATATCCTGTAAGCCCAAAGAGCTTTTCAGACTTTTGCTGCCTATGCAGAAACATGCGAGGGATGCAGATCTTGATACTTAGCACCCAGCCTGAACCAAACCATCCAGCATGAATAAATATTGCTGCTAAGTCTCAACCACTCAACCAATTTCATCCACACGATTATATTTACAGCTAAAACACACCAGCAGTCACCGCAGTTTACAGTCTGTTGTACTTCAGTGTCTCTAGATATGATGTTGGACCAATCAGTTGAAAGTGATGACATCCTCCTGCTGCGTCTTTGTGCATGACATGAGGGAACACTTGTCAGGGTTCATCCAAGACTTTCTCATCACCAAAGCTATTTTAAGAGCTGCTGGATGGAGGGTCTTCTTCTTTTGCCTCTCTGCCTAGATACCATACTTTTCCTCACATGCACAGACACAGAAACTTTGTCCAGCTAGATTCCCTACATCCATTTTTATATATTACTAGTCATGATCATCAATGAAACTTCAACATCAATATTTATAATATTAAATATGGTAACACTACTATAATACTTTTAATCCCCCATTTAGCATTTCTTAGCTGTACAATTTTTTTAATAAATTGTTTATAACACACTGTAATGTAGTTGAAGGCACATATAATGACACATTAAGTGTTTATTAATGTACAGTATTTGTTGACCATTATAACTCACATATTTTATATCATTACAACTGTGTTACACTGCTCTGTTTATACACAAGACCCAGCTATTTATTTAATGTTTATATACTGTTTATAAATACAAAATATAATCATCATCCTTTAACTTGATACTTTCATTTGAGCTCCTTCTGTAATGAAGCTTTTTGCTAGCAGTGGCTGGTCTATTTAGGGCTTGTTGACCTGTCATGTTGAGCAAACATGACCGACCCTCGTTTGAAAAACGAGTGGGAAGAGTACACTTTGAAATTACTGCACAGGACGCTGTAATGGTAGTTGAAGCTGTCAAGTGAATGATTGAGTTAATCGAGTCACTTTTTTGAAAATTTATCAACAAGTACAACAAATGAGATTCAGATCACCAGAATATAAAACATGTTTGACTTGACTTCTTGTTTTTCAGACCGCCCCAAGATCCGCATGCCCCGCACTCTCAGATCTCGCTATATCAAGAAGGTCGGAGAGCAGATCAACCTGGTCATCCCGTTTCTTGTAAGCCAGCACACACATAATTACCTACTGAATATCAAATGAGGAACATGTAAAGTTAACATAGAGAACTTTACAGTCATCACACACTTTACCTTTCATCCTCTCATTTCGTTCCTCAGGGAAAGCCCAAACCTACCGTGTCTTGGTCTAAGGATGGTCAGCCTTTGGATCCAAAGAGGGTCAACATCAGGAACAGTGGCAAGGACAGCATCCTGTTTATCCGCGGAGCTCAAAGAGAGGACTCTGGTGTTTATGAGATGGTTGTTAAGGTGGACAGCTTTGAAGACAGAACCACCCTTACCCTTCAAATTGTTGGTGAGTCACACATGGCACACATATGTTTGAACACAACACAAACAAGTACACACATATGGAAGCTGGAGGGTGTGTGTGTGACATGTATGAATGAATTTCAGACCTCCCTGTTGAATCCCCTTTGCTGACTTGTTGACAAACACGCACTTCATTGGTTTTAAGACTCGTGACTTCCTCCAAATGAAATCCAAAGCACTCACCCACACATATCACACCTCTAACAATGATGCCATTTGACCCAGAGTGCTTGAACCAGCTGTCGGCTGTTGGTATTTAATGTGCAAGCTGACTTCAGAGGTGTTACCATACAAATATATGAATCATTTTTGGGAGCAGAGACCTGAGACTTGAGGAACGCACTGGTGATGATTTGAATCTTTTTAAGTAATAGTTAACAGTAATGTGTCTCCTCAGAGCTGCCTGGTCCTCCTGCCAGTGTTAAGCTGGTGGACACTTGGGGCTTCAACGCTGCTCTGGAATGGACTCCTCCCAAGGATAACGGCAACACCGATATCACAGGATACACCATCCAGAAGGCCGACAGGAAGACCGGGGTACAGCCTAAGCCCACATGCAAATACACCTTCTTACACCAAAACTAATCATGTTGTCAGACCATGTGGAGTTGCAGACATTATATAAATCAAAGGGAAATTGTTGAATGGAAAGGGATTTCTTCTTCAAAAGCCCAGCCATAAGGGAAGACAATTTTGGATATTTTATTTGCATTAACGAGGTTAAGGTGTTGAACAGTGTCTGAAGTGTAATTTCGGGGTGCTGTTTATGACAATTTCTAACTTGTGTGTGGAGATGAGAACATAAGCAATGTTTGAACTTCTCTCTTGTGAGCTCATGGCACCTTCTTTCACAAGAGACTTTCTGAAAAAGCGTTATCTCCACATTTGAACTATTCTATATCTCTATGAAGACTGTTTGGAACAGATATAAACACTTTTACCTTCTGATGTTCCATCCAACTATTTCATTTCGAGCACACTGACACTTCATCCAGCTGATTTACTGCTGATTCAACTGGAAATATTAACAAATACATGTGTAATATGAGGTGATTTAGATGTGCAAAGTATTTAGACATCAACTGCTCCCCATCCCATTTTCTTCTTCATACAATACGGATAAACACCTCTAATCAGTAGATCTGCCTTGGATTACTTCCGTGTGCCTTTTTTCTCTGGGGTTTACTTCACAGTCTATCAAAATGCTAATAGGTCTTTTTAAAGTTGTGACTCATGGTGCTAAAAATGAGTCTGGCAGCAATGTGATGGAGTACTGCTGCCAGTAAGCATTTAAAAAATTTTAGCAAAATACTACTCGAGCCAAGAACTTACAAGACATTCACTTGGACTCACTTGAAAACAAACAAACATACACAGAAAATCACACTTACATTCATTGTGGTTCAGTGACGTGTTTAGAGAAATGGCCTAAGACAGGCCCTACTGATCCGTATGTGTGAGCTCCACAACAGATGTCGGAACGGATGGACAGAAGGGGGGAAAAAATGAAAGAGAGACTAATAAACTGATACTAATAGACTGATAAGAGAGATTAAAAAAGAAAAGGAGGAAACTGATTAGGTGATTAGGTATAATTAGATCATAGTGCCTGTCTAAATGAAAATGTAACTGCCAGCACAAAGATGTATCTCAAAGTCAGACAGAAAATA
Organism: Euthynnus affinis; assembly: GCA_029490765.1. Classification (NCBI taxonomy): domain Eukaryota; kingdom Metazoa; phylum Chordata; class Actinopteri; order Scombriformes; family Scombridae; genus Euthynnus; species Euthynnus affinis. The sequence goes on along the minus strand of CM055841.1, from coordinate 18,739,092 downwards.
TAAGACAGGCTAATACTCACTAATAACTGATCCAATAAGGATACATCACAGTATAGTTTCCTGTACTAAACTGTCTCTGTCTTCCCTGCAGGAATGGTTCACAGTACTGGAGCACTATCACAGGCTAACTGCCACTGTCTCAGACCTCATCATGGGAAACTCATACTCCTTCAGGGTGTTCGCTGAGAACCAAGTGGGCATCAGTGAAATGAGCGCCATCACCAAGGAGGTGGCCACCATCCAGAAGACAGGTGACCTTCTTTTGATTCGTTCCTTAATTCTTGAGTTAATTTGTTGATACGATAGAGTTTTAGTGGCAGTGCTTCAGTATAAGTGGGTACTATAGTGACGTTATTTTAATGAGCTGCAGTCTTCTTGAGTGTTTGTGTGTGTGCATGTAGTTAAATTGAAGACTCGAGGAGTGGAAATGCCCTTGACACTGTTTTAATCATAAGTCACTCTTGGCCAGTGGCAGGTGCCAAGACAACATTAAGACAGCTGCCAGAGTAAATGTTTCTCTTCCTGTGTGGGTGTGTGTGTGTGTGTGTGTGTGTGTGTGTGTGTGTGTGTGTGTGTGTGTGTGTGTGTGTGCGTGTGTGCGTGCATGTGTGTGCGTGTGTGTGTATGTGGTGGTGGTGCGGTGTGGTGTGTTTATATTTACCTGTGCCTGTGTCCCAGCAAGGAGTGTCATTCAGTGGTGTAGGTGTGGTTGAATTTCACTCTCAGGAATATTCTGTGATCTGAAAGGTGGTGACCTATTGGGTTTCTTATCTGTACTTTCAAAGTATTAACCGTATGAAAATTACCCATGGCAACACAACAGTGGCAAATTCATCTAATGTTTTATTCATTTGAGTACATTTGCATTTTGTTTTTTTCAATTTTAGTTTTATGACATTTTAAATAGGGCTGCAACTAATTAACATTATTTTCATTATCGATTAATATGTTGATTTTTTTCTTGATTAATCAATTAAAGGTGCAATGTTTGGAATTTAGTGTTATTTGGCAGAAAAGACTTGGCAGAAATGTAATACAATATTCATAATTATGTTTTAATTAGTGTATAAGCACCCAAAAATAAGAATTGTTGTGTTTTCCTTACTTTAGATTGAGATCTACATAGGTGGAGGCCACCATGTTGCACTGCCATGTTTCTATGGTAGCCCAGAATGGACAAACCAAACACTGCCTCTAGAGAGGGTCTTCAATGTTTTTTGCAAGTTTCACAGCCTCCATAGGTTCTTCTACTCCTGCTTGGTCTATAAAACGTCAGGAAATAGTGAAAAATGACGATCACTGTTTCCCAAAGCTAAGATGCAACCTGAAATGTCTTGTTTTGTCCCCACCAACAGTCCACAACCCAGATACCCAACCCAAGATATTCAGTTTAAAATATTGACAATTAAGAAGCTGGAATGAGAGAATTTTACCAATTACCATGACTTTCGATATGATATGTACAGAAGGTGTTGTAATTTCACAAACAATACGAGATCTTGACCTTCCCCCGTGTGTTCTCAGGTATTGTCTACAAGCCTCCCGAGTACCACGAGCATGATTTCTCCGAGGCCCCCAAGTTCACCACACCCCTCAGCGACCGTGCCGCTACTGTGGGATACACCACCAAGCTGCTGTGTTCTGTCCGTGGATCCCCCAAGGTCAGGCATGCACTTACTGTCCATACGCACACTACAGTTCGCATTGAGGCCCGTGGATTAGTATATTGTTTCATGTGTCATGCCCATGACCCCCTGCATATCCTGTTCAGGTTAATATGCAGTCTGTGCTCATGTTTTTATTATCTTGTGTACATCTTGTCCAGAATGGTGTTCCTATTATGTCTTACTGATAGCTACTACAAGCTGCTGATTGGCTACTGTTTTCACCTGTGACTGGATGTTTGGAGCACATGCTCACTTAACATAAGGGAAACATCTGTGGAGAAAGAAAGGTTTTGTCCTGGAAAGTTCTGAGATATTTTTATGCTGCATACAGCTAAAATTATGCTATAATATTTTTCATCCTATATTTAAACAGCTTTGTTCTTACCAGGGCCCCTTGATAATCATTTGAGTATGCTCCTCAAATGAGGTATTAATATCACTGCTATAAAGATGTACTGCAGTACGAGGGCAGGGCTAACACTGGTATGTCTATGTGAAGTTTCAATATGTCTCGCACTGTTCTTGGCGGCTGCTGCTCTGGTTAAACATATCTTTACAGTTGTCTGACTGACGCAGACGGCTTAGGTGGCAGTCCACTGTGGAAATACGGTTGATTATGCGTCCTAGCTGTCCTTGGCTACTCACCAAGGACAGCAGCAGTTTGCAGGACAGTCTCCACATGCCAGCGTAGTTAAGACAAATTTAAACAGGAGCCCCAGTTTGATCACAACAGCCAACACGAAGCACCATGAAAAGGGGGAAGGATGGGGAAGGGCTGGTTGAGAGATGTTTCAAAGACAGCTGAGGACATCCAGAAACTGTGGTGGGATTTTTTTCATGTGGCATGTGTCAGTATGCATCCAAGCGGATGCCTGTGTTTTAGGAAGAGAACCCAGTTGCTGATTCACGCCCTGGGCTCTGAAATTAGGGTCTTTAAACGCAGACTCACCATGTCTAAATGAGTCCTCTGTGCCTCTCCCTGTGGATAAGCACATTCAAGTTCTGCAGCCAGAGCAATCCAGTAGTAGCAGCTGTGAGAAAACAAATCCGCTGATTGTCCATGGGAGACCATGGAGAGACAGACATGTAATACCCCTGTCATACAGGAGACCCACATACTCTGAATGTATACTTAAACCATGTTTAAACCCGTACATATGAAACTGCTGTCACGGGTTAATCCCTCAATGTTAATTACAAAGATTTGAATTACATAAGAAAAATTTCAGTTTCTCTCAGTTTCTCTCTCTCCAACTCAAGCATGTGCCTCCTTTCTCGTGCTTTCTAAAACAAATCTTTCTCTTTATGGAAATAATTATTTCACACTTAGGGGTGGTGTGAGTGTTTTGTAGCATGTGTTTAATGAGTTGCAGTCTTCTCCCTGGCTCAGAGTCCACAGCCCATTAAGAACTGATGAGGAGGTCCACCAGCAAGGCATGTATTGTGATAAGTTGCCCTGTTCTCTCTGATAAAGAGCTGTCGTGTATAGAGGCAGAGAGTATGTTGGGGAAGATAAGCAGGGATGACAAAGAAGAGATGGTGATAAGAGGTATAGTCTGTTGTCCTGTAATGGCTAAGTGGAGATGTATCACAGAAGATACTATTTTTGCCACCCTTTCAGACTGCAGCACTGTTATCAGTGTGACTGACTGTCCCTGTAACATCCAGCCACATGCATGTCCAAAGACAGAAACAGGATGGGACAGGAAAGAGACAGAGGAAGATAAGATAATTAGAGCAGGAGAAATTATTTATTTAAGATTTATTTACATTGTTTTGTCAGTTAAATCTGCCAATTAAAAAACTTAATGATTTAGTCCCAGACATGCAAAGTGCTTTGCCAAAGGATTGATTTCATCTTTAAATGGCAATACTATTTCATCTGAACTGAACTGACCTTTAAAGGTTAACAGTGAAGACTGCTAACATGCTGATGTTTAGCACGTACAATGTTTACCATGTTCACCATCTTAGTTTAGCATGTTAGCTTCCCTAATTAGCACTAATCACAAAAAGCAGCTCAGGTCGATGTCAATAGATATTTAGTCATAAACTGAAGTATTAGAGAAATTTAAAGTTCGAACTGATGATGGCACTACATGTAGATCAAAAGTTAAGGGATCACCAAAGGTATTACAATTCATACCGAGGAAAACATGAATGTCTGAACCATATTTTATGGCTATCCTACCCTTTTCCCTCACTGTCAGATTCTTTTTCTTGAAATGATGATGCATTTGCAGGCTAATCCTGATTCAGTCATTTGATCATAAATTTTGGGGTGATGTTCTCAACTGCTCCAGTCACATAAAACCTGCAGGTCTTACAGGACAACCCTCACTAGCAACATTAACATGTGTTGGAGGTGTTGGTTTGCAAATTATCATCAACTTAATCAGCAGCAGCATCTCCCCTCACTGCCAAAGGATCAAATATACTTGGGCTAAGGCCCAGGATGAAAACATCATCCTTCACCTCCTCTGTCAGTGAGAGTAATGTAGGAAGAGAAGCATCAACAGATAACATTAGTGTTCACTTTACAGTGTTTGTTTAATCTAGTTTTAAACTTTCAAATCAAGTCATTTTCCATTTTAAATTTCCACCCACATCCTGTTACACGTAGAAACATTTGCAACTGAAAAAAACGATATTACTGTCAAATGAACACTTACCAACATTCAAATCTCCAACAGCACATTATTAAGATATATTTATTATACAAATAGAAATGATAGTCATAAGTCTTTGGTGCTTGGACTCCACGAGGTCCCTTAGCAGATCCGCCCCACTCCACAGTCCAGACACTGGTGGTGGTAGTGGCTGATGTCTTCGGATGCAACTGATAGCTGATGAAGTGATGAGACTGATGACTGGGCAGAGACTGGACGGAGATGGGGAAGTGAAGGGACACTCATAACAGCAATGAAAATGTATTGCTGTGCTATTGGATAGACATGATCAGCTGGTGACAATTCAAACTCAAACTACGCCCCCAGGCATTGACAGCTCTGAAACAGAGTGAGCATGGGTAAGGGATGAGTATGAGAGAGCGGTGTGAGCAATAGAACTACACTTGGCTTACAAAAGAACTTTCGCTAAGCTCCATTTAATTTATATAATTTAATTTTAAAATGGGCCAGATAAACATACTGTGTTGAAAATAAGATCATTTAAGACTTTAGGATGACACATACATGTTTTGTTAATGTTTTCAAGAACTGCCATCACCACAACAACCACAACCCTTGTTCCCTTGGCAGTCACCAGATAACAAAGTCACTGGTTAAACTGAAACAAGTTTTTCGGTTTAACCACACTGCTGAGTGTTTGAACAAGGTTTGAAGAGTCAGAGTATTTATGAAGCTTTGAAACGGACACTAACTGACATTTCCTTTTGACAGTTGTTGACATGCCCCAGGTCTAACAGGCTGATTAAGATCTGAGACCTTGTAAAAAGAATCTGAAAGTTCAGAACTCTTAAGCTGCACATGCCACATTGATGTTTTTATTTTTTATTGTTTTGTCCAATTTATGACAAAAAGTAACTAAGCATTAATGTTTGCAGAAAGTATTGTTTTTCCTGTCCTAGAGAGACTGGGTCTTTTCAATTAAAAAATCACCAAAATATGTTATTTGTCAGGGGGTGCCCAAACTTTTGCATACAACTGTGCTCACAAAACATTTTGCCTTTATTTAAACTAATACGTAAGTTCCGTACCTCCCTAAAATAGTAGAAACATCTATATATAAGTGGTAGTGAGTAGTCACACAGGACTAAATATGTTTTCAGACATCACTGAGAAAGGGTTGAGGCAAACAGTTATGAATGCATCAGCTGATGTGTAATTCAACCTGGACTATGAAGTTCCAGCAGGAAATCCATGCAGGGAGAGTGCTACTTAAACCCAGAGCAGTACATACCTGAGGTCAAAAAAAGTCTTATGTTACTCCAAGTCTACTGAACTGTAACACTCACCATAGACTGAGCTCATTGGAAGACAAGCTGATAACAGTCCAAATGCTGGTCTCTCAAGCGTTCTGTTTGTGTGAAAACTGTACATTCATTCATATTAGAATAAAAGGTAGATTTTTTCTCTCTTTGCATCCATTTCAGAAATGCTCTTAAAATGTAAAATTGAATAATATCTTCATTGAAAAGTGTCAACAAATCTTGCACAGTTGTGTCAAATTAATTTCAAAACATCAACATGAGCTGAGTGGATTTTTTTTTATTGCATTTTGGGTCACCAGTGGTGACTATGACTATGATGTTAATGAGGTTATAAGTGTCTCCTCTTTTCCCCTTAGCCTAAGATCGAGTGGCTGAAGAATCAGATGGTCATTGGTGACGATCCCAAGTTTCGTCAGATTGCACAACAGGGCATTTGCTCCCTCGAGATTCGTAAGCCCTGCAGCTTTGACGGTGGTGTGTACACCTGCAGAGCCAAGAACGCTCAAGGAGAGGCCGTGGTCTCCTGCAAACTGGAGGTCAAACGTATGTATACACAGACAACCAAAGGACCAAAGTTAACAGTAAATACAGTCAAAATCTGTAGAGGTTACAACATCTCTTTAATCTATATGTTGGGAATTTAGACAACCCTTTGTGAAACTGTGTAATTGTAATACAATGCCAGTATTTAAATCTATTTAAAAACATAATTAAACTATACAGTGTATTCCTCTCCCAACAGAGGTTATTCTTCCAGAGGCAAACAAGGAGAAGGGGAAATAAACCAGCAACCTAAACATCCAGAGGTAAGACCAAGAATTACTTATATTCTCGTTCAAGTGAGAGATTGATATTGTGGTGGAAGACATATTCAGATTACTTAAGTAAAAGTGGTAATGCCACAATGTAAAAAGTTGGTGTAAGCAGTATTTATAGTTGGTGGCACTACTATTAACTGCTTTGTATACTGTTGGGTAGTTTAATCTATAACAGTGTATCATATTCTATGGTAGAAACCGAAATGTATTGAAGAAGTATAAACAAGCATAAAATACAAGTACCTAAAAAACTGCAATAAGCACAGCAGTACAACACTGCTCATTAATACTATACATTTCAGAGTTTCAGTTTGGCAGACTGATAATACTCCAGTGGGAGCTGACCACCCATTAATTGCTCTGTTCTTAAAACACTTGCCCGCCCCTTTTACCATCTTCTTTCTTCCTCGTCTGCACAGCCCCAATTCTTCTCCCTCCTCCCCTCCTTTCTCTTCTGTACATTTTGTGCACTGCAAATCCTGCCTGTTTTTGGATGTGGTAATGTGGCAAAGATTAATGTCAGCCAAATACAAATACCAAATTTGATGTTTTTAATGCTCTAATCTATTTATACCCGCACTATTAGGCAGCCACATTTGGATGAGGGTATTGGCACTTTCATTTAAGCGTTTCAAATGCTCGAGTGGTGTTTCCTTTCAAGGAGGCCTGCTCACTGTATCATCTCAATTGCTTCGACAAGAGAAGTCCCATTAAAGTAAAAGGGAAAAAAAGCTTGGAGTGGTGAGAGAGGGTGGCAAGATGGAGGAGGAGGGACAAAGAAAAAAGAATGGACGGCTCAACATGTTGGTAAAGAGATGCCCAGGGTAGCTGGAGGTTGTTAAAGACTTAGAGGATGAAGAATAATGGTTTTATCATACTATTAAGGACATACAACTGCTTCTTGTTACAGCTCTGTGAAACACTATATCACATCCAATTGCTGCTGTACATCCAGAACATGTTCACAAGGGGGCAATTACATTTTTAAATATTTTTTAGATGACAGGTCTCTCTCATAGCTTTGTTTTGACTGTCAACTAGGCTTCTAAGTCAGTTTACTATCAGTTCCCTCTTCTTATATGTCTTCCCTGTCTCTCCTCTCTTCCTCCTGAACACAAACTGGACTTGACTAGGGCCTGTGTGAACCAATACTTCATTTAAAAGCACATTAAAAAAAATATAATGGTAAATATTAAAGCAATAATGCTCACTCAATAACACTCAATGACTTGAATATACATGTACGTATTTTGGTCATTGTTTATATTTCTACCCTACATTTGTATGCAGTTATTCTTATACCAATATTGTGTATATTCTAAAAAATGTACCTGTCTACTGGTGAGTGGAGGTTAAAGATTTTTGTGGTCCCTTTGGTCTGATGATGCGATGAGTGGGCCATCTTTGTTGTAAGGAATAATATGTTGTTTTTTTGTGCAAAACTGTTCAGTTTATAATGTGAAATCAGTTTTGTTTAGTTTAAATTTGACTTCATTTATGATTATTCTGGATACAATGACATGTTCCCACAAGCAAACAATTTAATGGTTTTTCTGTCATTCTTGTCCACTTTGATCCACTCAGAGTGATATTGAACTTGTTCTCAGTCACTTCCATGCACATATGAAGACGTTAAAAAGTTTCAGAAACTGGCTTAGCATACACTTGAGGAAGTAATCATATCTTTATTCTCCAGCAAGAAAATTGCTTTAGTAAGTTAGTTATTCTTGAACCATGAACCTGAAAAAAGGAAGCCATGTTTCCTTTTTATGAAGACATTAGAGAAATGATACTGCAAAGAGTGATGAATAATCCAATATTTAAATTGCATCTAAACACAGCAAAATGACCATAACCACTGCTGGAACAGAAAACATTTGACATTTTGCAATCAGGTCTTTATGCTAGAGGACAACTGCTGAATCATTTTGGTACTTAACCTTGAATATAAGGCCTTAGTTCCTTGTCTGCGTTGTTTGGCATAAGCAAATAAACTGGATGTAGTTGTTGTGCTACATGCACACTACAAAGTTGACCTTCACTGCAGTCAGGGACACGTGTGTTCACCCTACACTGCAAATGAGGCCACATGCCTGCCTGATCTCCCTCGCATATATCTCAAGTGATTAGATCTTAATGCATCTTCAATGTGTTTGGATGCATTCACACCTGTATTTACAGCTGTCCACTTGTGATCACATTACCAAATGCTCATAGAGTGAGCTGCGCCCTATAGATGACGTGATCATGTGGTTGTCTTAGAGTAGCTGTACAGAGTGTCGGGATGGAGTCCTGTACAGCACAGCCATACATGGGAGGGTCCCTCTAGGGGCAAATGAGGGATTAGACAGGGAGTGCCTTTGGGTGGAGGGGGGGTAGAGGTGATGTCAGCCCGGCACTCCACAGCTTCTAAAAATGACTCCAGATGATCTGACACAGAGCCAAACTCTTCACATTACCATGAGTCAACAGGCTGAGTGGAGTGCTGTGAGAAGAAGAGAGAATGGGCTAAGAGGGCAGAAACCGAGCCAGATAATCATTGGTGGAAAACACACACACACGCACGCATACAAATCACCAGCCTCACACACACACAGTGTCTCTCAAAAACATTCCCAGCTGAAGAGATTATTAGCACCTCATGACCCCATTTAACCTTCTCCTCGTTTTAATTATCTTTCCACCAGTGTCGTTAAAGGACCAGCAGAAGTCCAGGTCTTATGTTTTAAGGTGAGTTTGTGTGTGTGTGTGTGTGTGTGTGTGTATGTGTGTGTGTGTGTGTGTGTGTGTGTCTGTGTGTGTGTGTGTGTGTGTGTGTGTTATGTGTACTTTCAGGGACATATTTCAGACTAAAGATTGGCTAACTGGGGACAGTTTGTCCAAAGTTTGGCAAAACCTGTGTCCCCAATTTGGAAAAAGCTGACTTTTGGGTCAGTGGTTGAGGTTAGGGTTAGTCTCTAGGAAATGAATGTAAGTCCCCAAAAGTGACCTAGAAGAGGACAGGACATGTGCGTGTGTGTGTTCATGTATAATAAATCCCTTTAACACTTTCCGTGTCTCTCTTATCTCATTCAGATTGTTTGAGGAGGTGAGAGGAAAAGTCATGGCCGACGGTGCAGCAGTGTGTACATAATGAAGAAAGGAACAAAGCACAACATACCAACATCTTCATTTCTATTTCCAACCCCACCCACCCAAACCACTCCCTCCAGTGTGCAGGGAGGACCCAGCCCACCCATCCCAGTTTGCAAATGTTGTATGTTATTTTAGTTGGTGACATGTATGTAATGCTATATTTACAATGTTTTTTCTGCCTGTGTCCATTTGCTATTGTTATAGTATTTAATAATAGCTCAATAAAACAGTGAATCCTTGGACATGCTATTGCAATGACTGTATGGATGTGTAATAAAAAGTGTATTTTATTATATATTATGTGGATTTCTACACATAATTCCCAATACATATACAATTAAATGCTGCACATATGTTTAGGCTAGATAGACGTTTGAGGTTGAAGAGGACTTAGATGACCTAAGATGGCATTTCTCTCACATTCAGTCTTATAGTATATGGACAATTCTGTCAGCTCTAATGGGGTGGCATAATGGCATTATGACTAAAAGGTTGGTTCAATCCAAATCACAAACAGTAGTATTTTCAAATTTATCTGATGAGGTGTCAAGATATCCATCTCTACAATTTCTGCCACCCCAATGACCGTGTCATTTTGTTTGTGGTGCTCAAAGCATTAAGAACTAATATCAGGAGAACTCTAAAGTTTAGTCTGGATAATTCATACATCATGCTGCCAACAATTTTAATTGGAAGTATGTTTTACCAAACAGATAATTGTGGTAGAAATAGATTCAGAGGCATTTATCTCTAAACCTCAGCATATAAAACCAAAACCAATTGTGTGGCAAGATACCACCAGTGATAAAATCGGGGGGGGGGCCTTTAAATGAATTTTGTATCAAACAGTCACAAGGTGTCACCCTGAAAGGTGGTTGTGGAAACTTTATAGCTTGCTCTTTCACAAAAGATGGCGGCTATAGTCAGTGGGTTTTCTTTTTTAACCTTTGTTCACCGGGGCGGTTTTGGGGTGGTAGTTCTCTTTCTTTCACACCCTGCCCACACTCGTTTACACCCTGCAGCTGCTCAGTACAACTACTGCCACTGGAGCAGTTTGTGTGTGAGGCACCTTTCTCAGCTCTGCTCTTTAACATTCCCATGACCTTGACCAGTATATGATTTACAATGGGTTTGCTAAATACTGATGAATATACTACTTCAGACAGGTGCTGTTAGAGCAACACAGAAATCGTGTATTTATGGAGAAACTGAGTGTTTGCACAGTGCTACTTTTTAACTTTGACTTTTTGAAACTGCTCTAAATTCCAGCTGACTACAGCTCCAATCAGCCATGAAAGATCAAACTGCAAACTTTTCAAAAACACCTTTCTCTGTTCAAATTTTATTGAACAAGACTGATGTGTGCTGACACAGGGGCATTGGTAAGGTTATGGCTCACCAAATTTTGACAGGTAAACAAAACAAAACCAATTGAATCTAAGGGATACAATGTGAAAAACACTTTGAACATAGAATCATATACAATACAACAACCTTTAACAATTAATTAACAGCTAAAGAAAAATGTCATTATTATTATTATTATTATTATTATTATTATTATTATTATTATTATTATTATTATTATTATTATTATTATTATTATTATTATTATTATTATTGACAACTTTATTATTACATTATTCACTTGAGACATTTTACATGAAAGCACACTGTCCCTGATGTTAATGCCATATTGAGTTTGGCCCTGTAAAGTTCAGCCTGGGTCACAGGTGAAGTGTTAGTCCTCTAATACCATGTGGTCACAATTTTTGTAACAGCCATCAAAATACAATATGTGACGATAACTTTTAAATAGCATTCAAATTGGCAACATAACTGAAATTTGGTCTCAGTCAGGTCCATTGAATGGACACAGAAAACAGTGTAAACACCTGCTGTGACCAACCTGGGTGAGGATGATTTAATGAGATGTGTTCTTATCTGTCAGTGTTCAGCCCATGGCTTTAGTTCAGTGCTGTCTTTGTCTTTTTATAAGCACTAAATTTTTGTGTGTAGTCAACATATATATGTGTTGCAGTTACACCCCTGAATAGGAGAAAACACGACTTGAGTTAAAACCACAATGGACCAAGCCTTCGCCCTACATGTCATGAAATGGAAATTACATCACTAAATGCTGCATTTCCCTTTACTTGCTAATGAAACTAAAACAACATGAAAACACATCACATCACACATAAAATTACACAGTACATTTGTTTATACTTCATAAACTACACACTAAACAACAATGTATTAGATATTCTGCAAAGAAACAGTATTGCAGACTAGAGGCTGTTTTTTAAAATTAGTTGCCATAAAAATTATATTATTGTATTTTAAAACCATCTGACATCAGTGTCAGATAGAGCTGTCTGGCAACAGTATGTTTATATTATCTATTTCAAAAGCAATATGTGAGCAAATTTGATCAGGGATACAGTATATATGGTCCCCAGGTTCATTGGTGTGACTGGAGATAATGTGATCTTCTGTGTTATACCGACACCTTATGGTAAGACAGAAGCACTGACAGAGGGGCAGCCATGTGATATATCCTAACAGCATTTCCGCCATACAGGAAATCATACATTACCACAGAGAGCATGACAACAGCAGTACTTGATTTCTGCTGAAACAATCACTCTTGATAGCTGTATGTATCCACTACAATAATTATATATAAATGTTCAGATTTTTATAGATACAGTAGGGGATTACATTGTGAATAAACTGCTTTTCCATTTGTATCTCAAGAGAGTGACTTGCAGCTGAAGACAAAAAGGCTGTTAGTGTGATGCTTGTGGTTAATAGGCTGGTCGGTTCACAGAACTATAAAAAACAAGTGTAATTTCCGCTTATGTTCCCCAAATCACGTCACTGTAAGGTTTCTCTGAAACTGTTAGGACAGAATAGTTAGAGAGGTTGAGAGCTGTGGTTTTGTTCTACTTTTAACTCTTTCGCTACTGAAAATATGAGGCATCAGTTGTGATTACTCAAATGAAAATTAACCTCTTCTTAGAGCTTTATTGAATAGCGTGACAGATTTGAGGTTTGAGACTATCTTCCATATACGAAGGGAAAAAACACTTTTAAACATACTCAACTTCTTTATCTTTACGAGCTGTAGGCTGCACAATATACTCAATATTTGTTTTGTATACACACAATTTGAAACTCTTGTCAATGTGTTCTGCACAGTGTTTCAATTCAAATTTGTTGCAAACACAAACATCTGAGTGTGGTTGACCAATACATTTCCTGTTACAAAAAAAAAGCAGATGTCACAGACAGGAAAGCTGTTGTCCTGAGGTGAGTGTAAAGGAACTTGCACACACCCATCTAGTCTGCAGTCTTATTTCGTTTGCTGATCGTCACTGCACAGCAGTTATACATGACTCAACTCAGCAGTACAACCTCTACATGTGCAGCTCAATGGAAAATGTGGCATCTCAAGGTTTTTAGTGTCATATGTAAGTTTTTAATTGTATGTGTTTGGGGTTTTTTTGTGATTTGTCAAAAAAATCTTCTTTCTACTTCTTCTTTTTTCTCAAATTCACATGTGATTCCTATTGAACATTTGTCATAATTTCATTTTGGCAGATTTCATTGCAGTTTGTGCAGCTCAGGATGGTGATGGTGAGAAACATTTCTTATACACTGCAAATACAATGTATTTTATGCATTGCAATATATAGCTTTATGCAATATATAGCTATTTCTAAATCATTTTTTTTCTAAAACAATTTTTGTTTGTTTATATATATATATATATATATATATATATATAGCTAAACTCACTTAAAACAGAGTTTAGGAAGTAGATCATGAGAAGAGTTAACATGAGGAACATTAAGTACTTTGTTGTAATAAGTTTGGCAGTTCCTATAAACATAGACGCCTGCTGATGCAAGGTTAGATTTCCGTATTCTGTGGCAGTACTATTGCGTTTTTACATAGTTTTGTCTTGTGTTATAGACAATTATGTCATCTAGTAGTGCATGTGGTGTTGTACAGCACATTTCAACAACAAGGCAATTCAAAGTGCTTAACATAAAGCATAAAAGGCATCAAGACTAGAATATAGAATATAAAAGCAACACAAGGCAATGTAAAATGTAAAAAGACAGTATAGTGTAATCCAATGTTTAGTACCTTAAAGTAATTTATGATCATTGTTTTTTAAGAGAATATCTCAGAGGGGATTTAACCCTGGAAGTTTTTGAAATAGCAGTCTTTGGTTGTGTTGAACTACATTTTATTGATGTTCCTATCACTCTCTTCCGTACTATAGCATTAGCTACGTTAATCCCAATCAAAATTATATGATGTCTAATTTAATTAGTTTTAAATTTAACCAAGTGTCCACCTATATAATTTTTTTTCCTATCAAGCTACTGTTTAAATCTAGATATATTTGTAAAGCACAAATACTGGTTGTTCTGTTCTTCACACTAGTATGAATGATCATGCAGCTTCCTTCAGTTTTCTAAAGGGTTTCTTACTTCCTGAACTGTTTCTTTTTTGTAAGGCCTTAATGAGAGAATGATCATGATTTACATCATGGGATCCCACTAATTTTGGACAGTAAAATCTACAAAGACAGATGAGAAACAAGGAATCAGAGCTCAATAAATTACATGAGAAATTACACCTGACAGTAGAGCTTCCACACTGTGCAAATGTAAAATCAAGGGCGTTGTCAAAAACATTTCTGGTGGTTATCTTTACTGTACTGGTTTGTATAAAGATAAAATCACATTGCAGTTTTTCTCTTCTCTTTTTAGAAGAAACTAAAATTCGCAGAACATAACTGAGCTGTTACTGACATACTTCATTACATTATTACATTATTTTGAGGTATATTTTCACTCTGAAGTTGTAGTCCTTTTTAATATTATGAATATTAAATTGATGACCAGTTCATAAGATAAGGAATCAGTTGTGAATTTATTTGAACATTTTTGGAGGTGCATGCATTTCATTTTTAACTGTATTAAATGCATAAATCAAAACAAGAAGAACTCAAAAAACATATTCCATGATAAGGTTCCTAATGCAAATCGATTTAATTGTACATGAATTATTCAGCCATATGTTATTTCTAATTCTATGAATATAACCATGACTATATTCTAATGAACTTCCAGTTATACCATATCTGCAGCCACAATCAAAATTGGATGCATTCGTCTCTGAGAAAGTGGAATTTAGTTGTGGTGTCAATGGCAACTCTACCTGGACCTTCACCTGGGAAGTAAATGGACAGCCAGTACAAGAGTCAGATGGAGTTTTGTCTTTAACTGAGGAAGGATCAAAGCTTACAATCATTAAAGCATCACAAGCACATTCTGGAAATTATGTCTGTAAAGGTCATGACGAAACAAACGCTACCACTGCAGATAGCAACTCACTTGAATTCAAAGTTCACGGTAAGTTTTATTATCCTCTATCACTCATATTTCTGTTGTGTGTCTAGCCAGCAGATGTAGATTGACATGCTTTCCCTTTTATCTCTTCTGTATGATTAGCAAACAAGCCCAAGCCCACTGTGGTCCTAAATTCAGAGTTTGACTAGGTGTTTCGAGGAGAGTCTGTCACCTTTAAATGCTTGGTCAACTTGTCCTCTGAATGGGAATATCAGTGGTACCATAATGGAAAAGAAATTCAAAGAATTAATAATGATACGTATAACATAGAGTCTATAGATCATTGTGACAGTGGACAGTACAGCTGCAAGGCTAAAAGAGGCAAAAAGCCATTCTTCACAGACGAGAGTGAAACCACAACTCTGCAGGTTTCTGGTAACCGTACGACCACTAACAAGGTCACACTGCTGCATGACATACAGTGTGACCATTTAATGAGACTTTATGCAGATGCGTATGGTACAAATAATGCATTCAACATTTCTGTACTCTTTTCTCCTATTTGTTTCTGATGAAGTTAGTCATTTTCATTAGGTTTTATCTTAAATTACATACACTGAAGATTTCCTTGTGATGTGCATTTTCAGACCCACCGACACCATATTTGAAGGTGCATAGTCCCTGGTTGGATGTATTCCCCTCTGAGGAAGTAAGAATGACCTGTAAAGTTGAAGCTCTGAACAATCCTGGCTGGACATTCATCTGGTACAGAGATGGACAACAGGTCCGAGAGGATGCAGACGTGGATCTGGATGAAGAGGAATCATCTCTCAACATCACTTCAGCCTCTCAAACCCATCAAGGAGTCTATACCTGCAAAGCTCAGCTTGAACACAAGAATGTCATCTCTGGAAGCAGCAACGCAGTTGCCGTCAAAGTTTATGGTAAGCTCTCATGCCTCTGAGTAGCATTACATTAACTTTACATTAATTCAGCTAGCTTAAAGAAATAGGCTGATATTTTTTGAAATATGCTTAATCACTTTCTTGCCAAGAGTTAGAGAAGATTGGTGTCATTTGTGTACAGCAGATTTGCTTATTTCTCAAAATGTCAAATTATTCCTCAGAAACACACTTACTACCTCTTAATTTAGATATTAATTTCCACATGAACATTTGAGTACTTCATTTGGATGGCCAAGTGTTATAAGACTGTTTTTCAAGCTATGAAGTAATGAGTAGCAATTATATGGTGTGAACTCTCTCTCTCTCTCTCTCTGTTTTAGACTACACACCCAAACCAACTTTGAACAAGGATCCTGAATTTAACCCGATGTATTTTGGAGAAAAAGTGAGATTTAGTTGCAGAGTAAATAAGTCCACTGGCTGGGAGTATCAGTGGTACAAAGATGAAAACAAGCTCACTGAAACCAACGAAACCATCAGCATCAATCTTGATCGTTCTACGAGGGGAAAGTACTCGTGCAAGGCCACAAGAGGTGAAAAGGTGTCAACAGCCCGC
The DNA here is from genome assembly GCA_029490765.1 of Euthynnus affinis. Classification (NCBI taxonomy): domain Eukaryota; kingdom Metazoa; phylum Chordata; class Actinopteri; order Scombriformes; family Scombridae; genus Euthynnus; species Euthynnus affinis. The sequence continues at coordinate 18,722,627 of CM055841.1, read as the reverse complement.
AGTGACAAGATGACTCAAGATGCTCTTGGTAAGTTAACAGCAAAGTAATATTATTTTAAGATTGTATCTCAGAAAATATACAATTGCTTGTTTTAAACGTGTAAGATGCATATCATCTCTTATATACACAAATTAGTTATTTTCTGTTGTTCCACTACCTTTACTAAAGCCTTAGAAACCTGCTCTCGAAGTCACTGAAACAGCCTTTTGTTAGCATTTTGCTTCCGTCAATCGATGCATTTCTGTTGAAACAGGATGTTGTGGTGAAGCATACAGGGAGGGATAGAAGTGTGCATAGCGGTGGAATATCGCTTAAGGAGTGAGACGAGGTTTTATGTGAGGGGAGGAGTGCTGTTATTTGTAACCAAGTGAAGAAAAAAAACATCAGAATGACTCATTTTTTCATTTGGCACATCACAGTTTCATTTAAAAGTTCAAAAGATTTATTGAGTCAGACAGAATTGTTGAGTCAGTTCAATCTTTAACATTTTGGGCACTTTTGTGTTGCAACTATTAAGACAATCGTGACGTCTTCTATTATGTCAACACTTTATTAAGTCTGCGCTTTTTGCTTGATTGTGCTCTTGTATCTCTTTAAAAAGAACTTGGTGGTTTTTAGTTTTGTTTTGCAAAAAAACCCTTTTTTGTCGCTAGTTCCTTTTTTTTCCATGAATCTTTCTTTGTTTGTCAGTATTTAAATAGATTTAATCCCGTTAATCCTGGTTTAAGTGAGCTTTTAAAATATTTTACAATTTTAAATCATTTTGATTTAGATATGCTAAAGTTGAGCATGATAGAAGCAGATACAATAACTATGATGTTGACTTCACTTATCTAATGATTTATACTGCACAGTAAATTCAAATACAATCAGGATATCAATAAGGGTTTGAAAAGGGGCTAATGTGTCTGTTTCTTTTTAGAAATTCCTGTTCCAACTTTGAAGCCGGACAACAAGTGGTCGGATGTGTTCCCCACTGAGAGTGTGCAGTTCATCTGTGAGATGCAGAGCAGCCTTAACTGGATATGGACATATACATGGTACAGAGAGGGTCAGCTGATCCAGGCTGGTAATACTATGACTTTTAGCTCTAATGGAGCTACTCTTTCCATCAACTCTGCTTCAGATTCACATGCAGGGCAATATCAGTGCAAAGGACATCTCAGGGACAGGTCTGTCGACAGCAGCTTTAGTTCTGGATTTAACCTCACAGTATATGGTGAGTTTTCTTCTTTTTTTAAAATTTACATAAAACTAATAATTAGCTAATGTGGCACAAATGAAGAGTAAGCACGTGGAGAGAGGGGAATCTATAATTAGGAATGTTTTCTTGATTATAGGTTTAATTAAACATTTTAGATGATATGGGAAGGGGGGTTAGGTTTAGGGTGTGGGGTAAATATCTCATTACATCACATCTGGTTGAAGGCCAGCTTCTTTTTACACTGGATGTAGTGGAATTAAAAAAAAATACTGATGTCAATGGCGTGCTTGTCTACCCTCAGATAAGAAACCCAGCGTCATTCTGACACAGGATCCAAAGTACGAGGTGATGTTCGCAGGAGAATCAGTTTCTTTCAGCTGTCACATTAATGGCTCCACTGGATGGGAGTACAAGTTGTTCAAAGATAGAACTCTAATCAAAAATCAAACAAATAAAATTTCAATCAGCCCTGTTGCACAAGAGAATACTGGAATATATCAATGCCAAGCAAAAAGAGGAAAGGATAAAGAATTCCTCACCGACTTTAGTCAGGCTAAAGACCTTCAAGTTCAAAGTAAGTTTCTGTTGACTTTCTCCTAATATTTATTTGCAGTGTGCAGGTTAACGGCTGATGATATCACATAATACACATAAATTCTTCTTCTTTGTGTCTTTAGAGAATAAGCCGAAGCCCTCAGTGATTCGACAGCCAGATGTTGACGAGGTGTACACTGGAGAATCAGTGTACTTCAAATGTACACTTGAAATCTCATCAGGCTGGCAGTATTCCTGGTACAAAGATAATGCACTACTCACTAACAGCAAGAATTTTGAGATTCATAATGCCACTTCATTGGACAACGGGACCTATACGTGCATGGCAACAAGGAATAAAACAAAGTTCAGCTCAGAGCATAGTGATGGAAAGATCTTACGTGTGTCTGGTGAGCCAAAGAAAGTTACTTTGTGTTGTCATATTGTGATTTGTATTATTTACCACTTTCATAATCTGTATTTCTGTTTTTTATGCTGTATAATGTTATGGTGAACATCAAATAAAAAGAGCATATCTCTAAGGGTACTTGAAAGGGGGCTAATGTGTGTGTCTATTTTTAGAAATTCCTGTTCCATTGGTGAAGCAAGGCAGCCATTGGTTGGAGGTGTTCCCCAGTGAGAGTGTAAAATTAACCTGTGGGATGGAGGCGCTCAGAACTAACTGGAAATATACATGGTACCAAGATGATGTGGAGATCGCCTCTGATAGTGTGAGTTTTGACACAGATAGAACTACTCTGACCATCAGTTCTGCTTCACACTCGCACCGTGGACGGTACAGCTGCTCAGGAAATTTCAAAGCCAGGGATGTCACAAGCAACCGCGGTCCTGCAGTAAACCTTACTGTTTACAGTAAGTGTTTTTTTTTTCCCTTTGCTTTGACTCACTTCTAAAGATGAATACGTAAAAAATGTTTTATCTTGAATCTTGTCACACTAATAGAGGTGGCTTTTGGGATTTTTACATGAGCACATTATTTTAAAAGAATGGTTTGACATTTTGGGAAATGTCAAATGCCTTTCTTGCAAATAGTCCGATGAGAATATTGATACCACTCTCAGATATGAGAGTGGTATTGACCTTCTCGTGTAACTCTAGGAACGGAGGCAAACATGCATATTTCCCAAACTTTCAAACTATTCCTTTAAAAAACTGAAAAAGACAGTTTTTTCTTACTTTCATTCACTTAAGAAGTATAGTTTCAGCATATCAAAATAGTCACTGAAAGTGTCTACTAATGCTTCTTCTTACTCTAGGCTGTGCAGTTTGATTTACATTAAAATGCTGTCATACAGCATTATAACAGCAATGACATTATTCCATTATTTTTAACCTTCAGGTACAAGACCCGATATCATACTGAAGCAGAATCCCGACACCAAGTTGATACACACTGGAGATCAAGTCTCCTTCAGCTGTCACATTAATGTCACTTCTGAATGGAAGTACCATTTTTACAAAGACAACATTCCACTTGATGCATCTGGAAACAATTATAACCTCAGTTCTGTTATGACAACACACTCTGGATCATATACATGCAAAGCAGAAAGAGGAAATAAGGTCTTTGACCCAAATTCGGCCCAGGCTTTAGAGCTCAAAGTTAAAGGTGAGTTTTCATTGACTTCCCTCTAACATTTTTCTGTACGTATGCAAGTGTTGAATGTGTTTATCAAAGTTATAATTGTGTTCCTGCAGAACGCCCGGGAGCAGCTATAGTCCTGTTAACTGGCTGGTCAGAGGTCTTTTCCACTGACAGCCTGATACTCAAATGTGAGGTGGAGGAAGGCCAGAACGGATGGAACTACACATGGTAAAACACATAAAAACAACATCTCAAAAACAGTTTATACTATGCAGTTAAGTGTTCTAAATGTATTATACTATATGGATTATTTGTGAAAATTAAAACATGCTCAATTTAAACAGGTTCAAAGAGGGTAAGCAAATCAATCAAACATCCTCTGAGAAATATACCGTCACACCCCAGAACAACCCAGAACAGAGCACGTACACGTGCCAAGGCATCCGCTCCGGCAGACCATCTTACTCAAAAAACAGTACTTCCTTCGCAACCAAGAACCTCCGTGAGTACAATCAAAGTCTGGAAGTTCTGAGTTTTTACCCTACAAGTATTCTCTCTCACATTCAATTTCTCTTTCATCTCTAGTTTTGAAGAGGAGAGTGCTTCTTTCCATCTCTGGCTGTCTCTTCTTTGGCATAATTTTGGTCTTCATTGGATGTATTTTCCTCAGATTCTGCCGCAAACCAGGTTTTACTTAAGTTTTAGTTTCTTTTTGAGTGTATGCATTCTTAACACATCCTGACACTTCAGAGTATATATTTCATCTCAAAGTGACAAACATAAGCCAATTTCTCTTTTGGTTACAATGAACTGACCTAGTTTCTTTTCTAATCATATAGAGGTTGAATACGCCGTGAATAGGCCAGAGGAGAAGGAGCTGTTTCTCACCATGGCTCAACTGAAGGACCGTGGCGGTATGTTGATACAAGCTGGTAGCCATTTCCTCATATGCTGCGTATACTGCCTGCCCTCTGAGTTGGTTGTTTTTTTTTAACTGACAGTTTGTGAAACTACCTACTGATATTTTCAAGTTGAGTCTGACTTTCATAGTTTTTCCATTAGCTGTTGGTGCTCTTTTGTTTATGTTCCCTCCTCCCTCCAACAGATGCACCCTGTCCAATGGTTGATTACATCACTGATGAAGCACTGAATGCTCCACCTAAAGGTAAAGAACTCATAGATAAGGAATGCAGATGATTCAAAAATGGTTACTATATTGTGTTCTGCAGGTTCTCTGGGCTCATTCCTCACTGACTGTTTATCTTTGTTGCTTTTTTAAAAACAATTTGACCTGCAGAAGGTGAAGAAAATGGCAAGATTTGCAGTGAATCAACACCACTTCCAATAACCTCGCCAGAAGAAGAAGGTAATATTATTACATATACACTTTTTCAATTTACTCTCAATGACGATGGGTTAGCGGTGCCAATTTTTAATAGCTGAGGCATAATGCATTACTGATCCATTTTGCTTATCCACATCTTACTCTTTATGTCTTTCTAGCTGCGACAGCTGAGAGCCCCGATAAGGCAGAAAACGGTGGTGGGATGGTTTCCTTTAAACAATAAGTCACTGAAGATATATTTGCTTCATTTTAGCAGGCTTTAATGGTCATTGCGCATTGAAAAACTGAATTTTTGGATGTATGAAAACCAGAGTAACATTTGTGCAATGCTTACATCTAGTAGGACAGAAAAATGTAAAACTCTTGCCAAGTCAGTGTTAGAGTACAACTGATGTTGATTACAATTCAGTCATGAATTTTAAATATAAATAGTTTTAAATGTATCATCTCATGACTTGTGTGGACAAGTGGAAATTTTGAGCCTATGGTGGGGTTATATGAAAAGTCAAATAATCACTAAATTTACCATAATTAACGGTGACAAATTTGTTTGGAATCTATTAAATAGTTGTTGAGATATTATGCTCTAGACCAAAATGCTGGAAATTGATCTTATCATATAAATATGTACGGTTATTCTGGTTATTCTGTATAAAATATTACTTGTTTGCACAATATTTTTTAAATGTTTTAATCCACAGCACTGTATTGATGAATTTACTTACTGATAAAATATGAAACATTATTTATATGATTACAATTTATACATTATCAACTTTCATATAAATCAATGTTTGTTGTTGTACTGTACATATGTGATGTATATCTGAATGACTTTCTCCCTCAGTTCTTAGAACAAACACCAGATGTCAGTAGATATAAGTCAGTCTTCTACAAAGCTTGAAACGCTGTAAATGGTTCTGCAATGAATGTTATTGCTGTGTTATCCTAAAGCAACCAGTATAACCAGATATAGTATATTTTTGTACAATAAGTAATGATATAGAAATGCCATTCAAACATTTGTGTCTGCCTATGAAATTATCAAAATAAAAAATACAAAATGTTGCCACGAGTGTTCATTCAAACTAATACTGATCTGCACCATCACATATGACTGCAAGAAACACATTTTCAACCAGTGGAAATTTCACAAGTAGGCCGATTTGTGGTTCAGTCAGTGGGGAGATCTCGTCCATCAAATGGACCTGTGACAGTAACAAGACAGTGGACAAGAGACACAAGAAGAAGAGAGTAATTATTCACACACACACACACATACACAGACACACATACACACACACAACCACACTCACACACACAGCTTTAAATCAAAAGGCCCCCAAAAGGCATGTAGATACAGGACTCACATCTACTTGAGGATATCAGCCAGTTTCTCCATATAGTAGTCATAGTTCTCCTGACAATCCTCCCAGGGTGTAAAGCTCTGGTCCTCCTTCTCCACATACGTCTCCCAAACAAGCAAGAAGTCACGCGGCTTCATCATCCTCAGTTTGCAGCCAGCACTCACCAGGGCCTTCAGCCCTTGTACTATCTCTGGCTCCTCCCACTCAAAGAGACGAGAGCAGAATATGCAAAGACGGAGCTTTTTATTCTTTTGCAGGATCTTGGCCACCTTGTCCGCACAAGCCACGCAGGGACTGGATGATACATACCATGTGATATCAAACTCCTGAGAAGAGTTGCAGTTAGGAAGCACCTGGAACAAAAGAGTGAGCATTTATTGAGGTATAGAAGAGCTATGACAATCATGGGAGAAGTGCACCTGCTTGCAAACATAGAAATAAGACCTCCCATGGTGTTCACATATGTGCAACACGATGCTACAGTAAGAACAGCTGACTGTGCGAGCATTCATTACCTGTTGAAAGAAGGCCTCTTCGACGTGAGCTGTGGCATGTTCATCCTCCATGTAACCTTTCAGAGGCTCTGTGCTGCCTCCTGCTGTATCCACTCTGTAGCACAGTAGGGTCTTGTTCCTCCCTGATGAGTATTCCACATTCCTGAACTGAAACTTGAAGTAGAACGGGCTCATCTGTTCCCTAGTGGAGAGTGAAATTGAGAGTTTCCATAAATCTAATATTAAGCTGCCTGTTTTGTTTTCAGTGAAGTGTTTGACAAAACACTTTGTTTGACATCACTGTCATCATCATTAGGGTTTTTTAGTGCATGAAGGTTAGATTGGCAACTCAGAGTGAAAACACTACCAGCATGATGCATTTTCAACAGTTTTTTCACTTTTATCTGTGACCTTGATTTGTGGTGCATGACAACACTATCCAGGTGAAAAGGCATCCACTTCCTGCCCTATAGCACTATGAGCATGAGTCACTTATTTTGTGATGACACACAAAGACACAGTAAGACGATAATAAAAGAGTCATGACAGCAAGATCTCAGCATAGACTAGGGTGACACAGTGAATAGAATATTAACGAGGACACCACTGAGTAAACTGGCGTTTCTATAAATATTATTGGCTTTCAAATCATCCCATGGACTGTGCATGTGCCGTGCCTTTCATGATTCAGGCACAAAACACATGCTTAACCTGCCTTTCTTTATTAATCCATTGACATATAAAAGACGAATAGCCACATGGATAACACAGAGAGATCTATTATAGCTTTGATATCAAATAACTAATACTAAAAGGACAAAGACTGGGGGATAGATGCTAAGCAGAGAGATATAGCAGGGGCCGGCATCTGTGTCGACTCAGTGACTCATCCCTATTCTTACCGCTGGGTTAATAATGATGGCAGGTGCAAGTCATTAGTATCCTTTATCGCTGAAATCAAATATAGTACACAGGCATACAGAAAGACAAGAAAAACAACTTTTACTCCAAAAGAAATCCACATAACCAAAAAATGGATGTGTGGAAAAAGCAAAAACAGCTATATAAGTGGAACACACTGACTCTGACTTCTTTGTGGTGTATGTATATAATCTTACAAACCCTGTGACGATCTCAAACGGTGGCAGTTCAATGGGCTGATACTCTCCATTTTCTTCACTGTTCTGCGCTTCTGCTGCTGTTGCCCCTTCACCTTCCCCATTTTTCTTCTCTTCATCCTCTTTAGACTTCTCTGGGGTCTTTTCTGGTTTGCTCTTCTGACTTGTGAGCTTGTCAGGCTTCTTCAAAAGTTTCTCCTTCCCCTTTTCCTTGTCTTTATCCTTCTCATCATTCGTTTTGTTTTCCACCTTCTTCTCTTTCTTCTTAACACTTAACCGGCTGTTTCTGTCGGCCATGATTTTGTGTGAATGAGTGTTAGATAGAGAGAGGGAGGGAGAGAGAGAGAGCGGGAGAGTTGGTGTAAGTGGAGTGATAACCCTAGTGCAGTTACAGAAATAGATCCTATTGTGTGCCGTGGTCTGAGTCACAACATGTGCATGTCTGGCTGGGGCAGGGGGTAGGTGGCTCAGTTAACTCACCCCCTACCCCCCTCTTTCCATGCCCTGGCTGTTGAAAGGCCAAAGGATGACAAAAGAGTAAGTGCCCATGTGTTCCATGATGAAGGACATACATATCTTCCACACTTTATACAGTTGCCAAATAAAGAAAGGAAACAACTATTATTTTGTGTATAAATATTCCACACAACGAACAGTAACTCTTTAATCCACCAGACTTTCTAACTGTCAGAAGGTCAGCAACAGGCAGGTTATTAATAACGATGCTTAGCTGTGAGAGTGTGTGTGTGTGTGTGTGTCTGTGTGTGTGTATGGGGTGACCAGGGTTCTCTTGATACTGAACACCACTTTTCTTTGTGCCAAATCTGATGTCCTGCAGCCCTTTGGTGCTTAGCAATGCACCAAGGCCAGCTAAAGGGCTCCCCAAATAGAGCAAGACTGGGAGCCATGCAGAACAAACAAATACAAACACACAATGTGTCAGAGTATTTGTCTCTGCGCAATGAATAAGAGTGCAAGAGTGTAGTGTGGCCCAGTGTGCATGTGCCCGTGAACAATCAATCTATGAAATCACCCTGCATCAATATGGTCCTCTGCTGAGGCCATTGTGTGGGGGAGGGCAAAATTGGTTTTGTAACAGTGTGTGTATTTTTATACGTGTGTGTGTCTATGTGTGGATGGAAAATGGCTTTCTGCACTGCAGATGTAATAACTTGAGGCATAAGGGAGAGGGCGGGAAGGAGGGGGCAGTTCAATTACAATTTCCTCCCCTCCTTCAGTCTCACTCTCTGCCAAGTAATTCATTTCAGAGGCAATTACCACCGCAGCCCAGCCTGCTCGTCTAACTCAAATGGATGAACTGTCACAGCCAGGGGGTGGTGGAGGGGGAGGGGGACGGAGGGGGGGAGAGACAGAGACGCTTCAAGCTGCTCCACATACTCACAAACGACAACACACCCGTGGGATGAGCGGCAAACACACTTTTCAAAGATAAACACACTGACACATCCACACGGATATCTGGCAACACATCTAAATCCATAGAGACATCCTGGGGTGATAATCATTGAGATCACAGCAGTCTTTGATAATTATGATCTATGAGGGAAATCTCATTGTATCTCACGCACATTGAGGCACTTCTTCTGAAATGGTTTTCAACAACAACAAAAACATTTACACTTGGATGGAAGCTGTGCTGCAGATGGTGAGAAGGAGATGTAATCCTTGTGACAGTCCTTGTAATCAGATCTATCCAGTCATCTCCAAATTGATTGATGTTGTTTTCTAATCATTATTCTAGTTCATTATTAATCACAAAACATTTATCAGTGCATTCAGGCAGTTTGTAACTTTGCAGAACAAGAAGTACAGTAGCTGCACATATTTTTCTGTTATCTAAGTCCTTCAGCAACAAGGTTTTGTGAGTCTAGTTGGCTGTGAGATAAAGGACCATGTAGGATGTGACTGCTGCCTGCCTGTCTGCTGACTCAAATTTAACTGTAATGGAATTACTTGCAATTACCCAGCCTCCCCACCAGCCCAGTTTCACAATAACAGAGTCCCTGAATAAAGGCAAACACACACTGCAACATTCACAGTTTCTCCTTCAAAGCGATGCACTGCAAAGTGGTTCCAAAATATTTCAGGAGGGTCAGACAAAGCAGAATCCTCTGTTGTGCCACATGCACACATCCTCTGCTAGTTTTCTGGGACAGAAGTAGGGTCAAACCCATTTCAATTCCTCAAAGTTCAGAGGCAGAAATGGACATGAAATTGAAAAAGGATAAAAGTGCTGATAATAAAAAATGAAATGGAATTGACCTCCACTCTGACAGAGCACATATGGAGTTATAGAAGACTGACAGAGGAAAATATAAATGAATTAGAGTAAAAAAAGAGAGAGAGAGAGATCTGAAGTAGATTTCATCTTTTCTCCAACAGCAAATGTATGTAACGCACACATATGCATGAGTGCACTCATGTCTGCAAACTGCACACACCTCTGCAGTAGGAAGTGAAACTCATTTATTATGATGTCTCAGTGATGAGGCATACATACAGAGAGGAAAAAAGTGGATGATGCACTGTCATATTGTTTAGCAGCCGATGCCTTCCATTTCTCAATCATTTAAAAAACTATGTCAAACAAATTAATCACAACCTGTAGGGTCATTATATATCAGTGAAAACCATATGCTACAGTTTGCGACGATTGACTGCTTGGTTTATCAGTGGGTTAATTGTTGGCTGGTAGAGTACAGACACAGGCTGTCTTTGGGGTTGGGAGGATAGAGAGTGGGGCTTTGTGGTCTTCTGTTTGTCTGATGATGCTGATTTAGCAAAATAATGTCTAAGTAAAGGCTTTAGTATTGATCTGCTTCTAGTCTCCTTGGTCCAGAGCATGTGGTTTGATAGTCCGTATGCAGGCTACATGGTAAACAGATAGCAATCCACACCTACTGAAGTCTGGGAAACCCTTCTCAAGAATAGGGCCTCAGCTCTGAACACTGCGTAATTTATTCCATCTCATATAAACTGATGTGCATTATGAGGACTATGTTATGTTGCTAGCTCAGTTTCTTTAGAGAGGAAATAGACATTAGTATCCAAGAAGTAACTTTTCTGCAGGTTTAGAGTCTCCATTTGCTACTAAGGTCAAAGAAATGCTTCACTCTTGGCTCTAAGTCCATAATAATCTGTAGTTGGCTTTGAGGTAGATGAGAGTCTCCAGGTTCTTTGGTAAGACACGGCCATTCTCTGGCCGCAGACAGCGGCCAGCACTAGTGAAAATGCTCTCCACCACAGTGCCACAAGCAGGTATGGTTAACGCCCTTTTGGCCACCTGGGCAAGTAGAGGAAAGTCAATTGCCTTACGCCGCCAATAATGCAAGGCCTCCTCGTCTGTGGGTTCCTCTCGCAGGTAGATGGCCAATTCTTGCTCTAAGCTCTTGGCCTGTGTCATTGGTCTCTGCTTGATGAAAGAGAACAGCTTACAGGGCCGAGAGAGTGAGGAGACAGGAGATGGAGCTGGGGCTGGGGGAGTCTGGGAGTGAGGATGTAGGTCTGTGTTGGTGTCTGTGGGGCTGGAGGCTGTGGAATGTTTGGATAACTCCTCTATAAGAACTTGTCTGTGCCATTCAGGGTTGCTGCTCCAAGTGAGCTTGAACTGTGGGTCCAGGGTGGTGGCAGTGATGTAGAGGGGGTCCTCCAGGATTGGAGCCAGCCGACGCTCTACAGCCTGGCTGAGGCCAACCAGGAGAGAGGGGCAGTGGGGGGTGGACGTCTCAGAGAGATGTTTACGAAGGCCCAGAACACATGGGAGAGCCAGACTGATGGACACATGTCTGTCTGTGTGTATGTCTGCTTGTCGGTCTCCATGCACCATGTCCCAGGCCTCAGTGAAGGGCTCCAAAGTGTCAGTGAGCTCCCTCAGCAGGGCTCTCTCTGAACCACCCAGAGCCAGTTCACCTGGACCACTCATCTCCTCCAGGAACTCTACCGAGTCCAGCAGCCTCCGAAGCACCTACATCAATACAAACAACAAAAGTTTAACATTTCTACAACAGTGACTCACTGTTGTAGAAACACATGGAAACACCCTTCTGTTCATGCAGAACATATACCATTTCTCAGTTGAAACAGCTATATAATCAGTCTATACAATGAACATTATGGATACATACTGTATAGTAAATATGTCTTAGTACAGTAAAATTACATACCTTAAGCTGAGCAGCCCAGTCTCTTACTGCAGGAGGGGTATTACCTGGTCCCCCCATCATCAGCCCTGGAACATCAAACACCTGGCTGAGTTTCTCTGGTGGGACAGCAGAGGTAATGTAGTTGTAGAAACAGGCAGCCTTGGTCAGTGCGGAGGAGAGCTGTGAACGGGAGCGCAACCCCTCCCTGACACACTGTTCAAGAGAGCGAGAGAAACAGTCCACACGACAAACACCCAGACCCTGCTCCCACGAGTCCTCCCATGCTCCTTCCTCTCCTCTGTCACTGTGGCCATTCCTAATTCCCTCCTCTGCATCGTTACCATTTTCCACCTCTTCTTCATCGTCATCATCTTGCTCGTCAGCAAGAGGAGGTGAAACCAGGAAACCGGGAAGACAGCATGGCTTTACTGTGGTTGTGACCAGGAAAGGGTCCGCAACAACACGAAACGCTCTCCCTGACACACCATGAGAGTGACATACTTCATCAAAATCTGAAAGAACACGACTCCCAGAACTGCCCCCACTCAGGGGAAGACATGCCAGGAGAGCTGAACGCATCTGCCAGTCAGACGTTAGAAAGTGGCAGGTGACCCCGAGGTACCTGTAGAAAGAGAGAGAAGTGGACTAATCAGCAAGGGAGTACAACCTCGTTGTCACTGTTCTGTTTTTGGTTGATTTCACCTCTTCTTACCCTGAGGTGGCTCCAGATAAACCCCTCCGGAGATCCAAGCTGAGACTGAGAGCGTGCGCTGAGGCCAGGGCCTGACGGGTTGCCAGCTGGGCCTGGTAGGCATAGGCTGGAAGGAGCTGGCTCTGGATGTAGTGCTGGGGCTCTGGAGTGTAACGAGGCTCCAGGAGCTGAAGCAGTTCTCTGAAGCCGTGATTTTCCACAATGGAAACTGGCTGCAGATCTTGCACAATCATCTTAGCTATCGCCTCAGAGATCAGAACCTATGGTGACAAAAAAAACCCAACATAAATGACCCTCATTATAGCGGATGATATCAGTGCAATGCCACAACACATAATTTAACGCTGTAGGATTTCATAAAAAATTAGGTCAGTTATTTGCATCTCAAGCGATGATGGACTATAACGCACACCTGACGTGGGTCATGTCTGTCAAACTTGGTCACCCCTCCTCCTCCAGAACCTCCTCCTACTCCTCCCTCCAGAGTTCCTATTCCTCCAACACCTCCTCCTCCTCCGGCTCCTGTACTGATGGGGAGAGTATAGCGGGTATTCCCTCCATTGGTGGTGGTGAAACTGTGCAAGGAACCAGAGGAGTAACCCTCTCTCTTCATGTCTTTCCTTTTCACAAAGTCATCATACATAGCCTGGTGCTTACGCTGGATGGGAGAGAAAGAGAGAGACAGACACAACAATGTTATTGATTGACAGAAAAACTCTTGATTCACTGTTAATGTGTATACATGTCTACACCATACTGCCTTGTCTTAATATCTGTGGGAGGAGATATAGATAAGTATCCCCTAGTAATCCCCCCTTGTGGAGAAGCAACAGACTGTCTTTACAATCAGCTGACACTGTGTATTATAGCCTACATGAAAAAAGATGCTGTGGGACCAGCAGTTTCAGCTGATGGTGGCAGAAATATGACAACACAAAGAATACGTGTAGATATTACACTGCCCTCATGTCAACAAGGATACAACCCATTTCATTTACAAAGCATTACCTTGAGATGCGTTACGAAGTTGGACGTGACACTCCGCTTCGCCTGGATTCTGGTGCCACAAGCCTTGCAGTTGGACTCGATTTTGCCATTTTCACCCTCAAACACAATATTAAAGTAATCCAGAATAGACACCTTCGAAACTGACGCCATTGGAGCCAACAGTTCGCTTTCTCCGAAGTAAAAATCAACTTGCGATCAAGGACGATCTTGAGTCTGAGGTATCAATCTCACCTCGCCTCTTCTCATGAGCGCAGGCCAGCGTGTTTACGTCCCAATCCCTGATCACACATGAAAAAAAAATGTTGATGCCAGATGCGCAGACAAAAGAAAAAAAATTGAATTCTAAGCAGGAGTTGCGTCGCTTGCACAAATCGGCTACAATCAGGCTACACGGGCTGCTGCGGATGTCTGGGAACATCAATAATATAATCAAGGCTACATCCGTTGTTTCTACGCTGCCATCCGCCGCTCGGACGCAAGTGAAGGGGGCAGAGCGCTGTGTTTCATGGAGGCATATAGACAGTATTATAATTGGACCAGGAAGTACACACAATAAACGGGAGTTTCGTTCTCAATTTCGACAGTTCCCGGTAATGTTCGGCTGTCCCCAGTCAGGCTGCTTGGATAAGAGGGTGGTGGCACTCAATTATGCTCGTGTCCTTATAATAAGAGGAGGCAGTTTTTCTCTGATAGCATTTACAATTGGATTTATTATTAAGATCAGATTTCTGTATTGACAAGCGAATAAAAATAGACTACTATATCTATATAAAATGGAAACATACTGTACTGTAATGTTAAAACATTACAACAAGCACCATTTATTGAATTGGTTCAAACACTTTCTGTTCATATTTATGAATTAATCAATTACAGAGTACAACACAGAATTTATTGAGCCTGAGTAAATCCATTCACAAACACATCAATCTACTACACGTTTATTATTGAGACAGTCAAAACAGCACAAGTTCATATATAATTTATTACAAATCAATTGTCACTTAAAAATCCACCAACTGGAAGTTTGATGGGACCAGAGGCATAACCTACTGACTTCGCCTGGGTCCAGACCTTAGAATCCGCCCACCCCACGAAGTCGAGTTGACAATTCTGTCTGATATCAGGCAACTACTGACTCCAATCTGTCACTCTCTGTGGTCGCCGATCAGACCCCATCCAGCCTCCATTCGATAGTTATTTAGTCTGCAACCTCGTCCAACTGAGCTGCTGAGGTTTTCTCCTGTAGAGTGTGTTTGTCTTTCATGCTGTGCATCAGGTCCTGTCTGGCGTTCAAAACTGCAGTCTGAAGGGTTGCAATCTCAGCAGACAGCTCTATTACTGTAACATGTCAGAAAACAGGAGGGAAGATGAAGGATGAGGAGAAGGATTAACAGTAGTACACTAAGAACTATGTTTGAGGTTTCAAATATATACACATATACCATTGTCACCTACAAAATGTCACTGTTCTTCTCATATACCTAATAAGAAGTGCCATGTTATATGTATGCTCTTAAATAAAGCGCTTTTCATCCAATGTTATACTTTTATATAGTATGTCTCCACAATAAATAACTATTTGTGGTGACTGTTGAGAGCAGCGGGACAAATCATGAACTCTCTCACACCTTAAATCAATTTCTCTACCTGTATCTAAGTTTATTTTTCTATGCATCAATGTCTATGAGGCTATTGTTGTGCACTCACACATACACTAAATATATATTCCTATTTGCTCAATATATACAAGAATCTACAGTAACCCTGCATGTTCAACAGACTACAACCAAAGAATACACATGCAATTAGACAAAATACAATCAAATGAAGAAAACATTTTTACCGATTTGACAAACACATATGCAGCGTAACAAATATGTGGAAAAGATAGAAAACACAGCCGAACACAAGCCAATATAGAAGTGCTGCAAACTGCACAAAGCAAAACTGAAGTGAATAACAATTTAAGTTTGTAAGGCAAACAAAAAACTTGCGAACATGCTCCGATGCTCGAGCTGTTGCCACAGTTTACTCAATGAATTAGCCTGATATGGGCCATGTTAGCTTGTATCCCACATGACCTCAATAATCATGTGTGCTCAGTCTATTTGAAGGACGGCTAACACTTGGTGTATAGAAAATATCTGGAATAATATCTGAATTATGCAATCAGAATGTTGAAATTAAAATAAACTTAATTATTAGTTCATTTTCTGACACCACGAGCGGGGAGTCAACTTCAGAGCATTTGTGGTATTTGGTTGTATTATCTCTATTTGTTTTCTGTATTTGGCTGTATTGTTTGTGCTTGCAGTGTGTTTTGTTATGCTGCACTTGTATGTGTCAAATTGGTGAATCTGCCCCCGTTTTATTTCTTTCCAGTGTTTTTGTTTTTAATATTGTAATACTGCTTTAAATCAAAACCACAACAAAATATAGAACCATTCGGAAATGTAACATCATACCTTGCTTGAATGATGACTGTGCTTGTTTAAGGGATTGTGGAACCAAAATCCCAAACCATTTCAGTGGGTCTTGCTGAGGATTCTGGTCACTTTTTCGTACTTCTTTTCTTACTCCAGGAGCTTTCTCACTACTTGCTTCTTCACTTGTCTCTTTTTCTGTGATATCCTTTTTTGATTTTATTCTTCTCCTGACACCTGTGAAATGAAATAAAAATCTAGTTCAAGATGGATGTAACCAACATATATTTTTAACACCACATGGATCATGGCAGACTCACCTTCTTCTTGAGGGCCAATATCCTCTACTGACCTGTCATCATTTCCAGACTCATTACTGCACTTTTGTGACACTCTTTCCGTGCAGAACTCCATCTTGCCATTGTCCAGTGATCTGTAACACATAAATACACAAAAAAATATAAATCTGATATTCATGAAATTGCTGTGGAAAACAATTAACCAGGGAGAATTAATGACCATGAAACGTTTTGTATTCCTCACCTTGCATGAACAGAGACGAGTGGCTCAATCTCACTCGCATACTGAAGAGCTGAGACCTGTTTGTTTCCCATGGAATATCGTGCCTTGGACATGGAAAACCATCCCTGTGAGGAACACAAAATGGTTACTTTGAATTAAAAATAGGTGCTAAAGTGGGTGAAGTGGATTAAGGATAAAATGCAAGGCTTCAAAATGTAAAAACTGTATATGATAGAGTCAGAATGATCCTGAGACATCAGTGAAATGGCAGAGAATCTTAAAAAGATAAAGACTTGAGAAATATCAGCAACAAAGCTTGCCTTTATTTCTGATGCAGAAAATAAATCAAACTTGACTGTGTTACATGTTTTAAGTGACACATTATTTGATTTCATTTGCACATCAGAAATGATAAAGTAAATTATGTTAAATATTTAAGAATGCATGTATATACATTTGAGGGCAGACATTTGAAAGAAATCTTAAGCAGACAAATGCTTGTTGTTATAGGAAGAAATCTTCCTGCTTAGTATATTTCACATTAGGGTTACAACTTCAAATTATTTTCACTATTCATATAAAGATTATTTTCACAATTAACTAGTAAACCGTATAATCTGATGGAAAATAGTGAAAACTCGCCTATGACTGATTTCCCAGAGCCCATGTTGACACATTCAAATTGCTTGTTTTCACTGACGGTCTGACAAACAGTACAAATCTAAAAGATATTCAGTATATTACTATTCACGACTATAAAAAAACAGCATATTCTTACATTTGAGAGGCTGAAACTGTTGACTTTGTGGCAAGCATATATTAAGATATGGGATTATGGCCCCTTTTGATCCACTTTTTAAAAAATAAAAAACTGAGTATATTTTTAACACATCTGTGACATTTTAATCACCAAAAGTTGATTAAATTTATCTAAATCCATCTTTCCTTATAGCCCAGATTCACATCTGTCTTCCAGCAGCCTGTTTTGGTTCTGTATCTAAAGGATTTGCATGCATTCCTAAACACACATATAATCAGACACAGAAGTCTGAGGATGGCAAGCTTGCTAGGAGAAAATTACAGGTGAAAGCTCTAGCGTTGTAATGTTTGCAGTGGTAACTTTACCTGCTCTATGAGAGAGTTGAGATTGGCTCGTTTCTCCTCCAGTAACTCCAGCTGGTCCATGAAACGGAGCAGCTTCTCGTCCAGTAACAGAGAATATTCCTCCGATTCTGTCACACCCATGTCTGCTTGTTGAACTGGTCAATGTACTTTCTCACATAGACTTTACAGTTGTTAAAGTAGGCTGCATAGACTGACTACAAAAGACGTTTGCAACTTCCGTATAGGATCATGTGACACAGACGTCACGTGATTATTACAGAGCCTTATATTTTTTATTTTAAAGCGACGAACAAAATAGTATCATTATGTATCAGTATTTACAAATATTAAGGTATCACTTTATATCATTTGAAGAGAATTCTGAGTCAAACGTAATAAAGCCAGCAGTGCATTTGGAAATAAACCTGACAAACAGTTAATTCTGAAATCTTGGTGTCCTCGCTATTTCTTTTGAGCTACATCTTGTAAAGATATGACACACATTATAATAAGAGGTGCATAATTAAAATGTACAGTGAATAAACAACAAAAACAGTAAATATAATAATAAAACAACAAAAAAGGCAGTTCCCATACCGGGAGTCGAACCCGGGCCGCCTGGGTGAAAACCAGGAATCCTAACCGCTAGACCATATGGGACTGTTAAGCACAACCAAGATAAAAATATTTTTAAAGGGTTCATACGTATAATATTTCTTGATGTGTATCTGTATATTTCACTCAGAACCGTCACTTCCCGGGTTTTATGCCTCATTTATCGCTATGATGGGTGAAATATGGAGACAGCTTCATGACCATTATGTACATATTGGTGGAAAAAAAATCAGTGAATATGATGTTATAATTATATATTTATAGTTTCCAAAGTTAAGAACAATTAGCCTATGTATATTGAATATACCAAGAAAACCTAAACAGTAATGCTAAAGGGGAACAATTATGTTGACGACAATAAAAGCCATGCTAAACAATGTGAGCAGGAGCCAGACCCAAAAATACAAAAAGGGCCAGTGTCTAAAGTAAGAACTATTAGTCAGGGGGGGATCATTGTCTACTAAGCCAGGGGAAATTTAGAGAGAGAGAGACAAATGCAAAAGGTGGGTGAACTTACACACACACAAACACACAAAACTAAAGATAAAGTGCAAGCTGCAAAGACAGGAAATAACACTCAGCCCTGCAATAGAAGGAGAGGTTGCTGTGTGTACTACGCTGTCTCTTGAACAGGTCTACAACCCTCTTCCTGGATCAAGTTCTGGCCTAGAAGACAGAAAGAAGATTTAGACAAGACAAATTTAGTAATATGAAGATATTTAAAAAAAAAAATAGCACAAAAAAAAAAGACAAAGATAAAACCCTGTCAAAACAGCAGTCAGCACTGCAAGAAAAGAACAAAAGAAAGAAAAAAACAATTACACAATGACCAAAAAACACTAAATTTTTATTAAATGAGTCATTTATAAATTTTACCTTAACAGTCATGAAATGGGTTAAATCAGCTCTCATTCTCATTCACTTTTTTTTATCATCACTTACAGACAACTCAAGGAGTGTGCTGGCCTAACATTAAAACAATCAGTCAAACCTCTAAACCAGTTGTTCTCAATAGTGGGGTCTAGGGACCCCCAGGGTCCACAGCAAAAGGGGGAATAATTTATTCTCACTATAATTTAATTCATAAGCAACACAATGAATGTGTGATTATTTTTGGTTATGGGTTTCATTCATTTTATTTAATTAAACACTAAAGCAAAATTCTTATCAGATGGGGGACCCTGGGACAAAATCTTATCAAATGGGAGTCTGTGGTCTAATTTGTGTCAGTTTGGGGTCCTTAAAGTGAAACACTCTGAGAACCACTGCTTTAAACTACAAGACCTCAGTTAATACAAATAAAATAAATAAAAGCAGCTGAAATAAATACCTCAGACAAATCCACCACAGGGATGAGGGGCAATGTTTACAGCCTCAGGGTTTGCCTGGTGTATATATAGAGGAGCATAAATTAGCTACCGGTGTCCACTGGAACGACTGGAACCTGATCAGGCTCACTTAAGGTGGACTGACCTTTAAGGTGGACCGACCTTTAAGGTGTACCAGCTACCTCTACTTCAATTACTGTAGCATAATATTGCCAGCTTTTTTATAAACTCATAGATAACCAGCCAAACTATTATCATCATCCATAGCAACCTTTTTCTCTCATTTAAAATAATAAATACTGACACAACCCATTGTCAAACATAACCAGACATGCATGTCATCCCAACATAGTTCATATTTTGATTGAAATAATTTAAAAAGTTAAGTAGTTAAATTAAACTTTTCGTGAAACTGGAGCTAACGTAAGGGTTAATGTTACAAATACATCAAAGTTACGAGTAACGTTAACGTTAATAAAAAAAAAACAAACAAAAAAACTGCCTTATATTCGCCAGTTAACGTTACTATTTGACCAAAGGCAAAGTTTGTAAAACGATGGTTAAGATGCCCTCCATTTTAAAAAATTACCGTTAACGTCACTGCAGTCAATATAACGACAGCGGTTAATCGTTCGTCTGCTAACGTCCAAACGTATTTATGTTGCAGATGTACGTAGCTGACGGTCGACTGCTCTTCACAGACATAACGTACTTCTACCAGAGAGTGAATGAGTTCATACTCCAGACTGGTATATAAAGCCTCCCGTCAGGGTTTATAGTATGACTCCCAGTAGCTCGCCGTGATCGTATAGTGGTTAGTACTCTGCGTTGTGGCCGCAGCAACCCCGGTTCGAATCCGGGTCACGGCAGGGAATAAAATCCCTGACACGGCTTGGGAGGATACTTTTTTCTCCCTATTGACGGTACACCGAAAATGTTTTTTGTGTAAATGTTAATGAATACATTTTAAGCAGTCAGACACCAAGCAAAACTCTTAAAAATATGTATGATCATTCTCATTAGTAGGTATGTATTTCAGTTCATGGACAGTCTGGACATTTCTTCATTGATAAATTTTGGTCGTATATGTCTGGGCCCGCTCAGATCTGCACATAATAATCTCTCTGTTTTTTGTTTGTTTGTTTGTTTTTTACCAGAAACACGGTCCAAATGTTTGAGACCATTTCCCCATATATAGGCTACTGTGTTGCTGTGTATGTACAATAAAAGCTCTTGAATCTTCAGGTGGTGTGAATCCTTTGTTGTCTCCCAGAGCCATTAAACCATGAAAGACTTAATGATTAGAAATAGCTATTTTAAAACATTTTTAAATTCAAAATCTTCATACAAAGTGCCCCAATTCACCCTTCACCAACTGATGAAACGTTTTATAACTGGGGGCCGTGAATGTGTGCTGGGGACGGTCATTCAAAGTAATGATATAGAAGACACATTTTCATTGGTGGTTGTCAACGACGACGGTCATGTTCCGAGAAGAAGAGCCAATCAACGAGCCGGCAGATCGCATGTGCCGCTGGCTCTATGCATACAGTTGTCTGATTGGTCATTGCAATCTCAAGTACTCGCCCTGTGCTCTAGTTAGTTCCGCGTTTGAGTTTATCACATTGATCAATATAGTATGAAGTCAGACAGCAACGCACACTTTGATCTCTAATATTTTGGCATTCATTTAATACTCTTTATTCTATACAGAGATTAAACTCTTTGCAGCTGGATTCACCTTTTGGTAAGATCACTGGTAAGGACAAAAGATACACTTATAGCATTGTGCATAACAAGAAGCTTTTGCCTATTATTGAGCTCCTCAAATAAACTACGTAAATTTATGATAAATACCTAATGCATTTCAGTACAGTGCAGGTAAATTGATTTATTTATACTGTCTTGAGTCTACCTATAATTGTTGTAATCAAACTATAAGCTTGTTGTGGATGTTTTGGATGTTTCCTGACCATCCTTTCATTAAACAGATGATGGACACTGCTTCAGCAACTGGAGTTCTTCATCCCTACTGGCCACGGGACCTTTTGATTCCCACCTATGTGGCTAATGATAGATCTATGTCAGAGATCCTGGTGTTTCTGTTTTCTGTGTCTGGTGTGTTTCTACTTGTGACCTGGTTGATCACCGGCCGGAAAGGGGCCACTGGCAGGCTGGGGACATGGAGGCGTCTGGCTGTGTGCTGGTTTGCAGTTTGTGGTTTTATTCATGGCGTCATTGAGGGCTGGTTCTCACTGTATTATGATATTATTCCAGGAGACCAGAGCTTCCTTTCACAATTGTGTAAGTACAAACAAGAAAAACATGTTTTGTTTTTTTTAGTGTCATAAAGTGTCATAAATTGTCATTCTGTATGCTGGAAGTGCTTGCTTTGTCAATAGATTTCATATTTCTCTCTCACAGGGAAAGAGTATTCCAAAGGAGACAGTCGATATGTAATGTGAGTTCATCATTGCACATAATTATGTTTAAGTGTTGCAAAAAAAAAACAAAGCTGTGACTAATTGTACGGTGCATGTTTCTTTTGTATGCAGAGAGGATAACTTCACTGTGTGTATGGAGACCATCACTGCGTGGTTATGGGGACCATTGAGCTTTTTGACTGTGTTTGCCTTCTTGACTAACAAGCCCTACAGATTTGTTCTGCAACTCATTATTTCATTAGGTAAGAAGGTTACATTATGATTCTGTTAAATTCTAATATGAGGGGAAATGATTCTAGTATCGAAGAGTTAAGGGCCACACTGGGTTTGTTAAAACCCAAATGTGGGTCTCATAGATAAACTGTCAATATCCAAGCAGTTCTACCAACATCTCCTGACTTCACAGTAAAAGAGTGATTACATTTATCTACAAGACCTACAGTTTTTCATGAAAAGTGGCTCCAGCTCCGCAGTTTCTCAGAATCCAATAAATCACTGTTTATCATGTCTATATGTTAAGCCTTATTACATAATCTCATTCCAGGTCAGCTGTATGGAGTAGTGCTTTACTTCTCTACGGAGCACAGAGATGGCTATGCTCACAGTGAACTGGGACACCCAATCTACTTCTGGTTCTACTTTGTGTTCATGAATGCGCTGTGGATTGTCATACCAATGACGCTCATTGTGGACGCGTGGAAACAGCTGTCAGCAGCCCAGGCACACACAGACAACACAAAGTCACACAAGTCTAAAAGGAACTGAAGTTCCAGAGGAAGAACTGACTGTGGGACTGTAAAATGCTGACTACAGGAGATAGAAGGGACAATGCAATTGAAGAGGGCATACAAGTATACACTAATACACTGTATTGTTCAACAGCAGTGTTCAACGATTTCATAATACAAATGAAATGTTTAATTTTTTTTAAAGTTGGAAATGCTGTATGGTGTGTCATTTTGTTGAATGAAGTGTCTGCCTTTTAGATTTGAATATCCAATAGGTGCAATTTGTTCTCTCTTCATAAGACAAATGCGTTTTGAATGTTTTCTGACTTTGTGGAGCCTCAGACAAAGGACCAAAATAAATCTTTTTTTCTCAACACTGTTTTCTTTTATTTATATTTTTACATCATGATAGGACTGAACACTGCATCTGGTGCCTCTTTCTCACCTGGAACCCAGATCAAGTATCTGGTTAAGGTACTACTGTTTATAGTTCACAAAACTACTGTCAAGATTCACTGTAGTATGAGGTGTAGCTATAATCCAATAAAGTTTGTTTGTTCTTCAATCATTTAACGGCTGCTTTCAGCAACAGAAACCATTCAAATACCAAAATGTTCAGCTCTTTAAGGAGATTTATTGCTATTATTCTTTTTGGCATATTCCAGTGATTATATATATAAATATATCCATATACACGTGAGGAATGTTTAAAAGTTGATATCTCAAAAACTAAAAGTGCAGAAAAATTTATACTTCATGGACAGGTGTCCCATGCATGGATGTATTATAAGAGCTCTTATTATACATCCATAGTCCCATGTGGAAATGCTAAACATATTAAAATACCAATAGCACCACCATGTGCTCATTTATTACGTATTTTACGTGTTGGCTAATAACTTTGACTGACCGAGCTGACTGACATCAGCCACACCCACTTTTGCCAAGAAAACATTTCATCCGATCTTCACCAAACGTGGTATATATCATATTTAGATGGCTCTGAATAAAATTTTTAAAGGCGTGGCCTGGTGCATTTAACAGGCCATAACTCTTCAATGCTAAATTCGATTGCTGCTTAATTTGGAAATGTTATAGATACAGCCACACCTCGGTGTGTAACGTTTGATACGATTCTACCCACAGTGGGCGCTACTGTAATATTATAACATGATATTTCTACAATTCTGTAGAAATATCTTGTCTTTCATAAAATGAAACTTGCTCTCCATGAGAATATAGAGAATAGCCCCACCTTGTGGCTGTTAGTCAAACACTACCATAGTGTACTGCTATATTTCTTAATGGTAACCAAACTCAACAAAGTTGTATGGATGGGGATGCTGAACAAATCTGGAGCATTTTCAGCAGTGCTTTGCGATTTATTTCATCTGTCAGTATTCACACACATTTTCCGCAGGGAATGCATTATCAAGTTAATATTAGTTAATTGGCACGTTTAATCTATAGAGGAATCATACTGAGGGAGCCATTACCACTGATCATGATTTTACATAGTTTACTACAAACAAAGTATGTTACGTTACTGCTGGCTATTTTCCTTTGCGGCGCCCGAGGTCCGTTTATACACAACAAGTACGTGGTCTAATATAACTTTAAACAACAGAAATATGCAGGGGACACGCTAATTTCTCCTATATATATTCCTTCCTTGCACGATATCACACCTCTCGCTATAAAGTGAGACCGATATACAACACCGATATCGCGCCGAAATAGCTCAGTTGGGAGAGCGTTAGACTGAAGATCTAAAGGTCCCTGGTTCGATCCCGGGTTTCGGCATTTTGCCTCGACACATCACAATGCACCCGTGTAAATTAATGATAGACCAGTATGAGGTTGGCTATGGATTGGCTATTAAAGCCTGACACCTACTGGTCAACTAGAGTAAACACGTGCGTGGAATCTGGCTGTGTATCAGGATGCAGCTACATTATGTTTTGAATATAGCCTAATATTAGTTTTAGCTTTAATCTGTCGGACAAAACACAGGAGGCAGCAACTGAAGATGAAAAATATAGTTAAAGATTTAAAACATATATAGATCAAAAACACAGAGATATGACTGTAAGCGCTCAGTCTGATCCAGTAATAATGTGTTTGGTGATTTGTACTTGGAAAGCTGTCAAGGTTAAGCTACAGAATATTTTAAACTTTTAGACATCTATTTGTATCTTGGCTCAACAGAATTCAGTGACTTTATTTCAGCTACTTCAACAAATGTAGTAAATTTGAACATTGTCACTGAAATGCTGTTAAAACGTTAAGATTATGCTCCATATTTAAAAATCTCACTTTCAAACTACATTCTGCAGCTGCACCACAATCCTGCACACTCAGCATATTAACATAATCTACAATATTATAGGAATGCCGTCCCATCAGTGCAACCAATCACATCATGAGTGACAGAGATAATTAGTCATTGATCCCACATGTCTAAAGCTTCTTCCCAATATTTCAAATTTAAACTGAGATTACATGTTATGTGCAATAAAGAGTTCATTAAAGGAGCTGCTATAACAAACAAACAGCTGTCAGTTTTATTCTGAGCTGATGCTGAATTCACGCTGTGTAATATCTGAATGCGAGAGAAAAAAAAACTGTTCAGAGAAATGATTGATGCACATAAAAGCAGTAACTTTAGAAAGTCCTGAGTACCTAAATTAATATCCAACCAGGATTTAGATTCTGACAGATAGTAAACCTCTGCTAATGAATGCTTTGATACAGACTGAATGAATGAGGGAATGAAACAGTGTGTCTGGCTCTGTCAAGAGGGAAGAGATAGAGAGAAACTCAGGGTTTGTTGAAGAAAACCTGCCAGCGAGCAGGTTAGGTTCACAGAGTAAGTTACCATGGTAACTGACCCAGAGTTTAAGTTAGCCCTCTTTCAGGCACTGAAAATCCAGAGTTTCTCTCATCTCAGGGTGAACAAACTCAGAGTTTTCACTAAACCTGCTTTCTGAAACAGGCCCCATATGATTACAATCATTGTTCCAAAACAAACTTTCCACACACTTTTTTTTTACTTTGAGGTTATATTTAGTCAACTCACACACAAACATGTTCATGAATGCTGCCAAAGTTTCTCAATGCTTGCATTAATGCAACCTTGCCCACTAAGATTTGTTATTTTTGTTGATCTTTCTTCTATTTTTTTTTAACCTTAATTTGAATTCTTCTAAAGTTTTAATACCTGTGCATTTATGCAACCATTTCACCAAGCCTGGGAAACACAAGGTAGCATTTGATACTGAAAAGAATAAATGTGACTGTGGGAAGATGACTCCTTGAAAACAGCATAGAGTTGGAAGAGAAAGGGGAAATCGTGAAAATGAGCATACAGTTTTATTCATATTATTTGATACTTGACTGATAATATTTAGTCCTAGCTAAACATTTTGCTGAGTCTCAGCCCCAACTGTGCATTTGTCTCTTTCTCTCTACTTGCTATGTGTTTCAGTGCCTTCAAAGCAGCGGCTGATTCTGGCTGGAGCTTCAGCAATTCCCTAAATGCCTGCCTGGCCTCCTCCAGCTCATTCAACATCTGGCAGGCCTGGCCCAGCCGGTACCAAGCTTTAGCCCCAGCGGACTCCAGCTGTGTAGCCTTAGCAGCGTTGGTCTTCGCCCGTTCTGGTTGGTTCAGTTTGAGCTGGCACAAGGACAGGTTTGAATGGAGCTCTGCTTTGATGGTTTTGAATTCATTAGCTGAAGGAAGGCGCTGTGTTTCATCACTGGTTTTTGTGTCTTTTTGTTCCTCTGCTTCTTGTCCTTTACTCTGCCCCTCTCTGAAACGACCATGGAGCGTGATGAGGAGTTTAAGGGCCCGACTGTAGCTGTCTGAGGCCCCCCACACATCCCCACTCCTGAATCTCACTCCACCCCTCTCTTTGTGTGACTTCACCCACTCCCATTTTTCAGCAGGAGACATCTCCCAGCAATCCCTGCCTGGTGTGAACGCTTGGAGTTCAATGCTGGCACATAAAGGCAGCTTCTCCTCTGCAGGTGGGTTAATTGAGACATCTGGTCCATTTCCCACAGGAGAAAGAAGAATCTGAATAGCAAAACATTATAATTAGACCTGCTGTACCTGTTCTGCTGTACAAAAATATCATGTATATTCAATTGTTTGAACATTTAGTTTATGCTTTTATCAAGTAAAAATAAAAATTAGATTGCTTAAACAACTTCTAAGAGAAATGGCTGTTAACCAGTGATCTTGATTGCTAGAGAACAGCAGCAAAATGGTACCCAACTTTTTAAACTTCTCTTCTACTGAGGTTTCTTCATACTAGGGCAATTACAGGAATTTACTCCACATCACCACATTTGATATTCTGTGTCAGATTAAATATTTGAAATATTTGCTTTCTGTCATGGAGCCTGTTCAGTGTCCAGGCTGATTATGAAAGAAAGAGGTATACTGAAAAGATAAAATCACTGTAAGAAGGTATTTTTGTAAATGTATTAACTGTCTTATATGGATTAGCGATGGGTGAAAGGATAAAATAAACATCAGTATATGTATAGGAATGTTTATCAGTATCAATATATTGCATGTCACAATAATCAAAATACCACATTAAATAATCAATTTAATGTTCAATGTGATTGAATTCTTTCAACTGCAATGTACTTCATCAGACAAAAATCTTCACACATGTACAATAAAAACCATAACAACTGATTTTGTGTTTTACTTTGAATTTGCAAAGAATTTTGTAAAATGACAACACATCATTATCATATCACCAAAAGATGACATAGGACTATATTGACTTGTTGCCAGGCCCTAACAAAAATGTGCTCTTACCTCACATTTTTCTCCAGCTCTCATC
This sequence comes from Euthynnus affinis, assembly GCA_029490765.1. Classification (NCBI taxonomy): domain Eukaryota; kingdom Metazoa; phylum Chordata; class Actinopteri; order Scombriformes; family Scombridae; genus Euthynnus; species Euthynnus affinis. The sequence continues at coordinate 18,695,046 of CM055841.1, read as the reverse complement.
CCTTCCACACACGCTTCTGTGATGTCACATTGACCCTCCCCCAGCTTCAGCGTAGTCCAATCACCCAGCGTGACCTGCAGTACAGAGTCATGACACCTTGGAAAGGCTGCAGCCACTGCTTCTGTAATGTCAGTGACTGACTGGTCAGGTTGATCTGAGAGCTTCTTATCTCCTTTTTCAGATACTGAACTCTCTGCTTCATCTATGTCAGCCTTGAGCCGCACTCTGACACGACACAGTGAGCCCATCCTTGGACGGTAACTGGATGACCGTGCTAGAAGAGATGAGACATTATGTTTACATATATACATAGTATAAAAACAGACTAGAAATTGATCATTTACTGTATATTGAGGAATAAAGTCAGAAAAGCATCATACATGTATCATCTGCACTATTAGAAACAGTCTGTTGGCTCCCTTTGCGTGTCCACTTTTGCTGGACCTTCCAGAGGCCTCTTGGACACACTGACACCCAGGAAGTGACATCAATGCCGTCATGATCATTATTACCACGCAGTTGTTCTAGAGGGTGAATAGGATCCATTGCTGGGGTCAAAGAAATATCAAAACATGAATAAAAGATGATCACATCAACTGTTCAGACATGTTTTAATGAACATGACAATAAATATTTGTTTTTCAGTGACATGTGAAAGAAATCTGTAAACTAAATCACAAACATCAGTGCTCTTAAACAAGCCTTTTGTTCAGTTCCAAGGAGTGTTCCTGAAGACTAAAATACAACCTTGTTTTGTGTTTGGGACTGAGACTAAAATGTTGTGATAATCAAAGCTTAAACACAGTCTCAGACAAAGCTGGAGCACTTAAAGCAGTAGCTTGCAGACATAACCAGTACCTTATACTGTACCTGGAAAAAAAAAATCAGATATGCTTTGATACCGACGCTTGAAGAATTTGATCAAATTTTGTTTTTTTTGTCTCTTCTCTAGAAAGAAACTCAACAATACCACTAGTCCTAATGCACATGCTAGGATAAGTGCCTCTTATTTAGTGTTAAATAACACTCAACATGGTTGGACTGGAGGAATTGGTTTCTCTTTTCTTTCCCCTTTTCTCACTTTGTTTATATACAATATGCAGTAAAACATGTCAACAAGTGTCAATATTTAACCTGCCTAACAAAGACATGCTTCCCAATCACAGCAATAAAAATACGTAACTATAAAGAAATGTCTGGTTCTAGTAGGGCAGCGCCAAAATCTTAGCTTCCTGACCACAAGCTGAGAAACTTTCATTTTAAATCCTCAAAAAAATAAAACAAAAAATGTAGTTTCGATTTAAAATATGTCGAGAGATACCGTCCACACCTAAACGTACCCAGAGGTGTTAGCTGAGCCTGAGCAACCTACAACCGTGTAAATACATTACATATCACAAGCTATCACGCAATCATTTCAGAGCAATGTGTCTACCAGACAGATATGTTTAACTACAGTACATTTAATAGTGGGGTTTCTCTAGTATAATTTTGACTGTGCTAGAGTGGACAGTAAAGCTAATTCTCCAAATGAATTACCTCATGTTGCTAACGAAAACACCGTTTAACAATAACAGCACGAGCATCAGATAGCTCTCAAAACACCGCGTTATATTTAGTTATTCTACATAAGTCCTATGCGTAACTTAAAGGTGTATATCTTACCTAATTCAACAAGTACGATATTATATACTGGATGCCCCAAACTGCCGGGTCAGAACGTAAACAAACCATGGATGTAGCCTCAGTACTTCCGGACTTCTTCTTCGCTTTTTTTTTCCTCCTCTTGTTGGCGGGTGGCAGCCAGCTTAAAGACGCATTACCGCCACCCACTGAGCATATGATTTTATATTATATGTAGTTGTTTTATCCATATGATGGATGGATGGATCGACAGATAGATACTTTATTAACCTTAAAGTGACATTAATAGTTACAGCAGCCAACAATGAGGTAAAATAGTTCAAATAAATAAACGCATTTAAAGGCTAAATTATATACAATAACAAGATAAAGCAAATTAAATATAAAAAATAAATAAAAAAGACAGAATAGACTGGCCAGGTGGATATTGCTACGGTAATAAAGTAGTTTGGAAATAGTAAGTAATCTTTACTAATTTGGTTTTGCTTAGATTCTACATTTTTTCCTAAAAAAATCCTTTTTGTTTTTGCAATATTGTAAGTCTTGCCAATGCGTTTGATGCATTTAAATTCATAATCTGACACAATTTCTAACTTTTCACTTAGCAAACGGTGATGAGGGACCATGTAAGTGATGCTTTGTTTATTATAAATCATTTTATTCTATTTTATTTGTTGAATGCGACAGTGTACCGTATTAAGCATAAATGATGCACTGCAACGGAGTTAGCTTGAAGCTAATTTGCATCCGTAGTATCTCATAGTAAAAACATACAACAGCACAACAATACATATACATGTATACTTGAATTTATTAATTTTTCCAAAGCATATCACTATGTCGTACATTTGTGTTTTTCCAGGCAAGAATTAGTTTACATATATTTCCATTTGATATTAAAATAAAATTGTATTTTTGCCATTTAACAGAAAACCAAAGAAGTGCAATTTAAAAATAGATTGGACATTATACATAGATGGGCTGTGCCGTGTAGATGGTTCAATACATTATCATAAAACTACATGATTCAAATTGTAAAAGAGCAGTCATGATTGAGTCAACTCACAATGTAACTATTAGATAACCCTGAGACTTGTTGGTAAAACCCATTTTTAAAGAACAATATAAATAATTTAAGACTAAAGGTTCAGGTTGATGTGTCTGAGCTGGATAACAGCGGCACGCTGAAGTAGCCCAAGACAAACTGTCTGAAAATGAATCAACTGCCTGTACTTCATAGTTTTTACTAAAATATCCATGGTTCCCCTTTTCCTCACAAGTCATTCCTCCACTCTGGGTCCAGGTGCTGCTAGACGACACTCTCAGCAGTCTCCACTGGGGAAAAAAGAGTCACAGGGAGGAAAGAAAGGTGGACAAACTTTAACATCTGTTCAAAAAGCTCATTGTGAGGGGGATACTAATGAAAATAAAGATATTCATGTGTCACCTTCAGGCATAATCTGGATGCAGAGGGCAGCGAGTCTTGCCATAACGTCCTCATCTTCCTCTGCATGTACAAATCCAGTGTAGCCTCCCTCATCCCTACAGTACTGAATGAACCTGCAGATGAGCAGGAAGGGAGGAAATATGAGTGAGAGAAAGATACATTATGGCAGCAGATTAACAGGGACTTTATATTAAAATGCTAATTAATATATGCATGCAGTGACTGCAGAAAGCAGAAGTAGCAATGTGGCGCATACCGGGCCCAGACAGGATCTGCGTTCAGCACTCTTGGGTTTCCCACCACAATCAGAAGGGCTTTTGCTCGAGTCACAGCCACGTTGAACCTCTGGCCAAGGAAATAAGAATGTCAGAATAATATTTTGTGTGTAAGTACAGTGCATGTGTTTTGCAACGTATACCTTCTTATTCTTGACAAAGCCGAGGTTGAATTGTTTGTCTATCTCTGTGTAGTCACGGCTGCTCCGAACTGTAGACACCAATATCACTCTCCTTTCTTGACCTTGGAACTCCTCCACCGAACCAACCTGACAAACACATGAATACACATTTAGGACCTAGCTTCTACTGTGTGTTTCACAGTACTTAAGTGTGAAATATCTAGTCACCTTTAGGGTGTCCATGTCCCTACATTTGAGGTCTTTCCCAACTTTTTCCAGGGCCTTACGGATTTTCTGCACCTATGTGACACCAGGAAAAAACACTTTTAATCTAGATATAAATAAATTGTTTCATATCAAAGTTTTTTCATTTGTTCTTTCATTTGTAAACGGATGGATGTTCATTCTGACCTGTTTCCTGTAGGGGGCGATTATGCCTATGTCTCGTGCATTGATGGTAGCCAGGCCCTTCTTTGCTTGTGTCTCCAGCAGTTTCTTCGCATAATCCATCAGCACCTCCACCTCTGCTCTGTTGAAGAATGACGGGCTGCTGGCCTCACGCTCATCAATGCCTGTCACCCCATGAAAAATCACTGGGAAGTCCTGAGAAACACGTGAGATGTATTTTATATACAAAAAAATGTTTTAGAGTGCTTATATATTTTTCTTATATCTTTAACGACTAATCAACTAAAGGAGTTCCTTGCTAATAATATCCTTTCATTGTTCCAGTCTGGCATCAGGAAACAACATAGTACCATCACAGCATCCTCAAAGATTGTTAACAATATAATTGATTCATATGATTACAAAAAACCTGTGCTGCTCTTATTGATCTTTATTGATCTTTCAAAGGCCTGACCACCTTGAATTTCCCTTCAGGGATTAATAAAGTATCTATCTATCTATCTATCTATCTATCTATCTATCTATCTATCTATCTATCTATCTTATCATCAAGCAATGGCTGCTCATTATTGGGTTGTCTGCGCAGGCTGTTGGCTGGTTTGAAAATCACCTCTCTGAAAGGAGACAATGTGTAAAATTGAATTGCACCTTCCTCCAGTGAGCTATATGTTATGTCAGGATTCCCCCAAGGTTCTATTTTGGGTCTACTTTTGTTTACTATCTATGTTAACAACCTAGGTCAAAATGTTCCTAATGCATAATTTAATTTTTATGCTGTCAATACTCTCATTTACTGCTTTCGTGCCACCCTTACTTAATCACTTGAGTGTTTGCAGCCTGCCTTTGGTATTGTAGAGCCACGGTTGTTTGATCTGAAACTTGCATTAAATGCTACAAAAAATAAATTGATGCTGTTTTCTAATGCCAGGAAGACTTTTGTCCTAACACCTTAAACATACAGAGCAGTTAGATCAAATTAGTACAACTATCTAGGTATTTTAATTGATGACCATTTAACTTTTAAACTTCACATTGAAAACTTAACAAGTAGTAACTGAAGCTTAACCTAGGTTTTTATTTTAGAAACAAATCCTTCTTTTCCTGTTACCAGGAAAAAAATGGATGAGATTACATTCCTTCCCTTGCTTAACTATGGTGATCTGCTGTACATGCATGCCCCTGCCCAATGCTTGCATTGTCTGGACACTATATACCATAACGCTCTGAGGTTTGTTACAAGCAACAGAACTCTCCCTCACTATTGCACCCTATATGCCAGAGTTCTGTGGCTTTCATTGGCCTTGTGTAGACTTACTCACTGGTCCATCCCTGGTGTGAGAGAAAATAAATGCTCATATGTGAGAGAGAGACGTCCAATGTTAAATTTATGGGCTACATCATTTTAAAAAAATGTGCTAATCAAAGCCTTGATGTGATGATTAAATCACAGGGCCTCACTCTGGCCTCCAAGGTCTCATACAAGAGATGTTTCATGTTCATAGCGCTAGGATGGGAGATAAGATAGTAACCTTGGATGGGTAACAACAGCTTCCCACATTCTTTTCCAATTAGAGTTCATTCTGACATTAAGTGTCTCTGTTTCTCCCCTCCCTGGTAATGTGACCTGAGCAACTCTATAAGAAGTGATTGTTTTCCTGTTTTTGGTGCAACTGTGTCCATGTATACACTGTGCCAAAGACTTCTATGACATCGGATATGTGTTTAATAAACAAATATAAACTTTATATGCTCAAGTAAGCATCAACTCATGCAATGCACTATATGTGTGTGCTAAAAGAAGAATCCTCACCCTCTTCGGGAGGTATTGCCATCGGCAGTAGGAGTTGCGTAAAAATTCATCTGCATAGACCTGGAGCTCTCCGTCATAGAAGAGCTCATTAGGAATCTTCAGAATGGCAGGATGGGACCTGATGAAGACAAACAGAAATTATGTGTCCAGGAAAATCAAACGCATCATACCTGTTAAAGAGTGGCCTGTAATCTTATGTACTTCACCTGTAGTTGCGCAGCAGTTTGGTGACAAAGCACTTGTTGAACACACCCTCTTCCTTCTGGTACAGAGTGAAGTCATTCATCATCCGCTCCAAGAGGGAAACTCCTGCAGACAGCAGAGCCTTTTTAACTTCTAAAAACTAGTCAAATAACAACATATACTGCATACACAAGTGGGGTAAGCCTATGTTTTTAAGTTTAAGTCTAAACAAGAACTGAATTGCAGAATTTTGTATCTTCAGTCATCCAAACTACAGCAAAGTTGGGTTGAGTTGAGTGTGTCTGTACCTACCCATTCCGTATTTCAGCGCAAAAGGTGATCTGAGAATAGGTCCAAGCTGCTTGGGGTCCCCAGCTAGAACAACCTGACCAGACTCTGCATGAAGCAGCCCTTTGTTGCACAAATAACAAAGAAAAACCAACACATAAAGCAAGTTCAATACAAATACAGAAAAAACAAAGCTGTTTGTTTTCCTCACCTGCCAGTGGGATTAAACATTCGGGCTCCACAGCATGTCCTGCTTCATCCACAAACATGTGAGTGAAATGTCCTGCAGGGATGTTTCCTGTGACCAGCCTGCAGAGATCAGAGAGAACATACATGTCAGCAAACTTAGTCCCACAGAAATTCATTTGTAGAATTGTTTAAACAAGATATAAAAACTGTAGTATGCAAAAGTGAAAGTGCAATTGTCATGCAGGTGAGTACTGTGAGGGTCATTCACTACCTTCCAGCAGTTAATAGGGTCGTAACCACGAACTTGTACTCCATCAGCTTCTCTTTAGCAGGATAAACGTAACACTCCCCTACCAGGTTAGAGCATGCCTGTGAAAGTACCAAAATGTCAGTGTATTAACTTCAATGAGACTAGAAAAAGACTTAGTAGTTAATAACAAAGCAGAAATGCTTTACATCCAGACATCAATCAGTCACAGTAACTTGGAATACATGATTGTCTGACACTGACCTTTAAATGTTTAGGGACACATTTTGGGTCCTGGCTGCTGGCATACATGCGGTACACTTTACACTCGTGCACGTGGTCCAGAATCTTCTCGCAGAGCAGATCAGCAGCGCTGTTGGAGGGAGCACAGGCCAGAATGTGGCAGGAGGTCTGAGTCTTCTCTATCTGCTTGATGGCCTCCACCAAAGTGGCTGTTTTTCCTGAACAGACAAAGGACCATCAGAGTTAAGTGAGTTGAAAAGAGCTGAAAAGAGACCTTGTCATTTGATTTCAGTGATTGCATGTAGTGAATTTTTTTTTCTTCTACAAGACAAATTGATTTATTATGTTTATTTCACATGGCACATAAATCTGTTGACTTTTATTTTAGTTGTTAAAGTTGTTAAATGTAAAGTTTTGATTCTGTGATCGATTTTGTAAGCCAATTAGTTTTTTTGTTTTGTTTTGTTGTTTTTTTTGAGCAGGTGAAACAACAGAAGGTCAAACCTACATCTTTTAAACAGTGCATCTATTAAGGACAAAGAGAAAGCAGCATGCTGGTACATAATGTACCTGTGCCAGGAGCGCCAAACACCAGGTAAGGAGCAGGTTTGGATGAGCCAGCTACAATGTGTTGTACAGCTTGATACTGCTCCGGGTTTCTCTCCAGCTGATAGTCAAACAGCCTGTAGATGAAGGAACAGAGATATGATGAGCTGAGGCAGCAAGTATGTTCATATGCACAGAGGATCATATACTCATCAGTTAACTCAAGCTGTTACAATAAATCAGTTTATTTATAAAAGTCATGAGATTATAAGAAACTCCTTTAAAATGTCTTCATGAATCATAAACCCCCCCCCCCTTGCATTTTTAGGGGTTTCATATTTGCCTCCCGACACAAGTTCTATTAGCCAATCAACTTGCTTCACAGTCAACATGACGCATTGTTGGGATTTGTGCACGTCATCATCACCTCATCAAGCCTCTGCAAGCTGCAGCCTAAGTAGTGCAGCGTTATCATGTGTGCAGCTCAATCACTGTCTTATATTATTTATTCATATGAAGACGGAGGGAGGGTTAGGGTAATTTACAGATATATACAGTCTATTGTGTGTTGTAGCATGTCTAACCTGAGTTTAGGAAGTTCAGGTGGCAGAGAGGAGGACGTGGGTGCAGCAGGGAACAACACCTCTCTCAGTCTGTATGTAGCTGCCAGTTCTGCTGCTCTGTGCTGAAGACGCAGAGTCAGACGGTTTACAGTGAACTCAACATTAAACTTCATCCCGTCTAAAAAGCGATCCAGCAATCTGCAAACAAATTCACACAATGTGAATCTCTGGTACTAAGAATGGCCATTTATGTAGTCAAAGGATGTTACTTTGTTGTCTTGATCTTACTGTGAGCTGAAGCCCAGTTTGATGCTGTCCAGCTGCACACTGTGGACGTAGCCACGGTATTTCACCCTTTTCTCCTTGTCTTCTGCAGGATACACAAGCAGCTGATCACCTCGGAGCACAGAGGGACGGTTCTCAGACACACCAGGTACCTGACAGGTGAACAAGATGTATGTCAGTGATAATCCAGGTGAATATATCAGCAGTGTTAAGTCTGAATAATTTTTAGTACAGTCTATATCAAACTTAAGTTGTGGACAAGTACTATAACGTAATAAACTTTTAACAATTGTCTTTTGATTGATATTTATGTCTAATGGACACTGACAGCCTTTATAAATGATGTCCAACCTTCCCTAAAACTGACCAGGTGAACAGAACTAGTAGTGGATTTCAGAATGGCCTTTAAGAAGATGTATCATGCACATTTCCAGGTCTATATTTCTTATTCTGGGTCTCTACAGCAATATCTCTGCATGATTTATAGTTCAAACATTTCTTATTTATCTTATATTGGCCCTTTATGGAGCCCTTCAGTTCAGCCTCTGTCTGAAACAGAAGTTTTAACTCCTGTCTCTTAAAAGGCCCCTCTCCCAATGAATGCACTCTCTTCTGATTGGCCAACTTCCAGAAGCTTCAGAGGCTTCATAAACAAAAAATAGTAGTCAGGTTTCACATCTTTTCCTTGTTCCTTACTTGAAATGTAAACTTCTCAAATATATTTGTACATGTTTGAGCTGAAATCCAATCTGAAATACGTGAGTGGACAATGCGAACAACCAATGGAACCACCTTAGCAACAACCTTAGCAACAAAAGCTACAGAACAGGTGGCTGTTTGTGGGCATGTGAAAACAAGGAGGAAGTAGAAATAATGTTGAAAGCAGAGCGATCAGAGCAGGCTGAAGCCCTGACTTTTGACTTTCAGAGAGCATTTTTATATACAATCACCTCAAGTTTTGGAACATTGACCATGTTTAACATAGACATCTAACATCATAACAGTATAAAAATCACAAAAAACATGATATGTCCTCTTTAAACCTAAAATTCTGGTTTAAATCAACACAATCATATAATCACCAATGTTTTCCTCACAGGAAGCTATGTGGAACATTTTCAAATTGTGCAAGATGAAGGAAAGACTGATAATGCGAGTAAGTGAATGAGCGCCACATGTATTGACCTCCATAATGAGAAGTTTCTTGTTGGTCGGATCTCTCTCTAAGAGGGCGTATTCTCTGTCATTGTTGGGGATGTTGTATCTCCTGATGTCCACCTCCATCTGAAGCTCCTCCAGATACAGCAGCAGCTGGAACTTCTCAGTGTAGTTCTCCCAGCTCAAGGGACATTGCAGCAAGGCGATTCTAAACAGAGAAATGAGAAGAAACCAATTGTACGGTGTTATAAAAACTGCCATAAAAATCTCTGTTTGTTCATGACGTTTGTCTGCTCATGCTGAGAGTGAGTGCAGGGTGACACTTGACCTCCTGCCTGTTCAGCTGCAAAGTTGTGAAATGGAGAAGCTCATCAGGTCAGGAGCAAGTCAAATGGTCTGCTTCCTTGAGGCAATTCCAACTTCAACAGAAAACGGACAACTTCTCTTATGGTAATATTAGAACAGCTGACGTATTCTCTGTACAACCTATAAAAGGACCTGTTCCGCACTGAGCGGCAGGTCTTCAACTCTGTAACCGCAACTCTGCACTGTTGAACTCCTCCTTGTATACAAGAAAATAAATACAGGTTTAATTCTTTCGAATCCAGTCTCCTGATTTATTTAAAGGTAAAATTCCTTTAACATACGGCAGCGTTTGTGTGAAGGAATTTTCATATATGTTTCAAATGCTCCTATTTTCATGTATGTGCCATGTATGAACGCTCCTTAGACAACCAGACAGTGAAGGACAGACAGCTGTCTTCTTCCTGTTCAAGCCAACCTGGTTTTGTGATTGCTGCCATAGAGACAGTGCTGAAGTAAATAATCTTATAGTGATGTTGTGACTAGGGACAAGGTCACCTGTGCTCAGCCTGAATAACTTTAAGTGGTTCAACTCTTTTCCTTCAGATTTGCTGAGCATTTCACTTTGAAGTGTTACTAATATCTACTTGGTCAATCAAGTTTGTTTCTGTCAATAAAACCTTTTGCATAAGACATCCATACATCCTGGAATTTCTGAATTGACTAGCTCAAGTTATCTATAACAGTATGTATTGTAGAACAGAAAGTGGGCTGTTATGTATCACTACTGACCTACAGTGTAGCTGGAAAAGATGTAAAAACCAAAGTGAATTTACCTTCTATCAGAATAGGGAGTACACTTCTTCAGCGACTGGATGAGCTGGTTCATATATGGTGGTATTTTATAATCTCTTAGCATAACTTCATTTTTTAGTTGAATCACAGAGAGCCTGATAAGACGAGAGTAAATGAAAAAGGTTGGATGCATCACAATGAGACAACATTCATTTTACAAACCTTTTATATTCAAGAGAGTATTGTGTAAACTTTGATACCCTTCAGGTCGCTGCCCATCCACAATCGTGCAACAAGGTTCAGGGATAAAGGCAGGAAGGGAGCGAGGTTTGTAAGGGGCTACAGGTGCTAGTTCCATTCCTAAGGAGGTCATACACTGAGCCTCAATAAAGCGCACAATGTGGAATGGAGTGGCGTGCAGGTCTGGTTGAAACTCAAAGGCCAGTGTGGCTGGATAGAAACCAACCAAACTGCAGTGGAATCGAACCTGGATTTCATAGCCATCACCTGAGAATAGAACATAACAAGGTTTTGTATATTCATAGATCGTTATTGTAGCCATTATTATCTCTCAGTGGAGCAAAATATCATATCACAAATTAAAATGATAGAAAACTTGATTTGATATTTGCATCACCTGGGTTTAGAGTGAGAGGGTTTGTCTTGGTCACTTTGCGTCCATCATTTAGAGTGAAGTATCTGAGCCAGTGCAGCGGGGTGTAGTAGGTGAAATACACAGGTTCTGTTCCTGTGTTTTCCACAGTCAGATTTACCACGTACTGTAAAAAAAAAAAAATCTGATGTAGTTGAGCTTGCACCACGACCACAACCATAAATACCTCTATAACTAACATCAATACCTCATATGTGTTTTTCACACACAAGTAAAGTGTCCCATCCTCAAACTGAGGGTCGGACGTGATCCTGACACCATGTTTGTTGGAGATGAACTGAGCCCTGCGGGTGCAAAGGTAGTGATACTTTGTGTAACAGGCATTAAATCATGGATTCACATTCACACACTCAATTATATTCTTGTTTTATATGTGCATAGAAATACAAGCAGCAGAGGGAATGCAAGGCCAGTGACACAGGTTAATGACAAGTACATGTTCAATATGAAGCTGTATAATTCAAAACATTGAGGACTGCTGCCGTTAGCCATGCTTAGCTATGCTTCTTCAGTTTATGCTTACATTCCTACCAATGCTTCACTGTGTCCTGTCTGCTTTTTGCCACATCACGCAAGTAAATTAACCCTGTTGTTGTGTGCCTTGCTCCAAAAGGAACTTTGTTTTTTAATGTTATTATCTTATTGTCTATGAAGTAAAAACATATTTCAGTTGCCTAGAAAAACTATTAAATATGTTTGGCTTTGGCAGATTGCATTTCAATAGGAAATAGCAGAAGAACTTCATATTTGTCAAAAATGTAAAAAAAAAAAAAAACAAACAAAGAAAACAGAACAAACTGCTCTTGCAGCACTCAAAACAAACACTCTAACAAAAAATGACACACATTATTTGATCCTCTTACCTGTCTGTCTTGAGCCTGTTCATCAATAGACTGGCTAGTTTCCTCCTGTCTTGAACCCTCATCGCTACTTCTTCTGCTGAGGTGAAGATCTGTACTGGTCCACGACTGGTCGCTCCATTCTGGGTCCGTTGAGGCTGACGGTCCCTGGATGAGTTCCACTGGTCCAGATACAGAGCTCTGACCTGTGCAGAAGATCGCTGCAAGTTAGTCTTTTCTTGGGATGGAATATACATCCATCAAGTTACTGAGAGTCCTGAGGACATAATGGTAGCCTCACCTGTTTTTAAAGGTACCGAATGTGCACCCATCTATCTGTCTGATATATGCATATACAGTAAATGTAACAGCTAGGTTTGTCTTGAGACATTAAAAAGGGTTTTGTGTGTGAGAAAGTGAAACCACCCACGGCTTACAGTGTTTGAGGGGGGTGAGTGATTTTTCCACAAGAGGAGAATTAGACAGCAGGCGATAAAAGAGGCAATGGAAATTACATTAGTTTATATAGCAGGCATTCTAGCGATCACATGCGATGGATCCAGAGTGAGTTCCAATATCTCTGACATAAGATCAAAGAAAGACCTCCAGTATTCTGACAAGCACGGGCATGACCAGAACATATGAGTTAAGTCTGCCAGTGCCTGAGAGCATCTGTCACAAATATCACTCTTAATGATTAGCTATCCTGTATACAGTCTCTGTGATGATTCACTGTCATGGTCATGACCATATATACAAGGAAATAATTCCACCCTATCATGTCAGGAATACTAGACAGCTGGACAGAATGGAGACTGGAAGTAAAACAGGAGACCCTCTTGTCGGATGAGGACAAAAATTTGTACCAAAAATGGTACAAAAATTAAATACAAAGTGACAAAAAGAAGAAAAAAACCCACCCTCCTCTAAGGCCAAAACAGGGGTCAAAAAAGGAGCAGTCCAAAAAAAAGGGCCTAAATTTTTTATATCATCCACCTTAAAGCTCCTTCCATCTCAAAATCAATATTTACATAATTACATAGTTACAAAACGACCAGAACATCAACGAACTAATGGATCTTTCTTTCTTTGCATCGCACATCATAATTTTTACATTTTGAGGTCTTAACGGCTAAACGTTAAAAATGCAGAGGTTTCATTAAGGTGCAGAAACCACAGCTTGGTTACATGTTTCCTGCTGTTTTAACAGCAGTGTTGGGTTGCATAATAGTTCAACTTCAGTTCAGCTCTAACAGACAATGTTTCCATTTATTAGCTAATTGTCAATTTGAATTGAATTACAGAGAATTATTTGAGAGGTAGGTCTAGGTGGCGTGTGTCTCAGGCACATAATAGGACACATTAACAGTGTCAATTAAAGCAAATTACTTAAACAATTTTGTTTAAAATTCAAACGTGAAAACAACAAAGATGAGTTTGTATTGTATACTTAAGTATACTATATTGTATACTTAAATAATGCCTTTAAATACTTAAGTTTGTCTAATCTAACAATATTTTTCATTATTACATTTTTTTCCCATTGTCTTTTAAAGACAATGACTAGCTCTGCTTTATCACACTTCAAACACTACAAATTACTGATGAATAAGCTTGAACCACTGAAAAAGGCTCAAGTGGCTAAAATATGATGTAAAAGTGCACTTACCGAAGAGTTCAAGCGAATAGCGTCTCCTCTTCTTGTTATTTTGTTGGAGACTTTCAAGGCATGAAGAACTGAACCAAAATTTGGATCTTTGGTTCCTGCATTCCTAAAACACACAAACAAACAAACATACACACACACACACACACACACACACACAGAGAGAGAGAGAGAGAGAGAGAGAGAGAGAGAGAGAGAGAATTTCGGACATATTTATAAAACTGTCATACATACAGCAGATGTCTGAAGCTACATGATCAGCTCACCTGTCCTTGAACTCGTTGTCGTAAATGTATTTGAGATCTTCTTTGTCAGTGACGGATGCCCGATCAGTTTCCTTCAAAAACTCAAAGAAATCGAGTCCAACATGGCAGAGTACAGACAAAGGCTTCTTAACCATGTTTAAAAATCCGTATGTTCAAAGTTATTCAAACACGACCTGAATATGGATATGTCGCTCATCCAAACACGAAGTTATGTCTGCATTTCAGAGAAAATCGTAGAGACGGCTCGATTTAAATACCTAGACAGTCCAGGTGGGCGGTGTGTCATCGTCTCCGATGCTGCACAGAAATTGGTTGAGATTCAACCACCAAAAACTGGTTGAAGACTTAGGGGGGATTCCATTTACTGTTTTTCGACATATGTTTTGGCAACAAATCGGGAAGTAATAGCACCAAATTTGCATAAGAACTACTGATGTGTGTGTGTGTGTGTGTGTGTGTGTTGCAGTATAGAGCAGACAGATCCATGTTACATTATAGATAATGTGTCGCAACTTCAATCACAAATTTACAAATACTTGTCAATACTTGTAAAACACTGTCAATGAATGTGTTAGCTTTTTTTTTTTTTTAAATGTAAGTCTAGTGTGTATTTATCTTTATTATAAGTACTGAATAGACAAGCTTTGATTCCACCTTCTCAGTGATGTATGTGCCTTTTATAATCTCATTTTTATGCTCCTTAAATAACTTCTTACCTTCATGTATCTATACTTAATGTTAAATTTAACTGCTACTGTTGGCCTTTAATTTTTATGAACTGCAGCTTACTCATTCAGTGATGGCCTGACTTTGGACAGACGTTCCCGGAAAACCCATCCCCCAGCTGTCTGCCATGATGAGTAATTTCTCCTCAGAGGGGTCGAGGGTTAGCCCTCTAAACTGCTAAATTCAAATTCATGTTCTTTCGAATTCAAATCCCAAAAAATCATCAGGAGTCAGAGTTCAGAGCAGCAAAATGTTCTTTAATGCCGGCAATAAAGGTGAGCAGTTTGAAGTGTACACAAGATTCACCATAAACACTCTGATTTGTAATACGCAGGGGTCCTTCTTTTATACTGTTTGGATCTTGTGAGGTGAATGTATGTGGTTATAATGCTTATCAGAATGTGAGTGGGATGCAGTGCTCATCAACTAGTTAAAAAAGAACTGTAGTATGTCAGAGTTGAGGTAACTCCCTACTCTGGCTCTGTGTCAAAGATAATCAGCACAGGTGGTTTCAAGGTTATACAATATGAGTTTTCCAAAGTTCAATAATCATCATTTTGCATTTGCATTTTGTTTCCTTCAGCACATCACAAGTCTTTAAGATTATACCACAATATAACACACACAATATTGTGAAAATTATTTTAAGGTCTACAACATGCTGTTTAAATAATGAATGAAAGCTCAAAATGTTTAGACCATAAAGGAAAGTTGTAATTATTTTTAAATTAATGGCATGTACTTGTGTCTGTTGGCCTGGCTACATTAATATACAACATGAGTGTTTTTTTTTGTTTTTTGTTTTTGTTTGTTTTTTGTTTTACTTTTATTTTATTTCTACTTCAGCATTCCTACATACAGTGCAGTTATGATGTGTAGCCACTGAAAGTTTTTCTCTTGAGAAGCCCTTCAAGATCAATGAAATGGCTGCAAATAGTGTTGTAGAGCCAACCATAAACCTGCTGTAAGGCTTTTACAAAGAAATGTCTACTCAACACGTGCAAAAATGAGGTCTAATCTATGTATTCAGTATTCGATATACATGACTTTTAAGGGTTTCTTTGTGTCTGTACATGTGTTGGGTATAGTGGGTAAAATACACATAGTGTGTTGAAAATGATCTATGAGCAAATCCACACAGTCTATATCCTCAATTCTTAAACAGACTAAAACATAAGAGATGAAAAAAGCTTTGGTGGCTTTAATTTGTGATTGGCGAATTAAGAGCTAGAAGCTGTAGTGCATAAGCTTGTTAAGTGAAGTGTACCAAAAAATATATTTAATCTAGTAGGTTACAACACAATTATACCTTGCAACAATGTACTAAAGCTTTGATTCTCACACACAGACACACGCTCAGTTTACATCTCTCTGTGTGTATTGACCTTTGACTTACACCACTCGTGTTTAAGGCCTGTGTGTTAATCTGTCCTGTCAGTGTGAGTTAGGGCTCTATCTTTTGAACACTAAAAACCATTAGGTCTATCAGAGGAATACCTCACTGGTGTTGCCAAGTGTGTGTGTGTGTGTTACAGAGAGAGAAACAGACACAGAGGAAGTGGGTTGTCTTAGATACAATCTGGTATATGGGGACTATTTGTCCCTTGCTGAGGATGAGAAAAGGTAATAAACCTGCGACACGGCTGGATAAGGAGAACCATGGATGTTTTAGTATCAAGTAAACTGAAGTGAATCTTATGTGTCCAGGAGTTCATGAAAAGGTTCATGAAGCTCCAATTAAAATCAGCAGCACTACAATATTTGCCATTCAGTGTAACAGAACAGTGAAAGAATGACTAATCATAGCTTTACTTTCACAACTTACTGTGAACATAAGAAGTCTGGAGTAAATCAAACTGGGGTTGATGGAGGAACTGCTTCACAAACAGGTCTTTGACCTTGTTGTGTGTGAGTATACTGATAGTCAAACTCTCTTAAATACAGACTTATGTTGAGTCATCCTTACTCATTCCTTAATTAGTGTCTACATGCATCGCATTGTGAAACATAACTATTCTCTTATATAATTATTATGAAAACTACCATGAAAACCTCAGGAAAAAAATATACATATGTATGTCTGTAAAACAATTAACCAAGAGTTACTGGTTTTGCACAACAGTTGGGTTTTGTCCAGCATGGGCAGAACATGATGAGATAGTAAAATAAAACAAAAGTGCAACTGCATCGAAACATCTGGATCTGGTTTGGGAGCATCAAGGGCTTCTCAATTAGTTGTCATCACCATTATTGTCATCAAGGTCATCTTACAGTAAAGAGTGTCTCTTTAAAGAGACATCACCAAGAATAAGTACCGAAGAAACCTGCAGCTCCCAACAACCTGAAATGTGAGGAGATATGACTTGTGACTTGTGTGATGGAAAATATGACTAAATGACTAAATAAAAGGGAAATTGTGTAATTGAAGCCTGGATTTAAACATGAGTTTATTGTGAATTACACTGTCACTACCATAAACTCCATATAAAGTATATTACAATTATTTACTTCCTCTCATGTGGTCAGCATTTGGGAATAATGAATATTGTGCCACTCGTAACCCACACAACTCTCCACTAGGGGTCTCTCACTCCCCAGTAATATGACAGAACAGACAGGTACATACTGCAGCCTGTGTAATGCAGTCAGTATCACTGGCTGGGTGATGAAACCAAACTTAAGTTGTTTTTCAAAATTAAGTACCTGAAATCTACATAAAATTTAGCAGCTTTGAAACATGTGTATCACAATGTTTCTGACAAACAGTCAATCCCAAAGGTACAGCACACACATACAGTAGACTCATGTCTATTATTAATTAAAGCAAAGTATGTTTTATCTGGAGCAAATCAGTGAGAGTTCAAGGTTAGTACTTAACTGTATTCTAATTATTTTAAGTAAATCAGTTTATAATTAATTCAGTAACGCTGGAGATGGAACGTTTTTTGAAAACCTGGTATTTTACTGTAACATTTTTGGATAATCAACAAAAAACAACATTGTTAGTTATGCATAAATATACAAGAGTTTGAAAATAAATCAACTGAAAAATATAACTTTTGACTTTGTGGATGAAATGGATCTTACAATGTAATACATAGTCATAAATAAGACTTGTAGAAAATACGACTTTTGTTTAACATTTTATTATTTAAATCTTTATTCATATTATGGTTACTTATTTATGTAAAAATAAATAAATAAATGAAGGACAATTCTTTAGTAATGTGAGTGAGTGTAACAACGCCAAAAACTATAGCCGCTAAAATGAGAATTAAGAGTCAAAACCTTTCTTTCACTGTCTCTTTTTTTAAATTTCACATTTGACAAAGGTTGCATTTATTTCAGATCTGTTGTGTTTAATCGCATTACTGAGATTCATATTTTCCTGGTCACTGAGTTCTTGCAACTGACTAAAGCACTTTGTTAAATAATGTTTTCACCATAGAGTACAGCCAAACTTTACTGTTTTCAAGATGCCTTTTGATAACATCAGCCAGCGATTTTTATTATTTTTTATTTTTGTATTTTCTCTGTGAGAAATGTTTTATTCTCTCAGAAAAAAACATGCATTTCCCTTTTTTCAGTCATAAACTGACATTTCCATCCAATGATGTTGGATGTTTGCTTTATTAAATACAGGTGCAATGGAAAAGTCAGCCAGTTAATTAAGACACAGAACATGCATCAATTGCAATATCATTGTATATAAAGTGTGTTGTTGTCACATGCTTAAAGTCAAAATGTAATTAATTTAGTTACTTTCTTGTAATTTTCAGTTTAATTAATTTCATTTTAATTTTATTCAATTTAGCAGTCATGGCTGCAATTGACTTTTACCAGTTATTTATATTTTCTAATTGTAGTGAATTTAGAAAACAAAAAATACTCAAATTAAGAGCTTGTGCAGAAGCATGAGAATAAAGGGAGGGAAAGAGTGCGTCTCTATGCATCTCACAAGCATCCTTCCTCTTAGACTGTATCCATGGATTCCACCCACACTGACCCACCATCTCTTCCTATAGCTCTGTCTTCCCCTCTTTCTCACACACAGACCTGAACCTCCACTTCTTTAATCTTTCTCCATGTGTTACCCATATCATCCCTTCTCATCCCTTCTACCCTCTCTTTCAACCCCCTCACCTTCCTCTTGGCTCCAAACAACTTCCCAGCTGGCCACTTGTGAAACATCCCAGTGGGTAAGTTCAGAAGCATGTATCCCAGGGCTTGTGGACTGCTCTCTGTTTGCCAGAAGGTCGTTGCAACCTGCCAGTAGTTGGGTCCAGGGAACAGCTGCATCTCCAGTGGCCAGGGCTTTGCACTACTTGGAGGGTTGGTACGACCTCTGCTACCCTCTCTGAGGGGTTCAACATGCGTCATTCAGGGAAAAGGTGGAGTATGACAGGTGAACAAAAAGGAGAAATATGCCAGATGGAATAAAAGGAGATAAGAGGGAAAATCAGAACAAAGGAAACAGTGTTTTCTAGATAGACAGGGATAAAGATGGACCGACCACTAGCAGGATCACACAGTGGAACAAAGCAAGAATGTCAATCTAACCACAAAGACTATCAACACAATTTACTGGCTGAGAGACTGAAAGCATTAGCTTTTAATCTTTAATATGGAAACAATCATCTTAATAGGAACAGACAGCGAGATATTTTCAAGAAAATATATTCCCCCCACCAAAAACTCTAAACACTGGGCCTGTCTAACATTCGGCCTGTGTTTGTGTTTGTTTTTTCCTTGTGAAAGGGGCGGTCAGCTCGCCTGTAATCCCTCTATCACACATTCCCTAACACTCTCAGACACTAACACAGACCCACACACACACACAGAAACACACACACACACACAACCTCCAGGACCCTGGCTGGCCAGAGGCTAACTGGTAAACAGATTGGGCCACACTACATGGTGTTTATCCTTCACAGTGAGAGGGACCGTCACTCATAACGTGGTCTGTGCCTGCATGTGTGAGTGTGTTGAGCACTTAAACTGTTTCTAGTTTTACTCCCTCGAGGCTGTTTGTTGTTTATACTGAGAGACACTGAAAACAGGCTCAGACTTTACTATGTAAACTCAGTGTGAAGGCAGAAGCTTAATCCTAAGTGGTTCCAAAATTCAGCATTAGTAGATGAGATAAACTAGATAAACTAGAAGACCATAAAACATCTCCACCTCACTGTGTTGTTGTTCAAAAAATAAAATGTCAGATTTGAGCCAAAGCAGCCCAAACCAAACAACAGCTTTACAGTCTTGTTTAAAACTGCGATTATCATAGATATCTGAATTCACATGAGGGATGTGCAGTGTTGTGAGGTGTTTTGGGGCAAATGTTGTAATATACGAATGAGCTGCCAGTCCGGAGGTGTTTGATTTATTGAGGTTTCTAGGTCAAGTGGGGATCAAGGCTGATCCTGAGGCTGATTAAAGCCACTGAAACGATAGGGTCAAGAGAGACCGATATAAGGAGGGCGGAAAGGTATCACTCTACCGCTCGTGGCGCCGTCATATATGGCACATTGTGTTCATTATCCACCAGTCTATCACTGTCATATGAGTATTGCGTTTAGATCGATCAATAAAAAAAAAACAAAACATACAGCCTTGTAATTCAGACTGATTGCCAGCAGAGTTGCACAAGCAGTGAAATATGTCTTTTCTCTTCCATTAGCAGTGATGGAGCAGAGTCTGCCAGGTGAGGGCCATTCATCTACATTATAATGTCATGATGAGATTGCCTCAACTGCAAGGGAAAGAACAGGCTCCCAGTTGAACTCCCAGGGTAACAAGACATCATAGTATTGCATCCTTATGTGTTAGATGCAGTGTTGCATGCGCAGAGGCTGACACGTTACACACTGAAAATGTTAAGTGATTTTCTTGGACAAAGAGAGAATCTGAATGATGAAAAGACTTCTTACCTCTTAGACTACGGAGCTTTATGTACCATATATGTTTTACATGCTTTATAGCTTTTTTATGTGTTTATTTTGTAATTTTTGTTCATGTCAGACAGTGACAGCCTCTCTCCATCTTGTCAGATGGCTGATGGACTGTGAAAGGGACAATGATGGAAAAAAAGTCAAAGATTTTATATTCTATCCCTGATATAGTCTGATACGTTGTATTTTATTTTATGTTAGAGTGTGTGAGAATGAACCTAAAATCACCAAAGTGCACCACTTTTGATAACCGCTGTTTTTTAAATCATGTCTGATCTACTTGCAGAGTGATGCACCTCGTAATGTAGTTCATACTATCATGCATCTTTTCCATTCACATTTTATATATACAGTATATTTTTTATATTGAAATAGTAATATTGTAACATAGAAGAACTTTTCAGTATGGTTTTTAAATTCATTTTAAAAACCAACAGCCAAATTTTATTTATTTTATTCTACATTTGTATTCATTGTCTTCTGATCCTGATAATTATGTGTTTTAATTTGATTGTAATTTTCATCTCTCTGTAATGCACTTTGTTGTTTTTAAATGTACTGTATAAATGAATTGACTTGACATTTTCATTCATGCATTTTCATGTGCACTTTGAACCTCCCTGAATTCTGTATGTATGCGCTTTAAATCTGCAATACATGAGCAGAATACTCGCAAAACATTGTGGTGTGTGTATGTGCCTGTGTTAAATCAAATCAGTATCAAATTCATATCCCCATGTCTCTCACCTTACATTAAAAGAGAAAAGTTTAATATCTGATGCTGTGTTTGAGGCAAACAAAACAGACTCCCTCGCCTGTTGTTCTTTAGTGTGACCACATGAAATTATTAAATCTGCTCCCTCCCACAGACACACGAGCACAAAATGTGCCACTATTCTGCCATTACTGAACACATTTAAAACAAAGTATGCTAATATATCTGTGCCCACCAGCAATATGGGGGATCTGGCATTAAGTAACAGTAAATTTGTTTTATCTGGAGCATGAGCATGGTCCTTAACTCCATTATGTTGTTTCTCTGGGGGCCAGTTATGCAGTCAGACCTGCACAGCCTGAGTAGGCACCCACTGAGGGGAGGAGATGGCTATCGGGAGCCACAGGGCAGATGGGGGGACCGTTTTTATCGATGCACACGCTGTAATGGGGTCTTCCTGTGAGGGGGCCTCAGGAGTTTCTTTTGACAGAGCTTTTATGTGTTCTTTTCTTGTGCTGTGTGTGTGTTGTGTGTGTGTTTTGTGATCAGACAAAGTCACTGTGGGCCATTAGGCCTCCGCACGCATGCATACTAACACACATCTGGATATGCTTCTCCTTAACAGTCATACCTACATACGGTCTGGTGGTCCATGTGACCTTTTAATATCAACTAAACACTTTTAGATAAAGCCAGTTAGACCTTTCATCTGGTATATACCACTAAGAGTGAGTGATCTGCACACACTCACACACTTGCCACCTGCTCACGTCATGTCACCCTACTTGCACGCTTGATGTCCACAATTTCCCATACATGATAAATTTAT
The DNA here is from genome assembly GCA_029490765.1 of Euthynnus affinis. Lineage (NCBI taxonomy): Eukaryota > Metazoa > Chordata > Actinopteri > Scombriformes > Scombridae > Euthynnus > Euthynnus affinis. The sequence continues at coordinate 18,672,875 of CM055841.1, read as the reverse complement.
GTGCTTAGTATTTGCAGAGGATTCACTGAGAAAATTAAGATACTCATCTGTTTATAGCTGATATATTGTCGGCTGTTTAACAAAGTAATCAGTAGAAACAGTATCCATCTCTGATGATGCAGCCTGGGAGTGGGCTTGATGTTAAAGTTTGGTTGACATATCCATAAAGATTTTACAGCTGTGTTTAGGAGAGACCTTGTCTGTGAGGGCTGAAGGCTTAATGTAGCGATGTATCAGCTGCTCAGAGTTAACACTGCACAGGTGGGGCACGCCCACTCGCACCTCTTCTTAAAAAGTGAGTTAAAGCTTCGTGGGTTGAGATGAGAGAGTGGGAGAGGTGGTAGCAATAGGGAGAAAAGAGCGAAAGATAGGCTGAGGTGGCCAGTGAAAGGAAACAAATGTCAGGATTCAAAAATCACCTGGCCGGCTGTGATTTATACAAGAGCTAGGCTTAGGATCGAGGTCTAAGGTCTGCAGAGGGGCTCTAATTCTCTTGCTCTAATTCAGACCAGCCTCCAGTCAAAGTAACAGTTAGCAGCTTTGCGGCCTGTTAGCTGGCATGTCATGTCATGTGTGCCTGTCAGTTACACTTGGTGGTTTCACGCGGTGTTCTCTACAAGCTGTCTGTGGTGGGACAAACCGCGTCAATCAGACCTCGGCCTCTATTTGTCTTCTACCTGGAGGGTAGTGGTAAGTGGCCCACTGGATGACAGTTTGAGAAGATTGCATTCCAGTAGTGGCACGATTTGGATATAGTTAGTACAGCCAGACCAATATACAGTATCAATGGGGAGGATACTGGCTTTTATTAATTATAATATAATAGATTTTAGTCATTGACATTGTCCACCACAGTAGTAGTGGAGGAGCTGTTGATCAAAGAGAAAATTGAGTTGCACATTTTATTCATTTACACTGATTTTTTGTGAAACCTGATGCATGTATCCCAGAGCTGCCCTCTTGTTTGAGTACATAATTCTGAAAGAAGCCATAATTTAATCCTTCTGGAATAATCAGAATGAATATACCATTTCAATTTCAGTATATACAGAGTTGTCTGATCAGTCCTGTACCCTTGAGAGAGAGTGAGAGAGAGACAGAGAGAAAGAGAGAGAGCTATAGGGCAGTGTGAGGAGAGGACGAAAGCAGAAAAGGGCAGCCCACCCATTGGAGTCTAACATGCGGAGGGCAGATGTACAGGCGGCCGTACAGGGATCCTTTTAGAGTACAAAAGGTTGGTCTAAATAAGACCCAGCTGATGTTGCTGTTTTCTCCACAGACCCAGCCCTCTTCGCTCTCTGGTCCTCCGTCTCTCACTCATCTTTGTAGGCCTCTTTTACTAAATTCTCTCGCACCGTTTGACCTTTGACTCTGTGCCCATACTTTTTCACATCTCTCCCTCCTCTTTTGTTCTGCTCAGAGTGGGTGTATGTGTGGCAGATCTCAGGGGAGCAGGTAAAGTATAAATCTATAGCCATTCTGACATCTCACAGTCTCTGGTTCCCATTTGGTCTGATGCCCTGCAATCAGTCACTCCTCAGCTCTCCTCCTTCCTTTTCTTTCCTGTTCATTGTTCTCGTTCTGGAGACGTTTACAAAACCTTGTGAAGTTCTTTGTGTTGAAAATGGAATTAATATCACATGCTTCATGAACGCCCGCATGCAAATCAATGATATCTACTGTAATCATCTTTCCTCTGTATTTCTTCTGCCTTGTATGCAGCAGTGTTAAACTGACATAAAGTCTTAATAACATGAGCGAGACTGAGTGAGTATTGTTGCTGACACAGCTCACAGCAGCAGCCGCTCTGTTCTCTCATCTCCAGTCATATCAGCATGATCAGTGAAAATGTGTGTTTCCCCCTGCTAACTGTCGGCTACGGGGAACATAAGCACACGTACATGCTGAACGAGTAAGAGAGCGTCTGTTTCAAATCCCACAGAGAGCAGGCTGATAAGGCATTCTGGGATTTACAAGACTTTTCATTTGTCACTCATGATGTTAATTTCTGTCACTGTCATTTTGGTTCTCTCGTGCTGCTCGATCTAACCTGGTGAAGATTGAATAACTTTAAAAGGTTATGCTATGAAAATTACTTATATTTTGTATGATGAACATCAAAATCAAGCACTTAAACTTCAATTCCTGTGCAGTGCATTTTTGAATATATGATGAGCAAAGAATTAAAGGAATTCAAATTTTAAATTTCTTGCTGAGAGTTCAATGAGACAGTTATCTTAGCATGAATACTGGAAATTACCTGGCTCTGTCCAATGATATATAAATAATCTGCCTATCAGCATCTCTAAAGGCGTTTTCAGACATGTACTGTTTAGTCTGGTGGAATTGGACTCTGGTTAATCTTCCACCTTCGTACAATTTGTTTGGGCAGGTGCACAGAACACAGAAATTGTACAAAACAATCCTACTGAGTCCCTTTGAGGATGTGGTCTTGGTCCCAAATTAACTCTTGAGCAGTTTGTTTGCAGCAGGAATGTGATCCGACCTCGATCCGACCCATCTACAAGTTTGAGCTAAATGGATCCTGCAGTCAAGTGTGCTTTGCATACTGCATAATGCAGATGAGTGAAATCAACAGTTGCTAGCATCTAGCTGGAGAGTAATATGGCATAGATTGTAGTGATACTTTTTAAAAAATATTTCTGTGTGAAAAGAAAACGAACTGATGGGAAAATGCATTAAGTTTACAAACTCATCAACTGATTCGGATCAGAGCAACAAACTATAGGTTTGAAAAATCCCTAAAGTTCAAGAGACATTATATCTCCTTTGTTTTATTTGTACAACAAACATAATGTAAAGATGACACCAAAATAGTTCTGTATCCAGCATAAAACTGCAAATTGTCATTTTTACATTTTGGTTTATGTAAACAAATCAGATTCAAAGTGTTAATGTGTTATTAATGTAGCAGACTGCTTTTGCAAAATCTACTTTTTCATTTGTGGCCATCAAACACTGGAATATGCTTCCAGTTGAGGTTAAAACTTGCACAGACTTTCACTCTTTTCCCATGGTCCAAAAAAAGACTTAATAAAAGAAAAAAACTTAAGAGGTGCTGGTAAGCGGATTCTTTCACTGTTTCCGCTCTTTATGCTAAGCTAAGCTAACTGTCTAGTGATTTCAGCTTCATATTCAACATACTGAAACTTTAAACAACTACAGTTCCTACCCTCACTTGCTCACTCGCCATTTTTTCCAATGATTTCAAGTAACATATTTTTAGAATGAATGTTAGTGTGTTGGGGAAATTTATGAATTTGAGTCAGGTGCAATAAGGGTTATGGGGCAGAGCTGAATGGCTAAGGGAGGTTTGGGAAGATTGTGGGGTTATGAGAGGAGGGGGCAGGATGCTAAAGGAGTCTCAGTGAGTATGAATGTTCAGGGTAGGAGAATGGAGAGACAGAGGACCACCAAAGAGGACGATGGAGTTCGATTAGAAGCACATGGTGAAACGTCCAGGCATTGAAACATTTTTTGTGTGAGGATCAGAGTTGGTTGGAGCAGTCGGACATGCATCAGGAGACTCAGAGGAGGGTGGGCTTCAATATCAACAAATACCCTTCGAACTAACAGTCAGTGGTGAAAAGTAACTAAGTGGAATTATTCAGCTACTGTATACCATTTTGAGATACTTGTACTTTATTTGAACATTTCCATGTTATGCTACTTTATACCTAAACTCAATCAAAATTAACTCTCTAATAATGTTTACATATCAGTCACAGGGGCCATTTTTTATGGAGACTGAATATTTCCACTTTTGATACTTGAAATACATTCAGCTTATTATATTTGTACTTCTACTCAAGTTAGGGATTAAATGCAGGTCTTTCACACGTAGTGAAGTATTTTTAGGTGGTTTTATTTACTTGCGTGAAGGAGCTGAGTACTTATTCCGACACTACCTACAGTACATTGCAACAAGGTGAAAGAACCAGTCTTCAAGCTCTGATCCTCAACTGAAACCTGGCAGCGAGAACCCAGGAGAGGTATCCAGGCTCTTAAAACAGTCCAGAGGCTGATCTAAGCCTCTGTGTATCTCACTGTGTGTTAGATCTCCAGGAACCACGAGAGGGCCCGTCCATCAGTGTCAGAGATAGCAGAGTTTACTGAGACCTGACACAAGGGCAACATTTCTCTCTGACAGTCCAGGACAAGTGCCAGCCTGCTGCCAAGCATATGCCAGCTTTTACTGGGCTGCTACAGCCAGCTACAACACAACTATTGTTAAAAGATGGCGTGAAGTCGGCTGTTCTTCACCAAGAAAATGTTTTCATTTTGATTCTGACAGTCTCTTACTGTTTTTTGACATCAGATTGGCAGACATAAAGGCTAATATATAGAGCTGGTAAACCCGTGTCACTATTTCACGCAGGGTAGAGTTTTAGATAGAAGCCAAACACCCAAGAAAAAAAGGACGTACACTATTCTGCCTGCGATGTGTATGTTTCTGAGTGTGTTTTTATCAAAGTTTTGAATTGGCATGTTTGCATACTGCTGATATTTCATGAACATTACATACTAATATCAGTAATACAAAAGTTATTGAAGTCCTGTCCATCCCACCCAAGCTGAAATCAAGACAGCTGCTTTGTCCAGGATTGAACATGGCAGGAAATTGAAGGCCAGAGACAGATTCACAGGGCTTCAGAGTCTTTCAGACATGCCTGCTGGGCTCAGAGGAACACACAGGATGAGCTGGCTTTGACCTCAGTGACTGAAACTATGCGATAGCCTTTATCATGAATTTGCTTCTCCACTCGCTTGACTGCTTGTTGCTTCTGAGCCTGAGTTCTAAGATGATAAACAGTTTTTCCTAATGATGTTGTTACACTCGACACACATTAATTACGCGCTGATTAAACACCAAAGTCACATGCTTCAAAAGTGTGTCAGCGATTTCACATTCAGCTACAACCATGATGACGATGACGACCCAATGAATGACTCACGATTTCAGCAAAACACTGCACCGCCATGTGTAACAGAGTGTCCAGAGATTTGTTTGGACGTCTGGATGTAGAGGTAGTCTGGCCCTTTGCTTGTTCATGAGTGTCTGTTTATGCCACATAAACTATCTCTTACATCCTGTTGATGAACTTATCTCAGCATCCTCAATTTGTACAGTAGCATTTTTTCATATTGATTCATGGACTTGTGGCTTAACATTTAAATTTGAATTGAAATATAAATTCACACTATATAGGTCCCAAAAATATATTCAAACATTGTGGTTGTTTAATAATTACAGAAATAATTATTCTTCCCAGCGTGTCGTCCAGACAGAGCTAAGAGTTAGACTTTTTTTTTTTTTACTCTTATTGACACCCCCCACTCTCACTTAGACATACTAACAGACGTCCGGCAGACAGTTATCCACAGGGTTTTAAGGTTTTAATATTTTGTATGGAGGCTGAATATGAGTTGTTGTTACTGTTTGTGCCAGGTATACTAGTCCCTGTCTGAGCCCCTTGATGTCTGCTGAGTTCACTAGGGTTGGTACTAGAGAGACTGGGACTGGTGGGGGTGACCACCATGCTGGAGTCCTACCTCCCAGTGTGTGTGTGTGTATGTGTGTGTGCCTGTGAATGCCTGCGACTAAACCGCATTTGATTTTTATACGCTTGTGGCTAACAGGAGCCAGATGTAGCTGCCTCCAGGGAGCTTACCATCGAAACAGCCATTTATTTCTCTTTTTCGCTCTCTTTAATGAGATGTGTGCATACATGCTTACGTACGTACTTCTGTGTGTGTGTATATACATTTGAGTAAAAACAGCCAATAAGCCACAACAGCATTTGCATTATTTATCTAGAACTGGTATGAGTTTGCTTGCTTGTTTAGCTGTGCCAAAGACAGGATGTGTCCTGTTCAGATGACCGAGCGTGAGAGTGAGGAGATCCATGATTTCATCACATAAAGATAAATGAGAAACAATAGATCAGGGTGTCAGAGCTCTGAGGACTTGCAGTTCTCTGGACGCTCAACCTGGCCCTGAGACAAAAAGATTCATGAAACTGAAGTGAGAGGTGAAGTAAGAGCTGAACACACACACACATACACGGAGATGAATAACATGCACTTATATGGTCCAAATCCCTCTGAAAAATAACCCTGGCATCATGATTGCAGTGCATTCATAAGTCATTCACAAGTAATTACAAACATGATATTGAAATTACTGCACCACGGTTTTCAAGTTTCTCTTCTACACATATACATACTGTAGATGAGAACTGTAAAAGAGAGCAGGGATGATAAAAAGCAAAAGAGCAGCGATCGAGAGTGTTAATTGAAAGCGAATGTGTCTGTGCTGGCTGCTGGTCAGAGATGGGCCGTGGTCCCAGTTGGCTTCCACTTCAAAGGCCCTACCCGCCTGTCTCGAGCACACCTGCAGCCGGTTAAACCCTGCTCTCATCACTCAGGGCGTGGAGGGACCTCTCCTACAACTTGAAGCCCATACCACACAGCCTTTTGCCAAAGGGCCGTAATGGCCCGCGCTCAAGAATTCAACCTAAAACACCAGGTAGCACATACAGCTTTCACGACAGAGCTGAACGTCAATCATACAGTGTGAGTGCTCACAGAACATCCACAGCAGGGCTCCTGCTGGTTCAACCACAAGGTCTGTGCCACCGCCATCACAGGTCACACAGGGCTCATATAACCTCCGCCATACGGTCTAGACTGAGGGTTTCATGGACCCCCAAATATATACAAATTAGTCACACAGAGAGCTATTAAAGAAGTGCTTTAATTCCATTCTTGTGTTCTGTTTAATTTCTAATTTGTAAAAATAAAAAGGTTCATCCAAATGTTTTAAATTGATTCAATTTTCACCTGGAAAATAAGTCCCCTAAAAGCAGTGACCATTATCAAGGGTTTTACTTCGCTCTCAAGAATGTGGTCAAAGTGTTCCTGACCATATCTGAATGTGATGTGGGTGACTGGATTCGCACTAGATGCATTTACATCTGCAATCTGTCCAGTTGTGATAACATAACCTTGGATGAATTTTAATGCCACGTCTGTCAAGTTATTATTTTTCTCAGGATCTGATGGAACTTTTTTCTAGGACTCTAGACTGCCTTAATACACCATAAAAGGAGAGAAATGTGAAAGGACGGAAAGGTTTACGAGTCTAAATAAACACGAAAGAGGTTTCGAAATTAATCTGGACCACAGTTTCTTCTATGGGCTATACAGTAATCAAAGCACAAACATGCACATGCAGACAAAACCAATATCAGCTCTCAGTTACTGTGCCTGAAGCCCTCTTTGATGCTGTAGCCAACATAGCTCTTTCCCAGGATGCTTTTGTCTTTGACCCTCTGGACACAAGTCAAACAGTTTTCTCTCTGATGTGTTTGATGTACTGTTTTTTTACAATTCGAGTGCAACAAAACAAGCTGCTAAGACAACAGTGGCATAAAAACTTGCAAAATTGCAGGCAAACAGTTGCCTATTACACATCAAGCAGACAACATCAACTTTCTTTTGGAGTCATGTTTCTGGCTACCTGATGAATGTGAAATGATATTCACTCTTGTTTTAACTCTGTTTTGGTCTCCACTAACTTCTAAGGCAGAATTAGTGTACACTGAAACCAGATTTCTGCCCCTGTTGGAACCAGGTTGATGAGAGTGGTGAGAGTGAACCAAAACAGCTAAATTGCAGAGTTCATCACCACAATGAACTATCACACCACACATAATCATTTTATCCATTGTTGATATAAAAACATTTATATGAGAAGCTTTATATACGCACAGTGGGGTCCAAAAGTCCACATTGAAAATCTCTAATATTTTCACATAAACCTGGAAATAATCAGAAAGATCGTGGGTTCAGAAACATTAAAAACACAAGTTATGAAAAAATGTAAAATGAAGAATAAATATTCAATATTCTGCACTATTTCTAGGTCAGCAATCAAACTTAAGTACATTTGTGGCATTGACCAACTTAACTCCTTTGTACACAAGGTCAGATTTCCTTGAAATGTGTCACTTCCGTTGAAGTGTTCAGGTGACACTCAGGTGGATTTGAGCGACTCATCAGAGGCTTGTTCAAGTAACTCAACTTGCAGCTACTGTTCATCTGTTGCAAATATGGCTGTACCTTAAGTTTCCAGCAGATCATTGCTTACTAAGTAGTGTTGTGATAGTGGGAAACATGGCATCAGGACTAAGTGAAAGTGTCATAAGTCAAATTGTTACTCTAAGCAAAGAGGGGCTTTCTCAGCATAAAATCATGGCTAGACTAAAGGTTTCTAAGCACACAGTGTGTGAAACTGTAAAACACTTTGCAGAAACTGGATCAGTTGTATCCAAAGCAGCATCAGGCAGACTAAAAGTGACCACACCATCAGAAGAGCAATACATCAAGCTTAGTTCCCTGAGAGATAGAGAAGCAACTTCATCACAGATACAGAATTTACTAAATTAAGAACACAGGACTCCAATCGGCAAATGTACTGTCAAAAGAAGGCTGTCTTGTAGTGGTCTCAGAGGATGAGTAGCAGTTTCTAAACCACTTCTCAGGAGGCAAAAGAGGGCCAAAGGCGTGGGGTGGGCAAAGAAATACCAACTTTTCACAGTGACTGACTGGAAAAAAGTCCTATTTACTGACAAACTCAAGTTTGAGATGGCAGTAACAGGAAGGTGTTATACTAAGAGGAGAGAGAATGATACCGGAGTGTATTAAACCCACAGTGAAACATGGTGGTGAGAATATTCAAGTCTGGGGGTGTTTCGCCTTCTCAGGAGTTGGACACCTGCACCAAACTGATTACACCCTGACCAAGGTGAAGTACCAGTCCGTTCTTCATAGACATGCTGTATCCTCTGGTTTGCATCTTTGTGGAGTAGGATTCATACTGCAGCAGAACAATGACCCCAGACACACCTCAAAGCTTTGCAAGAACTACTTGAAGACCAAAGAAGACCAAGGAGCCCTGACTGTTGTGGACTTTTCTCCTCAGTCACCTGACCTCAACCCCACTTTACATTTAAGGGGATACTTGAAGACTGAGAAAACCAATCATTCTGTGAAATCACGAGAGGCTCTTTGGAACACTGTTAAATCATAACATGGGTCATCAGGTGTTGAATGAACTGGTGGAGTCCATGCCAGCTCAAGTACATGCTATCATTAAAGCAAAAGGGGAGATAACAAATATGAAGATATTCTGAAATTCATATTTTTGGGGACAAATTTCAGACCAGTTAATTAGGGACAGCCGAAAGTTGAACTTTGGGGCAGTGGTTAAGGTTACGGTAAGGGTTAGGTTTAGGGAAGTACTGATTATGGTTAAGATTAGGGTAAGTCTCCCGGAAATTAATGTAAGTCTATGTAATGTCCCCAGAAGTGACCATGGTCTGGTGTGTGTGTGTATGTTAGGAAAACGAAAGAAAGAGAAACATTAACACTGTCTATTCACTATTCATTGTCTCTTTCAGTTGTAAATTTGGCTGAAAATGCAACAGATTTTGACTGTATGTTGTTATGAGAATATTTTGCTGCGAAACTGGAGCCCACCCTGACAAAATAACTAATGGGCATATGCACACTTACACAATTGCGCACACACATGATCCTCAATCCAAGTCTATTCCTAAAAAAGATTTTGAACCTTTTGGATCAGCTTTTTGAGGAGTTTTGTGTTTAAATTTAATTTTCAGGCTTGATTACAGTCCATGTTCGAGTGCAGCCTCTAATATAAAAGGCAGGACCTGGCCCTGAATAATTCTAACACATTACACATACATACTGTACAACACAGACAGACATTTTCAACTCCTGAAAGTAAATGAAGAACACAAGCTCCCGCCTATAGAAACGTGGATAGCTGTTCTGCCACTATTATTTCAATCTTGTTTTAAAATTAGAAAGACAGAAAAGAAGGATTCACTGTTTGAGTGTTAAATTCACTGTTCACTATGCTACCACAGCTAGGCACCATGTGACCGGCTGTCCATGACCTGCAGTATACGTCACACAGACAGTTCCCTACTAAAACAGGAAACTACTCAGCACAAACTCAGTTCCACTCAGAGGGAGCAGGGAGACAGTGTCCGTGCTGTAAAAATGACCAGCATCCATAAAGGTAAATTTCAATTTGAATTTTTTTTTTTTTTTTAAATCACTGTAAAATGTTTTATATGGAAATGGAAATAAAAGCAGTGGGATTAAATGTTATCCCAGTCTATCCCATCTAATATGCATGATGTATGCCTGATTATTTTTATCTGTGTGTATTATTGTCCCAGTCTATCTATTGCCAGTGGGGCTTGCCTGTTTTTTCCTAAGAAGTGTCTGAGATGTGTTAAACGTCAAAGAGGCCACACTGTCCTGGATATCCCTTTGATCTCATCTGTATCACCTGCTCTACAGTCATAGTCTGAGTGTATGTCTATCTACAGTATGTGTGCCAGTTCGCGTTTATGTGCGTGAATGCTCCGAATTTGTCCAGCATGACGGCATCCTTCAATGACCCAGTAAACATTTTATTATAGAGTTATCACCATCACATCTACGGACACTTTGTGTGTTCACAGCAGCTATAAAATCTATTATTGACAGGCTATCCTGGGGATAAAGAAAGAAAGGGTCACAAGTATGCAGAGCTTAGCTCTTTAGAGGCCAACCATGATGTAACATAAGGGTACATAGTGTAGCAGCGCTTATGAATGTGTGTGTGTATGAGCATTTTCTGCATCTGTGCAAGAACAAACTTTCTCTCAATGCCCATGTCTTTTGTTGCACCTTTTGCACTGAGGCAGAGTAATAATAATAATAATAACCTTTATTTATAGGAAACTTTCCAAAATACATATTACAAAGTGCTTCAAAAAAGGCAGCAAAATAAAAACCAATTCAGTGTAGGAAAAAGAAAGAATAAAGAAAACATTTTTAAAATATAGTACAAAGAAAATGAAAACTCAAGTAAAATCAGGAAAGGCTCTCTGATAAAAGTATGTTTTAAGAAAAGACTTGAAAGAGAACATTGAAACAGCCAACCTGATTTCCTCAGGCATATCCCCAGGGTCCTGACTGCAGAACCTCAGAGTCAGAGCCTCAGGGCCCTGACTGCAAATACTCTGTCCCCTTTAGTTTTCAGGCAGGCCTCTGGAACAGATAAAACACCTCTGTCCAAGGATCTCAAAGTATGTACCGCCAAGTACGGTAATAAGAGGTCAGATATATAGCAGGGAGAGAGGCCATGAAGAGCCTTAAGAGTAATCAGAAAGATGTTAAAATCTATTCTAAAACATACTGGGAGTCAGTGTAAAGAGGCTAAAACAGGCGTGAGGTGGTCACGTCTCGTGGTTCTGGTTAAAACTCTGGCAGCTGAGTTCTTTACAGTCTGGAGTCGACCAATAGATTTATGGTTCAGGCAAGTAAAAAGGCTGTTGCAATAATCCAGGCATGATGAGATGAAGGCATGTGGTCCCTATGTCTTTAAAAGTTAAAATAGATCGTATTTTTGAAATATTTCTAGGATAATAAAAACATGATTGCACAAGCTTTGTGGTGTGCTGCTCAAAAATTAAATTACCATCAAACCAGACGCCAAGATTCTTTGCAACAGGCTTAATTTGACCCAATGGGGAATCAGCAGATGGCAGACTTTCTTTTGCCATGTGCTGGGACCCAATGACGAGGATCTCTATTTTGTTTGAGTTCAGCTAAAGAAAAATTTTTGACATACAGTTTTTGACATCACAAAGGCAGGTGTTGAGTGCACTCAGCATGCCAGGGTCTGTGAATCTAATGGGCAGGTATATCTGTATGTCATCGGCATAACACCGAAAAGAGACATCAAGTCTAAAATTCCTAAGGAAAATAAAATTGGTCCCAAAACCGACCCCTGAGGCACACCACACTCAACAGAAGAAAATGAAAAGACATGGTTGTTCACAGTGACTCAGAACCTCCAATAGGTAAGATGAAAACCATTTTAAAGCTGTCAGATATCCACACCCAGTGCCTCTGTCTAACAGGATGCTATGATTGATTGTGTCAAAGGCTGTGCTATGGTCCAGGGGTACAAGGACTGAGCAGTCTCAGTGCTGTGATACTTCCAGAAACCAGATTGAAACATTTTAAAAATGTTATTTTCCACTGCAGAGAAAATTTGCTTGGGCTTGGGGAAATTGGTCTGTAGTTTTGAGAGAGGGATCCAGCCCAGGTTTTTTTAACCGTGGATGCACACAAGCAGTTTTAAAATAATCAGGGACAAAACCATTAGATAAGGAACTGTTAAAACAAATTCCATTATTTTTAGTAAAAACTTTGTTGATATCAAGATACATCAAGAGGGCTGGAAGACACTCTAGTATATGATACTGTTTCTAAAAGTTCAGACAAGGTAATAGGATAAAACTGGTTCAAATCTTGTTTGAGTGAAGGACATCAGAGTAAGTGGCATTGTGGGTAATAGAATCTCTAATTTATCCACTTTATCATTAAAAACAGGTAAGAACATTTAATCAACATCACTTTCAGCTGTGGCACAAGGAAGGGCTGGATTTACTAGCTGATCGACAGTCCTAAATAAAAATCTAGACTTATGTTGACGGACAGAAATAACTTTGGAAAAATAGTGTGTTCTCGCATCCTTAACAATATTGTTATAGTGTAATAATATCTCCTTCATAATATTGTAATGTACTTGGAGACCAGATTTTTTCCATCTGTGCTCTGCTTTCCTACATTCCCTTTTACAGCTGCGAATATTGTTGTTTATCCAGGGCTGCTTTCTTTCTTAGGACTTAAGAGGTGCAATAATATTTAGTGAAGACAAGCAGATTGAATTGAAACGACGGTCAGCCAGTTCACTGATGTGGAAATATTCAGCCAGGTGTAGGCTTTGACAATCAAACAATGCACAGAACTTTGAGATGCTTTGCTCATTAAAGGAGACCTATTATGCTTTTCCGTGTTTTCAGTCATACATATAATTTTACAATGTTGGATGTTCATATTAAATGTGGACATAGTGTCAAATAATGATTTAAACATACGTAGAAGTAATCCCTGTGAGCAAAAAGCATCGGCTTCAGACTGCTCTGAACACTCGGTCTCCAAGATTTTTTTTCTACTTTCAGCCCAAGCCATCAGCTCATAATTGATTTATTTATATGGTCATCTGCTCAACTAACATTATGGCAATTTTACATCGTTTAGTCTTGAGTCCAGCTAGCATGCTGTGATTGTTTTTCCATTGCACAGAACAGCAAAGTAAAATAAGGTCGTTACCTGTTGGAGGTGAGCTGAACGTCTGCAGCTCTTCATCAAACATCATGACCACTGTGGCTTTTTCTGCTTGCACTATTCCTCCCTGCATTATTTCATTATTTCTCTGAACAAATAGCTCCCAATATCTCCATATGCTGTTGTTTCTACTGGTTTTAGCACATCTAACAAAGCTCTGTTAATGAGGAATATGTTTAATTTCCTGTAAATTCTTCACAATAGAAGTCTCCTGTTATTTAGTAATTTAAAAGCTTTTAATTTGAAGCAATAAACTAAGAAATGTTAGGTCTGCATCAGCGGTAACTTAACATGACTTTTCTAGAAAGTTGACCAATCAGAACAGAGTGGGCTCATTGGGAGGGGGGTCTTAAAGAGACAGGAGCTAAAATTGCCTGTTAGAGACAGAGGCTGAACTGAGGGGCTGCATAAAGGTCCAGTAGAAGATAAATAAGGAGTTTTTTGAACTGTGAATTATGTATAGCTACTGTAGTGGAGTCCAGAATTAAAAAAATAGAGCTGGAAATGAGTATAATAGGTCCCTTTTAAAGACGTGAGTGAACAAGGAGCGTAGTAAGACATTATTAAAGTATAACCACACCCCCAGATCTGAGCCAAACTCTACCCAGTACATAATTTTGAAAAATGCTAAAAAGTGGGCAAGGGGCTTTGAGGGTGGTGGGAGGGACTGAGGGGAGGAGAGGGGAGTTGAGGGTAGGGGAGGAGAGGGGGGAGTGTGAGGCAAGAGGGAAGGAGTTGCTCAGCAACATATGAAAATAACGAGAGGAAGACAAACAGTGAAGCAAAGGGCCAGAAGTGATTTTGCATTCTGTCTCGTAGCTCTTTATCTCTCCAGCTGTCTGTTGCTGTAGTTATCAGCTGGTAAAATCTTTTTTTTTTTTTTTTTAAATCAAACTGTGCTGTAATGGAAGCCATTACTGAACCTGTCTGTACGCAGCTCTGAATCTGTCCACCCTAACTGGAGTTTTGGCAGAGCAGGTTATATTTCGGTGGAGCTGCTCCATGGTGGACAGGTTCAGCTGACAGACAGACAGTTTCAGTGGAGCTCTGGTTACACCACAATTTAACATTTTAAACCAAGATTTTACCAGTTTATATCTGCAGAAACAGACAGCTGGACAGTTGAAGAGCTGCAGGGCGAGATGCAAGGAGAATTTCTGTTGCTTTTGCGGCTGCCAGCAGCTCTTCCTCCTGCGGACAATCGTAGAGAGGCCCCCTCCAGCAGACCAGCACTGCTGTTAGCCCCTGCAGCTAAAACCATCTCTCTTGATCAGCATATATTTGAAATAGAGAGCGGGGCTGGGGGAGGCGGGTGTTTTCATTCTACCATTTTTATAAATTTCATGACAGAGACCTCCCAAACAGTCAACTCTACATCAGCACTGGCTCCCTTTTCAGGGCTGATTTTTAACAGCTGATGAGAGGTTGAGCCATTTTCAACCCATGAAATGCTGATTTTTATAAATCTGGTGTCAGTGTCAATATTAACACCAGCATTGATGTGTTTCATCACAGTACAGTCATATAATTTAGTTTACAGCTCAAAAAACATGTTTTAGTGTGCAGTACCTCTTTAATAACTGGCAATTCACTGTTAAAAACTATACATTTGTGATCATAGTTGACAGCAAGCCCCGACACCTTCTCTGAGTGGTAGCCAATCATTTCTGAAGCTTCTGGAGTTCCAGCACCGCTGTGTTTGTTCAAGGCAGTTAATCTCTGTCAGCAGATCTAAATTTACAAGACAATAAATTATCACAGATCTGGTGCTCTGGCTCACACTCATGCATATGTGTGCACACATACACTTGCACATGGCGGCTTGTCTGTCCCTGGAGGACGGTGTATTTTTAGGGTTTGCGTTGTATTCTGACCTTTTGTTAGCTTTATAGATAATGCTACTGGATTTTCAGTTGATTAACATCTAAAAGCCACACAGGCCTGGTGCTTTCATCCTCACAGCTACTTAACACGCAGAAATTATGTTATCTTAAATCCATCACCAAAAAGTCATCCTGCAGGGATTAAAATAAAATATTTATAATGGAGACTCATCTGGAAAACATGATCATTTGTTCAAACACTTAAAACATTTGTGTTTTACCCTCACTAGCAACTTCTTGTGGCCATGTGAGTCATGACGTGTCTGGGAAAGGTTACAGTGCCGCGAAAACCTTGGAGAAGAGAACTCACACCAGCAGTTGATGCTGGTTTCTTTTAATTAGTGATCTTTGCCATACCTTGACAAAGAAATTTGAGCTACCTAAAAACATTTGTCTTTTGAATGTTGTAGTTAACACGCGTTTTCATTTTAAAAAATCTTAAAATTACATAAACTGTAATTAAGAAATCCATTTTTTATTTTTTTTTACTAGATTAATGATGTCTCCTATCATTAAAAAGTCCATTCTCAATGTGTGCTGGTGGTTTCTACTTCACATGTATGAGTTACATGTTGGACCACAACTAGCTTTCAAATTAGTTGTGTTATGTCACAAATCCTGCTCATTATGTGCATGTCTTAAATTCAGATTTAAATTGAGCACATGAATATTCTTCCTCCATGTGACCATAAACAATTACATGAATCGTTTTTGTAACAGTTTTGGAAGGCACTAACAAGTGATGTCCTCCTGCAGCTGATTGGTGCACCAGATTAGAAAATGCTCGTGTGAGTTGTTTTATAAGACAGTGATGAACAACCTATTTTTCTGTTTAGGCAGAAGCATTTGTTATTAGTATGAAATACATGTATGTGTGGATACAGGAACACTTTTTCCTCTCTCCACCTGTTCTTTGTGCTTATACACTTCATGGACCTGCACTGTGTTGAGTTTGCTCCTGTATGTCCCATCAGTTCCCTGACGACAGGCTGTCCTCCCTGCTCTAGCCTGCCAGGGGATGGGAATACATGCTGAGCTCATCCCTGGACTGTTTGACTGGTGACAACCCACAGCCTGATCCTTACAAGGGACACATTACTGGGCCATTAGTCCAACCCTTCCACCTGGAGTGCATGCCTCTGGTTTGCCCTTGGTTCATTCAGCCCTTCTCTTCCTTCAACTTTCCTTTCAGAAATAATCCTGAGTGATTATAATGTATCAACACAGAAATCAATTGGATTAGTCCAAAACCCCTGCCTCTGTAAATCTCACCTTTATCCCTCCTTCACCCCAGTGCAGTATTTAAACACAGCTACTCCTGTCAGTACTTTTCCTCTGAGGAGATGGTTGCCAGATTGGACCTTGTACATCAGGGCAAACTTTTCTTCCAACTGACAAGACGGCACTTGACTCTGTTATTGTTTATGAAGAGAAAGCTGGGGTCAAGTTCACAGGCTGGGAGAGAGAAAGAGAGAGAGAGAAAAAGTCTGTTCCAGCTCCAGCCCCACGAGAGCAAGCATAACTCAGCCGTGTTTGTGCTTCCCTAATTCCTTTTGATTTAGCAGAAAATTGTGAGCTAAGCTGCAGCGCACAAATATTCACCAGAGCTTAGCGTTTTTGCCTAACCTCGCAGCCTCTTACAAATCTGTACTCACTCTAGTCTTTGTGTTTGTGCGTGTGCCTGTTTCTGAACATGTTTGAAAGTATGTGTGTATGTGTGTATCCCATTCTGACAGCAGTTTGCCCGCCGAGCTCTAAGCAGAAATACAAATGTGTCTAAAAGGAGCTTAGCTTTAAACAGCAGCTTTGGCATAAATACTAGAAATGTTTTCTCAAGCTTTTGATGAAATAGCAGTTTGCGACAGCTATAGCTAATTCTAATAGTTTCAATTCCGACAGGAATTTCCTGATTTGTTTACTTGTTTGTTAGCATTGCTGGGTCAGCTGAATCAACTGTGGTATTCTTAATCCAATATTACCAACACCCCAGACAAGTTCAAGTCTGCGCTGATGAAAAACTGCATATGAACAAGTCAAGCAGTGATTTTTCAGTTTATGAAAGGTCTCGAGGTACTCTTAACATTTTTTTTATTTAACTCTGTGAGGAGCCATTCAAGGACAAAGAGATACATCAGAGATTTGATGATGGATGACAGCTTACTGCCGACTCTGAAGACACACACAAACGAATGGAAAGAAAGGTAAGGATGGTCGCTTCACGGACAATGTACAGTGTTTGTGTGTGTGCGTGTATGCATGCTGTATTCTAGCGCTGTCTCAGCACTCTCTCTCTTACACATGTGGTTCATATTTAAGCCATAGTGCTGTTCCACTGGACGATTTGGCTCTGTTCTCCTGGTCCCACATTCCCAGCTTTTTTCTCTGACTTTCACTTCTGCTGTGCTTTAGGTGGTGCGAGGCTGCAGGCATTACTTAAATAAGCAACTGTGATAATAAATTGAATTTTGTCAGGCGTTTACTTGCTTTCTTTATTTATGTGATCATTTGTCAGAGACAGCATGTGTTAGTTCATGTCAATATGATTTAAATGTGCCAAAATTACGTCAAATGTTTTAGCAGTCTCTGGCAGGTTGACATTACGCATCAAGAACAACATGAAACAACATCATCATACAGAGAATATTAATAATTATATTTACTAATACTTGACAGTAATAATGGATTTTTGATCAATGAATATCTGTGAATACCATATCATACCATACTATCAACTATAGCCTATGTGTGACTACTGATAATAATAATCGTATTTTAACATATTTATGCATGCAGGAAAATTTCCTGCAGTAATTATAATCATTGGTTACTGATGAACTCCTCATATTAGGACCTGAACAGCATCATCACCCCTCACCCCACCACCACACACACACACACACACACACACACACACACACAGAGAGAGACACACACACACAAAGACGCACCTCTCTCCATCCATCCCTCTTTAATATCTCCTTCCTAGTCAAACTCTGTAACCCCTATCTGCCCAATGGGCGAGAGGAGCCCTCCCTCATGTCTCTCTCTCTCTCTCTCTCTTCTCTCTCTCTCTCTCAGCTCTGACTCTGTCCAGCGCGCACTGATAAAGGAGAGGTCCGGTACGAGGATCGGATCCAGCACAGAGCCGACAGAACCACAGCCAGACACGCATTTACCAACTTCTAGCTCCAGCTGCGATTCGGACCTTATTTCTGCGTCTGAACTGAGAAACAAACGAGGATAAGTGTTTGGGGGGAGCTGACTGAAGAGGTTAAACAGCCGACACTTGTTGCTGGTCTAGTCAGGTAAACCTCCTGTCGGCAAGCAAAAGTGCTCAGCGGAGAGTCTGGTGCGCACATGGCACCGAAAATGCGCTCCTCACACTCCTGACAGATGCGCAACATGGAGCCACACACACTGGATAACGAGGCCTGCTGTATGTGTGCTTAACCTACGTCACATCAAACATTATCTATTAAAGTTGGACATTTTCTTCTGCAATCTTAATTTTCCGGGGTGCGGGCAAAAAAAAAAAAAAAAATCAGAAGAGCCATGCTGGGGATTGTGAGCCTCCGGGCAGCCCGGATTCGCAGCTGTGGTTCACCGGGAGTCAGACTCTCATCCCGGTCTCAGTCATGCCAAAACTCCGGTGCCAGCTCGAGGATTTACTGTGCGTGTCTGTTGCTGCTGCTGCTCGTCACCCCTCGAGTGGACTCTTCATGGTGGTGAGTAGTGTCTGCATCCATCACACCTACAGGCCTGCCTGCCTGCCAAAAAAAGATTTATGGGAGCTTGTATTTGTGTATTTTATTTAGGAGGAAAGCGTATGAGAAGAAATTATATTTATCAGGCCGTTCTTAAAAAATATTATTAACTAAAATTAAATTACGCGTCTAACTGTAAATGAAAATGAAAGAAAAGCCACATGATTTGAACATTTTGAACTTCATCAGAACCAGTCCCACTTAATTGGGAGCAGTGGTTTTTCCAGCAGCAGACAGAAAAGGCCGGAATAAGGGTTTGTATTTGTTAATTTATTATCGCGGACATAAACCTCGCAGTGCTTTTCTCATCAGTGTTGCTGCACTCAGTTGCTGACAAAAAAATGTGACTTTTATTATTCTCGTGCTTATTCGTACAGCTTTGCAGCAAATGATTTAAACGCAGCAAGTTTATTAATATAAGTTTCATAGGCTATTATTTGTCACGAGTGAGCGCACTGCCTTGTAATTTTTATGGGGTAATGACTGCAAAGAAAAACTCTAAATGTGTTTTTCTGTCATCGTTTAATTTAGGTCCAATTGACTTGCTTCTGGAAAAAAAAGAGAAAAGAAACATGATGGAGCTTTAACAGTATAAAAAACCCACTAAATTACGAGTTTGTGAATGAGACTCGAACTTCTTTAGGATTTTTTTTTTCCCTAAAATGCATTTTCTTCGTGTCAGTTTGTTGGCCTGCCATATTCTGTAATAATAATAGAGCGATAAATGTAATTTATGTTGGCGCTGTTGGCTGAGCGCGTGTTCAGCTCAGCTGGAGCCTGCATTCAACAAAGCGAACAGTCATTAATTCACCAGGTATACCACACACACACCCACACACGCGCGCACACACACACACGACTTCACTAAAATACCCCAAAACCAGCCATCTAGAGCATAGGTGAGGGGTGAGAAAATATCTCATTGCCTGCACAATAACATACGTGAAAATGTTCATGTGTGTGTGTGTGTTTATGGGAGAAGTGTCTGTGTGTGGGCGGGTGTAGGGGTGATGGAATGCCTAATAGTTTGTGTAGATTAAAAGCAGTTATGGGGAGTAGTTGGAAGAGTGTGTGTAAAGGCTTTGGCTGGCTATTATTGGCTTTGAGGGGAATTTGGTGTAGGAGATATGGTACCTAACTGTTTATCATATTTCTGTGGGTGTAAGTGATGATATGGACAGATCTGGGACTTTAACACCCCTTGAGGGATGATCAGGGCCATTTGAGAAATGTATTATTTAAAACAAATACATAATGTTTATAAGAGATGCATTTTCATCTCTAAACAGATTAAAATGTGTTAAATGTTGAATTTCATGTGCATGTCTGCACCAGGTAGTTGCATAATGGAAAAGCAAAATTGATGTGCAATATGTTCGTTCTTAGCAAATGTGTCAGGAATTCCCAAGACTAAATTAGTCTTTCTTACTGATAATGGGAGAGAAAATGATCAGGTTATTAATGTCCGCATTTTTGAGTGTTTCTTGTATGATCCAGGAAATCTTGAGGAGATATAATACAGGAAGAATTGTGGCTGTCATCAGAAACCAAGAGAGGCCTTCAGTCGTCTCTCACTTGTCTTTCTCCTGTGATCCACGGTATAGTCGCAGGGCTTTACAGCATGTTGTTTTAAACCTGCGGACAATGATTTACTATCCTATAAAATCCACAAGTCGTCCTGACTCTCAGAGAGAAAGACAGAGAAAATTAAGTGTGAATTGCTGCTCAGGCTCTTTCCTTTGATGAGCACTTTGTTCTTATTCCTCTTCTCTAATCCCACTCTAGGGAGTAGAGAGCCTCTAGTCTCCATCCTCTCACCCGGCCTCGTAAAAAACACGACCACACAGCTACACGCTCCCTGACCTCCCCTCACTGACCCGCAAAAGCCCTGCAGCCACCGAGCTGCGAGTCGTCTCGTGCGCACACACACAGAGGCACGACACGATAAGGTGCACGCTAAAAAGAGTTTATCTTGGACTGGCTCAAACATTTATCTTGAAGGGATACAGTATAAGTCTGTTTTATTAGGACAGGGAGAACGATTGGAATAAGCGTGCGGGAGAACTGTGAGTAAGATGAGAATGAGAGCGAGAGAGCAAAAAACGTCAAGAGGAGTAAAGTGAGTAAATGGGGTCTTAGTTTGACAGGGTTATTAGAGGCCCCAGACTTCTTGCTCTGATTTGTGACGACATGATTTCAACTATCCCACTGGGAAATATTTAAACACACATACACACGCACGTCCTGTGGGGAGAGGTTAAGTGCTTATTTATTTGGAGAGCAGAGTAAATGGTTTCCACTCCCCTCCTACTCGCAAACCTTAAACTGTTAAGTGTAGTGAACTCTGACTCACAGAGGACTGTTACTGAAGCTCTTCTTCACACCATTCACCACCAGTGAGAGCACCTAACATATGAGGGCAACTATGCACCCTTATCAATAGTAATGTATAACAAATCAGTGCAGTGTATCATATTCAGACTATGCATATAAATCCATCATCTGTTCAAAACCACCTAGAATTTTTTTGGTGTTTTTCTTTGCATCTTCAGGTACATTGGTGCACTTGGCGCCCGTGTGATCTGTGACAACATCCCAGCCTTGGTGAACAAGCAGCGACAACTCTGCCAACGCCACCCAGACATCATGCAGGCCATCGGTGAGGGCACAAAAGAGTGGATCAGAGAGTGCCAGCACCAGTTCAGACACCATCGCTGGAACTGCAGCACACTGGAACGTGACCACACCGTGTTTGGACGCGTCTTGCTACGGAGTAAGTCCATGTGTGTGTCTATATGTATGTTGAAAAAAATTGGATACTAAAGCTTGAACTTGAGCCCCGTGTGGCATTATCTAACTCATCATTCCTACCCCATCTTCTTCACTTTAACTGCCTTCCATTCTTATCTGTCCCTTCTCCTCTCACTCTGTCCTTTCTCCGATCTTTCCTTCTCATACTCACGTATACTGGTGCTCCATGTTTATAGTTGCTAATGGACTGTTGTAATGCCTTACGCCTCGTCAATAAACACACAGGCTTCAGGATGTGGGCTCGTCATCATTTTGTTTTTCCAGTCTTGCCAGACCTCTCCGTTTGTAAGAGATTCCTGCGTATACACACATACACACAGGTGTACATGACTGTTAGCACACACATTTCCCCCGTCTTTGTAACCAAGGGATGGTTAATTCCTCCATATATAAGTTTTATGACTGCAGGCATGAACATTTATTAAATAACAGAGGGACAGAGGCTCTTGAATTAAAACAACTAATAGCTACATTGGTGTCTTGGAGTCAGCTGGTTATTTTGCATGAAAGATCAAATGATAATGATTGTATGAATCATCCATGAGAATCAGTATCATCTATATTAGCTAAGTGTGTTTACACATACAAGGAATTTGAGTTTGGTTTAGTGGCTCTCAGTGCACTTATGCAGAATAACAACACTAGTCTTCAGAAATATATAAATCATGGATATATTGCGCAATGATACTGAAAATAGCCAGTGCAGATGATTATTGTTACACTCTGAATGCAGAGAACGGATGCAGTGATCCACCTGTAGGTCACTGTTGCAAGCAGCGCAACCAGGAATTCTTGAATGATCTTTACTTGCTATTTGAGCAAAGCATGGTAAATGCTTCATTTAGAGCAGTTCACTGTACCATATCCTAATACAAGTTGCACAAAATAAGGTGTTTGTCTATGCAACTTAGCGTCAGACATCACTGACTCTTCTTGGCTTGTTACTGTCCCTCTTCCAGCCATCCTATAAGCATGTGTGGGGGCCAACGATCATGGAGAAAAAGCAGCACATATGGAGATACAGGCTGCGTGTGTGCACACGTGATTGTGTGTGTGTGTGTGTGTGTGCATGGTGGAGAGGAATAAACAGTAATGTAGATGTAAATATTTAGAGAGATATTCTCACTGTCAGACAAACAGTGCAGGTTTGAATGATGACCAGCAATGCCCTCTTCTATCCTCCCACACATCCACCCCCTCAGCACCCACTGCCCCCGTCTCCTCACCCCCCGGATGAAATGAGACATTCCAGTGAATACAGAACAATAAGGCTGGATCACAAAAACTATTCTGGTCCAGATAGGATTGCAGAGTGCCTTGTAGTCAGATACAAATGTCTACATGCTCCACCTTAGCAATTTCTAATCAGTATTAGAGCAGAAAGCTTGATGACTGAAGTGCTGGCAAATCTACAAAATCTGAAAACAAGATTAAAAGTCTAGCAATTCCTTAAAGGATGCAAATTTAATTACACCCTGCAGTATGGTCAGTCCAAACAACAACAACCTGCAATGTTAATGCTCTTGGAGCCTAAACAGCAGCAGGGCTAAAAATATAAAGTGTTGAGGGTGGTGCTATAGAAAAGGATATGGAGGTCATCAAAGGGTGGGTTATCCTCTTGGGAACTTAATGTGATTAGCAAATTACACATTAATCTGCCTATTACATCATGAAATGCTGTGTATTCAGAGTTGACACTGTAGCCTGAGGCTTCATAGCTTACGTAGGGTCTAAAACAAGTTCATTTTCTGAGGAGCATGAATGTGCTCAGTAAATTATATGACAAGTTTTTTTGTAAAAATTTTTTTTTAAAAAGATCAGATTTTTATTAGATCTTTATGGCACTAGAGGAAAGGTTGCACAATCACCAGAAACATAAAGATTCATCCTCTGGGAACCATGAATGTCCACAGCAAATTTCATTTCATTTTTGAGATAACTCGATAGTTGTTGGAGGTTCAAGGTGTGACTAAAATCATTAAAGCCATCAATATCTTGTTAGATAGCTGACAGTTCTTTATGATAGTTCTTGCTCTGGACAGAAGTTTTTGACTGACCAACTGACCAACTGGGGCCATATGGGCATAATGTTGGCAATGAAAATGGACGAGATACAGTTCAGCTTGCCGTACATGAGATGGAGCTGATTCCATATTGAGGATGTATTTGATCACTGGGGAGATTACTCTCATTCCAGGTGTAGCATTTTCTTTTTTAAACTTTGATAAGAGAGGCTCTAAGTGAAAACCACATGTTTGTTAAGTTGACCAAGTGATTTAAGTTCTGACTACCATGTTGTTTTTTGGGATATTCACTCCCACGGGTGCTGCAACTGTGACCAAACACTATATCTAATTCTCTATGTGTCTTTGGCCACACAATAGATGAGTCATATTCTAAGGAACTAAAGAGACCAGAAAAGAACAGATGAGCACAGCAATGGTAGATAATGCTGTCATGACATCACCCTGGCGCTGATTAATGGGGTATCACTGTGTCTGTATTTAAACAATTTATGTGAGCAGAGGAGAGCCCCGCTGCGAGGATTATTTCCATGATAATATTTAAACAGAGCAGTCCTATACTCCACATCAGGCCTGATATGCCCCCGTCAGCTGCACCTTCATGTCCTGATGGCTCACACCCAGGCCTGGTCATGGCATTATGTGTATCTGTGTATGCATGTTAACACGAGGGCTGCAAAGCTCCAAGTCTTTAGGTCTTGGACAATCTATTGTATTGCATGATATGAGTTACTGCAAATCCTGTATTCAGAAATAGATTTGTGTGTTATTCTTACTTGAACCTCAGTCTAACATTTTTTTTCTCTTCATCTCTGTTTCTCAGGCAGTCGTGAAGCAGCGTTCGTCTACGCCATCTCCTCAGCAGGAGTGGTGTATGCGCTTACCCGCGCTTGCAGCCAAGGAGAGCTGAAGACGTGCAACTGTGACCCGCACAAGCGTGGACGGGCCAGCGATGATAGAGGAGAATTTGACTGGGGTGGTTGCAGTGATAATATCAACTACGGGATAAAGTTTGCCAAAACCTTCATAGATGCCAAAGAGAGGACTGTCCGAGATGCACGGGCGCTCATGAACCTACACAACAACCGCTGTGGCCGAACAGTAAGTGTGTGATTATGGTAGAACCTATTTTGGGGGTTGATTCATCCAAATTATGAAAAAAAAAACATATTTGTTCACTTACATCTAGTGGTATATCCAGCTATGCAGGTATATTTAATTTTAATTGCCAAAGTTTTGACATACTTACATCTGGGACAGTATTTACATCTGGTATTAACAAGCAATCTGTATCTGGATAAGTTATCTGGATGATCTAATGACAATTGATCACAGGCCTTTGCATTTACACCAGGTATTAAATAAGCTTTCTTGTCATTTTGATTCCACCCGGATTGTGATATGTAAATTAGGAAAGTGGAGCTGGCAGATTGACAACAATAATAGCTCATCTCAGTGCAAGGGAAGCCAGGCTGCTGGGTTCATGTTATTTTCCTTTTACAGAGGAGAGGGTTGTAGATATGTGTTCTGAGTGCATTTTAAGGCTGTCACTTAAATATTCGATCCGTAATCATCTGCTCAAATTCAAAATCGCCTTGTAATGTTAGTTTGTTATTCAAGTGATACATTGGAGGCACAGCAAGAGAGTGGAACATGGTCAGACTGGTCCCTGAGTCTCTGACCTGTCAAAATTTACTTATGTGCTGAGGCAAAAAGCAGGTGGAAAAAGCGTGGGCGGGGTTGTAAGCATAAACTGCATGAGCTAGCATGGCTAGTTGGCTAACAAGAGCATTCAAAAAGCTGACTATTAAACTGGCTGGACATTGGAGAGTTTTGCGATTTCACATGTTGGAGCTGAATCTGATTAAATTTTCCGCAGAGCAAATGAGGAGGGGTCAGTTTGAGACCTGCACTTAGAATATCTCACCCTGTTCCTTATAGAAATGAATGGGGAGCAAAATGTGGTGTGACTGCAGCTACAGCATATATAGGAGAGGCTACATGTGTTGCTTTTGAACTTGATATTTGAAGTGACAGTCCTATTGCATTTACACCTTGCATTAAAATATTGTTTTCCTAGATAAGAGGATTTATTTACAGATATGATTTTCATTTTACATTTTCAGAAGTGTAAATTGTGTCTCTGATTTGTGCCATGAACCCCAATACAGTTGAGGTAAATGGAATTTTGCTTGCAGTGCTCACAGCGTAAAAAAAAACTACTTTAAAAAATGAAAGTGTCGGCATAATTATGGATAATCTACAGATCTCACTGTCAACATTTTTTATGGGCACAATGAACTTTTAATGTTATTTTTCAATGGTTTGAGCACCAAAAATCCACCCACCTCCATTTTACTGGAGTAGAGGCAGAACTCTCTGGCAGAAGTATGTCTAACAAAATACCACTAGGTGCAGTAAGTGAGAAACTATGTTTTCATGTAATTTGGGTAAACCAACCCTTTGAGAATCTTGCCTGCATTAGTGCTGTATTTTTAGACCAAGTAAAACCAAAAAAATTTCATAATGGCTAAAACAACAGACACACAATCCCGACTTCTCTCTATGTATTTAGGCAGTGAAGCGTTTCATGAAGCTGGAGTGTAAATGTCACGGTGTGAGTGGCTCATGCACACTGCGGACATGTTGGATGGCCATGTCAGACTTCAGGAAGACCGGTGACTACTTGAGAAGAAAATACAACGGGGCCATCGAGGTGACGATGAATCAGGACGGGACTGGTTTCGCTGTAGCTAATAAAGCCTTCAGGAAGGCCACCAAGAACGACCTGGTCTACTTTGAGAACTCTCCGGATTATTGCCTGCAAGACAAAGCAGCAGGTAAGACAACAGAGGCAGAGAAGAAGAAAAGGGTAGATCTGACTGAAAGACGCAGAGAGGCAATTTCTCATGGATGTTGATGGATTGCCCCGACTGTGTTATGTGTATGTTGTGTGTATGTTCATGCATGACTAGTATGTTTGTGTGTGTGGATGTCAGTGTGTGTGTGTGTAATGGTATTCAGATAACACAGCAGGCCTCCCGTGTGATGTCTATGGAAGCTAATATCCTTGTACCCTGAGGACATGGTTGTTTTGTGACCACCTGACCTCTGTCAGTCTCTGTCAACACACATACACACACATACACACATCCTGTAGACAGAGGATGTGTTGATCAGCCATCCCACAATGCATCTAATCATTTATGACTGTTTCTGATTGACTGGATGATGGATAAAATGCTCAGACAAATTTTTGGGATCAACACCTCCATCACTCAAACTGAAACTGAAGCTCTGTCCACTTCTCCCTCCTCCTTGCTCTCTCTGTCCCTTCGTCCCTTCGTCCATCCTCCCCCTCTTTCTCACCTTCCCAGTGGAATCCACAGCCTAGGGACACAAGCAGCTAATTTTTAAAAAAATCACTTCTTTCTGTCTGTCACAGTCTCTCTCACTCTCTGTCTGTCTGAACTAAGCGTAGCTGGAGGGCAGAGTGGGCCTCAGAGTGTGAGAGCCTGTCTGTCTGTCACGCTCCACTGTCCATTTAACCCTCACACACACACACACACACACCCGCACACACAAATAGAGCGGCTTCAAAGGGAGCAGTGGCTTGGGAAAGGCAGTGTAACTATAGGCCACTCTACCAACACCGCATAGTTGTGTGTGTGGGTCTGTTGTTCTATGGGCAGCTTGTTGTGATAGGTAGCAGTTCAAACAGGGAGCTTCTCACACCAAACACCAGCACTAATCTCTGTGGGGATGACATTCACACAAGACACAGACAATATGCCTCTGCATTAGGTAACAGCCAGACTGCTTAACACTATGATACACTCAGTACTGGGGGCTAGCATGCTACTGTAGATTAGACAGCGAACCAAATAGGGAGCCAAAATGAAACTCAAACATCAGGTTTCTCTGCCAAAACTGAGAAAACCTATTTCAAAACCACACTTTTGTGGTAATAATGCAAATGAATTAATGTTCCACTCCTGGAACATTAATTTGCTGAACAGTATGTCTTGCTGTTCACTCCATTTGTCTGGAGAGGGGAACTGAGGAACTGAGGAAAGTTGTTCAAATTTCTGTTTTTAGTTGCAATTAACACACACCATTTCCTACAAGCCCAAAGCTGCCACAGTCTTGGTGTTGGTGTTCCCGTAAATTGAAGTAGCCAAGCCAGAGAAACCACATCAATCTCCAAAGTGTAATTCTGAGTCAGAGATATCTGGAATCCAGCCACCATCACACTCAACATGAATAAAACACCAAAAGAATCAATTGGTGATCTAAAAGGAGAAATGCACTGCTTTGTATCTGCTTTTCACTTGTGGTTCACAAATTGCACATGTAGCTCATTTAGGGTATCAATTGTGTAACTAAAAGTCTAGCAGAGGGGTTGACCTGCTTGGACTAATGCCTGAAAATTACAAGTTGGAATATTCGTCCCATTCTGCCAACATCATGTGAATGCAGTATAACCGTCACCAGCTTCACAGACTGAGGCCAGTCAAGTGGTACGCTGTAAGGACAGTGTAGATGTGTTAAAGACGGCAGAGATTGCAGCAAAAAAGTTGAAAAGATGATATTAGAAGAGAGAATGGGTCAATATCAGGAGGGAGAAAGTTAAGATAATGTGTAATAACTACTGGACAGATTTTATATGAGCTTTAGTTTTATGAATCCTAAAGAATAAATAGTTGTCTAATCGTTAACTTTGTAAAATCATGAAGGGTTCACATTTTAATCACAAGTGCTATGGTAGATATTTGTTAATATTAAAAGATAACTGAGGACCATGTCACTTTTTAAGAAAGACAGATGAAAAAAAATCTTCTCCCTAAAATTATCTGCTTTTTGTTTAGTGGAATATTTGGCAAAGAAGTGAAACATAAGATGAATCAATCGAAAGTAGCTTTAGTTTCAGTTTAACTTTTAGCCATTAGAGCTAACTCTTGCCTACTCTCTGTGCAGGTTCCCTGGGCACGGCTGGGCGGGTCTGCAATAAGTCATCACGTGGCACTGACGGCTGTGAGGTCATGTGCTGTGGGCGGGGTTACGACACCACCAGAGTCACACAAATCACCAAGTGTGAGTGCAAGTTCAAATGGTGCTGCGCTGTGGAGTGTAAGGACTGCGAGGAAGCTGTGGACATACACACGTGCAAGGCCCCCAAACGAGCCGAATGGTTGGACCAGACCTGAGGACATGCCCCTTCTGCCCCCTGTAACGCAACCCCACCCTTTTCCCCTTTGCAGGTCATCCTGTGGAATGTGGCATTCTGGGAAAGTTTGTCTGAAAGTGCTCTGCATCTCCGCCCTCCCCTGCCCCCGTCTCAGTTCATCATTGCATGGCTTTTCTACCTGTTTCTGTGAAAGCACTAGAATTCAGTACCCATCAATATGAATAAATACCCATTAGCCCCTGTTTGTGAGACTGAACTGCTGGGATCAGATAATGAACAGTGCAACAAGTGAAAAGTCTGGGGTTCGGATGGATTGGACTTTTATCAAAGATTCAGTTCAGATGGACCTTTTTTTCTAGCGTGTGGTTCTGGGTTAAAAATGGTTTGCTGCTTTCATGATGCTTTAAAGACACATTTTCACATTAACTGAGCCTTCAAACGTATCCAGTATTATTACAACAACATCATATACTCACATAATTTTCTTTCTTTTTTGGGGGGAAATACACTTTAATCTACCATAACGAATGCTTGGTTTGACTTTGGGAAGTAGCTTGAAAAAAGTGCACTTTGAGAAGTGGACATCTAAGAGTTTGGCTCTGTGTGGTCAAACAAAAGTCCAGGCAGAGGACTACCAGAGGACAGGGAGATGGACACCGGATGAATAAATGGACAGATGCGTCATTGGAACTTTGAATGCAACTGTAAAAAAAAAAAAAAAAGAAAAGAAAGAAAAAAAAAGAAGAAAAAAAAGCTGTTTAAAGTGATTTATTTAAATTTGTAAAGTGTTGTTTCATTTCTCATCTGCGGATGAGACTGCACTACATTGACTGACACGAGGAGAGAGAAGAGCACTCCTATTATTGTGATTATACAGTGTACTCTAGTTTTCAGTGTGTAAGACAACAAACTGCCTGCCGATGAGAAGAAGAAGACGATGATGAAGAAGAAAGATGATGATGAAGAAGAAGAAGAAGAAGAGGGCCTGCATGGTCACGCATAACCACAACCTCAGACGAATTTCACTTCTCTGCTCTCCAGCTTGCTTGTATAACATTGTGTATATTGCCTTATCTAAACAGATGTTCATATGAAATATATGGTGCATTAGTATGACACTGGGATCTTTGTTTTTTGTTTAAACAGATACAGAAGGTGAGAGCGAGAAAGAGACTAGATAGTGCCGACAGAGCAGAACTAATCAGCATGATTGATCAGGCTAGTGATTAAGTCCTGTTGTACTGTTGTCCTTATTTCTATCTCTCTCTCTCACACACACACACGTGCACACACACACACACACATACACATTCGCTGCTCCTCACCAGCATGAGTTGAGAGAGACTAGGGCAGTAATAATACAATCTATGTCAGTAACAAAGGCTGATTCTGTGTGAGTTGGGGTGGGG
The DNA here is from genome assembly GCA_029490765.1 of Euthynnus affinis. Taxonomy (NCBI): domain Eukaryota; kingdom Metazoa; phylum Chordata; class Actinopteri; order Scombriformes; family Scombridae; genus Euthynnus; species Euthynnus affinis. Next base: position 18,642,494 of record CM055841.1, on the reverse strand, counting down.
TGCGTTGTATCAGACAAGGGGAGGGAAGTGTTTGATTAAAGGCCCAACCTCAACCCCAACCCCTGCTGGCCTCATCCCACCCCTTGCTATGTGGAATTCCAGGTGGGTCCCAGGCTAATGACTAGATGGCTGTAATTACCCGAGGCTGTTGATAGCTAGTGATTGGCCATGGTCGTGCCACAGAGGACCTAGTGTGGGCTCCTGCTGGGACCACATTTAATCAAAGGCTTCTTGGCCGGCTTATCAAAGGGAATACTTTCCAGCAATCTTCTCTGCTTCAGCCCCCTCTGCTCCCCTCTCTCAGTCTCTCAGGCCAGTCTAGGCTCGTTTATATTAGAATTGCCAGACTCTTGATAATGTGAATTCAAAAGGACAAAATTAAAACAGAAGGTAGAAGCCTTTTTGGAGAGGCTAAATGATATGACATTGATTTGTTATTGAGCAATTGATCAAACCTGCATTTCCATACAACAATAATACAATACTAATCCTGCATGCTGTATTGGTCAATATGTCCTGGTGATAAGATAATATCTCCTTGCCCAAACTTAGGACAGGAAGCAGCCATGTTTAGGCACACACAGGAAATGAAATGCATGTACTCTGGAGATACCTTGATGCAGGAAACAGACACTAATTCAGATACAGCAGCTAAGAAGAAAATACAAAACTTCTCTCCTGAGTGTCCTCCTTCAGTACAAGCTCATTCTAGTGATACTGACTCATTACCAACATTTTTAATGGACAGATGTTAGACCACTTATGATTCACCTTTCAGTCTACAAACTTAATCTTCCCCAAAAAGAGCCCTTAACATCTTAGAAGTGCTCTTTTAATAGCCACGGGGGGCCCATATCGTTAGATGAGATAAGCTTTATTGTCCCTTAGGGTAATATTATCAAGCCATTCCAGTCACTGAGACTATTCTAGTGCCAACATCCTGTGGCACAGTCTATCTGTGTCCTGGATGCCAGGCTGAGAGCATTCCTGTTGCAGCGTATGAGAGACAAACCATTAGTCTTCCCAGCTGGCAGGCAGTGCTATGGACGAAGGAGAGGAGATTAAATTGACTGAAGGCACAGAAAAGGCAGCAAGGCAACATGATGCCTTTAAAGGATACTTCTGCATTTTTACAACTATTTTAATAGGTTCTGCATCAGTTCTGTTAGTTATGATAACATTGTGCTTAACAAATTAATTGATGAGATTTGTGAATGTAGTCAAATAGCCAAAAGAAGTCAGACGGGAAAGAAACACAAGCAGCCAGACAATCCTACTGCTTTTAAACAAAGCTCCGGGATAACCAAATGTAAAATTGTCACACAGACTTAGGTAGTAAGTCTGTGTGGTAGGTTATAGTCCCACATTAACTGTGTGGACGCATTACCTATATATTGGGTGTCCTTTCTTTCAGCTTTACCTCCAAATAAAATCTGGCTTAACTTTTGGTTCGTTTAAAATCTGTCTGATCATCTTGATTGCTTGTATTAACTTTGCCATTGTAACAATGCCGCCCCCAAATCTCAGCGATTAACTTAGTGGGTAAAATGTTATCATTCAATCAATCAAGATGATAGGGCAAAGCAACAAAATAAGACCCAAGTTGTAATAAACCAGGAGTATCCTTTAATTTTACAAGTAATCTGACCAAAAGTCACAAGCACAAGTAGTTTAGATTTAACTGGGGTCCTGCTGATTTTTTGTTTTAATGAAATGAAACATAAAGGCCCAGGAGTATAACACCTGCCCTGAGTGTTAAACTTCTAACTGGTACACTGACACATACATTGCTGCAGTATCTTTAGACTGTAAGGCAGACAGCGCACATGGTCCCAATCATTTATTCACCATCATCACAGTTATTCCCAACTGTGCGATCCTTATTTACACTTGGTCTATATTCTCTCTCACTCACTCACTCTTGACTCCCTCTGCGTCTCAGTACTGACAGTTATGTAGATTTATCAACCTTTTGTCCAGGATGTACAGCATGTCAGTCTGAGCCCTGGTTGCCAAATGGCAACAACCCTGAGAATAGAGGATGAACTGTACTCCAATTACACGCGCACACACATATAGTGTGAAGGTACATGGACAGGAAAAGGCCCACCACCTACACTGTGGGAGCTCTAAACCACAGTTTGTGATAGAAAAAAATGAAGAGGTGTGAGAGCGCGAGAAGAGAAGACAACGAGTCAAACAGATGGATGGAGGGGAGAGAGAAATGTATAGGGTTACTTAAGACCTGGCGGGCATGTTTATCAGCAGATCTTAATCTGAGCAGAAAGAACCGCGTTCCCCACAATTCATCATCATTACCCGCCCCACCTGCCACATCCCCTTGAACGCCTCCCTCCTGCTCCCTGCCTCTGATACAGGCTTCTGTCAGTGGGAATCAAGCCAGCGATCCCACCAACATTTCCCCAGTAACATTCACCTTGGGGTGGTCCGGGTGTCAACTATACGATCTGTTTCGCACACATATTCACATGTGCATACCTGCAGGCAAGGATAGGACCCCCTCACTGCCCCCTGAGCTCACCTATCACCTGTCTGGTAAAACCCACACTATGTTAGCGAGCCTTTCTACTCTGTCACTCACCGTTCATGACCAGAAAATGCATGCAAACACACAAATGTGTGTGTGTGTGTGTGTGGTGGGACAAGATGGGTTTACCCCTCAGGGCCAGTAGAACCTAGGTCATTTTTTTCCGGAGGTTGGAGAGGGAGTCTGGTGAGGTCAGGGGTCATAAAGTTTAGGTGTATCAAAAGAGAACCTTCAGCACTATGAACGACCACCACTGATCTGTCACCTGTTGACACCTCCTAAACATTAACGGCTTGCTCATGTAGCTAAGCTCTTCTCTGGCTGGTCAGCGATGAGGTGAATTTATTCAGAAGAACACCTGCTCTGCCAGATTAAAACCTACAGTATAGCTGCCTGCAGTGTCAACTCTTCCATCCATCTTTCATCCCTTTACTCTCCCTCTGAGGGGGAAGGGTTCGTGTCAGCCATTAGGTATTAGGTGGTGTAGCTTTGTGGGGAACAGGTTTGGGTTGGAAGGCTGTGGGAGCAGTAGGAGGTGCAGATTTATTAGGGGGCTCAAACTAATATTTACGCGACCTGCCAGGACCCGAGGGGTGTCGAGACCGAGAAGTAGAGAAAGTATGGGTATCAACTGTAGTGTCTGCATTGAGGGAAATAAGTGATTACGACACAAAACACTTATCTGCTGAGAACTACAGCTAAAAAAGTTTCCAACTACCACCACCTTCAACACCTTTCCCCCAGTCCCTTTGCTCTGTCATTTCTTATAATGCTTCACAGCAACACATTTTGGTAGCCATTATAGCAGTAATGCTACATCGTTGCTCGCTCAAAGTAACTTGAAATATTTTTCTAAATTGCAACTGGCAGGCAGATCAATTCTTTGAACTGGCAAATTTGCTGAAAAAAGAATAAAACGAGAATTTTCCAAACAATTCGACCCCACTGGTAAAGCAATATTTTAGCACTCACTCACTGTTCCATGTAAAACATTTCCGGTGCTTCTATAATTGCTCCAACTACTGACACACTGAAACACATGCAGGTTGATCTCAATGAATTTTCCATGAGTAGAGAGCCTGTGTGATTTGACACAGCACCAATTTGTCACCCCTAATTTATCTGTGATATAACTCACTCAGGTTTAGTGCTGGATAGCAGAATATTCAGTGGGTTCCATTAACTGAACACTTGAAGGTTAAAGCAATGAAGGTTAAAGGAGTGTCAGCGCTGAGCCTCTGTTGGACAGTTAGATAGTTAGCTGCAGTGAATTCTTCACCTTACAAGGTGTGGACTGCAATGTGACGAGGTTTGTATATGCGTGTGACAGTGTGAGTGTGTTTATCTGCCTCCCTGTGTGGGAATTTACAGACACACCTCACAAGGCACAAACAACAGTGACCTGGAAAAATAGTCGAAATTCCACCAACATACCGAGGAATCTGGGGGTTTGGGCTGACAATACACACTGATATACACATACACACACACGTACACCCAACGAGAGACAGAGGTGTGGGAAACAGGAGAGATACAGGGTCAGGGTCAAATTGTGTAGGCCTCACAGACATAGATACCAGTGAGTGATACCAGCTGACACACACTGATGCTGACACTAACAGTGATACCATGGCTACCTGAGTGACATTGATAGATAATGCTGAGCCATCCCAGCATGCACGCACAATCAAACCAAAACTCTGCTCATCCCTATGACTTTTAATCAGCATATGGAGGGCCAAAGGGATGTGCTATCAGACTCGTCAGACTTCTTTCTGCTACTGGGAAACAAGAGTCTAAAGCCCTACTAGTTGGCTCTGTAAGGCTGTACTAAATGCTAAATCAGCATGCTGACATGCTTAGGTATAATGTTTACTATGTTCATATTGTTGGTTTAGTGTGTTAGCATGCAAACATTTGCTCATAAGCACTAAATGGTACATCAGAGGCTGATGGGAATGTCATGTTTTGCAGATATTTGGTCATAAAAATCAAAGGATCACCAAAGTCAATAGAGTACATCATCTAAGAACCATTGTTGTACCAAATTTTGTGAAAATCCATCAAGTAGAGGTTGAAATAAACCACAGCATAAGTGAAAACTCTGACCTGCTAGTGGTGCTAAAGGAACAGTCAGAAGATCACCAGAGTCTTTAGAGTATATCCTCTACAACCCTTGAATATCTGTTGTAAATGTCATGGCAATCCATATGATAGTTGTTGAGATGTTTTCACTGTTTTCGTCAACCTCAAATGTCGCACTAGAGGAAAAGCCAGGGGTTCACCAAAGTTTAGCGAGATTCATCCTCAAGAACATCAATGAATGTCTGTACCAAATTTTGTGACAATCCATCTTGCAGATGTTGAGATATATAACAGTATAAGTGAAAACATTGATCTATTAGTGGTACAGAGTCACCATGGCAATCCATCCAATAGTTATTGAGATACTTTCACAGTTCCCACAAATGGTGGTCGCAAGAATAAATGTCAAGGGATCGCCAAAGTCAGTAGGATTCATCCATTGGGGGCCTTGTATGTCTGTACAAAATTTCATAGCAATCCATCCAATAGTTGTTGAGATATTTCAGTCTGGAACAAATGTTAAAGGATCTAAACACTGAACAAACAATTACATAAAGCTGCAACCTCTTAAGTGGCAAATGGGTGAAATGTGAAAGCATCTACTGGAGTGCCTACCTGTACTCAAACATGTTCACAACTGTGTGTTTATTGTTGCTTAGAGTGGAGTAGATGTGTTTATCAAATCACTGGAGGCAATGTCCCTCTCCCAGTCGACTAGACTCCTCACCTTTAAAAACACAAACCAGGAAAGATACACACAAATTTATTCGTATGATGAATCCCAAACTTACACCACACAAACAAACACTCTCCGTGTGGAATGTGGGAGACTGTTTTGTTTGTGTTTTAAAGTGCAGCTTTCTCCAAAATGAATTTCCCTGCTCATCTTCCCGGAATAAATACAGTATTCTCTTAAGCACTCATAATACACCTAAATATATCACACCGTACACAGAATTATAAACATCTGCTGATGCCTGCAGCCCAGTTCAGCAGTAACAAGCCTTCACATTTCCACTGACAAAGACGTCTTCACCTTCTACCAGCACTGAGACAGCTGATGGAGAACAAGGACACAGTACAGTAGCCTCAGTCTCTCAGTAAACAGTGGTAAACAGAGCGAGCGCTCAGCATGAAATGGAAGAATACCGTGCACAAAACATTTACACAGACCTGCCATGGGAACAATATCATTTCAGTTTTACAATAAAGTGCTGGTGAAACAAAAACAACAGAAAGAAACTCATCTGTCCCTCTCCTCCGTTCAGAATGACTTGTTTATGCTTCAGACTCCCACTCTCTGTAAGAAGATAATTCAATCAAGTATAATAGAGCTTTCACGCAGGCTTAACCCAGCTTAAACATTGAAGCTGCAGGAACCAAATCTGGAGCCTGATCTCATATATCTAGAATTATTCACATCAATAGATGAGAGGTTATAATTTCAACGGGCAACATCAAATTAGAGGAAAAACAAGTTAAAACAAACTTTTAACTTTTTAACTTTTACACTATATGAATGACATTCTACTTAATTCCTCTACATTCAGTATGGCAGGTCATGAAAACGAGGCAATAGAACAGAATGGGCAACACAATACTGATAATACATTCTAATGTCCTCAAAAGAATTAAACGTAATCATCTGTTACACAGTACCTCTCGTCTAACAAAAGCTCAGGAGGGAAGGGAAACACTTGCAATGCACTGATGTCTCAATACCTAAAGGAATTGTGGTATTTTAATTATACCCACTGACAGCCAGATTGCGAAAAAGGCTATGACACAACCACACCTTGTTTTGGTTTCACAGCATACTGTGTCCATATCCTCCTCCGTTTACTAAAGCCAACTGTTGACAGTGTTTTGATTCACCTCAGACACTGCTCCTCTTATGCAGAGACTTTGTGGGCAGGCAGCAGCACCACCTTCACAGCACTGGGTGTACATTATAGATCACACATGGAACACAGGCACATACTGTATGTATGCAGGGGAGTACACATGCATGTACGTTGAGTGTGCAAACGCATATTTCCCCCATTTACATAGAGATAAGTGAAGGACTTACATGTTGCATGGTCCTACAAAATACCTTGTGCTGGGCAAAGTGAATGTAGAGTTACTGACCGACAAACTCTACTATACACACATAGACAGTGCCATATAAACACTAAAATTAGTGCTTTAAATGCTATTTAAAACATAATAAATGCCTTCATACAAAGGCATAGAAGGATGGAGAGAAGGGTGAAAAGATATTGGTGGTTTTCAGGAACGATAATTGTCAGAAACATATATATATATATATATATATACATATAAGTATGAGTGGCATGATTTTGCTCTCACTAGTCACAGTACTGTCAGTACGGTAACAATGCTCACATCTCCATTATTGGCTTGGAGCTCCATCTCTATCAAGTGTTTGAACTGGGATAGTTTGGAGGAGAGTAAACAACAGTCTAATGTGTTTATCAAACACTAAAGCACACACCAACAGCTGTTTACCACACAGAGAGCCAAGCCGCATACAACAACAACAGCACGAGGAACATGTAATCTGATGAAGTTACACGGTGTAAGGGATGGTGATGGCTGACGGGGGTTTGTGTCAGGGTTCGGTTGGGGGGAATCTGACAATATGGCCACCATACACGTGAATATCCAGCTGCTGCAATGCACTCTCTCACCCTATGGTTTAGCGTTAGAGAGGGAAAGCTGTGCGTTCCTGAAAAGCTCCCTATTCCTGATGAGCAAATAAACAAACATGATTCCACTTCACAAATGATTCAACACGCCTAACATAACTACATGCAGATATACACACGTAGGAAAAGCTATAGAAACAATTTATAAGTACACATGAATATGGATACTTCACACACAAAAAGATGCACGCTCATATCATATATGGGACCATCCACACACTGTCAGAGCCTCAACCACTACCACTGAAATTTAACTGATTGTCTGACTGTCAGTTAATTTCTATTGCAAACCAGTCATAAAGTCACTTTATAAATGATAAATGATGGTAACGTCACTCTTTCCCCTTTAAATGGCAGTTTACTGATTGTTCTGTGAATGAATTAGTAAAACCAATGTAAAGGGGATTATAAAGGATATTTTACATTTTACATGAGGATGAAAACAACATAAAAATATCACTGTTAGCACCTCTATGTGAGGTCCTTTGCCAATGGGACAAACACACAAATAGATGTTGGAAATGCTGCAACTTTCTCAGTTTGTCCTCACACAGAAACAGCACAGAGTGTCACTGAATGAGGTCTGACGCACTTTGTGTGCTGCATTGGATGACTCTAGCATTAGTTATTTAGGTTTCCACATCTTCACTGTCAACATTGTTTGTGTGTGGTGGCCAAATGTATGTGTTCATCAAATTTCTCTGGAATAGATAATTCATTCTTACCTTACATATCCTCTTGTTGTCATTCTTCTTGCATCCAGCTCATGATCAGATTTTTAAGGAATATTAAGACATTTGGGGAAATATGCTTATTTTCTCTCTTGCAGACTCTTGTTGTCACCAAGCAATGTTATTTGACACTATCAGTAATGTAAAAGTGGATATTGATACAGATATCATTCACATAAAACATACAGACAGTAGTTATCCTGGAATTGTTAATATTTAGTCTGTAACTGTTTTCCCTCCTAAAAACAATACTGGTTATTGCCAAAAATGTACCAAAGATCACCATCACATACAATTTTAATCCTGTGTGTTTATTTCTCTTCTAAACACAAATATAGGTACACAAGCATTTTTTCTAGCATTTCTATTTTTAAAAATTGTCTTTCCACGTAACCCCTAGCAACTACACAAGTACCCCCCAATTCAGAATCACTGCTGTGGAGCATGTGCATACGGTCTGACACACTAAGCTGTCTATCTTAAATGTATAGTGTGTGAAAATTAGGTGTTATAACAGCAAACGTTCAGGAATTATGCCTCACTTCATGGTTGTGTGTCTTTACTGTCAACTAAGACTTAGCCGTATCTTCAGCAGTGGCATCAACATTTTTGTCAACATCCTCACCATCGGCATCAACTGTCTAGTCCTCACACACAAGATCGTTACCTTGAGCTTCATGTGGCACTTTGCCAACTCTAAGGAGGATGTGTGGTTGAGGGCGTCTGACTGAGTCCAGAAGACAGGCCTCTCTTGTGAGAAGAGGGTAGGATGAGTGTGGCGTTCAAGCCCTGTCTGGATCCAGTAGAGAGAGAGAAAGATGCAAGAAGGGATGGTAGGAGATAAGTCCACTTCAGCAAACTCAATGGGACACTTCAGCACAGGCTCAGCTCTCATGCTGACCAACTTCATGAGAGAGAGAGAGAGAGAGAGAGAGAGAGAGAGAGAGAGAGAGAGAGAGAGGGATAGAGGGAGAGAGAGACAGAGGGAGAGTCTGTAATAAATGGAATTAGATCAGAATTTTTAATTTGATTTCCACAAAGTCCAACTAAAATATAACTAAATTTAGTCAGTACATTCTGTCATTGTTGGTATAGCTGAAACCACACCAACAGTGACGTGGTGCATCTAGCAAGGGTAATGTCACTCAGGAGGCCAGTTCATCTTAACGAAGATTGTGTGTGTGTGTGTGTGTGTGTGGGTCCGGGCTGCAAGCACAGTGACAGAGACAGATTGGGTGTCTGAGAGGGACAGATAGCCTTACAGCCAACCTCCATTCACTCATTGAGTGAGATAAAGAGCAACATTCACACACACACACACACACACACACACACACACACATACTCCTCCACTGGCATCCCACCAATCGTGTTGAGAAATAACTCAACCCCTTAACATGGACAAATGTGTGGATAAGGCCTGCGTTAGGTCTGCAGAAAATTGCAGATTAATCACAAATTTCAAACAAACAGATTAGAAGAAGACTGTTGTGGTATTGAAATGGACTTATAGGATTTGTCCGTGTATACACTCTGCCGTGCTGTGTGAGATTTGGGAGGGTAAGCGAGTATGAGAGTCCGCGAGGGTGCCAAAACAGTGACAGGCCATTCTTCTGCAAACAAGTTTTCAACAAGCCCTTCTTATCTCTCGTCTACTCTCTCCTCATCTTTTCTCTTGTTTCCCTCTCTCCTCTCCTCCACTCTTCTGGTAGAGGTGCCATCTGATTACATTTCTATCAGAAATATACTTGCATCATGTAGCCTATTGGTCAGAAAGGCAGTGTACATCATCAGAAAACCGAATACAGTTATGGTGAGCCTCTGTGGCAGAGCAGCAGTTGTGTGGGTGTGTTTGTGGGGGTGGGAGGGGTGGTCCTCTGTTTCCGGGTGACCTCAATGGCCCAGGCTGCCTGTCTATTAGAGCAAGGGCTATTAGACCATCAGAAAGTGGGAGCATCCCCTCTCGCCATGGTGATAAGATCAAGGCATTCCGACGGGCCAGAGCGGTCATTACCCTGCTCTCTAGCCCATAATGTCCCTCCATTAAAACACCCTGTTGCCATGGAAAGGCAGCTGCGGCCGTTTAAGTCATTTCTTGGCCATGCTGTCTCCCCGGGTCATTGACACACACATACACTCACACACAATGCAGCAGCGACATGTCGTTCGATAAACAGTTACACATGCACACTGCTATCAGGGGCACCCCTTCTCTCTCTCTTTCTCTCGCATACACACACAGAAACATACAAGCTCTTTCGGATGTGATTCTGGCTCATTTAGGGTCATGACCGCCGGGACAGCGGGACTATCACTGAGTCACTGTCGGAGCAGCAGGGCTGAGAGAGATGACAGATCTTACAGTAAGAAGAATCTGGCTGGCTGAGTCATGATTCGGTCTGACAGAATTCAGCTGCAAACACAAACACGGATAACCAGACAGATAGGCGGCTGACAGAAACACAAACACAAACAGACACATGCACAGCACTAACATTGATCAGGATAAACAAACACCTCTGGTTGTTCTGAAGATTTTGTGTCAAACAAACCCGACCCCTTATCCTCCTAATCCTCATTTGGCCACTTACAAACTTTCTTCTGAGTCATCAGTAGACACCTCCTACCCTCAGATATACACACACATACTGACCCCTATAAACCCTGAAACTCACAATTACCTTAAAAAGTTACCAAACCCACAAGTGTTTTGTAAGGAACTTAGGAATCCTGAAGAACTATTTTACCTTATTTAGTGTTTGATTGTTGCTCTTTTTGCATTACATTTTTTATGCACCTACTCACAGATTTACTGTACTTTGTGCAATGACTATAAATAAAATAAAGAAATCTTGAAATATGAGCTAAACTTATGTAAAATAATAATAGTAATAATAACATACTAAGAACAATGCTTCTCTTATTAGATCCCCCCTCTGTTTACTATTTGTTGTCACAACATGTCATGTCTATGATGAGACTGTACAACAAGTACATATTAGCACATGGTGAATCTCTTTACAAAAAAGGCAAAATTTGATAATCACAAAATATGTAATGATCCCCTCCAGACATCTTCTAAGACATCTAAAAATACTCAGAATTAATTATTTGGAACAATAATTCAATTACTTAATTATTAATCTATCTAATTAATTCAGTTAAAAATACAAAATCTATGAAAATGCTAATATTTTTTGTTTTAAAAGATTAACTGACGCACACAAAGATCACACAAATTTCCTACTAGACCGAAAAGTCCAATCTCAGTCAGTGTGCACTCGTGGCCTCAAATGTCCACATCAAACTTCAAAACATGTACAACAAACGTGTAAAGCCAGGATTGGCTTCCGGACGACTTGTGATGTCACAGATCGAGCTTGTTAAACTGACATTGAAGGTGAGCAAAGAGAAACTTTACGCCTTCATCACATAAATGTGCATCAAACTCTGAATGTACATCATGATTAACAATGAAATCCAAACATCCAACTTAAGTAACAATAAACAAAACATATTTTTTTGTGTAAGGGGAACCTAGTACTTACAGAAATATAGTACTGGCACCATAAAAATGATATTTTAGTCATCCTAAGGTCCCTAAGCATTGCAGATACTGTTAGTCCTTATGGATGCTACTGTGCTCATGCTACTGAAGTGTGAAGAGACCAATTTGAATCAAATCAAATTTAATTTAGTTCATATTGCACCTCTCAAGGTTGCAAACAAAGTACCTCACCAATAAATGAAGAAATACATGCTACTAAAATATCCAGCATGCAATTGACTGTAGAGCTAGTTAATCAGAAATATGACTGCTGGGCAGTCAGGAAAGCAAACGGTGTCTGTTTAAACAGATTGAGAAAATATTAGTCTGTATTGACCTCTAGTGGCCAAACTGAAACATGAGGATCTAAACATAAAAGCCAGCAGTTTCAGAGTTATTACTAGTGACTCGTAGTTCTCTCTGTTTGGTGCCATTCTGAGCAGAATTCAAATGAGATTTAGTTTAGTTTCACACCTTCTCTCAAGGGAGAAGAAATGTAAAATGAAGCTTCTATTTCCTCACCTCATTTCTGTGACACCTGTCATGCCCGATTTCCTCTCCCCACTTTGTTGGAAAAGGCCAAAAAAAAGGAGGGAGGCCTTTATCTAAAATTACCAACTTAATGAAAATAGACAGTCTTTATACATTTTCTTATATGATTTAACAGGATGATTTATGCTTAGCTGACAATTTTCTTCATGGTAGCGAAAGACCTGCTGCTCAGAAAATATTATTTTCAGCGGTGGCAATGAGAGAGCAATAAATTTGACATGGATGGATCAATGATTTAGGGTTAGACACAGTAGCTTATGCTCATTACTTCACGCAGTGGTGGAAGAAGTATTCAGATCCTTTACTTAAGTAAAAGTACCAATACAACAATGTCAAAGCACTCAATTACAAGTAAAAGTCTTGCATGAAAAATACTACTTAAGTAAAAGTACATAAGTATTAGCAGCAAAATGTAGTTAAGATATTGCAAAAAGTAGTGGTTTGGTCCTTCTGACTGATATATTATTATATATGACATCATTAGATTATTAATACTGAAACATTAGATTTAGAACAGCATGTTATTGTTAAAGCTAGTGGAGGTCGAGGTAGTCTGAACTACTGTATATACAGTTAGTTAGTTTAGTCCAGTGGTTCCCAACCTAGGGGTAGGGCCCCTCCAAAGGGTTACCAGATAAATCTGAGGGGTCCTGAGGTGATTAATGGGAGAAGAAACAAAGGTGTGATGCACAAATCTGTTTTCAGATTTGGGACTGTCTCTCTAATCTTTAATTTTGGTGGAATATTTATTTTTTATCGAAATGAAACCATGTGAGAAGTTTAGAGGGAAAATCACTATTTGGTGGAGCTGTTAACTCATACATACCTGAAATGTGACCCTGACTACACACTGCTTTTTGTAAAATGTCAAAAGTGAAAAAGGTTGGAACTCAGTGGTTTCATCCTTAACAATGTGTTGTATTTTAAAAGCGTGTTATATTATCTATTGTGTCAAATATTCATCTGAAAAATGGAAACACTCGAGTGAAGTACAAGTACCTCAAAATTGTGTACAGTACTTCAATAAATGTACTTAGTAACTTTTCATGACTGACTTCAAGTTTACTTGGTGTCTCCATACAGACAGGTAAAGCTGTGGTTGCTAGGATACACTTAAACTAAGCATCTGTTTATTTTTAAATCAAAACTACTTAAATTCACTTTGTCAAGCTAGTTTCAAACAGGTTACTGTTGCCTGCTGCCCGTCTGTTAAAAACAAGTAAGTTAACTTTTATATTTTCTAAATTGTGTAACGTTACTGTGTTTGAGATCAAGGTTATTGTTGTATTGTTGTTAGTTAGCAAAGTTAGCATGCTACTTATTTAACTTCAAATATTAACTAAATGGTACATTTACACTGCTGAAATGAAATCATAGGCTACACCAGGCAGGTAACTTATACTTACCACGACACTCTGTTATGTATTATGTTGTTTATGAGCTTAAGGTGTACAGCTAACGTTACATTACTTAGATTAGTTTCACTGTTTGCTGCCTCATTTCTGCTTCCAGATTGCAGCTTCATTTAAGCTAACGTTAGCTACATGTTGTTTCTTTTGACACTCAGCAGCAGCACCGTGTGTCCAAAACAAATTTGTATGGAGCACAAAACATGACATTAGTATAAATAAATACGTAAATGAATAAATAAGTGCATAAATAAATTAATGTAGAAATACAGAAATAAATAGATACATGTAGAAATGTAGAAAGAAAGAAATGAATGTAGAAATGCATAAATAAATAAATACATGTAGAAATACAGAAGTAGCCTAAATAAAAGATAATTTGTGGACAGGGACAAAATAAATCCAAGACATTAATTCAATTATGTCCTTTTTCATTACCAAAATATATCTATTATTTATTTATTTATGCTTAATTCATTTTTTTGTGCTACAAAGTAAAGTTTCCCTCTGGGTCTTTTTTTCTTTCTTTCACTCGCACCTAGGGGATAGATGTAGCAACAATTATCTAACTGAAAACTAGATATTACTAATGTTATTATTAATACACTGAGATATTTTTAGGCCTATATTTATATGTATAGATTGCAGTATTTAATTTGTAAGCTTAGGCGATAACATTTTGGGGATCCAGTTTAGATTTAGCTTCGATGGAAGGTTGACGTCACATCAAACGAGTCACAGTGTTAGGAGTAACATGAATTATGAGCAGAAAGAACTGGGGGATTTTCCTATAATCATAGACTATTACCAGTGTACTTCCACAATACTGTAGACTCTGTAATTTTACTTTTTTACTTTCACTTAATCTCTGTCTGTGGGATATGAAAAACTTTCCAGCAAACTGAGTGAAATGGAAAGACAGTGGATTTATGATCCTTTCTGGTTCTTCACCAGTTCCATCAAGAGCAAATGAACCAACACCAGAAACGGCGGCGGCAGCTGCAGACGTTGCCTGCAGCACAGTCTGTCCAAAATACGGGACCAGGTATGTCTGGTCACCTGAATGAGCCACAAAATGCATCTGATGTTGAAGCACAGATGGCTCAGCAGGCCCGCAAAAAGATTCACGCACGTCTGAAAAAGGCTAAGTTGTTCCAGCAATACAGGTAAGAAAGCCTTCAGTTAGAACCTAAAACTACCATATTATTCAGGTTTCATGACTTTGAAAACATTTTATAGCTTATTACATTATACTGCTCATAGGCGGAACATCACAGATTGGGTAAAGTGAACTGTTAAAACCCTTATGAAGGAAAAGACTTTGTCACATGAAACATTTCTGTTCAAAAGTTCATATTTATAGTACCCTACTCCTTTGTCTCATCTTTTCTTTATAGCTTACCCTTCTGTGTTACTATTTTTATAAAGCGGAGATTAGTAATTTTCCACATAAAGTAGGAAATTCTATGCAGATGAACAGTATCCTGTAGAAACTGAAACTGTGTCTTAGTAATTTCTCTCAGTCTTGGTTTTCATCAACTATGACTGTACTGCCAAACCCGCAAACCTAACCGGCCAGACCAAAGTTCCTCTGCAGTGGCTAAGACAAGTGTCACAATGTTTCCTTTCATAATGAGTGCTCTTTCAAACTTCATTGTGCATCTACTTGTCTTCACTACTTGCCAGCATTTACACTGATTCTACTTCTTCAGCCTATATTTCTTTAGTTGATTGTGGTTAGCACCCAAAGCAGGAAGGATAACAGCAGAACACCCTTCACCCAGTGTAATTAAATCTTTATGACTGTGTGGAGAATTACTGTACATGTGGCAGTCCACTTTATGTATGATTTCATTCAAACAAGCCTTAATGTATTCCATGTTGTCCAACAACACAGGACTCAGCTAATCCCCAATAAATACGATATCACCATAACTTCAGAGCCTGCGTCAATGGAAGAGAAGATTTGCCTCACTGTATTTGAAAACACGGTAAGATGTGCTATCCGTACTAGTAAGTCATGTTTTTTAATAAGCTGAAGACCCTGTAAGATTATGAATTTAGTAACACCTTTATCTTAAACATGTGTGTTAAGTCTGAGTAGAAGCAGATAGTTTACATTCACAAAATTTTTTGTTGCCCAACATTTATGTCTCATCAATGCAAAAATAAGAGCTTATGACAGCCTCATTTATTGTATTGTGTGAGATTGTATGAGATAATAAGATGACATATTTCCTGTCCAACAGATAGTTGTGCCGTTGACTGTGAAGAACTCTGGTGTCAAAACTGTTAATTTGAGTTTTCGGGCTTCTAACTTCGTAAGGAAAATTTTCACTGTCAGAGATTCTCATGGAAACAGTGTCAAGACAATCAAGCAGCACACTCTTAGACCAGGTATGCAAGGTGATCTGTTTTGTTGGATGGCACTCTGTCATGCTTACTGTGAAATTGCAACCTCATTTCCTTCCCTATTGAGACAACTAAACTTTACAGAGTTTACAGAGAGTTAGATTAGAAGAATTAAACCAATCTTAGATATGAAAAATATAAATATTCTGTATTCATTCATCTGAGCAGTTGCCAGGAAACCAGCAGAGACTTCAGGAAGTGACTGGTCTCAACCAGCATCTAGGTGCCGGTAAACAGATTTTGTAACCGTTGAACAGAGCCAAGCTAGCTGCTTCCACCTGTTTACATTCATTATGGTGAGCTAAATTGCATAGCCGGCTGCTGGATGTAGTTACTTATATCTGTACTTACCAGACAGATATGAGAGTGGTATTGAGCTTTGCATTTAATTCTCTGCTAGAAAGTGAATAAGCACAAGGAAAAAGAACATAAACAGCACAAGCAGTGACTTTGTATTGTCTACTTTGACATGAGGATTTTTGTAACATTAAAATAAAGGTGCATAATAAATCAATAATGTAAAAAAAAAACCAACCAATTACTATTATAGAAAGAGACAATAACTTTGAGCTTTGAGACATAATAGAACCAGTAGGGTTCACTGACTTGTCATAATGAAGTACTTTTTGCCATTTTATATAATTAAAATATTTGACATTTGATACCTTTGAAAAAAAGTAATGTGTCAAGGTTAGACTCTGCACAGACAACACATTAGGTGGCTTGAACATGTAAGAGAGAAAATATTACTGTCATTGTGATTTCATGTGGTGTTAAATAAATGTATTATTTTTTAATAAATAACATAAAGGCTGAGTTTTACTCCATATTAATCCATCCATATATGCATAATTTCTTTACTGTCTCCTCTCTCATGTTGTTCTTAGGAGAGACATATAAAATCAAGGTCCACTTCCACGCTGTCCACGCAGGCTTCTATGAACAGTTGCTGGTCTTTAAGTTTGAAACGTGCCAGCAGTCGTCATATAAATTTGAGATTATGCGCCTTTTGGAAGTCACACATCATACGTCTTCTAATAAAGAGCTCCCCTCCACAGCCACAAATTCACTGTGTGATCTCCAAATAGAGAAGTCGGCAGCTACTAAAGGGTATAACAAGTTAATATCTTGTAATATTCATGTCATATCTGTTAATGTGCAGATTATGCTGTACAGTATTGCTCACAAGATAATCCAATGATCCTCTCATGGCCTTTTTTCAGATATAAATTACCACAATAGGCTGAATTACCAAAGGCTTAAATTACTGTATCTTTATACCTCTGATAGTCTCCATTCACATCCATGTCACCCATCTTAAATTTAAATTCTGCAGATTGCTGCATGTATCGGTCACTGGTATTATGAGTAATTTTTTTGTCTTTGTTTATCCATTCCAGTGTTGTATTGATGTGGCTGAAGTCTGTGGTGCCTTTGAACGACTATCCAATGGCCCAAAGTACAGAAGACTTGGTAAAAGCAGACACGTATGTATTTTCATGTACACACACGAGTTTACTCTTCACCAGATTTAATTACTTATAAGTCTATAAAGGTAAAGCAGATCGATTGTGATGGACACTGCAAAAGGTCATTTTGTAGGGTAAATGCAAGATTATTAACTCTCGATCATTTCCTCTAATGGATGGAGTTTCAGATTCAAGGTGCCTAGACTGATCTGTAGAAAGTAAAATAGAAAAGAAAATGCCACTATCAGCAATACACTTTCAGGCCAGGAACCATGGTACCATAATCTAATCACAAACCTTTTCATGTCACTGGGATTTCTTCAGGGACCTGCAGGAGACAGTTCTGAATTGGAAGAACTACTCCAGGAGATTCCACCTGCTGCTGCATCTCGAGGAGCTCCAGCTGAAGACAGAGATCGAGAAGTATAACCAGGATGATGTGACCCTGTTCAGAGACAAAAGCAGCAAGAATCTTCTCATTCTGCAGGTGAGAGACACAAAAACAAAAACTGTACTGTCACTGCTTTGGCTCAAACTTTCAGCTCAATAACTGTGTGTGTTACACACAAACCTTCTGTGTCATCAGATTACAGGTGCCACTGGAAACTCATCATCCTTGTTGCCAGGAAACCAAGTGCTGGTGACTCCTTTAGATAAGTCAGGAGGTTTTGAAAATGCAGTTTACAAAGGCTGGATCCAACATGAGGATGCAGAGAAGGTCTACCTGCAGATGTGCGAAAAGTAAGAACAGCCCGTTGTGTGAAAACAAGGAGGGATCAAATGGGATTAGATAATGAAATTCTTACTGGAAAGAATCCCATAAGACCCTGACACTGACCTTATTTTGTTGTTTGGTGGTTTGTTTGTCAATATCAATTAAATATATGATCTATCAGCATTAAATAATTAAACAGCAAGACATCCAACATAAAAGAGTCAGTTGTCTGAAAATATATAATAATACTGACACATGTTGCGAATATGAGGTATGAACTTTTATTAAATCTGAAAAACCTTGTTTCAACACTGCACTACATTAGACTAGGTATTATAGGAAAGGGGGTGGGGGGGGGCAGTCATGGAATATTTTTTCTGATCTTGTCAATCTAGAAAGGCCTCTTGGTTTCAGTGTTATTTGAAGCTCCCTCTCTTTTTTTTTTATATACAATTCTCACCTATTGTATTTCTTAGTTATACTGTCTTTAGCACCACACATGACTAACTGAATTTGCATGCAGGTTCTTGAAGCATTTCAAGGAGGGCATGAGGTTCAAGGTGAACTTCATTGTCAACCGTCTGCCCCTGCGTATCCAGCATAGAGCAGCAGCGCTGGTGCATAAGCACAAATTGAAGGAGGTGCTGTTCCCTACTGGAAACTTTTCTTCCCACCATTCATGTGTACAAAGGTCAGAATACTGCAAGGTCAAGAATCCAAGGAAAAGATACTAAACATGTGATACAGTCGAGTGCTTTTAATCATATCTCTAATATTCAGCTCACTCTGTGCATGTAAACACTGACTCTCTTAAGTATGACTCAGCCCTGATATTGTTCCTCCGCACCTCTGTCTCTCTGTCAATAGGCCTTTAGGGTCGGAGAACAACCCGGAGCAATGCGTGGCCATTGAACACATTGTAGCCGCTTCTGCAAAACCTGCCCCTTACCTGGTATTTGGTCCACCTGGCACAGGTATCGTACATGCATGTGTTTGTGAATGATGCTTAATGATTTGTCCAAACACCTAGAATAATATATTTTTTACATATATTGGTCATCAGGTAAAACAGTGACTTTGGTGGAAGCCATCAAGCAGATCATAAAAACTCAGATGTCATGCAATATCCTGGCCTGCGCTCCCTCCAACAGTGCAACTGATCACCTCTGTGAGAAGATACTGAGTGGTAATATAGGCAAGCGCAAGTTGTATCGCTTGTACGCCCTGAACTGCTCTGTGAAAAATATTCCCCAGATTATAAAGGTCAGCATACTTTTTTCGCTTTTTGACTAATTTCATCAAAAATAAACAAACCTAAAGAAGCAGCATTAAGACAACATGATTATATGACAACAGGAAGTCAAATATGCCATAGTTTCTAAGAAGGTTAATTTATGTAGCTCCACAAAGGCTGTTTAAAACATTTTACAGCTGAATGAACTCTTGAATTACATCATTGCAGTTTCACATTTGAACAAGAACATATAAATGCAAATTCATCCAGTGCATAATAGATTTATGAAGAATTCTGCATATTCACTTCCATTAAATCTCATCTATGCTATCAAACTATCAAAATTCTGGCAGCTACATATTAATGTGTATGTATATATGTACGTGTCTATGCTTTTTCATTTTTGTAGCCTAACTGCAACCTGAACAAGAAGACAAAAACACTTATGATGCCCTCTAAAGAGGAGCTGATGAAGTATAAGATCATGGTCACCACACTGCAGACTGCGGCACGGTACAGTAGCTAATGCACTATGCTGTTGTGTTGTGTTTGGTAAAACATCACAATTTAGTTTTGCCCAGTAACAAATACTGCAGGTGTAATTAATATTATTAATAATGACTGCATTTTTTCTCTCTCTCTCTTTCTCTCCAGGCTAGTTACAGGGGGGATTCTTCCAGGTCATTACACTTATGTCTTTGTGGATGAGGCGGGTCAGGCTGCAGAAACAGAGTGTATCATCCCGTTAGCAGGTGACAAACAAGTTCAGCTTGTTTAACATACAGTATATGATGTTCTATATGAGTTTTCCCTTTTACTGTTTCTGTGTTTGCTTTAAAGGTTTAGTAAAACCAAACAAATGCCAGGTAGTGCTGGCTGGAGACCCTAAACAATCAGGCCCCATCGTCACGTCCAAGTTGGCAGAGAAACATGGCATGGGTGAGCACTGTAGATAACTTAAAAACATACATCTTTACAATATTGGGTGTGTTTTTAAATGATCACTAATTTGCTTTTAAGTGCTATCTGAATGCAGTTTTTTTATTACCTGGACTTGTGGAAGTTTGAAGCTATTTACTCTGTGCAGATATGTCCTTGTTGGAGCGTCTGATGACGAACATTGACCTCTACAAGTCACATGAGACACACGGGTTCAACAGTTGCTTTGTCACAAAATTATTGAGGAACTACAGGTGTGGTAGTGGTGATGCTTGACTTTATTTCTTTATCTTCCCTCAAAGTTACTTTTAAACCACTTTTCGATATCTCCCTTCTCCTTTTATACCTTCTTTTCCTCTTCACTTTTTCTCAGGTCACATCCTGCAATTCTGAAAATCCCTAATGAGGTCTTTTATGAAGGACAACTTCAGCCTTATGCTCCTAAAGAGATTTGCAGTCAATACTGCAAATGGAAACACTTGCCCAAGAAAGTAATATAGACACACAAACACATACATGCAATGCTTTGCATCTCTGTCCAAACCCTAGTCTCATTTCTCTTTCTGTGTCTTAGGGTTTCCCTTTGATCTTCCATGGCGTGGCAGGGACTGACGAACGTGCCGCCAACTGCCCCTCTGTTTACAACACAGCTGAGGTGGAAGTGTTGAAGGAATACTTAAAAGCCCTTATTGACTATCTTCACAAAAAGGGTGTTACACAAATTGGACCTGGAGAAATTGGCATCATTGCACCATACAGAAAACAAGTGAGTGTATTCTCTGACAATAATGTATAGATATGTTAATGGATCTGTAAGTCAGCCTTGCTGTCATTTCTTCCCACAGGCCACAAACCATTCAACAAAAAAATAATTTTTGCAGTTAGCCTTGTGGCAACGACATCTTATTCAAATACTGAACCATTAGTGGTACTTTCTGTGCCTATGATGGTGACCATGGGTAAGAGGAAATCAAGGTTTTGACAAGGGTAATCTTGTTCACATCATCCAATTTTTGTGTGCTAATAGGTGGAGAAAATCCAGATCGCCCTTCAGATGGACAAAGATCTCAGAAAGGAAAACTTAGAAAACATATTGGTATGGCGATGCAAAGTAATTGTATCTTTGTGAAACACATGTAAGAGAGATTTTGGAACTACACTATACAAACCTTGTATTCATGTTTTTTATAGGTCGGTTCGGTGGAAAAGTTTCAGGGTAAAGAGTTCAATGTTATTCTGGTGTCTACAGTCCGCAGCAATCCCAAACTGACGGCACACAAGCAGCGATTCACTCTGGGCTTTGTTAATAATGAGAAGGTGTGTAACATTACACAATAACTCAAGACAAAACATATATTTCTTACAGTAAGCCAGATGCATATTAATACTATATTAAACTACTAATGTCCACAATGGTAGCAACAGTAGGGCACAAACTGAAATTATCTCCTCAGAGGTTCAACGTGGCAATGACCCGAGCCCAAGCTCTGCTGATTGTGGTGGGAGACCCCAGAGTCTTGAAAGCTGACCAACTCTGGAACAAGTAAGGCCACAAGTCCTCATTCAGTGTTAACAGTCTTTCAGTGGAGAAGAATGGGTGTGACAGCCTATTGTGCTGAACTCTATTTTTAGGTTTATCCATTACTGCTCGAAAGAAGGGGGTTACCGTGGCATTACAGTCTCTGCTGAAGAAGAGAGTCATCAAGCCTCAGGTAATAGGCACATTCATACACACACACGCACACACACACACATTGTACTGTACGTTTTTCTTCTGTCAGAAATTACCTGGAAGACTAACGGGTGTTTGGGTTCTTTCCTCTTCCTCCCTCATTCTCTGAACTGCTCTCTACAGCGGAGAGTGATTCAGCAACACAGCAACCACTGTTGGAGTAACCAACATGCGGAACACTCTCATCTTTAGTTCCGGTATTTGGCGTCAAAAAGAGTAAGAATAAAAAACTAGATGAGAAACTGAACCTGTAGTGTGAGGTAACATGTCATTTTCATTCAGGACACGGATGTAGGACAGTGCTGCCTGTACTGAATTCTCTATTTGTATATTATACATCCAAAATATATGTTATACATTTTTTAAAATTTTTAACTATTTTTAATGGTACACAAATATGGATGTAGTAGCTAATGGATATTAGTGTAATAAGTTTCCCGTTAGCCAGACTTTGTAAGGAAACCCTCATATTTAACAAACAAACATTTAACATCATAGAATACAGTTCAAGTAGAGTACAGTATATTTTTTTTGTATCACTTGTTTCGAAGGCACACCCCAAACCTGATCACAGCCATACGTGATGTAAAGCCGGGCTACAGTTAGGCCAGTCTCAGTTTTATTTTATTTGTCTATTTTTGACCTACATCCTGTTTCTCTTAATCACTTACTCATGAATTCAAATGAATAGTGAAAACAAAATATGTAATGAAAAGACATGAAATGCAAAGACTTGTTAAAGATCCTGTGGAGATGTATCAAGTTTCAAGTTTCATTATGAGTTGACATTGTACTACCACAGGGCTGGGTAATTTCCGCAATTATATTTGTGGCATGGCAGTAGGCTGTGATCTGAAATATGATGATGATTCTGTATTTAAGAACCTTCTCTTCTTTTTTTTTTTTCTTTTTTTTTTTACAATTTAATGTGTCTAAGACCATCTTCTGCTGCACGTACAGTCATTTAAAGGATAGGTTCACAGGTTTTCAAGTCTGTCTAAATACAGCAGTCAGGGGTTTAGGTGATGATGCCAGTGGTGAGGAGGTAGATGCCATAAAGTCTCTACAGGGTAGGAAAGCCCCAGGTCAGATAATTATGGCCCTAACTGCTATAAGAAGTTTCAGGATCCTCTGAAAACTCCACTCACTCTAAAAAAAAAAAAATACAATTGTGGTGGTATGTTATAATCTAACATAATCCAATATGCAAAAAATTATCAAAAACAGGGCTTGATTATCTTTCTAAACACAGAAAAGGCTTTCAATCATGTAGAATGGCTTTGGCACAGATTTCATTAATGGGATTAAGTTAATATACCAATCACTCAGTGCTTCTGTAATAGTCAATGGATTAGAATCGCATAACTTCATGCTAAGCAGATCAATCCTTCAAGGAGATCCTCATATCACCACTTATCTTCGAAATGGCCATTGAACCATTGGCCGAGGCCGTCCGTAGCCACATCAACATCTCAGGGTTCCACATTAAAACAACCACTGACCAGAGTAGCATCGACATGGACAACGATTTATTATTTATTACGAATCCTTTACAATCAGTACCCACTTTAATGGTCAACCTGAGGATTCACATACTAATGATTTGTACTGTATGTAATGTAAGATTTAACATTACCTCCACATTCAAAGTTGCAATCGATAGAAAGCTGACGACCATCTTTTTATTCTGCTGGATTTCATCCTCCAGTCGGTGGATGTTGCCCTCCTGTCGTGAGTAAACCAGATTATAGTTCTCACACACAGCCATGTTGTTGAAATATTTGAAAACAGGCTGATGCTAGCAAGCAGATTAGCTGCTAAGCAACCAGGCCACATTACTCCCAATAATCCCACAATCCTACACGGCTCGTTTTGGTCACAAATCTGAATATAAAGGTGAGCTGGTCTACATGGGGTAAATCAGGGGTTGAGTTGACTATTACAGAGAAACAGTTAGTATTGTGTAATTCCATTGTAATTGCTTGTTTAGTTTTCTCTCCCATAAATTCTATAAACTCTTCACAAATTGTTGAGGATAAATATAAAACACTGCCCCTAACCATTTGTCCAAATGTTCTCATGTGTTCTGCCAGGAATACACAATATGCATGTAAGATGCTCATTTTCTAAGACTCGTACAGTCTTGACACTGTTTGAAAATCACTGCATTAATCACATAGCTGTGTGCTTCAATCATATATTTGCGTGCTTAGTAGACGAAGGACAACTGTTAAAATCACAGAAAGACATGGATCTGAGGGAAAGAACTGAGTGTGCAACAGTTTATGATTTTAAGAAGGTCACAGATAGACACTTTGTTGATATCGAAGACATGAGCTGTGGATAAGCACAGCACAGGCTTGACCTTGATTAAACAGTATCATCACACTGAGCACACAAACACAGCACGAGTATAAGGCCCAGTCAGATGCACAAAACTTGCATACCATTGATGAAGAAAAGTATTGAATCTCGTGTCCACAAGATGTACTGAAACTTGGCTGCATGTCCTGGGGAGTGTGTGTGTGTGTGGTTTCTGTCTTATGATATAAGATATGATATAAGAATTACAACTGATTTATGGTCTAAAAATTTTGAGCTTTCATCCATATTTAAACATTATGTTGTAGACCTTAAAGTCATTTTCACAATTAAATATTGTATTTATTGTTAGTGTGTTTTATCATTATTATCACCAGTAACAAAAGCGTTGCTTACTCACTAATGTGACGTTTTGCTCGTCTACAGATATAACAGGTTTTATACAGGCAATTCATTTTAGTTAATTTGCTGATTCACTGACTGACTCATCTAAATAAAATGTTTTTAAAAATCTCGGGTTAGGTTTCGTTTCTCCTGAGAGTGTGTTTGGTCATGACACACCGCCCTCGTGGACTGCCCAGGAATATTAATCCAGTTTCGGGGATTTCCTCCGAAAGTATTGGAGGTAAATGTAGGAAAGATGTCTTTTTGTTTTTTTAGGTTAAGAGTAGGACATACAGGTCTCATTGCTACTTTATATACCATGAGAAAGTGAGATGTGAGACTTGTGACTGTTGAACATGTGCTAACAGGTTGTAGGAAGTTCAGTGTAGAGAGAAGTAGGCTGAAGGAAGCTGGTAGATATGGGAAGGCAATGGAGCATCAAAAGTCTGTAAACAACTACAGGTTCAAATGGATTTAAAAAAACATTTAAGCGAAACAGGTTTAATATCCAGAACATAACTTTTTCCGTTTTGTTGTTGTTTAAAGTCGTGATTTTACACACTCTGATACAGCAAAAAGGCGGCAAGCACCTTTAACATTGGTTTTAGTCCGCCAGTAAAAACAAAAGAAGAATAGGAAGAGGATATCCTGCGAGATGATGCACACATGACCACAGATACATCCAGATGCTGCTGTAGCACGAGATTAACGACACGACACATCCACTTAAATTCAGGCGCGAGGAGGGTGATCTCCACAACCTGCGGGTTTCGATAAGCAACACATCTCGGACTTTTGTCGTGTTTGTATAACGTTGAACATAACGTATTTTTCATCATGGTTAAGAACTCGTTATTATTACGCTGCTTTATTGGACGCGACTTCTTTGCGTATTTGAAGGAAACCGATCGAGCATCCATCACTAACAGAAAACAGCTCAAATACATTTACGACACTGAGTTTAGGGCCAGGTGAGTTGATCATGGAGCTGCCGACATCTGTATGTATGACAGTTTTATAAATATGTACGAAATGTAATGTTTCTTTGTGTGTGTGTTAGGAATGAATGGACCAGAGATCCAGACTTTAGTTCAGTCCTTTATGCCCTGAGATACAATAGGAAAGTAATAAGAGATGGAGACATCATTTACTTCAACTCTTCGGTAAGTGCACTTTTACATACTACGCTGAAGCTTCCTATTCGGGATTAAGGGGAAAGTTTAGGGAAACATAATAATAATAATAATATTTAACGACTGAATCTCCGTTTTTTTTTTTTTTTTTTTTTTTTTTACCACTTACACTTATGAAAAAGTGTTTGATCTTTTGCTTATGAAAACACAAAAAGGGAGATTTCACTGATATATCTCCATCTACATCACATTAGACCAGGTTTAGATTATATCACTATATTTTGGTTTGTCAAATCTTAATTGACAAGTCTAAATATTATAGTGGTTTTTTATCTGGACCTGTTGGTCTGGATGGGGAAAAAAGCAGTGAAATCACCGTTTTCTCAGTTTTCAGATATAGAAAGAAGGTTTCACAAATCTGAAACTTGAAGACTCTCTGAAGTCTCCTTGTTAATCTAGTCCAGATTTGACAAGTATAAGTATAGTGGTATTTGAAAACTTCTAAACCTGGTCTAATGTGGTTTGGATAGAGAAATATCAGATTAATCGCCCTTTTTTAAGTTTTCATAAGCTAAATAAATTTTTCACAAATCTGAAAGCGGGTTTAAACAGCTTTTGCTACGATGTGTAAGACTTTTTCGTAAGTATGAATGATAGTAAAAAAAAAAACTAAAAAACAATGGAGAATCCGTCACTAAATGTCATTATTGATCAATTTTCCCCTTAACCCTGAATCAAAGTTAATGTCAGCATTGTCTTTTAGATCACATTTTGGGGAAGGTATGAAGCAGCAAAAAATTTAAAAAGTTAAAAAATTAAATTTAAAACACAGCCAATCATTGACATTTACACACACTTCAGCCAATGGGACACCTTCAAAGATAATCTGGATGATGTGGCCAATCGTTGTCTCAGACTGGCAGAGAGGCAAGGGGAGTGTCCAATAAGGGACATGGATTATACCATATTTGGTTCATAAAAAGGAGAAGTGCAACTAAGGGGTGGTACTTTGTGGCTTGTATAGAAAAGGCCTTAACTCAAAATGTGCCTATTTGATGTGGTATACTTTCAAAAAAACTTAAATTATTATTTTTTTATAAAGTGCTATATATAGAAAGAGTAGAATAGAAGGAGCAACAAGGTACATCATAAAAATACATAATAAAAACCTACTAACTACAAAACCAAATAAATAAGAGATATTTAAGAACCATTAACCAACCATTCCAACTAAAGACCCAAACAAATACACACCTCCCTTCATGCTCCTTTCGAAACTCTGAAGTTCATGGACGTCTATTGCCAAGGCAACGACCAAAAGAGAAATGTGGCGGAATCCAGAGCGATGCATCAGCTGTAGAGTCGCTTCTGTTCTTCAGACTTCTGTTCTTGTGTGTTTGTACTGATACAATTAATAAGTTCAATACACATATACAGCAGGATATTTGTGTGATCTAAACAGTCGCCTGTTCAGATTACACTTCAGTAAGTGTGACAGAAACAGACTTGGAGCATTAAAAAACGAGAGGGGTGTCCATGGGACTGTCTCATATTCAGTGTGGATTGATACATTTAATAAAAAAGGAAGCGTATTGGTTCTGTGAGAAAACACTTCCTTTGTGAATTAGCCACAGCCTCTCTCGCTCTCACCATTCAATGGAGACGAGAGACAGTCATGTCCTCACACAGACAGCTGCTCCCATTACTTCCTCCTGTCCTGTGCATGATCATGAAAAGCCCCTGCTGCTGATTAGCTGGAGTAGTATTGTGTGACTCTCTGAGCCAATGTGTTTACATGCTCATTTACAGAGCCAGGACTGTGCATGGATACCAGTATATATATTACCACATAGACACTGTATCATATAGAAAACATTTTTTATTTTACAGGTAATTAAGTCCTTAATGTTAATGGTCTTTCCTTTGGTAGGGTGGTTAAAAGACTTAAGGCTTTTGTTATTGTAAAGTGAGAGTGGCAGAGCCTGTGTGCATCTTGCTCAGAGAGGTCAAAAGAGCAGAGTGTCAGAGCAGAGCTGAGAAAAAGGATGTGTTATTCTTGCTGAACCCCACTTCAGACCATAAAATCAGGATTTAACACAATGTCTGTGAGGGGCTGTTTCTGTCACTGTTGACGACAGCCAATGCTGTCCATTATCTGATGAACGATCTCTGACCTTCTTAATGAGGGACAGTTCCACACTATAATACGTTTAACGATCTCTGGACTTAACAGAACTGAACGAAAGCCTTTTAACTTTTTCCCACATTAGCTTCTTATGATAACATCCTTACATATAACTTTGAATATTATAATGTAACCACATAACCAATGAAATGTTTTTGAACAATATATGCATGATATGTGCAGATAGCTGATGGGACAGTCATAGTAAGATCTCCCCTTTGTCCCGTGTATTAAAGGACCTGTATCCCTTGGGGGGAAAAGTTGGTAGACAGGTTTTTAGTTTCCTTTGGTAGATATTTTGATATTTTTGCTTGCTGTTTTTTGTACTTTGTACTTTACTTTACTTTAGTGTATTCCGATGGTCAGCAGTGTAGAAAGGTGCACATGAGACTTTGATGTCTTAAAGCTGAAATTGTTCATTAAAAGCACTTGGTCAAGTGGAGAAGCAAAACAGAAAACACCAGAATGTTCTGCTCCGATGCTGTCTCTTTCCGATTCTGTCTGAAAAATTAGTCTGATTAGTTCACTAGTTTCTAAACAAAGAAATGCACTTTACCCGTGACAGTTTAAGTCACATTGCATGGAATTTCAGCAGTTTGGGGTTGAGCATATGACTGTGTCATCTACCTATCCGTGTTGTCTAGGAAGGCCTCCTCTGACCTTGGTAACCATGGCAATGCTGATATACCCTCTATCAGAGAGGTTTCGGCCTTCCCCAAACAGGCGGAGTGTCAGTCACTCGGACAGCCAGAGTCTCAAGGAGAAGATATCTCCTTCCTGATTAAGAATTACAGTGTGACCTCAAAGCCAAGCTTGACCCAAGTTGTAAGCCCTAAGATGGAAAATTCCATAACAAGGAAGAGAGGACATCATCTTTTTTTGTTACATGTACATTGTGAAAATGTCTTAAAGGCCATAGTTAAGTGTGAATCTCAGACATGCAAAGTTACCATTTAAAAACTGTCAAAATGCTACTAGCATGGGGATTGGTCTTTTCCAAAGTAAAACACATGATCAATATTAGTCTTCCAAGAGATAATAAAAGGGAAAGGCCTAGACACACTGGAACATTTCCTTAACACCAGAGCAGTGGGAGCAACCTCTACCACTTTCCTAGTTAATTGGCATTTCCTAGTTAATTTCTCTCCTTTTCTAGAGAAATTACTTTTTTTTTTAATGACATACCATACCTCCAGACCTCTGGGCACTGAAATGGTACCTAGTTTTGCCTTTGTCTTTTTTTTTTTGGTCACCTGGAAGAACAAATGAATGAACCACATAAAAACCTTCTTATTATCTCTTTGAAGAATTTTACTGAACAATGGGACACTCAGTAACCTGATAGATGTATTTTCCATCCTAAGACAAGACTGACGTGAAGTGATCTTCTGCACAGATCAGAGCTCTGTATCTGGACCAGTGGGGCCATCAACCAGAGCAGAACCGTAATGGAGCAGCCATTCTCGGGCCAGAAGAAGCAGTGTTAGGGGTTCGAGCCAGGAGGGAAATGGCCAGTCTATTGATGAACAGGCTCAGGATGGACAGGTAAGATGATCAAATAATGAGTCAGAGTGTTTGTTTTGAGTGCTGCAAGAGAAGTTTGTTCTGTTATTTTGTTTTGGTTTGTTTTGTTTTACATTTTTGACAAATATGAAGTTCTTCTGCTATTTCCTATTACAATGCAATCTGCCCCAGCCAACGGTCACATTAAAAAACAAAGTTCCTCTTGGAGCAAGGCACACAGGGTTAATTTACTCGTGTGATCTGGCAAAAAGCAGACAGGACAGAGTGAAGTGTTACAGCAACAGTCCTCAATGTTGTGAATTATATAGCTTCTTATTGAACATGTACTTGTCATTAACCTGTGTCACTGGCCTTGCATTCCCTCTGCTGCTTGTATTTCTATGCGCATATAAAACAAGAATATGATTGAAGGGATACATGTGAATCTGTGATTTAATGCCTGTAACACAGAGTATCGCTACCTTTGCACTCACAGGGCTCCGCTCATCTATGACAAACATGGCGTCAGGATCACATCCGACCCTCAGTTTGAGGATGGGACACTTTACTTGTCATCCGAAATCGCATCTGAGGTATTGATGTTAGTTATGGAGGTATTTATGGTTGTGTTAATAATGTGAAGCTCCACTGCATTGATCGGTTTTTGGTTACTTTTTTACCAGTACGTGGTAACACTGACTGTGGAAAACACAGGAAGAATACCTGTGTATTTCACCTACTACACCCCACTGCGCTGGCTCAGATTCTTCACTCTAAACGATGAGCGCAGAGTGAGCAGGACAAACCCTCTCATTCTAAACCCAGGTGATGCAAAAATCAAATTAAGTTTCCTATTATGAATGTGAATGTGTGATGTGATATTTTGCTCCACTGAGAGATAATAATGGCTACAATAAGGCTCTATGAATGTACAAATATTGTTATGTTCTATTCTCAGGTGATGGCTATGAAATCCAGGTTCGATTCCACTGCACTTTGGTTGGTTCCTATCGAGCCACACTGGCCTTTGAGTTTAAACCAGCCCTGCACTCCACTCCATTCCACATTGTGCGTTTTATTGAGGCTGAATGTATGACCACCACATTTTTTTCAGGATCCCCACCACATGCTCACCACGATGGCAACAACCATTGCCAGAGGTGTATGTTGTTTTACAACACTTTTGTGGACATTGCTCCCAACATACGTAAAGTATTGGATCGCAGAACCATCAAGCAGGGT
The DNA here is from genome assembly GCA_029490765.1 of Euthynnus affinis. Lineage (NCBI taxonomy): Eukaryota > Metazoa > Chordata > Actinopteri > Scombriformes > Scombridae > Euthynnus > Euthynnus affinis. The sequence goes on along the minus strand of CM055841.1, from coordinate 18,611,641 downwards.
GATTCTCACCTGTGGTATGATGCTCGTAAGTTAAGAACCACTGCGAGCACAGCAAAGAGGGTCCCCATCAGCGGCAACCCTGAAAACTACATCAGACAGCACCTCTACCCCAGTTTCCATGGGAATGCAGCAACTCACAATGGTTTAGAAAGCGAGGCATTGGCCCGTCAGTGGCTACAGAATCGCGGGTATGTTGTTACCCGCAGAGGCACAGTCGTGTGTCCTAGGGAGCCTTGGCTGTCAGCAAGCCCTGATGGAGTTTTGAACTCAGAGGAACTAGTGGAGATCAAAAGCTCTAATGAGTCTTTGGAGGACCTGATCAGAAACCCGAGGTACGACGTGAGGATGGTTGAGGGGACATATCAGTTGCAGAAAAATGGTCAGCGGGGCTTCTACATGCAAGTACAGCTTGGCATGTTCTGCACGGGGCTGAGGTCCTGTCAGCTGCTCATCTGGACTCCATCACAGCCACTTTTGCTACCAGTTCCATATGATGAGCAATTCTGTGCCGAGACTGTAACTAGACTTAAAATCTTTTATTTTAAGTATATGCTCCCTTATGTGTCAGATGAGTTTGAGGAAGGCTGCCTGTTGCTTTCTTATGAATATTTGCAGCTTTGTAGAGAGTAAATATTTGTTGTCACCCACTAAACTGTCTCTCCTCTCTCTCAGGAGTCACTGATACTGACACTGATAATTCATCATGGTGCTATCTTGAACTGTGTTCAACCTTCATCAATGAGAGCCACTGCTAAAGATTTTTTTTTCCTCATATTAGGTCATACGCTCTTTGCGTGAACAGCCATTATTGTCAAAATAGCCTTTTAAACTTTTTCCAAATTAGCATTAGCTGACATCATCTTTACATATATCTTTGAATATGAATATGTATGCATGTGCCACATAACCAATGAAATGCTTTTAAACAATATATGCACATATGCAGATAGCTGGACAATCATAGTAAGACCTCCCCTTTGTCTGTGTATTAAAGGACCTGTATCCCTTGGGGACTAAAAGGTTGGTAGACTGGTTTTGAGTTTCCTTTGGCAGATTTTTTCTATATTTTTGCTTGCTGTTGTTTGTACTTTGTACTTTTGTACCGTTCTTTTGTACTGAATAAATCCAAGTGGATCATCTTGATCTCCTGAAAGACAAAAACGTCTCATCTTTTGAACTTCTAAACTTAACTCATCCAAGGCTTCTTCAACTACATTTCGGTATGGTCCCTGGCTAACTACCTATTCTCTAATGTGTTAATAGTGCTATTGGATCTCAAGAGAGAGGACCCAGCGTTAAGAAGGGTTAGGACAGGAGCCACCAAATCAGGGTAAAGCCTAGAACGGGGGGTGTGCCTGCCCATGGTGCAGAGGCTCTCTGTCAGATGGTAACAGACTTCTAGAAGAGACCTCTTCAACATATACTGATTTCACTGATAATAATTTACCATGTTATTGTTATAATCCAGTGATTAGAGAGACTGGAAGATGGTTCTCATTCTTGCTCACCCCCAGTCCGTTACTACATTTGCGTAAATCCTTGACAAAACCTGACAACCTAGCTGATAGGCAGGGGGTGGCGTAGTAGTCTTAGTAACTTGAGGTCATTGATGTATTATAAATGCTAGATACTGGACTAAAGATGGCACCAATTCAGTCCTATAAGAATTTCTCAGCTGGTGCATATACCCAAAAAAGTTTCTGGCTTCCAGGTTTGCTTTCATGTTGTGCGGCCCACCGAATATGCGCAGTAGTGTTTCCTCCATAGCCACACCCATGAGTTCCCCCTCGGCCCATAGATTTACATTGTGACAATGTTGCAGATTTTTAAATCACTTTTCTCGCTTTAGGAAAGTTTTACAAATATAAAATCTCCATGAATCAAGCGTTCATATTACAAAGAGTCATAATTGACATTGTTTACAGTTTGAGGTGTCCTGTCAATAGTTTTATAGGCGTCTCTTTTACAGTGGTGGTGTATGGGGAAAATGCTTTTTGGGCAGCAGGGGGATTTTTCACTGCAATACCGCAAGTGACCACTAAGAAAAATTGGCTGCAAGGCTGAGCAGCAGAGCCCTATCTAGCTCTTATGATACATTCATGCTTGAGCTGCATGGCAGTTCTTGTGAACAAATAAATAGCACCAGACCAATAGGAATGTGTGTGTTCCTGTTTACACCTCATGATGGGTATTCCTGTTTTGCCCTGCAACACTGCATTTTTAGCTAACACAGCAGCTATGTTAGATGAAGTCAGAAAGAATAAGTCAGAGACAGGTCAAGAATGTGTCATCTTGATTTAAGGATGTCCAGCTGGCCCCCAATAGGGGAACTGAGAAAAAGGTCATGACGTTATCTGTGGAATCTGCATGTAAAACAATAGGAGAAAATATAAACACCCATCTATAAGGTACATAAACCAGCTGTAAGTGCTCCATAAGCCTTTCCTCTGTAACCTCACTTGTGTGTTGCACTGTGAAACACTCCTTCTTGTACAAGAAAATGAATTCAACTTAAACTTTGATGCTTCGGATCTGGTCTCCATTATTTAAAGGTCATTAAGAGGAAATTCTTTTGACACCTAGGCTCCTAAGCAGTGGCCAGATTGACACTTGTGTTAGATTGTGGAGTTAATCAAAACCAGCTAACAGAGATATCACACCCCTTTCAGCCTCTTTACATTGGCTCCCTGTTTGTTTTAACATTGATTTAAGAGCTTTTATTGTAATGCATTAGCTTATTTTTACCTGCACTGCCTGCTTATTTTACTTGATTTTATTTGTTTTTAACTTCATGTTTATTATTCAATTTTTTTTAGATAATTCAATTCAATTCAATCCAATTTTATTTATATAGCGCCAAATCACAACACAAAGTCATCTCAGGGCACTTTTACATGGAGCAGGTCTAGACCACGCTCTTTAATGTGTTTATTTTTTATGGCTTTTTTGTTTGTTTGTTTGAATCTCTCTGTTTTAAATGTGTTTTGTTTTCATTTTTTAAAGGTACTACATAAATAAAGTTTATTATTATTAATAATTTTATTATTGTCTGCCTCTGTGTGTCGTATGTGGGGTGTCTCAGGCATAATTTGAACAGGCACTACAGTTCATCTAATCAACTTCAGTTAAACTCAAAATTGTAGTCTCCAAATATTCTGCGTGTGAGGCGTTTAGGGAGCAACAGACCACAATGTATAGACAGAAGGATGGAGCGCGCCTTAACGTTAATCTCTACGTTAGAAATTATATTAGTACGAAAGTTTCACAGAGCTGTTCAGACAGAGAAATTATTTGGTCAATATTTGTTTTCGGTTTCGTTTACTTGGCTTTCAATGCGTTAGGTTTCGTTTCTCCGGCTGGCTGTGCGTGCATGTGCACTTGCTTTAATCTCCAAACATGACCAAGCATCGCAGTTTCAGTGGCGCTGCCCCGTATCACGGGACACAGAGCGAGACACCGCCCACAGCGACTGTCCTGGAGTACAAATCAAACCGAGATGCGGACGCAACAACCTGTGTTTCGCTGACACACAGCCATATTCAGGTGAATATCCTGCTCGTTGTCGTGTTTGAATAACTTTGAACATACACATTTTTGATCATGGTTAATATGAAGTTATCTTTACGCTGCCAAATTGGACTCGACTTCTTTGAGTTTTTGAAGGAAACTGATCGAGCATCCATCACTAACAGAATTGAACTCAGAGACATTTACAACAATGAATTCAGGGCCAGGTAAGTTGATCATGTAGCTTCAGACATCTGTAGGCCTTTGTATGTATAACAATTTTATAAATGTGTCCGAAATTATTTATTTCTTTGCGTGTGTTTTTTTGTTTTAGGAATGCAGGATCCAAAGACCCAAACTTTGGTTCAGTACTTTATGCCCTGAAAATCTCCAACAAAGTAACAAGAAGAGGAGACACTATTCGCTTCACCTCTTCGGTATGTGTAACTTTTCATATTTTAGGCGTATGAGCCTGTTTCAATAGGTGTGTTTTGAAGGAAAAATAAAAATAAAGACAAATAAAAGAATAATGAAAAAAAAAGCGTTATTTTTAGATTAGACAAGTTTAAATATTATCACTTAATTTAAAGTCAACTCTCTCCAGCAATATCTGGTGATTAAGTGGAAAAACAGACTCATCTTTGTTATTTTCAGGTCTGAATTTGACACAAAATGGTTTAAGTGATTGTCTTTAATTGGCACAAATCAGCTATACAATATTTTAGTAGCATCTGAGCTCGTGCTGGTGAACTTAGTGGTGAATCAGATGAAACTTAAAACAAACAAGTGCTGTAGGATGAGTGCATCCTGCATATCTGTTTATTAATTACTGTCATTAACTAATTCTATTTTAAGGTTAAAGTCTATTACACATCTGACCACATCATAAATTGCTGCTGGGCGTGGTCAGGAACTTGTTGGACTAGTGATTACATGAGAATAGAAACACATGTTTAAAAAGACTTGAAATATATTGTCGTTTTCTCATTTTAAAAAAAAATTCAACTTTGGTGAATTAAATGCTTCTCAGGTGGTTGAGAATGTTCTATCGTTATTTTTTTCAAGCTTTTAGATGATGCTAAAAATAATTATCTCTTTTCAGAGATTGAATATTCTCAGTCGATAACAACAATGTGTCATTTTGAAAGCAAAGTCTTTCATCAAGCCTCACTGACTTGCAGAGTCACTGTTTTTGTAAGGACTGCGTGGTTTCACTCAGGATACTCAGTAACTTGATAGATGTATTTTCCATCCCAAGACAAGACTGACTTGCAGTGATCTTCTGCACAGGTCAGAGCTCTGTATCAGGACCAGTGGCACTCATCCAGGGGCAGTCAGCTGCAGCAAACCCAGAATGGAGCGGCCAGTCCTGGGCCAGTACAGACTGGCACCTCAGCAGAAGAAGCAGCAACAGGGGTTCGAGCCAGGAGGAAACTAGCCAGTCTATTGATGAACAGGCTCAAGACAGACAGGTAAGAGGTAGGGATGTAAGCATAAACTGCATAAGCATGGCTAACAGGTTAGTAGTCCTCAATGTTGTCAATTATACAGCTTCTTATCAAACATTTACTTGTCATTAACCTGTGTCACTGGCTTTGCATTCCCTCTGCTGCCTCTTTCTATTTCTATGCACCTGCATAAAACAAGATTATGATTGAAGGGATACATGTAAATCCATGATTTAATGCCTGTTACACAAAGTATCACTACTTTGCACCCGCAGGGCTCAGTTCATCTCCGACAAATGTGGTGTCAGGATCACGTCCGACCCTCAGTTTGAGGATGGGAAACTTTGCTTGTGTGTGGAAAACACATATGAGGTATTGATGTTAGTTATGGAGGTATTTATGGTTGTGGTTGTGGTGCAAGCTCCACTACATCAGATTTTTTTTTTTTAACAGTACGTGGTAAATCTGACTGTGGAAAACACAGGAACAGAACCTGTGTATTTCACCTACTACACCCCGCTGCACTGGCTCAGATACTTCACTCTAAATGATGGACGCAAAGTGACCAAGACAAACCCTCTCACTCTAAACCCAGGTGATGCAAATATCAAATCAAGTTTTCTATCATTTGAATGTGTGATGTGATATTTTGCTCCACTGAGAGATAATAATGGATATAATAACGATCTATGAATATACAAAACATTGTTATGTTCTATTCTCAGGTGATGGCTATGAAATCCAGGTTCGATTCCACTGCAGTTTGGTTGGTTTCTATCCAGCCACACTGGCCTTTGAGTTTCAACCAGACCTGCACTCCACTCCATTCCACATTGTGCGCTTTATTGAGGCTCAGTGTATGACCTCTTTAGGAATGGAACTAGCACCTGTAGCCCCTTACAAACCTCGCTCCCTTCCTGCCTTTATCCCTGAACCTTGTTGCACGATTGTGGATGGGCAGCGACCTGAAGGGTATCAAAGTTTACACAATACTCTCTTGAATATAAAAGGTTTGTAAAATGAATGTTGTCTCATTGTGATGCATCCAACCTTTTTCATTTACTCTCGTCTTATCAGGCTCTCTGTGATTCAACTAAAAAATGAAGTTATGCTAAGAGATTATAAAATACCACCATATATGAACCAGCTCATCCAGTCGCTGAAGAAGTGTACTCCCTATTCTGATAGAAGGTAAATTCACTTCAGTTTTTTACATCTTTTCCAGCTACACTGTAGGTCAGTAGTGATACATAACAGCCCACTTTCTGTTCTACGATACATACTGTTATAGATAACTTGAGCTAGTCAATTCAGAAATTCCAGGATGTATGGATGTCTTATGCAAAAGGTTTTATTGACAGAAACAAACTTGATTGACCAAGTAGATATTAGTAACACTTCAAAGTGAAATGCTCTGCAAATGTGAAGGAAAAGAGTTGAACCACTTTAAGTTATTCAGGCAGTGCTCAAGTGACCTTGTCCCTAGTCACAACATCATTATAAGATTATTTACTTCAGCACTGTCTCTATGACAGCAATCACAAAACCAGGTTGGCTTGAACAGGAAGAAGACAGCTGTCTGTCCTTCACTGTCTGGTTGTCTAAGGAGCATTCATACATGGCACATACATGAAAATAGGAGCATTTGAAACATATATGAAAATTCCTTCACATGTATGCTGCCGTACAATTTGTTTCTTCTCATTTTCTCTGTTTAGAATCGCCTTGCTGCAATGTCCCTTGAGCTGGGAGAACTACACTGAAAAGTTCCAGCTGCTGCTGTATCTGGAGGAGCTTCAGATGGAGGTGGACATCAGGAGATACAACATCCCCAACAATGACAGAGAACACGCCATCTTAGAGAGAGATCGGACCAACAAGAAACTTCTCATTCTGAAGGTTAATATGTGTGGCGCTCATTCACTTACTCGCATAATCAGTCTTTCCTTTGCTTCACTTCTTGCACAATTTTAAAATGCTACACATAGCTACCTGTGAGGAAAGCATTGGTGATTATATGATTGTGTTGATTTAAACCAGAGCTTTGAGTTTAATTTAAAGCTGTTCGTGATTTTGTCATTTTCATACTCTTATGATGTTAGATGTTAAACATGGTCAAAGTTCTAAAACTTAAGGTGAACGTGTGTAAAACTGCTCCCTGAAAGTCAAAAGCCAGGAGTGTGATGATGGTGTGAAGTAACGTGGGATCATGGGAATTGTTGTCTTCATGAAACAACTAGCTTCTCCAGGTTAGGATTACTTCAGTGGTCATCGTTAATTCTACCGTGAACCGAATTATTCACAGAGGACTCCTCTCCAAAACAAACGTATACGGGGAATAAAAAGGGTAAAAACAGTGAGTAAAGCAGTTTCACATTAAAAATCTGTGGTTCTCTGACACTGTTCAGCAGAAAGAGGATGTCTGGTAGGGGCTGCTTGTCGAGCTGCTGCTAACTGATCAACTTGTGTCTCTGATAACCTAAGACGTCCAGGCGTCCAATGACTAAAATCCTTCATTTGGTTAAAAGATACAGTTAAAAACTACCAACATCTAAAAAAAATTATCTTAAAAATGTGGTTTAAAACTGAATAAAAGTAAATTTATGACAGTTTCTGGCGGGCAACCATAACATTGAGGTATTATCTTGTATGCATATACTCTCTGGTACACACCATTGTGACATTGTGACACATACATCTTGTGTGTGTACACTCTTTGGTGGAGGGGGTATGACACCACTGACAGGCGACCAAATGAAATGGACCATTACTTTGATTAAAATTACTGATTTCTCTGGGTTTGAAAATTGTTGGAAACATTCGGGATAATGTAGGTACACAAGTCACCAATATATATAACATAGGTCTAGTTGTTTTTAGACATTTTAATGCAGAATAGTTACATATTATAGCTTTAAAGAGACAGGGGCTAAAACAGTCTGTTTCAGACAGAGGCTAAACTGAAGGGCTCCATAAAGGATATTCCTATAGATACCCAGAATAAAAATATAGGCCTCGAAATGTTCATGATAAGTCCTCTTTAAAGGCCATTCTGATATCCACTATTGATTCTGTTCACCTGGTCAGTTTTAGGGATGGTTGGACATCATTTATAAAGGCTGTCAGTGTCCATTAGACATTAATATCAATCAAAAGACAATTGTTAAAGTTTGTTATATTACAGTACTCTCCCAACAACTAAAGTCTGATAAACATTTTTTTTTTAATTATTCAGACTTAACACTGCTGATATATTCACCTGGATTATCACTGACATACATCTCGTTCACCTGTCAGGTACCTGGTGTGTCTGAGAACCGTCCCTCTGTGCTCCGAGGCGATCGGCTGCTTGTGTATCCTGCAGAAGACAAGGAGAAAAGGGTGAAGTACTGTGGCTACGTCCACAGTGTGCAGCTGGACAGCGTCAGACTGGGCTTCAGCTCACAGTAAGATCAAGACAACAAAGTAACATCCTTTGACTACATAAATGGCCATTCTTAGTACCAGAGATTCACATTGTGCAAATTTGTTTGCAGATTGCTGGATCGCTTTTTAGATGGGATGAAGTTCAATGTTGAGTTCACTGTAAACCGCCTGACTCTGCGTGTTCAGCACAGAGCAGCAGAACTGGCAGCTACATACAGACAGAGAGAGGTGTTGTTCCCTGCTGCACCCACGTCCTCCTCTCTGCCACCTGAACTTCCTAAACTCAGGTTAGACATGCTACAACACACAATAGACTGTATATATCTGTAAATTACCCTAACCCTCCCTCCATCTTCATATGAATGAATAATATAAGACAGTGATTGAGCTGCACACATGATAACGCTGCACTACTTAGGCTGGAATTATGCTTCTCTGGAGATACCAGTAAATGTCTCTGCAGGTCTACGTAGAGAAGGGTGTTAAAGGTAACTGCAGCTCGCAGAGGCTTGATGAGGAGCTGACGTGTACAAATCCCAACAATGCATCATGTTGACCGTGAAGCAAGTTTATTGGCTAATTGAACTTGTGTCAGGAGGCAAATTTGAAATAGAAAAGATAAACATTTTACTCAAAACCCCTAAAAATGCAGGGTGGGGGCATAATAAAGAAAAATGGTAATAACAGAAAATACTGCAGTACTTTATTTATGTTCACTCAAAACTTAAGGATACAAATATTTACTATACAATACCATAGTACTGTGTTATATATGATTCATGAAGGCATTTTAAAGGAGTTTCTCATAATCTCATGACTTTTATAAATAAACAGCTTGAGTTAACTGATGAGTATATGATCCTCTGTGCATATGAACATACCTGCTGCCTCAGCTCATCATATCTCTGTTCCTTCATCTACAGGCTGTTTGACTATCAGCTGGAGAGAAACCCGGAGCAGTATCAAGCTGTACAACACATTGTAGCTGGCTCATCCAAACCTGCTCCTTACCTGGTGTTTGGCCCCCCTGGCACAGGTACATTACGTACCAGCATGCTACTTTCTCTTTGTCCTTATTAGATGCAGTGTTTAAAAGATGTAGGTTTGACCTTCTATTGTTTCACCTGCTCAAAAAAACAGCAATTCAATCACTTGACTTTACTCTGATGGTCCTTTTTTCTGTTCAGGCAAAACTGTGACTCTGGTGGAGGCCATCAAGCAGATAGAGAAGACTCAGACCTCCTGCCACATCCTGGCCTGCGCTCCCTCCAACAGCGCTGCTGATCTGCTCTGTAAGAAGATTCTGGACCATGTGGACGAGCACAAAGTGTACCGCATGTACGCCAGCAGCCGGGACCCAGACTATGTCCCTGATCGATTAAAGGTCAGTGCCAGACACTCGTGTAAGTGATTACAGTTGATTGATGTTTGGATGTGAAGCATCTCTCTGACTCACTAACCCTATTATTTCACATTCACTGTTACATTATCTCCCCCTAGTGGACATTAGGATGCATAGCAGTGTCTGTATATAACGCATGAATCAGGACCATTCATTTGCTTTCTTTCTGCAATACTGCTGCACTTCCTGGTGCTTTATACTTTGTCTTTTTCTAGCCTCATTGAGATTTGTATACACTGACATTGTGGTACTTTCACAGGCATGCTCTAACCTGGTAGGGGAGTGTTACGTTTATCCTGCTAAAGAGAAGCTGATGGAGTACAAGATCGTGGTTACAACCCTGTTAACCGCTGGAAGGTAGTGAATGACCCTCACAGTACTCACCTGCATGACAACTTCACTTTCATTTTTGCATACTACAGTATTTATATCTTGTTTAAACAATTCTACAAATGAATTTCTGTGGGACTAAGTTTGCTGACATGTATGTTCTCTCTGATCTCTGCAGGCTGGTCACAGGAAACATCCCTGCAGGACATTTCACTCACATGTTTGTGGATGAAGCAGGACACGCTGTGGAGACCGAATGTTTAGTCCCACTGGCAGGTGAGGAAAACAAACAGCTTTGTTTTTTCTGTATTTGTATTGAACTTGCTTTATGTGTTGGTTGATTTTTTCTTTGTTATTCGTGCAACAAAGGGCTGCTTCATGCAGAGTCTGGTCAGGTTGTTCTAGCTGGGGACCCCAAGCAGCTCGGACCTATTCTCAGATCACCTTTTGCGCTGAAATACGGAATGGGTAGGTACAGACACACTCAACTCAACCCAACTTTGCTGTAGTTTGGATGACTGAAGATACAAAATTCTGCAATTCAGTTCTTGTTTAGACTTAAACTTAAAAACATAGGCTTACCCCACTTGTGTATGCAGTATATGTTGTTATATAAAAGGCTCTGCTATCTGCAGATGTTTCCCTCTTGGAACGGATGATGAATGACTTCACTCTGTACCAGAAGGAAGAGGGTGTGTTCAACAAGTGCTTTGTCACCAAACTGCTGCGCAACTACAGGTGAAGTACATAAGATTACAGGCCACTCTTTAACAGGTTTGATGCGTTTGATTTTCCTGGACACATCATTTCTGTTTGTCTTCGTCAGGTCCCATCCTGCCATTCTGAAGATTCCCAATGAGCTCTTCTATGACGGAGAGCTCCAGGTCTGTGCAGATGAAATTTTACGCAACTCCTACTGCGGATGGCAATACCTCCCGAAGAGGGTGAGGATTCTTCTTTTAGCACACAAATACAGCACATTGCATGCACAGAAAGGGATCGTGTTAAAATCAAAGCATGAAAAGTAATTTTAAATATACCCACACCTCAATACTTTAGTACTGTATATCTGTGTTATTCAAAATATAATGTAACAATATCAAGATCAATATCAAACTACTACTGTTAGGTGCAGTATTTTCCTTTTTGATAAATATTAATTGAATGATTTTATCTGATGAAGAAATTTGGACCCATAATTTTCATTTACTATCTATGACATACTGTGTTCTTTGTGACTGCCACAATCCATTTCTTCATTGAGGATGGTAAATAGCAAGATGATATGTTAGATAAGTCAGCTCTGCAAAGTACATAAATAATTACATCCTCCTGCCTGTGCCTCAACAAACAACCAAATCTAATATTATTAAAGTAGAACAGTTTTATAACTGACTATGTTATTTATACATATTAATCAAGACCTGTATACAACTTCTACTCTTGGTTTAACATTGCGAAATGTTGTTACTGTTTGTTTAAATTCTTCTTTACTGCAGCAATCTTATGAAAATCTTTCATCTCAACCACATAACTTGATTTTTTTGTTGTTATAATAGCCACATGTGACCCAATGTTAGAGCACTGTGTGTCTCTACTATATTAAATATTAAAATCAAGTCAAAAACATTTTCTTTCAAATATAAAATACATCTCACGTGTTTCTCAGGACTTCCCAGTGATTTTTCATGGAGTGACAGGCATTGATGAGCGTGAGGCCAGCAGCCCGTCATTCTTCAACAGAGCAGAGGTGGAGGTGCTGATGGATTATGTGAAGAAACTGCTGGAGACACAAGCAAAGAAGGGCCTGGCTACCATCAATGCACGAGACATAGGCATCATCGCCCCCTACAGGAAACAGGTCAGAATGAACATCCATCCGCTGAATACAACAATTCAGCTTTTTGTTTTACAAATGAAACCACTTTGAGATGAAAAATGTTATTTATAGCTAGATTAAAAGTGTTTTTTTCCTGGTGTCACATAGGTGCAGAAAATCCGTAGGGCCCTGGAAAAAGTTGGGAAAGACCTCAAATGTAGGGACATGGATGCCCTGAAGGTGACTAGATATTTCACACTTAAGTACTGTGAAACACACAGTAGAAGCTAGGTCCTAAATGTGTATTCATGTGTTTGTCAGGTTGGTTCGGTGGAGGAGTTCCAAGGTCAGGAGAGGAGAGTGATATTGGTGTCTACAGTTCGGAGCAGCCGTGACTACACAGAGATAGACAAACAATTCAACCTCGGCTTTGTCAAGAATGAGAAGGTATACGTTGCAAAACACATGCACTGTACTTACACACAAAATATTATTCTGACATTCTTATTTTCTTCGCCAGAGGTTCAACGTGGCTGTGACTCGAGCAAAAGCCCTTCTGATTGTGGTGGGAAACCCAAGAGTGCTGAACGCAGATCCTGTCTGGGCCCGGTACGTGCCACAATGCTACTTCTGCTTTCTGCAGTCACTGCATGCATATATTAATTACCATTTTAATATAAAGTCCCTGTTAATCTACTGCCACAATGTATCTCTCACTCACATGTCTCCCTTTCTGTTCGTCTGCAGGTTCATTCAGTACTGTAGAGATGAGGGAGGCTACACTGGATTTGTACAGGCAGAGGAAGATGAGGATGTGGTGATGAGACTCGCTTCCCTCTACATCCAGATCGTGGCTGAAGGTGACACACATATATCTTTATTTTCATTAGTATCCCCCTCACAATGAGCTTTTTGAATAGATGTTAAAATTTGTCCACCTTTCTTTCCTCCCTGTGACTCTTTTTTTCCCAGTGGAGACTGCTGAGAGTGTCATCCAGCAGCACCTGGACCCAGAGTGGAGGAATGACTTGTGAAGAAAAGGAGATCTCCTGTCCTGAACACTTGAAGGGACTGATTATGCTTTACGTTTGGTGTATGTCACCACTTGATACTTGAAGCAGAGGTTCATGACATGGTTTCAGTCACATTTGTACTCAAATTCTCCTAAAAGGGCTCAACAGCACCTTTCTGTCTGGAACACAGCCTGTATTCAGAAAACAACAATAACCTATTACACATGAAAATATCTTGTTAATGTCAGTTTATCTTTTTAATATTTTACTAAAAACTATGAAGGACAGGGAGTTGATTCATGTTCAGAGAGTTTGTCTTGGGCTACCTCAGCAAGCTGCACTTTTCAAAACAGTTTTACTTGACACAGCTGCAAATGCCACCAGTTCAGAGACATCAACCTGAACCTTTAGTCTTAAATTATTTATATTGTTCTTTAAAAATGGGTTTTACCAACAAGTCTCAGGGTTACCCAATAGTTACATTGTGAGTTGACTCAATCATGACTGCTCTTTTACAATTTGCATCATGTAGTTTTATGATAATGTATTGAACCATCTACACAGCAGGGTCCATCTATGTATAATGTCCAATCTATTTTTAAATTGCACTTTTTAAACCATATTTACCAAATTAAAAATGTTTATGGTCTATATTTAAGTACTTGGTATTTTCTGAATGAAAAATAAAATATGTTCTAAAAACAAGAAATGGAAATTTTTCCTCTTTCAGGTGATCAAAACCAAAGCTGGAAATAGTTCAGATCATTCAGTACTTGTTGGTTTTAGTCTTCAGTGGGCTCTGGGCTTTGGTTTTCTGTTAAATGGCCAGAATACAATTTTGATTTTAATATCAAATGGAAATGTAATGTAAACTAATTCTTGTCTGGAAAAATACAGATGTAAGACATATAGTGATATGCTTTGGAAATGTCAGTAATGTTAAGTATGCCATGTACATGATTTATAATAACAGCACCACATACAGTCTTTCATCCCCGTTTGCTAATGGAGAAGTTGAATGCATCAAAAGCATTTGCAAGACTTATAGTACTGCAAAAACAAAAAGTTACATGTTTTTATGGGGAAAAATGCAGAATGTAAGCAAAACCAAACTAGTAAAGATTACTTAGTATTTCAAAAATACTTTATTAACATGTTTGTCTCATGTCTTCAACACATCCCACTCCTGTTTGTAAAGCATCATCACAATCAACATTTTCTCTTGAATGATGTTTTTTTTTTTTGACATTACAGACATAGAGGCACCGTCCAGGAATTAGCCGAGCCCTGTGAAGTTCTGATCTCAATAGATCTGAACGTGCTGGATAAAAAGAAACATCACCACAGTTGTAGCTTATGATGGTGGTAAGATCAATGTTGGGACCATTTCATACACTTGTGTTGGGCTCTCGTTATGAAATATGCACTGAACTTGATAAACAAGCATACTGCCTCAACTAAGTTTACTTTATTTGCGCCAGAGGGCTGCCTGTAGGGAGATGAATCGTTTAATGATTTTGTCACTTAGTGATGAAAATGCATTTTTGGAGAAAATGACTGTGGTTTAAATCTTGACGATTTGCTACTAACGAAGCTGGCCCTCAGACTTTCATCTAAATTCTGTTAAAATTTCTTGTTCAAATCTCCTGTGAGCGGCAGCTTTGAGCCCAAAGACACCCTCTGTTTATACAGTTGGCTCCACAACACTATTTGGACCCATTTCAATGATCTTTAAGGGCTTCTCAAGAGAAAAACGTTCCCGGGCTACGCACTCATATCCTCATCTTCCAATCAAATTCAAGGAATGTCCCTGTTGTGCCAAATAAAAGGGCTATTACACATCAATAAAGCCCCAAATTAAAATAGACAAGAGAGCTACTGATCTGGTGAGCCAAACTGAAGGGATGGCACTTTGTGTTGTCACTACCAATCAAGTTGTCAGTTGGGTATTTTATTAAAACTTTCCTAACCCGGAATGGGCCTGTAATCTGTCTGAATATTAATATAGCTGTATACAGTGTGCATCCATTATATGTTGAGCCCAGAAAACCTGCAGATTACAGTGTGCACTCATCCTCACGTCATGACTGTATACTGGATGTGAATGAACAGTACAGAATTCAGACAGGAGGCAAGTCTGTTAGAGCGAGTGTGAGCGTGACTGGGAGTATTGTGTCCATGACAATAGACCACTGTCTCCGGTGCCAGTTCAAGCTGTCGCCATGGAACGGGACAGAGCAAGGTGCAGTCCAAAAACCTCTCTCCACAAATAGTCGCTGATGCTTCACTACGTGCAGGTTTCAGTGGATGAATGCGGTGTAAACATATTCTAAATTTAGTCCTTTATATTAGAGGAGAACGCTGAGGAAAACCGAGCTCTGCTGACTCAGCACTTGGTGAAATAGGACTTTCAGGGTGTAAAATTAATAGTGGTATGAAAATGGATGAAGGATTGTGGCTGAAGCTGATGTACACAAAGAAGACTGAGCAGTACATGCAGTTTCAAGACAAGCGGTAGGGGGCGGGGGTTCATACTATTAACGCAAATCTAAAACTGTCTGCAACTTGCAGTTGTGAGAGCAAGACAGACGCTTCTCTGTAAACAATCATAACACAGAGGCAGACACGGAATATATTTGTAAAGTATATGCACATATAAATACAAACATACATTCATACATATAGGAAGGAAGGCTGGTGTGCCCGTGGAGGAAAACAGAACAGTAAAAAAACGAACAAAACCCGACAGATGTGAGTAGCAGAGGAAAGAGAGTTTAAAAAAAAAAGAAAAAGAAAAAAAAAAGGCTGATTTGTTTTGCTTTTAAACAGGTGTGTCAGTCTCGTATTCGCCTGTGGCATATCTGCATCTGTGAAGTAAGCAAAGTCCACGGAAGCCATTGATTTAAGGTTTCTCTAAGTTTGCTCTGTCTGTAGGAGGAGGCTCCTCCCTCAGGTGCTGATTGGTGGTTTGGCAAAACAAGCCCTGCCCATTCACAGAATCTGGCAGCCACCCCTCTTCTTGCGCTTGCGGACCTGCAGCGCTGCTCTGGTGGCCATCTCGAACACCTCCCGCACACCATCCTTGGTCTTGGCGGAGCACTCCAGGTAGCCAAAGGCACTAATGCGGTTGGCCATGTCTCTGCCCTCCTCAGACTTTACCGGCTCCTGCAGGTTTCATGTACAGAGGGTTAAAATTATGCAGTGGGTGTTTAAGAGGGAAATTGGTCAGTTTTGGGACAATTTGTTGCCACAAATGAACACCAAAACACACACACCTGTTTCATCTTGGCTAGCTCCCTGCGTGTGTGTTCATCGTTCCTCAGGTCCTTCTTGTTACCCACGAGAATGATGGGGACATTGGGACAAAAGTGTTTCACTTCGGGTGTCCATTTCTCAGGAATGTTCTCTACAAGAATGAAAAAAATCCAAATAAAGCTTCTTTTTAAAAACACACACAGTCGCTGCACAGTACTTTCCAGACTTTTTCCCTACATGGAGAGCTGGGAGACCCTCATCTTTTCCCTTGTGACTGTATAGACATAAACATTTAGAGGTCATTGACCCCTGGCTGATACATGGTCAAGTACGCTAGCCAAAATCAGCTCTGTTTTCTCTGGAGGGAGATGCCACGCTGCGATACAGTAGGAATACCATCTGTGGCACTGCCCCTATCAACACTGGGAGAAAACAGCAACAAGACATATTTCATCATCTGCTTGATTTAGTTATTTGGGGACTGAGAACACTCAGATCCTCTCTTGACATACACATGGGAGATATTCTGCATATGTTTCCAGGACATACTGTCATAATCTCAAGTCCTACATGGCAACCACAGTTAGGTTTTAATCAGAATGGAAACAACTGAATTAAAGCCCAAAAAAGGTCTCTCTTAAGGAAGCATCGATCCAGTATCAAAGTCCATCTACAGTAGCTGAATTTTATGACATTCTTCAGACTTCTACGTCATTCAATGCACTTCAAATTGATTTCAAAATGTATGTTTTTACTGTGTTTTATCTTAAATTTCCAATGTATTTGTAACAGTCATGTCTGATGTGTGGAATTAAGTTAATGGCTTAAATAACTAAACCAGAGCAGGAAACGTAACACGCAGTTAACTGTTCTGTATGTTTGGGTGGCAGCAGCATAGTTAACACAATACAAATAATATAATCATATCACATGAAGAAAAATAACTTGAATTATCATCAAGTTTTCATCAAATGGATCGTTTCTCATATGAGGTCTGCAGACCAGCAACAAACTAAATTACTAAAATGGAAGTTTACTGCACCGTCACAGCAGCCCTCCTTCTGCATCAGTACGAAAATACATTACACTTCTTGGTTTTCTCTGCAAATGGTTCTCTGCACTCAGAGGTTACTCCCTGATTGCTGACAGTCGGTATCATTTCTGCAGGCGGGTTCTGCTTTTTCTTTGCATTTTATTTTTTGGTGGGTTGAATCCATACGTCATTCTTGTCTAATAAAAAATTCAATTCTGTCTAAACTGTAAAGAAACATCAACACTTGCTTCCATTCACTGTGGAACCACTACAAAAGGTCAAAAAACAAGATTCATATCAAGTCTCATGAGAGTGGGATCACTGAAACAAGGCTTTGTGACAACAATACATTTGAGTTTTGCTTCTTAATGCCAGGAAAAACTGACGTCACTGGAACAAAACAGCAGTGTATCTGACCTTACCTAAACTGTCAGGGCTATCTATGGAGAAGCACATGAGGATAACGTCTGTGTCAGGGTAGGAGAGCGGCCTCAGTCGGTCATAGTCTTCCTGACCTGCTGTATCCCACAGCGCTAGTTCCACCTGTGATAAGAGGGGTAAAAAAAATTAAAAAAAAAAAAAAAAGAGGACAACAAGTGAGCAGTCACATTAAAATAAGACACAGGAGTCAAACATCACTTAGAGCAGGAGGAGAGGGCAGAGCCACACAGAGATCGAGAGGATAAAGGCGAAATGAACAATTCATTCGTCCCTGATCAGCTTGTAAAGCATCTCTCCAGAGGTGGAGATGGCTCCCACAGGCTCTTCTTAGGCTGTTAATCACACTGTGAGCAGTCCCCCAGAGCCTGACCTGCTCTAGATAAAACAAACGCCCAACAAAAAAAATGATTTGCTAGAGCTCAGCTGAGCTGCAACGCATGCTACAGTGCAACCCAAACGCTCTATGTAGGAATGTCTTATGCACATCCACACATATGGCTTATGTTTCTCTGTAAAAAGACTGTGGTCTCTTAGCTTTAGCTTATTCTCCTGCACCCTGCTAATCTAATTCTACGGTAGGCTCAGCCACATTACAATTACAGCTGGAAAACTACTGAGAATTGGTTTAAAAAAAAAAAAAAAAAAAAGAGTAGCAATAGTATGTTTAGCAGCTCTTTTGACTTCTGATGTCTCACTACACTCATGTCTTGCCAAGAGTTGCTCATGGGCTGACAAACTACTTACCTTGGCAAGACTGAGTAGCCACGGGGTCTTCTGACTTATAGTCTAGCACAGACAAGGCTGTTCTGTGTATATGACGTATCACATCTTCTGTCTGAGCAACGAGCACTGTGACAAACCTTGATGTCCATTCTTAAGCAGCCTGCTGCTTTTAAATACTTTTACCACTAGGTGTCTCTCAGGAGTCAGTACCATCTGTAGATGATTTTAGCATCATGCTGCCTGTCTGAGCTCTTCTGTTCAGCCCTCTGCTCTTAGCGGTTGTAACCATAGCTGAAGGTGGCAATGAGAAGTTGAACAGTTGTTTAAATCTGTATATAACACTTGAGAGTCAACATTGTATTATCCAGCCAAAATCCCACCGGGTTGATCCCAGATTTTGCAGAGCAGGAAACAGGAACCGGAAAAAGGACATTAGTCATGATGTATGTATGGTGGTGGTGGTGGTGGTGGTGGTGGGGGAGTTTTCCAATTCTGCACAGGAAGGTGGCACTGATCCATTTCCTGTTGTTGCCTGGAGGTCTACTGCTTCATAACAATGAAAAAGACCTGAGGATTTGCTTACACTTCACGTCTCGCCTGCACGTGGTTCTTAACCACTGGGGCCGACGGGGTCAGATTTCCAAAACCGATGCAGAAGAGTCACATAAACATGCCTGCTCTGGACGATGTCTCCGATTATTCGACAGATAATGAACAGAAAGTGTGGACATAATGTACCTGTTTGCCATCAACTTCAATGTCAGCGATGTAGTTCTCAAACACAGTTGGGACGTAGACCTCTGGGAACTGGTCCTTACTGAAGACGATGAGCAGACAGGTCTTCCCACACGCACCATCCCCAACTATCACCAGTTTCTTCCTGATAGCAGCCATCTACAAACACAACACACTTTGATTAATAAAGGTTTGAGATCGGTTAAACTGTGAGAAGGAGGTCTTTTTTTAAAAGCAGGGGAGCGAGGTGAGAGACAGAAAACAGAAATAGTCGAAGTGAGAGAGAGGGAAACGATCATCAAAGTCTGTTTTAGAGCCGCACCCTCTTCCCTTTCCTGGGCCGTGTCCTGTGTGTGAGGTGAAAAACAGAGTTGGGCTTGAGGGTTCAGGCGACTGGTCTGGAAAAGCAGTGGGAGGGACGGGAACAGGAGGAGAGCCAGTCGTAGGAATGCTGCAGCTCCACACACACACACACACACACACACACACACACAGCTGCAACATGCAACGCGGCCTTCGTCACAATCACATTAAAAACGATCCTTAATGTGCCACTTATGCATCCCTGTGGCCTGCTGATTTACAGCTCTTACTGGGTTTGGTTGACACCTCTATACTGCACACAATTCTCTCCCATTCTCTTTGCTTGTTTCCCTGAAAGGAGTGTGTATGCCACAGAAAGATACGGGCCACACACACACACACACACACACGAATCAATAGCCATCTCCCACAAGCTGACAATAATGGAGAGAAGGCAGTAGGTGATGAGACAACACACTGGCTGCCTGCCAGCAGCATCAGCTTCCACAAATCTCAGACAACCTGCACCAGCGCAGGCCTTTTACTCCTGAAGACCTAAACCTCTGCCACTACACACACACAGACACACACACAGACACACACACAGACACACACACACACTGCTGCTCTCTCTCTTTTCTTAAAATGAGTTGGGAAAGCCTTATTTTACTTTTAACGTTGTCAAACGAAGAGAAACTTCCTCCCCTCGTCTTCATCTCTATACCCATGACTCTGATCGGGTAAGTTGGCCAATAAACTTTTCCATCAGTTATGTTGAACCCTGGCTGCACTTATTCTGTGTATTAACAGCTGTTTCCTCTGAAATGGTCCGTGGGTGGTCTAAAAGGCCTTCGTTGACACAAAATCTTAAAAAGGAACTGAAACCAATTAAACTGTTAGAGGCAGCATCGCGGTTCCTCCACACTGAGTGACCAAAACACTTCATTCTGTCATTGAGTAACCCTGCAGGATAAGACGACATTATTTCTACAGCCATGTTAAAAAGTGTTTGTGGGTGTTAAAGACGTCTCTACTAGGGCTGCAACTCTAATAATTACTTTCAGTACTGATTAACCTGCTGATTATTATCTCTATTAATCAATTGTTTGGTCTAATAAAAACACCAGGAAACACCCTTTCCATTTACAATATCCTAGAACACAATATGACATTATATTATGTTTTGCTTTTTCCAGTACAGACTTCCAAAAATCTTCAATATACTCTCATGTAAGATCAAGAAAAGCAGCAAATTCCCACATTTGAGAAAATGTGGGAAATTTTTTTGATAGACTAAAATCGATTAATCGTCTAATCTTTGCAGCTATAATCGCTACATGATCCCTCTATTGATTCCCTCAGCTTGTTCTGGCCTCAGTCTTTCACCTTCACTCACCGTAGCAGCAGCTCCCATTTCTACCACAAGAATAAAAAAAGACAATTGTTCCGTTTGCTTTTCTCTCCCACACATTAAATCAGACCAGTGTGTTGTCAGTTTGTCTCTGGAGAGAGCCACCTGTTCTCTGTGATAGCAGGCTGCTGCTACTCCATACATCATACTGTCACTGCCAGAGGGAAGACGCGCACACATACCGAAACACACACACACACACACACACACACATACACACACACACACACACACACACACACGTGACTGGTTGCTACAGTGCAGCCCCAGAAAGCTTCAGTAAATGGGTCTAGTCTTACAGATCTTGTGCTGTGATAAAATAATGCAGCTTATTGATGGCGATAGCCCTCAGAGCAGAATGCCTGCTGTGACGGACAGCACATGGTGCTTAGTGGGCATGATGGTTCATTCCCTTCACATTAATGTGTGAGAAACACTGTGCCAGAACAAGGACGGCACGGAGACTCCAAGGACCTCTTCTCTACTCATTGAATGTTTTCTGCTGCCCTTAAAATGTGACACAAGACAATTTACTTTGAGCATGATATGTTATTCATAGTAACTACAGTTTTATAATATTTACTCAAAATACATCTAATAAGCAGTTTTTTAAGTGAATGTATTATGCAGTATTAAAAATCAAGCCATTGCACAGTTTATACATCAAACAAAAAGGTTAATGTTTGCAAACTTTTCTGTTGCAGTAACAATGATGTGCTTACTTCTTGACCCTCAGTTCCCAATCAATTAAATTGCTATTTTAAGTCATTTTCAAGGAAAAAATGGCAAATATTACTACTACTTTTCTTTGTCTTATGTGATTGGAAAAGGAATATATGAGTTTGGGATTGTTGGTTGGGCAAAACAAGACATTTGTTTTAGGCTTTGGGAAGTTGTGATCAGTAAATAAAAAAGTGGGCAGTGATGTTTAAGTTTCACAGTATTCAGGTTATTAAAAAAAATAAAAGAGCAAATCAACATCCCTCCTGTTCATTACATCAATTAGCCAACGGCATGGTAAGACTTTAAACCACACTTAGTCACTTTTAGGTGTAAGAAACATGTGCAAGACATGTAATAGCTGTCTATTTAGCGGGCAGGTGTAGACCAGTGAAACGATTTTAAATAAAAGTGTTGAGCTTTCAAAGCATTTATTATTGACTCATTGAGTTTAACACTTGCTGCAGGTGGCTCACAGTAAAAGCCTTTTAGCAAAGAACAAGAAGCTGCAGGAAGTCGTGTTCCTAAAATTGCTGGTAGCTCGGCGTCACCTAACAACAGAGGGTTTGTAAAATAAAGAGCTGCAGGTGTTTAATGTGCTTGTAGGATTTTTCCATGTCATTGCTGCCCTCATCCGCCTTCCTCGCTTCCTTTAAGTGACTTCCTGTTTGGACATAAATGGTAGTGACGGAGGAGTAAATGAGCACAAATGGAAATCACTCGTTTTGTCATTTTTCTCTCCTTCCTGAGGTTTCTCAGCTCAGGTCAGTTCAAATGTGCTCATGTGCACATAATATATGAATATTATGGATATCAAGTCAATACTAGGACACTTGCTTGTCCTATGCCTAAAGCCATCAGTTATATTACAAACATTAACCTCATTTAAAGCTGATGAAATGCACCTAAGAATATCATCTTACAGTTAATAAAATGGGTCTTTCCCTGCAGCTAGTCATTGTTTTGCCATTTGCTTTTGTATTATGACACTACTTGTGCGTTATATTCAACAATCAATTATTAAATGTGCCCTGGATTTTATCTTGCTGTAAGTAGGCCTCTGTCAACGTTGGGGAGGGGGGATTATTTTAGGAGAAAAAATAAAATGTTAAAAAATATACTTATAAATAATTGACATGAAGATTGCTAAAAAGTTGTAGACAGCAGGGATATAAAAACTGTGTTATTGAATCACTCATAGTACCAGAGCTGTAGACCAAGCCTGTCACATGACAATACAGCTGCATAAATCTCAGTGTTACAATGCCAAAAATGCCCTAAAGTCATATTCTGAGTAGTGAGCCACAGACATACAGTGCGTGCACACACACACACACACACTGACCTCGAACAGACAGGTCGTATAACTGAGCTGGAGACTGTGTGTTCACACGTGTCTCGGGATAAATGATCCAGTCTTGCATAATGTTTGTTCCTTTGTGGCATAGCAGAGGACAAAGTTCTCAGTCCAAGCGCCTCTTTCTCTCTCATTATCCGCAGGCAGGTTGTGAGTCACCCCACGGAGTAGTAACACATTAGCCAGTCTTATTCACCAGTGTCAGAAGTAGCGGGGGGGTTGGGGGAGAGGGGGCAACAATAGCACAAAAATCCCTCAGAGCAGGAAGATAGAAACTTCTTTCTCCTGAATTATCAACCTGCTTCTAATCACACGGTTCAGCAGACTTAAGGTATTTACACCAACCCTGCGCTTAGTGACCCATTTGATTACAAGTATGTACGAGCCATAAAGCTCCTATTATTGAATGTTAGGTAAGCTTGTACAAGTCCACCTCGAGCAAAAAACAACATTTCTGGGTATATCGGTCTTTTCCCGTCAGTAACAGACATTACTGACCAAAATAATGGAAACGCCTTTAACATAAGATCTGACTCGATAGAAGGAGCTCAAGTTGGGGAGCCATAAAGTTTCAGGTTTTATCTAATGAAGGAAATGAAGCAATCAAAAGGTCAAACAGGCACCGACATATTTGCTGATAAAGTTGTTTTTTTTATGATTGATCCATTAAAATAGAGCAGCAGAGTGTTAAGTGGGTGACACTAATGTGGAGCTGTTGTTTGTTTTGTATAAACAGCAGCTCCACATGTTGCAAATAATGTGTGCAGCAGCTAGCGATGCAGTTTTTAAAAACCCTTTCCCTCCATTTCAGTGGCCTTCTGCAGGTGACCCGCACCTTTAAATACTGCTGACTGTTCACATCTGTATTTCAACTCCAGTATTTTGTTGATGCGTGGGAAGACACCTCTTTCTTCACTACGGTCGGGAATTGAAAACCAGTTCCAGATCCAAGAACCAGGTTTAAAAAAAAAAAGTGAATTTGGTTTTGTTTATTGGTTCCTAAACATCATGGCCCACGAAGGCTACATAACTGCAAGGATGTGGCCATCTTCCAGGACCTGTCTACGTCAGCGTGTCG
This sequence comes from Euthynnus affinis, assembly GCA_029490765.1. NCBI lineage: Eukaryota > Metazoa > Chordata > Actinopteri > Scombriformes > Scombridae > Euthynnus > Euthynnus affinis. Next base: position 18,587,640 of record CM055841.1, on the reverse strand, counting down.
ATTTGTTTAGATACGAGCGTGCACCGCCAACGTCACAACAGTAGTGAAAGATGGACCACAGTAGACGCTGAAAAATGCAGCTTCACTTTATGAAAGAAAACGTTGAGGCAAAGAGCGACATATGTGGGAAGCTAGTTAGATGTAAGTCAGGCTGCACATCAGATTTGACCAAACATTTAAGGCGGCACGGTGTCGATCTGAAACAGTGTTCAGTGTTTGATGTCTTGTGGTCTCTGAGCCCGAGTGTGTCAGCACCTCCAGTAGAGCCAGAGATACCAATTGAACTGAAAACCTGCTCTGTGATGCACATAACCTCAGATTGGGGTGAAGAACCTGAAGAACATAGACTAGCGGTAGTTGGTACACGAGTGAGTGAGGAGAAACGGCCCCAATGTAGGTCTGCAAAAAAAGAAGTCAAAACTATCAGAGCAGAACGTACTTCTGTGAGGATTCAAAGTGGATTTCAGTTTCCTTAAACTTGTTCGTTTAAGTCTAACATAATGAATGTGGAAAAAGTGACAGGAGCAAATTTTTCCAAGCAGCAAACTTGGCTAAAGTCACTGGCAGAAGTTACTGGATAAAGACAGGAAAGCTAAATATAAAATAACAAAAAGGTAAACTAAAGGGATTTCATCCACTCAGCAGACCTGCGTTTGACCACAAATGAATAAATACGTCCTCACAGCTGACCTTTTCCTGGGAAAAAGAGACAAACAACTCTGCCGGGATACCCCTGTTATAATGTAAACTAACGGCACTTCAAATGCAGGGGAAGTACGAACAATGGGCCTCATGCGAGAAGCACTCGTACAAACAGATTCGTTCTTAAGATGCACGTACGAGTGATTTAACGAGATCTGAGCCATTCATCAATTTTCTCTAAAGGTAAGAAGAACACTGTGTGGTCCAGACCTCCAGATCTCTGCCTTTCTTCACTTTGTTTAACTTATTATAACTTGCTAATTATAATGTTCTAATCTGAATTCATTTTGAATTTAAATATGATACCAAAACTAACAAAAAAAATTAATATGCAAGTAAAACAAACTTAATGCAAATTTATATTCTGTTTACTGTATTTTCATCATCATGGCTGCAAATTACTTAAGTTTTTTTTTGTTTTTTTTTTTTAAATTGTCATATTTTATTGTATTTAGTTGTAGGAAACTTCTCTCACTCTGACAGCTGCCTCTGTGTCTCTGTCCAGCATCATCTACGCTCTGGGGGACTTTTAGTGAATGAAACTCATTAACAGAACAGAACATGGAGTCTTATATAGTGAATTTATGGGCGTGGACGATGCTAATTATCACATCTCACGAACACGCATCTCCTCATGAACAGGTGGTGTTCATCAGACTGAAAGGAGCAATTTACAACAAGTTCAGGCCAGGCAGTTAAGAGAGTCTGTTGAATCCCATGTAGGATTCTTTTTTTCCCCCCTCTTATTTTTTTTTTTTGCGCAAGAACAAATAAAGAGAAAAATAAGAAAACATTCATGCATGTAAGGCTCAGTAA